>JAOWCC010000936.1:68392172-69592172 GCA_030867875.1 Actinernus sp. WN-2022
CTCTGTCGTGGCTGGTGTTACAACCACCGCTAAAATCCCCGCAAATTTTGCAAATCGTTACTTTCCCCGTTCCACCGGAAAAATGCAGCGTTAAATGTGCGTTATTCCACGGCCATGTCCCCGTTAATGCCCGGCTATGTCCCGGGGGTCGGGGGGCCGGGGTTTCAATTGACTAGTGCATTATACAACAGAAACCCGATAGATTCTAGAAGTTCGAGAGAATTCTCTGACCTTCGGATTATGAAACTCTGGGATGTGTCAGTGCATGTTATCCTCTAGCTTTCGGTTCCTTGTAGGTGGTTTAATTTGTTGGTCGGTGTGGAAGGTATTTCAATTGGTCATTTACTTCACGTGATGAAATACTACCACTTCATTTGTAGTTCTTTGACAGTTAATTGGCACTCGTCATCTTATAGCAGTATTATAAATAGATCTGAGTCAGAAGCCGACCGCATCCACTGTGACTCAGCAAACAATTCGGGCTTCGGTGTGCTGTGTCACTGCACTCTGTCTGAAAGTGAAAATACGAACGCAGCAATAAACTGTAAAAAAAAAATTCAGTAGACTAAAAACTGAATCGAAATATGAGCTTGCACAACCAAATACTCGTTAAAAATCTCATACGCTGCCGTTGTGGATAGCATCTTCGAGCATCGAGCCATAACCAAGGTAAGCCGATAAAGCAGGTCTGGAAACTGTTCGAATGGTCAAGTTCCTTAGTTCCTGTTCATACTGCTTTTATAAGGTAACATTTACCAGCATATAGCGATTTTTAGCTATAAATTAAGATTTTTTTTTCCTTAGCTCTATATGTACAATGGATAACCTGTAAAAAGTAGTGTTGTTCTGCGTCGGAAGGGAATATAAACACTGGTATAATCCAGTCAGGTCTAGCCGACGTGGAAAACGAGTAGAAGCTGACGTTTCGATCGTTAGCGAAAAATATTTTTTTCGAAAACTCACTGCTGCTACGCTTTCGATTTCCACGACGGTTGGCATACCTTACTCGACCCTTAGTTGATTACAGCTTCCACTGCTTATATGTGCAAATGTCCACAGTTAGTGAGTGTGCTAAGCTTTTTTAGGAAAATTATTCACCATTACTATCACCAATGTAAAATACTCGAGGCTTTCTAAATAGCTATACGAAGTGCCATACATCACCTTCGATTGTTAGTGTTTAGTAGTTCGGAAATCGATCGTTCGATGTTGTTCCGTTGCTAAAACAAATGCTGTGATTTCGATTTCATTCGATAACCGAATTTTATTGAATTGAATCAAAATTCGATTCAAAGTTTGTTTGATTACGTTCGAGTCGATAGGTCGGGAAACTTAAACCAGTCGCGTCGAGAGCGAAAGCGGCCACTAGTAGTGTAATGCCAGTTCACTCGCGCTTCACTATTTAATAATTCTTTTATAACTTACGGTCTCATAGATTTAATTTGTCTTTCCAAGTGTACTCATGATAAATACAGGCTTTATGCATGCGGCCGGTACTTTGCCCGCTGTTAGGCTCAGCAAAACTGAACATGATCAATGTTAGTACTAAAATTAGGTCCGTTTTCTTCAACTGGAAAGGATTGGCGAAACACAACTCATAGAATGCAACATGGGTACTTAACAATCACTATTAAAGATCATCAATAAAGTCAATAAAGGGCATGTTTTATTACTTCAATTTATGATGCAATCAGTTGCCTAATTTCTTGCAAATACATCTATTCCACTGCTTTGCCATTAGGACTACGCAGTCTGCGTATCCACGTATTCACATATCGTCGTATTCACGTATCAACCTTATCTCTGAATCCATGTATCCATATCAGTATATAAGTCTATCTACATATCCAAATATCAATCTATCCCACTGACATATCCATGAATCCATACATATGGTCATACATATGCTATTTACGAGTGGACATGGTATGCGTATCATATATTCTTTAGGGGCCTAGAGAAATTTGTGACGTAATCTGCAGTCACTCCGGATTTTTACGGCACACTTTCGTAGTTTTTCTTCTGTCGTTGTACTACATGCAGGAACACTTTGAACTGACGATCGAGAATTTCTCATATGCAACGAGATTTACCGAGATCAGGGTCGGCCAGGGTTTTTGGGTATACTGGCATCCAAAGGTTTTTAAATCGATTTTGAAATATGATTTGAATGTCATACGTCTTCTAGAGCTGTCTCAGAACTCTTAATTTGGGTACTTTTTAAACTATTTGGGTATACCACTGTCCATAGACCGATATATGTGAAGAAAAACTGTGAAAATGAGCAGGTTTCCAAGTGATTTATGTCTGCCGGAGATTGAGTGACAAACCCAGCAGTAACCTGTCAGTAGCCAATCAGATAGCGAGCTTGCTCTGTTGATGTCGATTTGCATTTTACACTTCCTTGTTGATGTTGCGCTCGTTTTTAAAATAAGGAAAGCATGAGCTGTGGTATATGGAATGGATAACGATTCTTTAGTTACGAAGTCTAATGTCCCACTGAAAAAGTGGTACCAAAAGGGAAACTGTGTCTTCGCAAATTTTGTCTGAGTATATATATATCTGTTTTTTGTTTTTTTTTCTACCAGGTGCAGTGCATGTATTGCGGCAGAGATGGAGTTCTCTCGGATCCTAGAGCTTATTGGTTATTGATCGCTGCTCAATCTCAACCAAATTGAGACAGAAATAACCATTATAAATGTGTGCTATATGTGACACTTGAGCCACCGGAAAAGACGGAGACTTTTTTGGAGGTAAATAACTCTTTGAAATCAGTCCAATACATCGTTGCACCCTGAGGAAAGAAAAACAGTATTTTTTTGAAGAAACACGGCAAATAAAATATACTGAGTTCGCTTACAGTATAGTGACCAGGACTTGCGTATGAACGTGCCAAAGGTCGACAAAAGTTTCGATATAAATCTCTTGAGCGAGTTTGTTGCGTTTGGATTAACATTTGGGGCTCCAAATTAATTTTGCCTTTGCTGCACCTTGTGTCATCTTCCTCTATGCTCTTTCTCGCTGCCCTTTTCTGACATTTTACTTTGTTGTCATACTTCATGACAAAACGATCTACTTAACGTGATTTAACCACCGTAATACTTTCCAACATGCTTCCTTGACTATATCTTACTTTTGCAGGTGAAAAGTCTAATACTTTTCAAATATGAGCGTCGAAAAAATTACCACATTAAGAAGACAGTTACATTTGAAAATCAGTCTGCCCTAAACGTAACTGTTCACGTAGCCTTACACGTCGTATTTCATGTTGCTTTTTGATTGTAAATTATTGGTGACTTAAACGTTTTTTTTACCGTAATAAAGAACCACTCCGATTATTGTGATTTATTTGATCATTTATTTGTTTACTTTACATCCTTTCTGGCAAAGCTGATAAAACAAGATAATAAATCAATAAGACCTCGCTCAGTTTTGGACCATTTCTTTGTAAATCTGGCCTATAGTTTCTATAGGCTTTATGCACGATACCTACACTACCAGAATTTTGTTTTGTAACTCTAGTATAGACCATTGTCTTGGTATTATCAGAGGAAAGGAAATGTTGTGTCAAAGTGAGGCTTGGTGGTGATCACTAAAGCATGACATCACACATAGGCCTATTAGTCGCGTGCTTGACTGATCATCACCGTATACAAATATAACGCAAATTGACTTGCACTGGAAGTGAACATGTCCAGTCATTCGTACAAGATCGCGCATGTGACACAGTAGCGGAATGTTCTTATTCAATTTGCCGCGAATTTCTGGATAGCCTAGCTGCAGAACATCATTCTATACTCTCTCGTATCAGTCTCCTTTTTCCATTTTCACGCGGCCAAATTATTTTATCACTTCCTTTGCGTTGAAATAACACTGAGAGCCTGTTTTGCAGCCGCTAATTTCTGGATCATTCATTCATCTTTACACGTGTTTAAACTTAAATACCTATTATTATTTCAGGTACTGTCATGGCAGGATTTGCAGTTCATGTGGAAAATTATGAAAATATCAACCCAAAGTATCTCTGTGGCAAGTGTAGATTGATAGCCCGACGTGCAGTACAAACAGGCTGTGGACACTTGTACTGTTCTACTTGCATCACATCCGAACTAAGGTACATGTAAACAACATGGCATGTTGTTAAAGGAAAATACCACTAGCAACTGTTACTACTAACAACATGGTCTGATCCACTAGCAACAACAAATAGTTCAGTAAGATTATATTAACAACTGTTCCTAGTTGTCATGAGATTTTACTAGCAACATGGTCTAATCCACTAGCAACAACAAATAGTTCAGTAAGATTATACTAACAACTGTTCCTAGTTGTCACTATTTTTACTAACAACATTGTCTGATCCCGACTAGCAACAACAAATAGTTCAGCAAGATTATACTAACAACAGTTGCGAGTAAAAATGCCATCGGACTGAGGACTGAGATTTTACTTGCAGTTTTAAAAATCTACTCGCCATAGACAAACCCAAAACTGAAGCGAAAAATATTATTAAACGTGTTTTTACATATCGCTTGCGAAGTGAAAACCAGAATAAAACGTGTTTTTCGTATCGGGGGGGGGGGGGGGGGGGGTCTGTTTTATATTTGTTTGCATCGTGATAAAAAAAAATCCAAGCTATTGGAGGGAAAGCGGAAAGGGATTCGACCAAACTCTCAGTAGTTTATTTTAGAATCACATGCATGCCAGGTTTCAATGTAATTTTTATCATTGGTTACTTGAACTTGATTTTTTAACATTTCATTATTTTTTTTCATGCAGGAAAGGACCAAAAAATTGTCTTAAATGTCGGACGATGATAAAACCTGAGGAGGTAAGATGATGTTAAAATTGTAATAGTTGGGACCGTCGACATACGCTTGGTGTCCTGCTTAACGTCCACTGGACGTTTAGGGGGGAGGGGTTCAGACGTGGATGTTAGTGTGTGGCATTAAGACCAAGACAGTTCTGAGAACGAGATTGAAGCAGAAACAAGAGCCAACATGGCGGCCATGGAGTTGAAGAAAACTATTTGGACTTTCACCATAAATTACAGAACCAACCAAACATGCAGATGTTTCCATAGACCAGGTAACGAGAAAACAATCAATCGATACATGTCCTAAGACTTCTTATCGACTAAGTGTGATTTTCGACTGAGCTCTCGGTACGTTATATAGTATTGCGGTAACTTAACAACAACAAACACTCGTAGACCTTAGCGTCCATTGTACGTTAAGCGGGGCACTAAGAATATGTGGACGGTCTCTAACCGTAATAAGCCTTGTCTTTAGAAACAATATAACACCGCATTCAGCTTTCGAAGTTGTAATTCTGGGTGCAATAAGAAGGGCTTTACAGCTGTTCTTGATTTCTGAAAATAGTGTACCTTACATTGACATTGTGCTTTAAACACAGGTATTCCGTAATAGAATTGTAGAAAGAGACATTTTACAGCTTGTTTTGTGCTGCAGCAACCACGGCTGCCCTTGGAATGGAAAACTCCGTAGCCTGAAGGTAAGAATTCAAACTAGGAAATATCACTGTGAGCCGACCCAACTGCCAAGAAAAAGTCAAGCACTTCTTCAGAGACTTTCTAAAGAAAATTGCTGTGAATTTACCAAATTGACGAATGGATGTGTACTCTTATTGACCCTGATTTTCAACATTTCATTGTCAAAATAATTATTGTGGATGAATGTTCATTAGGTGCTAACCAAGTAAATGTATCCACATATATTTTGGTCATGCGAGAATGAAAATTAGTGTTAATAATTAAGTCAGGCCCATAAAAACCATTGTCAATTTAAGAAATCGCATACACTTTTCGACGTTAAACACTGGTGTGATCAACTAAAAGTCGATTAAGGTATGCTAACCGCCGTGGGGAGCGAGTAGCAGCTGACGTTTCGAGCGCTAGCCCAACTGGAGGGAATTGTGGGTGGGGAAACGGTTTATATAGTATTGAGTGCATGATTACCGCTGAGAAAACATGTACTCGGATCGATTAGGATCAAAGGAAATTGCGGCAACAATAGGAATGCTAATGCCGCAATACAATAAAGAGTGGCGATGCATATGAATAAAGTAATGACATGTAATCAAGAAATTACGTGTTTCCTCGACGGTAATCGTACACTCAACACTACATGCATATAAACCATTTCCCGACCCGCAATTCCCTTTTTTGCTCTGACGCCGAAGGGCTAGCGCTCGAAACGTCAGCTGCTACTCGCTTTTAGTTGATCATACCAGTGTCTTCTACGCCGATGCAGATCAACACTAGTTTTTACAGGAACTAGTCACCCATCTTTTCGACGTTAGCCTTATTTTATTTTTTGAAACCCAATGTGATTTTAATTGCCCAGATCTCTGCCTATTAGGCCAAATCACGAAGTAAAATAGCTACACATTTCTTGATTACATTTGCTGGCTGCACCGTTAATTTCTGATTTTTTTCTTCACAGAATCACGAGTCGTCGTGTGATTTCACACCAGTCACTTGTGTCCATCAAGATTGTGGCAAGCAAGTGACACGAGCAGGCCTTGCTGATCACCTACAGCACGAGTGTCTTTACAGGGAGGAGTTGTGTTCTTACTGTGAACAGCCTATTGTTTACAAGTTTTGGAAGGTAAATTTAGCTAAATTACTATAGTAATCGGTTGAAAAATCGGATGACAGAAGACTGGGAGTAACAATGTGTTCTGTCACTCTTTGTATTTTTGTCCGAGCGAAGATTGGGAATGAGTCAAACAATTAAGGGGGATGGAAAAAAATTGTTTCCTTTTCTCCGCCCCTTCTCTCGTCTCCCCTACCTAATTGAATAAAACTGGTCCAATGATTGACCCGTGAGGAACCCTAAACGTCACGTTCTTAGTATAATTTTAGTGTTTTAATTAGCTGTATCCCTTTTTTTTCAATCTAGCTCTGACCATGGCCCTGTGAAGATTAGTTCTAGTAGTCGACATTTTGGTCATTATATCTGCCATTTTACGCCGTAGTACCAGCCTTGCATCTTAAATAATAGTAACTCTTTTCCCTTATGTCTAAAATATGATCAACAATTCTTAATTTTTTATTTATAAAAATATTGCTTTCATATTACAATCTATATCCTGTCTACAGAAAAAAGAAAGAGATATGTTAAGATATCGCATATACGCTTGAAGCAGTTATTAATTGTTTCCGGCTTTTCATAATATTAATATGACTTCTTTAATCCGTTACGATCTTAAACTCTGACAGCTAACTTAGAAAAATTCAAATTCAGGGCCTCTCACGAATGAACGCTCAAATCCAAGAGGCCAAGGAATACACACAAAAACTAGAATGCCGGTTGGAATCCCAAGATCAAGAAATACGTCTTGGTAACCTGGTCATCGCTGATCTTCAGACGGAGATAGAAAATCTGAAGGGTAGGAGGATTAAAGAAGTCGAAGAACCCTCCCGGAATGCCAGCAGAAATCTTCACTCTGAGTTGCAGTTCTCCATATCTCCAATTCAGGAGACTCTACATCGAGCCAATGACGCCGCGAAGGCAAAAAGCACTGGACATGAGGTCTTAGTTGTGGAAATGCATACCCCTATAGAGGAATTGCGCAGGGAACAAGAACGGTCCAATACAAAACTACAAGAGGCTGAGGAACATATACGAAGACTAGAACGTCGGCTGGAATCCCAAGACCAAGCAGTTGGGTTGTGTAACCTGGCTATCGCTGATCTTCACAAAGAGATCGAAAATCTCAAGGGTAGGAGGATTAAAGAACTCGAAGAGCCATCCCGGAATGCCAGCGGAAATCTTCACTCTGAGTTGCAGTTCTCCATATCTCCAATTCAGGAGACTCTATACCGAACCAACGACTCTGCGGAGGCAAAAAGCACCGAACATGAGGTCTTAGTTGTGGAAATGCATACCCCTATAGAGGAACAAGAACGGTCCAATACGAAACTACAAGAGGCCGAGGAACACATACCGCGAAGACTAGAAAGTCGGCTGGAATCCCAAGACCAAGCAGTCTGTTTCCGTAACCTGGCTATCGCTGATCTTGAGGAAATGATTAATGTCCTCGAAGGTGTCAGCTTTGATGGTGTTTCGATGTGGAAGATCGAGAATGTCGCTCAAAAACGCAACGATGCAAGGACTGGAAGGCTGGTGTCGTTCTATAGTCAGTGTTTCTACACAGGTCCTCACGGTTACAAAATGTGCGCGCGCATCTACCTCAATGGCGATGGAATGGGCAAGGGAACACACATCTCATTGTTCTTTATGCTCATGCGCGGAAACTACGACGCGCTACTCCGCTGGCCATTCAGACAGAAGGTGACACTGATGTTACTGGATCAAGACAATGAAGAGCACATTATAGATGCATTCAGGCCTGACCCGGGAAGCAGTTCATTCCAGAAACCAAGAACGGAGATGAACATTCCTTATGGATGGCGTTGTTTCTGCTCGCACGTAGATCTCCAGAGGCACGCCTATATTCGGGATGACACGATGTTCATTAAAATCATTGTGGACAAACCGGACTTGAATTGAAGATGAACAGATATTTGCTTCGCAAACCTCGATTGATACCACGCCATTTGAAACGCGTGTTCAATTGACAGTTATTAGAGCCACAGTAGGTGAAAACTACCATCCGCTAATTACTTTTTGAAATATGATTACATGATTTAAACTTTCCTTGATAGGGAGTCTTGGCATAAAGATAAACAATTCTACTTTAAAGAACATGCAAATGAGTATGTTAACAAAGTTTATGCGGCATAGAGCGAATTTCGTGTGAGATCCCTGTGGTATACGGCACGTTATTGAATTGTTTTTATGATCCAATCAAATTACAGAGTTACAGCACGGTCACGGTGAGGCTACAGACATGTCGGATGTTTGTCCTACTCATACGAAATTCGCTCAATCACCAAACATTGCGACGTTTATTACGCTGTTGTAACATCAAACAGCTAGCCTGAGTTTGGTACGGATATTCAGAAAGTCTGGCAAATTAGTCTTAACCGCCGCCATGTTCGAGGGCGTTAAAAAAACACTGTTCTTATACATAATATTGCCTGGACATCTTGCAGTTTGACTAGTATCCATTATTAACCGCCGTTTATATATATATTAGCTCAGTTTAAGACTCGGTGGTGATAAGAAAGGAAGTTTTTATTATTATTATTATTATTATTTTTTTTTGGGGGGGGGATGTTTACAAACGTTACATGATCGGCACTTTTATATCTCGGGCTATCCCTATTCTTTGTCCGTTTCGCATCGTCGGTCTTTAGCGGAAGAGATAGATGCAAATTCGTTGAAAGATCAGTTAAAACGTCAGCGAATACGGCAAGTTGCGCAAATTACGACTTAGATACCGCGCCTATTAGGTTCCAGGCTCAGGTCTTGTTTGCCGACTGACAGACCCAATTTCAGCGAAACTTAGCGATGAGAAAGTACGGATGGCCTCATTTTACAATTTCAGTATTTTTAACTTACGTGTTTAATGAAGAATGTGGTGGTATTCTAAAATTCCCCCAAATCCTTTGTGATGTTCCAAAAAACCGACAGAATCATCTGCTGTAAAATATTCTAAAACCATAAATGTAGCAGCGGTCTCTCAACGTAACGTACAATCGTGGTCACCGAGAGCCTTCATTTCCTTTCGTCGAGTCTGCGCAGTAGGAAGCTACAACAGCTTGAGTCATTCTCGTTCCCAGTGCCTCCTCAACTAACTGAAGCACTGGGAACGAGAATGATGCTTGAGTTCGATACCGTAGAACTGTTGTTTTATCATACACCAAGTATTTTGCTGGAAATATATATCAAAATGGATACGTTTTTAAACAGGAAGTTCCGGTTTAAAGGTCCAGGCCACTGACACCTTCAGTTGTGGGTCGAGGACTGGTCCTGCGCGTCTCTGTTCTCTTTGACGGCTAAGCCGAGATTCGCCACTGAGTTTGGTATTCTCACGGACGAGCTGGAACGACTGATTCAATGGAACTTATATCGGGTGACTCGCTAAAACCTATTTAGTATTACTGAACACTGAAGCCCCCGTTTTAACCTCCATCGAGTGCTCCTCTGTGAGAATAACAAACTTGCCTGTAATGTGCCGCCGGCTGGAACCCACCCTAAACACATTTTAACTTACCCAACATATAAACTTAAACCTAACCTGAAGCGGCAGAAGAATCCGTTGAACAAAGTCAACATATCCATGTGTACCGTCTTGCTGCATCATTCAAAGCGAAACAAGCACCAGCCAAAGATTGCACGAGTTACCCTTAACGTTTTCCCCAATAAAATGCACACATACATAGGTTTAGCCTGAAATACAGCCGCCGCCTCAGCTCGTTCCAGGGTCCACTCTTGGGGAATGTACCCTAGAACGAGCTGAGGGGCGGCTGTATTTCAGGCCAACATATCCTCGCTCTAGAATTACCAATAGTTGCTCTTCAATTATCAATAATCGCTAATTATAGAACGGAAATTAAACTGACATTCTTAAAACCAGTCAAGGATAAAGATAAACATTTGTCAAATTCTGAACGGCGGTAGCTGGACGCGCTTAGTGTAGTGGTCATGACGTCTGCACTGCCAAGTACTGCACGCAAACGATTACGAGTTCGAGCCGGAGTAGGAGCGCTCAAAATTTTTTTTTTACTCTCGTTTAACTTCTGTTCTTGTTTACCTGCGAACCCTAGCTCTAGATGTCTGAGTGAGAACCCTTTGCCCGTTACCTGTAAACTCGTTCGATGGTTAGGGTTCGTTTTGTGGTTCGGGTTAGGATTTGTCTTAGAATCATGAATGTTTAATTTGCGTTCTAGAATTAGCGATTATTGATAATTGAAGAGCAAAAGCTAATTACTGATTATTGGTAATTCTAGGGCGAGGATACGTTTCCGCGTATCTTGGTTTCAATACTTTGTTTTTAAAGTGCATATAAGCCCTGGCTAATTATATTTCTTACGAAGAGACTAGAGGCCATAGACAAAGGATTCCGGAATCAAAAATTGATTTGATTTATTTGTCATGGTGTATTGGCCGTTCAAAGTTGCCCAAAAACATGCCTTGGGTTGCCTGTGGACGAAAATCAAGCGCGCTAGAGTGCTTTACAAAATTGGCACTGGATCTAGTTTGACGTCATCAACAGAACACGCTCGATGCGCTATTGCATGAAAGGCCTTGCCGAATAAAGCTCTCCGAAACGTTTAGCGCGATATTATCATCTTTCTCGGTTATCTATTCAATTATTTTGCAAATAAGCCAACGTTTCAAAGCCGCGAAGAGACGAGTTCTATTGATGACGTCACGTTATATTCTCGTCCCAGTCCCCGGAGGTGCGCGGAAATTATTCCACATTTGGAAGTTTAGTCGCTAAAAAATAATGAAAAATTTTTATTTAGAAATTTCGAAATTTTTTCTCTACCTTTTAAGGTCTAAGCTTTCAAAAAAGCATCATTGGCCAGGGCTTATGTGCACTTTATGCCTCTTTATTCGGCGCAGGCACTGTCATGATCTCTACGTTCGATGTCTACATCCCCACCCCTTCACCTCCGTTATTTCCGCAAGTGTCATGTCAAGTGATGAAACTGCATGGAAACGAGTCGAACGGGTCCAAGTACTGTAAATAGAAATATTACGATCGTATAGCGAATTTCTCGATTTTTATGAAGATAATTCTCTCGTTTGTTTTATATTCGCGGCCGAGTCATCGTACGCCTCGTTCTCATACTCTTGACACGAAATATTCAAAATGGCGAGCATTCCTTTCATTGTGCAGGTGCTAGTTTCTACTGCCTATAAACCCAACCAATACCTATTTTACTATTCACCTATTTACTTGAAGAATAGAATCACTTTAAACTGCCTCTGACGGTGTTTTTTTTTATCATAAATCTCGATTGAAGTGCATTGTTGAATACTGGACTATTTTTCTATTTGAGCGTTTCGTCCGAGTTATAAAGGTTACTATATTCCCAAAATGCTAATGTTGACGTCAACCCAGGCATTAGTTATTATAAATACATTCTGGTAGAGATAAATCACCTTTGATACACACCCATGTTATAATAATTATATTTTATATCAGTAATTTTACCAATATTTTGACTAAATCAGAGAAGTTTCATTCACAAGGAGAAATACAAAAAAAATCCTGGGCCGACATCACATCATTGGCATTTTGGAAATATAAACCTCCAACTCAAAGACGCAACACCCAAATCAAGAAATAATATACATTTTAACTAAAGTCGAACCTCTACACAACGGCTACCGTGGGAAAACATTTTGTGGCCGTTGTGGAGAGGTAGGGGTGTAATTTGACACCACATGTTAATGTACTCCCTCAATGAAAGTACATTTTGGAATTTCAACTACAGTATTCATTCGTTAAGTGGCTGTTGTGTAGAGGTTATTTTTAATGCATTTTTGGGTTTGGGAAAACGTACGGTAGTGCTGGCCGTTGTGTAGAGGTGGCCGTTGCGGGGAGGTTTCAATAACAATAAATGTATTGACTGGTGGCCGGAACAAAATTTCGTTGCGTAGAGGTGGCCGTTAGTAGAGGTGGCCGTTGCGTAGTTAATTTATGATTTAAAAAAAATTAACGTTAACTTAGAGGTACTTTAAAATATTCCATTTTAACTGTGCTCGCTGCAATTCATACATACGCACACGCTTCCACGTACTTTTAGAAAGCTTTTATTCATCTTGTTGTTAATACTTTACTATAACTGGCTTGAAGCCTCTTTAATTGGTGGGCGCACTTCGTACGATGTCTACGTTGTTATACCAACAACATAGTTTTTGTGATTTTATTCCTTTAGGAATGATTGCTAGCCAAGAAGAGCGGGAAACAGTTCTAAAAATAACCTAACTTGTGAAAACGCTGTGACATAGGCCTAGTATACGGAATGGACGCTCCTGGGTATGGGCTCTTGAAAAAAACGACATTTCTTTCTTGTTATTCGATTGGCATGCTATCTAAGACAACATATTGCCGTGTAATGTTGCTTGTCACTAATGTCCTGTTTGTGTGGGGAGGGGACCGAGGCTTGGGCATATGCTCATTACCCCCTCACCCCCAGGGAATACCATTAGAGAAAATATAATCGAAGCACTAAAATCTATATCAACCTACATGTGCCATAGCTAGTTTTGAAATTGTTCACAAACCCCAAACCAATTACTCAGGATTGATGTTGAGACAATTATGATTGAAAACATTTTCCGGGTCGTACTGTTGCTTGAGCTGCTTGAGTTTCTCGTTGGCTTCCTCTGCGTCACCTCCGAATGGTGCCAGTCCATACTCAGCGTTGACTTCCTGGATGGTGTCCACCCAGTCCTTCATAGCTTCATATTTCTCCTCGCTGGCAGTAGAACCTTCCATGCCAATCCAGTAGCTGAAAATTAATGTTCATTAGGTAAGAAAAAGGACTGTGAAAAAATGTGTATTTATTTGCGCTCGCCAATCAACGGCACAACTTTTCGTTTATTCAACAAGTCTGAGTCCCGATGTTTCGTGCCACCTCATCTATTATTATTAATTTGCCAGACAGTCATTTGTTTCTGGCACAAAGTGGCCTTTTGAA
Source organism: Actinernus sp. WN-2022 (assembly GCA_030867875.1). Taxonomy (NCBI): domain Eukaryota; kingdom Metazoa; phylum Cnidaria; class Anthozoa; order Actiniaria; family Actinernidae; genus Actinernus; species Actinernus sp. WN-2022. Next base: position 68,405,761 of record JAOWCC010000936.1, read on the forward strand.
ATCATGGTTGTACAGCATAACAATAGCCCACTTCCGCGATATGCTTTAATTGTCACGCACAAAGGTTTCAATACGAGGCCCCGTGCTAAATTAAATTTATTCTTTTCTCTGGCCATTCTCGAGTTTTCGTAAGCCAGTAACTTTTATCAAGAAGTTATTCTTGTGTATCCGCGATCCGCTGAGTCCAAATCATCCTATATATTTAATTATGTGCCCTCCCTTGATTAAGCACAAAGCCTCCCTTGAATACGAAAATTGAAATACGCGCGCCTCCCGGGGAGCGGAAGATGGGTTCAATCGAGGTTTAATTTTATTTGTACAATTGAGGTAATACTGCGCCCTTGCATGCTTTTCACATATTTACGCAAGACCTGGGGCGGTTGCACAAACGTTAAATAACGCTGCGCATAACCGGTAACGTCTGACGTTAAATTAGAGTTTGACCAGACTGATAAACTTATCTCACGATAAGAGACAAAAACAACTACTCAGATTAGCAGAGTATGCTTTCCAGCTTTACTGGAGAAAATTTGAAACAATTTTGATAAAGGTGGCAAATATTAGAGTGGATGAAAAATACTGCTTTTAAGATAAATTTAGAGTAACTTGAAATCGGTTTACTGTAACCGAAATCAAGTTTCTACAATAAGCTTTTATAATCCACTTTAATATTTGCTGCCATCCTCTATCGAAAATGTATGAAAAGCATATCAGGACATTCTATCTCAGGGTGTTATTTTTGTAGTTTTGTTTTAAAGTTCCCCTTTAACCTGTTTCACACCAGCGACACAAGCAACATAAGCAGACACAGTGTCGTATTTATCTTTAGCGGTACTCGTTCTACTCACAGCTACGGTGTAAGATAAGAAAAGCGACGCTAATAATCAATGCATTACTGCGTCTGTGTATGTTGCTTATGCTTGTGTCGCTAGTGTGAACCAGGCTTTAACGTCTAATTCTCTGCGCAAACTAGGAAACAATGTTGCGGAAACATTTGTGAATTTCAGTATTTCCCTAAATGTTTCCTCGTTTGCGTGCGTGCGAAACACTTCTTGCGGAAGCACAATATTTCAGAAACATTTTTACGATAAGGCACTAAAGTCCATTCTTTGGAGAGTGGCATTCTTATTAACCATTCTACAGAACTTGTGTACACTTTGTAAACAATCTTTGTTACAGTTCACTGACAATCCAATCCATAAAATTGAGCGGTTGCTTGTGTATCGCGGATATGCGCTATCGAGTGTTTAATAAAATACGTGTTAAAGCGAGGCACGACTACTTTATTTTTCTTCTAAGATTATAACTGCTATGATTTTTCTCTATAATTTGAGACATGTTAGGTGGGTGGGATTAGTTCATAATAGATTCTATATGTTAATTTTGCCAAACCTACTTTATACCTATATACATGTATGGAATAGCGTGTTCCATTTAACTTCTTTAAGAACGTCTTCTGATGATTTATCTTTAGCAAACTCATAAATAATTATAGTTGTTCTACAATGTAACTTTTCTAACGAGTTAAAATTATCTTAAGACTACCAGAACCCTTTACGAAATTATTTTCCTTAGTCAGATTTTAAAACTATTCTGAGAACACAAGACAATGGTTTACATTAGAGAAAGAAAAGAATCAGCCCAAAGAATTCTGGTAGTTGTAGTATGTGACGTCATGTCCTATTGGCTGCTTTGGCGCTTATCTACTGAGAATCGAGTTCACAAACGCAAGTATGATCGCTGGAAGCCAAGTCTCCCTCTGAAAAAGTCCTGGTCACGTAAATATGCAACGCACTGTAAACAGGTTTCAAGATGGCGCATGGAACACAACTGCATGATCACTGTAAAACAGTCCCTTTCGTATTGCGCGAATCAGTCGAGAAACAGGGTTACGAGCCCGAGCGCGTCTCTCCCCACCCATCTTTTCACTTGCTGCGTGGCCTCTCGCTGTGACCCACACAGCGAAAAAACGTCACGCGCATGCGCTTTTGATGATCGCGCGCGCGTCTCCACAGTTTCCCGCCGAAACTAACCAAATGAAAACAGAGGCGATCACCCCTGTATCGAACTACTTAAAAGATAAGCCCAAGACTCGATCAGGTTGTAGTTTTCTTAATTTGTAATTCACTGTGAGTTTACTAAGTTGTAAAATTATTTACTAAAAAAGTTTTAAGACCTCGGAAACTTGTATTTCAACGCCAGCGGAGCACAACGTTTTACCGCGGAAACCGGTAGGTACTTCATATATCGTTAAATAAGCACTAATATAACGTATACAAACCAAGAATATAAGATATTAGTGCTTGGGGCATTACATTTAACGATATACTTCATATATCGTTATATAAGCACTAATATAACGTATACAAACCAAGAATATAAGATATTAGTGCTTGGGACATTTCATTTAACGATATATGAAATACCTAGGGTTTCTGGTTTCTCGACTGATTTTCGCAATATAAAAGGGATTGTTTTACAGTCTAGCTCTTGTGCGTGCAGGCCAGCAAGAATGCAAATTAGCGACATTGTCATACTAGCCTTGCGTCACGGAATGGAAATGAACTGCTATCCGATGGGATCTCGTTGGCCTTGCCACCCACTGACGTCATAGAGATGGTACTTTCAGCCAGTTCTTTGTTGGTCCCAGGCATCTTATTGACCAGGTAATCTACCACGTTCTTGATCACTTCATCGTTAAGGTCTGTGGACCATCAAGTGAGCATTTTATTCAAGTGAAGTTGGATTTATAACTGCTTGCTCAAACATCTTAGACCCGAAGATTTTAGCTCAAAACATAAAAACATCGATTCGATTCCCGGTTACGTCACTAGGCACCATTCTCCCAATACGCGGCCAACTTAAATGAAAAGGCATGGTGGATGTGCGAACATTAACGTGTGATTACGGGTGAATATTAAGCCGAATCAAATATTTTTGCCATCCATAGGTACTCAATTCAGAGATTTCAAATCAATAATAACCTTCGTAGGGCTTATGTACTTTAAGGACAAAGAATACTGGGCTGTCGCGTCCAAAAGAGGATTATGATGAAACCGAAAGTCTAAAACTCCCTGTTGATTCAAATGAACACGTAGCTTGCGCGCGCACAAATCTAAGCATACAGCTATTTCAAAAAGGTTGTCCCGTCAAACGACATTCCCAAACCGAAGTGGATTGTGGATATAACTGTGGTGCTGCGCGAAACGGATAAACTACAGCTAGTAATGGGCTCCTGCTACAGCATAATTTGACAATCGATTCGCAGGAGACATTAATATTCGTCTTAAAATGATTGACCCAAAAACAAACGAATTCACCCGACGTTCAGCTACAACCACAATCCATTTCGGGCTGGGAATGTTGCTTGTCGTTTGTCCGGGAGTCCTTTTTTATAATAGCTGTATACACAAATAAAATAACAACCTTTGAGGAAATGTCCCATGGTGCCGGAGTACAATCGTCCTGGGGATATTAACCAGTCCCCTTCCGTTTGAAAACGGTCGTGGTGGACTGGGCCGACGTCGTTTTTGAAGGGGCGAGTGAGATCGTTGAGATCCTGCACCAGTTTGCCGCCTTCCGTTAGAGGTCCATGGAACATCAATCTCATAACCAGTTCAGGGCTACATGAAGAAATAAACATGTCATCTACCCTTCTCGTGTGCTGGCTACAAACAATAGGCCTCGAACTGAGCAGTTTCAGAACGACAAAAATTAATTTCATGGACAATTACTAAAATAGGAAACTGAACAGTGTACATTTGTACACTGTATTTCGTTGTCTTTTGTTTTCCCTGTATTTTTTCCTTGGCTACAAACTAACTACCCGCTTTTCTCCATTATTAATTATCCTATTTAATGGGTACCTGACCTAGATTAACTATTAACAGGAGTATATTACAGGAGTGTTCCTCTTCCCACATTGTATTGTCACACAACACTGTAGACGGTAGAGTTATTTTTAGCATAGAGTTTCCCGCGAGAAGGAACAAAGGCCGTCACTTTTAACCAATCAGGTTCAAACTGCTAAAAATACTAAAGCGCAAGAGAACAAAAGACAACGTAATCGCATACCAGAACTTCGCAACTATAAATAGACACACCATCTACTGTGTTAGGGGCCAACACAAGGGCCAACAGAAGGGCCTAGGAACACTCCTGTGTAATATACTCCTGCTATTAATGGTTATTTCAGGTACCCTAATAATACTCCTCTCGTTGTTACTATTATTATACATCATAGTTAAGTAATGGTCCGCGCAAGAGGTAGGCATGTTATGCATGGAATGTAAAAAGGTGCTAATTATGGTATTGTTTCAATCTTCCACCTCATTGGCTTAGACATTAAAATCTATCTAAAATTGAAGAAGAACATTTTTTTCTCATTTTGTAAACAGATTTGAATTGCATCTAGTGAAAACTCTCATAACTTTCAATATGACGAACTTTCAATATGGGGAACACTTTTTAATTGAACGTTTTCTTGGTTATTGTTTTGCACTCTTCTGATTGGACGAAACGTTTTCACACAAAAGAACTCTACCTTTAAAATGCATTTTTAGTGGATATAATTTCAGAAATTTATGAATTAAGGGTTGATGAGTTGTCAGTATGAAAAACAGAAAATACTAAAGTAGGGAAAGCAAATTGCATCTGAACAACAGAATTGTGCCTACCTCTTGCGCGGACTGTTACATAATAGAGTGGAATGGTAAGAAAACCTGGCAAACTTCAAAGGAGCTAACAAAGGCGCTGCGATTTATGTTGGAAGGGGTTAAGACAAAGGATTATGTACGGTTATAGTCATTAGGGACTTTAAGATACTACGACGGCGACGGCTGCAACGACGTGATGTGAAAAATGGTGTTATCGATCATTTGTTTATTATCGTTTCTTTTCTTCGACTTTTGTTGCATTTCTCATCCACATTTTCGAAAAATAGAATGTGTACAGAGTTCCGTTTAGGCCGAACGAATAGCAGTGCCATTTACGTTTTCAGGTTCTCGTTCTCTACGGAACGTAAAACTCAGCGTTTTCACGTTGTGTTTTTGCAGACAACGGCTAAAATGAATGCAGCTACATGCATTTTCACGTGCAGTTATTGTATTTTGTAATTAAGTCCATTGTTTCACCGCGTTGCCGTCGACGTCGTGGTATCTTAAAGGGCTTGGTATATAACGTGTTACAAGATACAATGATACGGAGATACCAAGATACAATGATACAGTGATACGGTGATACGGTGATACGGTGATACGGTGATACAGTGATACGGTGATACATTGATACGGTGATACGGTGATACGGTGATACGGTGATACAGTGATACGGTGATACAGTGATACGAAGATCTCAAATTTCCTTTAAAATTTAAAAAATGGGGGGAAAATACTTTCCCCCAGAAATGTAGTTTTGGCTAGCCTGAATTTCAGCCGTCTCCTCCGGTTCGTTCCTCCGATACGGCTGAAATTCAAGCTAAGTTTTGGCAGCAATTTTTCACATACGAAAAACTGTTAAAAAAGAGGACGTTTTTAACCGGAAGTAAAAAGTTATGTTTGATTGACAGCAGGTCAATTAACACATGACATGTGCTCACTCGCCCGTAACGAAAGCTAGCATAAATTCATTTCATGTTTATTGAGAAACGTTTTTCCAGCCCCGATCCATGGGTTGTTGGCCTTATGCACTAGTCAAAGTAAACCCCCACCCCCCCCCCCCCCAAACCCGGGATAGGGTGGGGATTAGTGGGGATTTTGCCTCACAGGGAAAGCAAAAAAAAAAGAAAATGCCCCACCTATTGCGGCAATTGTGGACAGTAAATGCAGGCAAATGCCCCCACCCCAGGGGACAAATCACTAAAAATAAGTCATTTTTGTTTTACAAACTTCACACATTTTAGCTTGCAGTGGTCTGGGTTGTGTCTTTTATTGCTCAATAGGATCTTGATCTACATGTACTAATGAGATTGAACACAGAAGAAGCCAAACAACGTGACAGTATTGCTGAAATTCGTCCTGAACTATAAACGGAAGTAGAACAGAGAAGTCTGCAGTGGCCTGGACTGTCTTCTATGAACAATTCCCCGCCACATTTTGCCCCACAGTTCCCCCACACTCCATAGTGGGGCATCAAATAACCGATTTTCCCCCACCCTCTGGGGCACTCTACCATGTCAAAAGCGATCGCTTGCCCCACATTTGCCGCACCCTGTCCCGGGTTGGGGGGGGGGGGGGGGGGGGTGGGGGTTTACTTTGACTAGTGCATTATGTCTTCCAAAAAACAAGCAGGGCTAAATGCTCCAGCAGGGCTATTAAAGCTCCAGCAGGATGCCCTTAGAGTTGGAAAGAAGCAAAACAAGGCCAAACAATGCATACGACTACGAGCCTCGCAAAACCCGACAAGTTCAGACAGAGTGCCGAGTGGTCCACATCTGAACACAAAGAAGAATTGATAGGAACCGAGCCGAGAGAAGATTTGTTTCAAAGAAAGCTTAGATCGAAACATTAAAACTCTGAATCGCTTGAAATCAACACCACGATCTCGCTATTTGCCGTGCTGTTTCAGGACCTTTCAGGACCTTTCAGACTCCTGCAAATCGCTGTCATTGGCATGCAGTTAAGGCCTTTGATTTCTGTACCCTTCCTTTATCATTTGTGTTCGCTTTGGCTTTGTCCCTCAATAACCTTTCGTCTTTTCCATTTTCCAAGTCTAAGAAAACTAGAACCGGCTATAAAATATTCTCGATGCGGCGCGTAGCTTTGATCGGAAATCAACATTGCATTTTCGGGAAATCTTGGGCTATTTTCTACGCTTTCGATTTTCAACCAAAATAGAGTTTTTAAAAAGCTCTAAGTCAAGAAGAATTGATTCGATTTGTCTGATTTTTTTAAACAATGTCAGTTGATATATCTGCTGCAAAACTAACGAACCAGAGGAGACGGCTGAAATTCAGGCTACTGCAAAACAACTATTTGTTGGGGAATTGGGAAATTCTAAAAAGAGAGCTCTTGACGGTGTTTCCCGCATATTTACCCTTATATCTAGTCGGATTTATGTTTTCGCCTTTTCACCGAAAGCATGATAACCAAATCGAATTTTGATATTCCCCTACACGGTTTTGTAAGGGGCCGTCGACATATTCGAAATGCCCCGCTTAACGCACAACGGACGTTTAGGGGGGGGGGAGGGGGTAAGGGCATGGACGTTAGTGTGGGGCATTTAGAACAAACACTTTTTCATCAATAGAAGTACACTTTTTAATCAAACGTTTCTAGTCAGCTGAGATCTACATTAGAGCGCAATTTCTGTAGAATTTTCCGGAAATTTCAACAAGGTCTTTTGATTATAAGTATCATGAAATACCTCAAACCTCCAGGTAAGTGAAATTCAGTTTTATAGTCTTGTCCGAATGGGTATTTTAGTCAAGATCCGAAATGAGCTCGTACGGGAATTCAAGGTACTGACTGACTGTACAGTTGCAGCTATTAAAGCCGCTTTAAGCTTGTTTTATACTTTGTTTATAAGTGAACTCCCGTGTATTTCATTACTGTTTTTCCTGACCTAAAACAATGGGTGGACGTTAAGGGGGAGGGGGAGGAAGGGGTCTGACCTTAACGTCCGTTGTGCGTTAAGCGGGGCATTTCGAATATGTCGACGGCCCCTAATACGATTTGGAGCTTCTGAAAGTCATCTCACTAGATCGGAGAAACGGGATCGTGGAACATTTTCAAAATCCCCCCCAAAAACAAAAACAAAAACGAGCAAGCAGAATTTGCACAGAAAATAATCGAGCGAGCCAATTGCAATATCACCCAGAAAAAAAATCAAGCAAGGGCGAAACTTTTAAAAAATCGTGCAAGGTTCTGATGCCAGAAAATATTCTTGCAGCAACTGAGAAGTCGTAAAAAAATTTCGAGCAAAAAGAACCGGGCCCCCTCTCCATCAATTTTCAAATGGTCCGTCCCTAAATCTAGTTGCCAATGAGAATAAAGAGGGCAATAAAGTGGTTCAATGTTAAATGCGTAACGTTCAAAAGTTAAAATTAAACAAGAGCCCATCTGGGCTTTCACTCGGGCCACATGAGATTGAAGATGAAATTACACTTTCATTTGAAATCCTCTAGTAATAACCGAAGGGAAGAATTATTAGCTGAATTTAGCAGTCTTTAGGAGTGGCTGGTAGCGCGGTGACATTCATTCTCTGCTCCCCTAGTATATATATATATGTAATTTAATATTTTTGTTTTACTCGTGTATGTAAATTAAAGAAGTTGACCTCTACTTTAATATTCATGTTCATGTTACGCACGCTTATAGCAGAGCGCGGTAATTACGTCACAAGTCTAGACCCCCCGCCAAGACTCAGACAAACAAACCGCTTTTCTTGTATCAACTTACAAGAATTGACTAGCACTTCAGTTCGTCCTCTGTCTATTCTACCAGAAATGACTGCTTTCCTGGACCATATTTTGAAAGGGAACCTGATGATTATACTGTCGAACAGCTTAAACTTTGGCTGAAATACAAGAGGATTGAAACAAAGCGACAAACGTTGATCTTGTCAAGCGAGTTTTGCATCTTCGCTGGCCAACCAACGAGACATGCTTACTATATAGACTGTCAAGTCCTATTTAAACTGTATCCCAAACTCATCTTTTCCCATGCAATATCGTTGTAGGACTTCACCTAAACATTGAAAAGTTACAAAGGTCAGGTTACCGATCGATGCTTCATTCTCCGAGACATATCTCTTTGAGCGCCGGATTCACTCTTACATCTCCCCCAGCAACAATGCTTGGTATAGTCACCATTACTGATATGACTAGGAATCTTACTGAAGCAGCTGAAGGCATTGATTCTTTTTTGTTATCGAAAAAAATACGAATTCAGTCCTAATTTAGTCTGCTGTTCTGCAGGTTCAGAGTACTAATAGATGAGTGTCTCAAATGTATGTTTATATTTGTCCCATATTATAAGTTGTATCCTGTCCACCTATGATGGAGCTATCACTGTATTTCTCTACTGTTCTTTCTACCCTGCGGCTCTTTGATCGCGTCCATATCGGTATTTGTTGGACTAAAGATTATTAACTGAAATGCCCGTTTTGTTTATCTCTATTTAAAAGCTTTTACCCTCCTTCCCAAAACTGCAGTCTGCTCATTATATTACAGAACTATAAAGGGAACTGTTGGAAGCCTTTAATTTCTCGAACCAAAATCTCGGCCGTGAGAGGAGTCTTGTTTACCGTGAGAGTTGAATAACTGCTTCGGTCATCATATTCTGTGCCGAGTGAGTGTTTATTACCTACGAAACATACCTCAAACAAGAGCGCCAGTTGAAATATCCTGAGCCTGATAATACCGTTAAATTAGCGTCACGCCACGGCTGCAAGAGCTCAAGTGACCCATACAACAGTCCGTTTCATACAGAAACCTGTATTTAGCGGGGCCATTTCGCGTCCGCTTAAGAAAAGGAAATTTGAGATGTTCGTATCACCGTATCACTGTATCACCGTATCACCGTATCACCGTATCACCGTAACACCGTATCACCGTATCACCGTATCACTGTATCACTGTATCACTGTATCACTGTATCACTGTATCTTGGTATCTCCGTATCATTGTATCTTGTAACACGTTATATACCAAGCCATCTTAAAGTCCCTATTAGCGTCTTCTGAACGACTGAACCCACACGTATCTATTGGCTGATTGATTAACATATTGGCATTTCTATGGTGCTTTGTGCACGGTAATGGTTGAAAAAAAGCGAACAAAGACATATAACAAAGAAGGTCGCTGGGTTTCATAACCATTCCACTCTATTAACTCTGTATAGATGTATCTATGTATATGTGAGGTTATTATAATAAAGTTGTTGTGTTAACAAAAACAAAGGTTTTTTATCCTCCTGGAATATGTTAATCAATCAGCCAATAGATACGTGTGGGTTCAGTCGTTAAGAAGACGCTAATAGGGACTTTAAGATGCCTTGTCCTCATTCAGGCTAGCAAAAAGAGTAAAAACTTGAGATTCAGTCACTGGAGACATAAAGAAGCTAGAAGATGGAGACTGGCTTATATACTGAGTAGGTATGTATTATTGGAGCTATATAATTTGCGAGTTATCCGGTTCGATCTGTACTGACTGAATGGCTTTGTGCAACTGATACGAAACACCCTGAAAAGTTAAAACCTCCCTGTAAAAACCGATCATAACTAGCCCAACATAGCAGAATATATGCAATGACACAAGAACGAGACACTCGGAGCAATTTTATTGCAAAAATAATTCCATTCCCTTATTAAATTGTGTGAAAGCATTGGCGCGATCAAGCCCGGCATGTTTGTGGTGGAACTTGGCGCGCGCGCTGTTTCACAAAAAAAAAAAAAAGAAAATTTTACGTCGAAGATACAGGAAGCCGTTACCGGGTCTCCCAAGCCAGAGGCTTATGTTTAAGTATTCCGAAGAACTCCATGGTCGAATTGGAATTTAGGTTGGTTTTTGAGGAGGGAGGAAAACCGGAGAACAACCCTCGGAGCAAGGGAGAGATACCAACAAACTCAACTCACATGTGGCGCCGCGTCCGGGATTCGAACCTGGGCCACAGAGGTGAGAGGCGAAGCGCTTAACCACTGCGCTATCCTGGCTCCCCTGGCTCACAACACATCAGTTAGGTAAACGAAATTAAAATTATGTGGCTTGCTACACCCTGATTATCTCTCTGGGTCAAATTAAACAAGTTTCTATTGCTATGCCGATATCAATATTGTCACAATTTAGTCTTGACAAGTTCCATACAAAAATACACACAGCGAATCTTTATAGCACTAGCTCGGTAGTCGTCTTTTGTTTTTCGTCTGATATTCTCGCCTTCCACATGCTTTTCTTCGTCCTCCCAGTCTTCTAAACTTCTCTCACAATATCGTCTTCATCATATTTTTGTTCTAGTACGAAATTGCTCTGCCATATCGATGAAAATCTACTCTAATTCCGAGAATGTGAAAATTCTACAAAGAAAACAAGTGGCTACAAGTTAGCCGCAAGACTCCGGTGGGACGAAGTGACGTAAAAACGTCACAGGAATTAATGTGAACAAAATGGCGGCGCCCAGGTCTTCGCGGGGCCAAATTTGAGGGGCTCGTTCTCAACTCTGAAAAAGTTTTATCAAATTTTAATACATTTTCTGAACAAAGTACATCTGAAAGATGTACGGTATTCTTACGGTATGCCATCGGACGGTATTCTTGTTTGAGGTACGTTTCGTAGGTTTTATGCCACATTTCATTTTACTCTCGGTCATAATACCGTACCAGCACAAACACCGTGATCTGTAGGCCAACACTAAAATAATGCTGAGCGTGTTTTTCGCTGTCGCTCGCCAAAACGAAGCCAGAAATACCCCGGAGAAATAAACCAGAAACACTCGCACAGAATAATTTATGACGAGAGAAGCAATATTCAACTCTCAAGGTAAACTTAAAAAGAATCCTCTCACGGCCGAGGTTTTGCATGGTTCGAGAAATTAAAGGCTTCCAACAGTTCCTTTTATAGTTCTGTAATATAATGAGTTTTGGGAAGGAGGGTAAAAGCTTTTAAATATAGATAACTAACAGGCATTTCAGTTAATAAATACCAATATGGACGCGAGCTGCGATAAGAGCCGCAGGGTAGAATGAACAGTAGAGAAATATAGTGATAGCTCCCTCATAGGTGGACAGGATACAACTTATAATATGGGACAAATATAAACATATATTTGAGACACTCATCTATTAGTACTCTGAACCTGGAGAACAGCAGACTAAATTGTAAGTGTGCGTTACATGAATAAGTAGCTATAGAGGTCAACTTCTTTAATTTACATACACGAGAAAAACAAAAATATTAAATTACATATATACTTGGGGAGCAGAGAATGAATGTCACCGCGCTACCGGCCACTCCTAAAGACTGCTAAATTCAGCTAATAATTCTTCCCTTCTGTTATTACTAAAAGGATTTCAAATTAAAGTGTATTTCATCTTCAATCTCATGTGGCCCGAGTGAAAGCCCAGATGGGCTCTTGTTTTACTGGCAGATTTTATTGCCAATTTACAAACTGACACTTTTTATTGCCACTTGACAAACTGACACTTTTTATTGCCAATTTACAAACTGGCAGTTTTTATTGCCAATTTACAAACACTTGTTTAGGATAATTAATTAATTAATTAATTAATTAATGTTCTGTATGTAGCGCATAGTCAAAGGAATAAAAACTAGCCTATCTTATATGTAACTTCGTCCAAATACTATACAGTATATATTTTGATGTTGATACTTTTCAATTAACAAGCTCTTAATTATAAGCCCACTTTAAGGTTTTCAATATAGTTATTGAGTTGCGGTGCCGTAAAGATTAAAATTAAGAACTCTTTGTTATCATAAACGTTTAATTTTACACTCCCGCCATCGTCCGTATGCTCTCTTATCATCTCTTGCTGTCGGTAATGACACTATATACCCCTCTAGTTATGCCAGAAACATAGGAGTAATCTTCGATGACACTATGTCTATGTCTCACCAGGTCAGCTCTATTTGTAAGTCAGCGTTCTATCAATTAAGGAATATTTCTAGAGTAAGAACATTTTTGTCAGTTAGTACTACAGAAATTCTCCTACACGCATTCGTTACTACTAAGTTACAGGTAACTGTAACTCCCTATTACATGGCCTGACAAAACAACTAATCCAGAAGCTACAATATGTCCAATATGCTCACATGATATCATGCACGCGTAAATACGATCATGTCACACCTACTTTGAAGGACTGAACTGCACTAGCTACCTGTAAATGAGCACAGGCGCGGCCCTTAGTAACCAAGCACCTTAACTCAAATCTAAGCTCAGGTCTAATCTATTTCGCTCTGCTTATAATCTGAACTAGTTATTAATTATTATTACCTACATAGTTTAATTATTAGTCGTTACGTTAGTAAATAAGAATTAATTAATTAATTTGTTATTTATACAATATTATCAGTAGTGCATAGAACAGATATTAAAGCTATATGCGCTATATAAATGCATTATATTATTATAAAACCTTTACCAAATCAATCAGTTACCACACCATATAAAAATCTATGACAGTCCAGAAGTTATACAGATTTAATTTCCCAATTCTGGAATATTCTGAAGTGGAAGAAGAATAAACAATTTCTGAACTCCTAGCCTCGCTACTTATACTTTAGATAAATATCATTACTTATCTGGGTAGGGTTAATATTTAACGTAATAGACCCTTGCACGGTTTTTTTGAACTTTTGATATATTCGTATAACGGCAAAACCGTCGATACTGCTGAAAAGAGCACCTCAAAGTTAGTCAAAATCACAAATTTGAGAGTTATATCTTGAATATATAGGAGCAAAGTTTGGGCCCGCCAACTCGGAAAAGTTTACAGACGTTTGTATGGAAACTTTGAATTGGGGGGGGGGGGGGGGGGGGGCAAGTTTGTGCCCCCCAATCGCAATTTCCATTCGCGTGCTTTCACTAACATTTGTCGAGTGTTCTCAAATGACCAGAGTGTTTTATGATAGTATTAAACATGGATTTAAGGCTTTTTTATCTGTTTTATAATATAGATTTATGCGCGCGATGAAAGGAAACCGCCAGTTGAAAACAATAAAACACGGCAAACCATGTTATATACTCTGATAAAACATGGCTTTTAGCCAATCATAGCGCGCGTACTATCGTATCTATATTATAATCGACTATATTATATATTTGAAAGGCGGGAAACCGTTGTTTCAATACGCTTACCCGTTTTTCGGCCCAGAAAAGGTGCTCCAATTGACCCCAAATTCTCGGTGGTTATCAATCTCTGGGCGGGAAATCATTATTTAGAAGTCTTTTGACAAAACCTTTCATAAAAATGAAGGAATGTCCAGCTTAAAAATGACAACGTGGCCCGATGCTGGAACGGTACAGCCTGAAACCTCGTGACCAAAAGCGTGACGTCAGCAAGACCCCCCGTGATGCAACAAGATCCTCTCAGGGGGAGGGTACCGCAAAAAAAACATCAACTTATGCCATGCCCCCTACCACAAAGGAGTTTTGACAATTTTCCACGAAATAAACCCATGCCCCTGTCCGCGAGGAAGTTTTCGCATTTGCCGCGACTCAGGTAAACCTCGATAATTATTAAGACCTTCGTGTGGCTGTTGGCTCTGCGTCATCGTACCTTCAAACTTGTTTTTAGAACTCTGTAAAGATAAGTAATATTAGTTATTACCTTTTGCTCATCTTGTTTTGATTAGTTTATTGTTCGATCCTCAGTTACCATCTCATTAAAACAGTGAAATGTTGACAGATTTTTTTGGGGGGGCGCCGGTTTGAATTTCGCGGCAGTTTGAAATGTTTACCTTTCTTTCGCGGCAAATGGCAAAACTAAATGTCATTTATCTCTACCAGTATGTTTTTGTATAATAAATACTTCCTGCCGGGTTGACGTCAAATCATTAGTATTTTGTCATAGTCAAGACATCATTATAAAAATAGTTTTTGAAGAGAATGTCGACGGAGAAAGGAGTAACTACAGAGTACCCCACACAAATTCAAACATTCCTGAAATTAAGTGGAGACGTGGATACGTAGTGACTTTTCCTCTGTACTTTTAAAGAACGTGGAATAATTATATCTGGAGATATTCTAGATACAAAAGTTGATCCAGACCGCGAGTGAAGGCATAATTTTATATCTGAAATGGATACGCCGATACGCAGCGTGAGACCGAATTGCGGTGAATTCGCCCACGGTCAATTCGCCCACGTCTCGAGTCAAGTCGTCCACGTATTTAAGTCGTTTCGCCCACGTACTAAGTCGTTTGGCCCACGCTAGATTTGATGTAAAAAATATTTTTGTGTTCGTCAAGGTTGAAGGTAGCCTGAATTTCAGCCGTCTCCTCTGGGTTCGTTAGAGGAGACGGCTGAAATTCAGGCTACATCTATTTTTGGAGTATTTAATTATGGTTGTACTATACACAGTGTACCTGAGATGAAATTTCATAACCCACTTATTGTTTCAATATGAGACTCCAGGGAATAAATTAAATATATTATATTCTCCTTGCACGAATCACTGAGCATTTAATACTTAATATTGAATCCTTTGTCTGGTGACAAGTGAGGCATATGTTGAAAGTGAGCATTTTATACCCTCGACAGCCCCAGTCAAAAAACTAACCCCCTCCCCCCTGTACCTGACATGCTGTGTCATGCTGACTCTATTTATTGCAGATTACCTAAAAGGCTAGCCTGTGTACAGCAGTACGTTCAGTATAGACTGAACATAACTGATCTCCATCTCCACATAAAAATCGTCCCACCAATTTTTCAGGGTCACACAGGCTGCTATATATAGCTATATATACACGTATATAGCTAGCAAGCAATCCTTATTTAAATAGTTCAGTTGTATAGAGATAATATTATCATGGCAGTGACCCTTCAAGTTTAGAATGATCCAAGCAATTAGGGTTCAACAAAATATTACTATGCAATTCCGAAACGGATCACTGAAGTGAAATTACCCCCAACTGCTTCCGGTTAACTTCCAATACAAAAAAACCCTAACCTTTAGAACGAGCAGTAGAGCTTGTTGAGTACAATAGAGCTACAGTATAATGGGTCCAATCAGAATACAAGTCTAGAGCGGCACTGTATTACTCCAGTAAATTTCTCCACTGCACGTCAGTGGGGAGGGTAAATGTGCCTATACGTTAACTTTAACTGTGGAAGCTTCCAGATTTGACCGTTTAAGGTGCGTGGTACTTATCTAGCGTTATTTGAAAAGTAGTATTATTTTATCAGTACTTCTTGTGTGTTAGCAATCATAGGTTTTGGTTTTTGTGTGTTTTAGTTTTGGAAGTTTACAAAAATTTTCGAAACTTCTAGAATTAGTTTATCACCATTATCGTGATCCCTCCTACGCAAAAGTAAATCGATAGATTTGTTTGTTTATAATGCAATGCCCAAAAGTGTAAAAGTAGATCTTTCTTGGTGCCGTATTCAAAAAAGGAGAAGAACCAAAAAACATAGCACAATTTAGTTTGTAATAATTTAGTTTGTGAATAAATTTGGAAGCGGGTGTAAAGGACAAACAATGGCTGGAGGGATTATACTCAAGTTCCAAGAAATTAACATAATCGTATCATCGAAGACTGTTTGTAGTTCTATATCTCTTATCCTCTGTTCAAAAACGTTTGAAAATCTTTTTAATTCTATATCATAAAAAATTGCAGTTAGTTGGGGATCCCACATATATCCATATTAACTTGCAGACCCAATTTTTTCCGTTGGACTATTAATCATATCTCAGTATGCGTTTTTCACAAGTCTATTTTCATTTAATGTTAAGAATTACGGACCCAGAAAGTCACCGTATACTACTTTAGATTTTATTTCCAGTAATAATGGGAAATCGCACGAGTTCGGCAGAGTACACATGATCCCTTATTTATTTATATATATTTTTCTGGGCTTTCTTTTTGAGCATTTGAATTAATCTCAAAATTTCAGTTAAGTTAATTTCTATTTAATTTTTAGATTCTACAATGCCAGGATATACAATCGCCGAGGTAGATCTTAAATATGTGTGTGCCAAGTGCAAGCTGATAGCCAGGGATGCAGTCCAAACGGGCTGTGGACATCATTACTGTTCTACATGCATTGCAGACTTGAGGTACACTTAAATGAACCCCAGCTGAAAAACAATGTTTGCTCTCAAATGTTCCTTATATGGGGATGTCTAAATGTATCATGCTGCAGTGTTTGACACCTCGATTTATATTGTACATGAGGCAGGGTCTGATGTATATGCATTGTTGTGTGACTTAAAAGTTTATAGACCGAATTCATAACAATTAACGGCCGCCACTAATTTGGACTTCTGGGCCGGGTTGTTCAAAGCCCGATTAGTGTTAATCCTGGATTAACTCTGCACAAAAACTATTGGTTGTCATGGAAATTAACCCTGGATTAGCACTAATCGGGCTTTGAACAACCCGGCCCTGAAAGACTAATTTATGAAGAAAGTCAATGGATAAATATATTGATGTTAAACTGAGGTATAATGTGTGCAGTTTCAGAGTTATAGTTGCATTCGAAGAAAAGTTATAGACAATCAGTTAGACAAATTAATTGTGACAAAAACATGAAAGCGAGGCGTTTTAGGATAGGCTGTCTTTTTTCATACAGTGTCTCAAAATTGAATAAGCCATAGGCTTTGCAGCCATTAAACCAAAAATGGTCAAACTTCTCAAGATAACATACCTTGCAGCACTTGTTTATATGATACCATTTTTGTTTAACAACGTAACACCAGACAAAACAGAAAATTACAGGGCAGCCATTTTTATGAATTCGGTCGACGTTATGTCCGCGTTATATGTGCATGCATGGTTTACTAAGCGTGTGTGTGATTACCAATTATGCAAGTGGAGGGCTTTGGTAGAGAAGTGTACTGAATTGAGTTGTCTCGTGTAGTTTTACTCCAAGTTAATCTTAATGAATCTTTTAATCTCGTTTAATGTTTTTCCATTTAGTACTTGAATAAAAGTTGTTGTTGTTGTTATGGATCGACCTGACTACATGCATGGCACGTTTTTACAGAAAACATTTTTTTTCAGCAAAGGGCCAATGGAATGTTATGTCTGTGACACAGTTCTCAGACAAAACGAGGTAAGTAGGCTATAACACAGAATTAGTTATAAATTCTTGGTTTTGATTTTTGTTTTATTTTGGGGTGTATATACATGTAGCTTTAATTTTGCTTTAGAAACTCAGTATAAAACAAAAATACCCGCAATTGAAACCTTTATATTCTGCCATAAACAGAATTTCCCAGACAACTTTGTGAGGAGGGAGATTCTATGCCTTACTGTAAGTTGTACACACCAAAACTTAGGCTGTCCGTGGAAAGGGGAACTCCATTATCGAGAGGTGAGAGAAACGATATGTAGTCTTGTGACTTAATTAATTGATATGTAGTCTTGTGACTTAATTAATTGATATGTAGTCTTGTGACTTAATTAATTGATATGTAGTCTTGTGACTTAATTAATTTCATGAACAAAATTGGCAAATGGCCTGTTGTGGAAGTAACCTTTCTATAATCGTTGTTCAAACTGATCCAATGAAGTTAAATAAATCCAGGCTTAGTTCAATTTGGTATCATATGCAGTCAATCAATCTTTCTATAAACACATACGGCAATGTCAACAACATTAGATTGATTTACACGAAAGCCCATATCCATATACCAAATTAAATAAGGCAATAATCACATAGATAAAAATAGTACATTAGAGAGTTACTGCAGAGAGTTACTGCAGAGGTCGGCAGCAATATTACATATATGCCCTCAGCTGACTGCAATATTAATCTAATGTGATTAGTGTTTGCTGTAGTTGCTATTCAATGCGTAGTCAAATTATCAATAATCGCCTATTAAAGTGCATATAAGCCTACATTAGTTATATTTGATATTTAATATTGTACATGAAGTGGATAGTCCAATGGTAGAATATTTCTTGATTTGGGTGTTGTTAACAATTCACCTCCGTATCGGTGAATAGTGGTGGATATTTACCGAGCTGCTTTGGCGAAGTAAATATCCATCACTATTCACCGACATTGCATGAGGTGAATAATTGTTTTAGTATATACCACACATTAGTGAATAGCCAGCACCAAATAGTTATTTTATTTACTGTCAAATGGACAAAAACTCGCGCGAGGTGATCGCTGCTTTGCTCGGAGGTGAATATGAAAACATATTCACTGTTTGAATAGCCAATCACAGCGCGCGAAAAGTGATATTCACTGGTGTGGTAAATACAAAAAAGGTTTATATTTCCGACATTTGCTGAATTTCTTTGTGCTTGTTAATTAAGCTATTTTCTAATGTAGAATTTTTTTTTTGTAGAATTACTTTGATTTCTAGCATTGAAATCAGTATAAAGCAGGAGTAAACATAATAAAAAGGGCAGAATTACTAGAAACCTAAGATTACCGCCATCGCGGTCACGCTCACTGATCAAAAAATGTTGTTTTCCAAGTCGAGATAACCAAAACGTCCCAGGGTGGGGTGGATACACTACAGCTCCGTACCAGTAATTCATAAATTGGTAGTATATCTACGTTCGTGACATCTGGTCAAAAAGCACTGAACAGTAGTAAGGTCAGATGAGGAAGATCGATAAACCGTGATAGTCCTAAGTTAATTAATTATAAATTATAAAGCATTAAAAAGAGTATATATTTCATGTTCACTGAGACCTTCTTTCCTTAGAGATCTAAGAATTTATAAACATTTATTGGCCTCATATAGTTTGGTCCCAATATGAAACGATATGCAATATTTTCCTTGAAGACTAGATCTACACACAGTTTGTTATTCATTTCGCACATTTACTCTGATTTCATCCATCCCACATGTGTGCTAGGATAGTCAGTTTATATGAAACCTAATAATTTTGTTCTGGCTCGGAACATAAAGGCGTGTCCTACACCGTGATACAACTCCATTAAACGGTGTTTCTGATTTTTCAACAGATTCATCAGACATCCTGTGATTTCAACCCAGTCACTTGCGTCCATCAAGATTGTGGCAAACAAGTAACACGAGCAGGACTCGCTGATCACCTACAGCTCGAGTGCCTTTACAGGGAAGAGTTGTGTGCCTCCTGTAACGAGCCCATTGTTGTTGCTCACGGGAAGGTGAATTTATCTGAATTTCTGCCACACATAAGATTTGTTTCCAGGAACAAATAGAGACAGACAGACAGTCAGATAATGAGATCCAGTTCTCTATACCAGGAGCCCATAACCAGGAGCGTCAATATCTCCTATATAGGTGCCACGGGGTATTCAATAGGTGGGTTGCACCAGTGGAGGAACAAAATATGCCTCATTACATGATTGCAACCCTAGAATAGCGGGAAACCGTTCTAAAAATAACCTAACTTGTGAAAACGCTGTGACATAGGCCTAGTATACGGGATGGACGCTCCTGGCTATGGGCTCCTGTCTATACCTGGTCTACTTATGAACTGAATGTGCATACTAATCAAATATGCTGGACATTTGCGTCACTGCATGTGCAAATTGCCAAAATTGTCAAACGAATATCACCTTGACATGTGGAATGACGCTGGAGCTCACAGTCTTTCTGTTGTTTCTTTCAGTATCATCACGAGAACCAATGCATAAAGCGATGTCCTCGCCCTGAGGTAAACATACACACAGGCTTACTAATTCCTTTATCCTCGAGTGATGCCGCAAAAAAATCAGAAGTGGCATTTACACCTTTGCCACCATCGCAATGGGCCTTTTACAGGAATGCAATCACGTGGTTGTACTGGATAGCAAAAAAATCTGACTTCATTTATTTAATGCGCTTGTACGAGATCGGTAGTGTTATTAGCTAAACTTGTTTGTAACTGCTATCGTGACTGTTTCCTGCAAAAGACCTACCTAGCTAACGTATGGCATCAATAGAACCACTGAATATGGCGGCACGAGAGCGCTCTTGTAACAGCCATTTGTGGTCTTTGTTCATTGTCTGAAATATTACCGCGTGCGTAGGAAGAATTAGTTATACTCAAGTGTGATTGGGTAATTTGCACTTGCCGTGTAAATACAAAAAGTGCGCGTAGAGCTGTGAGCTGTGATTGGGTAATTTGCACTTGCCGTGTAAATACGAAAAGTGCGCGCATAGAGCTGGAACAAGACACAAACAGTGCTTTCTCGTGAAATTACGTGTTAATTTTCCTTTTCTTCTCCTCTTATCTCCTTTTCCCTAGATTTTCGTATTATAGCGTAAGAACAGGCTTTCCTAAAGGCCGGTGGAAATTAATGTGATTTGCTTTCTTGCGTTCGCGTCCTGGGGGGTACTCGACTAAAGTTTGGGTAGAGGGGTGCCGCTGCATTTAAACTCTCAAACCCTAACCCTGTTTAAGATAGGAAATTTAGAAAATGTCATATCCTGTATAAGATTACACTCTAAATATTATACCCTATCTAAGACTTGAAGTCAAACACTGTACCATGACTCGTGGACGTGATAGAATCCGAAGGCAAAAACTGCCAAGTTTCGGAAAAGGTGATAAAATCAATACCCTATTCAAGATTTCTCAGTGATGAATAGTGTATTCTTATTTTGGTAACCCTTTCCCTGCTAGCAGAGGTCTCTCTCTGTCTTGGTAAAATGGAAGGTGAGGGAGAGACCTCTGCCGACATCCGACGCTTGCCGTGCGCTCATAAGTACACGTGAGATCGCGTCACTTGTTGCCAATGAAACTTCACGCATGCGCGACAGAGAAAGCGTCGGATGTCGGCAGAGGTCTCTCCCACGCCTTCCATTTTACCAAGACAGAGAGAGACATCTGCTAGCAGGGAAGGTAACCCTGTTCGAGACGCTACATAGTATCTTATTCCCAGCACTCGTTTTCTACAGTTTTTCTCCTTTTCCTTTTCCTTTCGTTATCACTGAAATATCTGCAGAAATACAACATGTTCAATGCAGAATACATTGACGTAAGAATCTAGTCAAAAACGTTGATTCGAAAACTTTTGGGACGGCGGTTAGTCCGGGAAGGAAAAAAACGGGACCGGAGTAAATTATACCTTCCACAAAGCATGAATTTTAAATCCAAAGTTATATTTAATGCTAATACGCTTAAATAATTTAAATCGCTTCCTTCCCCACTCCGCGTTACATCAGTCCGGAGTTACCATCTCTGACATGTAACTTATACAATTCTCCCAATCAGGAATTCGCACGAATGAATGTTCAACTCGATGAAGCTGAGGGACGCATAAGAGCACTAGAACAAGAATCCCAAGATCAAATAGTAGCTTTGCGTAGCCTTGAAGAGAGGATAAACGGTCTCGAAAGTGTCAGCTTTAATGGTGTTTTGAGGTGGAAGATCGAGAACGTCGCCCAAAAACGCAACGATGCAAGGACAGAAAGGCTGGTGTCGTTCTACAGTCCATGTTTCTACACAGGAACTGACGGTTACACAATGTGCGCGCGCATCTACCTTGATGGCGTTGGAAGGGGTCGGGGAACACACATCTCATTGTTCTTTGTGCTCATGCGCGGAAACTACGATGCGCTACTCCGCTGGCCATTCAGACATAAGGTGACACTGATGTTACTGGATCAAGACAACGAAGAGCACATTATAGATGCATTCAGACCTGACCCAGAAAGCAGTTCATTCCAGAAACCGGCCAGAGAGATGAACATTGCTTCTGGTTGTCCTTTATTCTGCTCGCACGCAAATCTCCAGAGGTACGCCTATATTCGGGATGACGCGATGTTCATTAAGGTCATCGTGGAGATCTCCGACTGAAATGGCCGGGAATAGAGTACCGAAGTGACGACGTCATACATTTTCGCTTTAAGAATATGTGACCACAGTTTCATAAAGAACAATATAAAAGAAGATTACATACCAAAAATGAGGTGAATACGATGAAAATCGGCCGAGATATGGACATTTTTGTGTTGGGGCCAGATTCACGAAGGTGTATTAGGACACAAGAGCCTCCTAAGATAGACTTTAGGACAAAAGTGTTATTCACGAACACCTCCTAAGTCTTGAGACGTGTCCTAAATTTAAGAGGTAAAAATCCATGTCCTAAACACAAAAATGGCGGCCATATTATTGGCGCTCCAACGTCGGCGAACGTTAAGGGGCCGGGCGGCCTTCACCTCCTCGGAACCTGGAATAGTACTGGCTATCCAAACAATGCCCAACCCTGAAACAATACAAACCCTAACCCTAAAACAATGCAATTCGTTGTCAGTGCAGTCCAAATGGGGTCCAATAAAATGCAAGGTTTTGAGAGGTGAAGGCCTGCTGGCGTTAAGACGGGAACGAGTCTTTCGAGACCGCGCCAATTCCTTGGATTTGGAAGAGGAAATCCTGTTGAGGCAGTATCGCTTCACCCATAACATCTATGATTTTCTCCTCTATTTCCTTAAGCTGTGGCGGTGGAGGGCCTCCCCCAGCCCAGTCGTCCTTGCTTCTTAGCGGTTTGAAGCCGCTTTCTTTTTTGTTTCGCTCTTCAAGGTCTGGCCCCTGGGGCCAGATTCAGGAAACTTTTCCGAAGACATGTCATAAGATATAAAATTTGTGACTGGCCTAAGAGATGTCGTAAATGCGATTCAGCAACTCTGTCCTAGTGTATTCAGCTAAGACATCTCTTACGTTTCCAGCCTCCGTGAAATTATCGATTATAATGAAAACGCCAATCAGCGCTGGCCTTATATATGGACTAATTATTTTATAATGGTATGTGTTTAAATTATTGCTTTCTCATTCTTTAGGTTCGCATTAAGTCACAGATTAGTCTTTTATATTTTTAAATTTTACATTTTTACATTTTTAATCTATTACTGCATGTACTATAGTTATAACACTTTTAATATCACTGTAAATTGAAGCTGAAAAGCCCTGTCGGGAGCTTTCAATAAAACATATATGTATTCGCGAAATCAGTCGTTATGGCTGCGAACGCAGAGGCGAAGGCCCAATTTTACCAAACAAGAAATAGCGGTTTTGGTAGAAGCCGTACAAAGTAGGATTTGTTTTTTATTTAACTCCTTCAATAACACGGTTCAGAAGAAATGCGCATTGGAGAGGGTACGCGAAGAGGTGAGGGCTGTGTCTGGCAACAATCGGTCGGTGGATGAAGTACGAAAGAAATGAATGACCTTGAAGAGCGAAACAAAGAAGAAAGCGGCTTCAAACCGCAAAGAAGCAAGGAAGACTGGGGGCGGTCCTCCATCGCCACAGCTTAAGGAAATAGAGGAGAAAATCATAGATGTTATGGGTGAAGCGATACTGCCTCAACATGATTTCTCTTCCAAATCTAATGGATTAGCGCGAAAGAGTCGTTCCCGTCTTAGCGCTCGCCGACGTTGGAGCACCAATAACATGGCCGCCATTGTTGTGTTTAGGACATATCCTAAAAGTTAAGACATCGATTTTGACCTCTTAAATTTAGGACACGTCTTAAGACTTAGGAGGTGTTCGTGAATAACACTTTTGTCCTAAAGTCTATCTTGGGAGGCTCTTGTGTCCTAAGACACCTTCGTGAATCTGACGCCTGGTTCCTAAGTTTATGATCCAGTACAAAAATACAGTGATTTGTTAAAGAAAATTATATATTCCAATGCCTATATCTCAGCCGCTTTTTATCGTATACACCTCATTTTTGGTATGTAATGTTCTTTAACATTGCTCTTTCCGAATCGTTGGTCCGAAAATTCTACATCTAAATTTTGCAACTTTGTGATGTCACACTTCGGTACTCTCTAGCGTTGCGCACAGATGACGTCACAAAATGTTTGACCCCCCAAGACTCAGACGAACAAACCATTTTCGCGCTATTAGAACTTACAAGAATAAAGCAGCACTTCAGTTCGTCGTCTGACTATTCTACCAGAAATGACGGCTTTCCTGTATTATATTTTGAACGAGAATCTGATGATTATACTGTCGAACAGCTTAAACGTTGGCTAAAATACAGAGGATTGAAACAAAACTATAAACGGCAATCTTATTAAGCGAGTTTGAAAGGGGTGCAAACATGGCGCGATATACAGTGTTGTATGGGAATCCGATGCCAAATAATTTCCGTAAAATTTCCGTAGAGTCGGAAACTTAAGATATCAGGTAAAAGATTAACAGATCAAAATTTGAGGGGTGTAGCTGTGCTGAGAAGCGTGCAATCGTGTTTTCAGTTTTCCATACAATTATCTGTAACAACAAGCCCAAGTTAGACAAATGTATGGTAAACTTTCCAGCACAGCTACATCCCTCAAATTTTGATCAGTTGTAATCTTTTACCTGGTATCTAAAGTTTACAGACAGTGAATATTTCAGAAATGCGATTTTACGGAAATTATTTGGCATCGGATTCCCATACAAACACTGTATTTCGCGCCATGTTTGCAACTGGTCTATTCGTTGCCGCAAACCACGTCTAATATAGTAAAGCTCTAACTGAATCCAAAACTCATATTTTCCCTTAAAATATCGCTGTTATAGACTTCAGTCTGAGTTTTGCGGGGGGACAATCTATTTTTTGAAACTGTGCGCAGCGCTATTTGCACGAATGAATGTCCAACTCTGAGGCTGAGGAACGCATAAGAGCGCAAGAACATCGGCAAGAATCCCAAGATCAAACAGTAGCTTTGCGTAGCCTTGAAGAGAAGATAAACGACCTTGAAGGTGTCAGCTTTGATGGTGTTTTGATGTGGAAGATCGAGAACATCGCTCAAAACGCAATGATACAAGAACAGCTAAGAACAGGAAGGCTGGTGTCGTTCTATAGTCGGTAATTCTACACAGGACCTCACGGTTTCCAAATGTGCGCACGCATCTACCTCAATGTGGATGGAAGGAACAGTGAGATGTGTGGTCTCTTGCCCATTGTGCTCTTGCGCGGTAACTACGACGCCTATATTCGGGATGACACGATGTTCATGAAAATTATTGTGGCTAGCCTCGATTGACATCGCGCCATTTGAAACGCGTGTTCAATTGACAGTTATCAGAGCCACAGTAGATGAAAACTACCATCCGCTTTAGAGAACATGCAAATGATATGTTAACGAATATTAGAGGATTTCGTATGAGTGGGCAAGTTACGGTAATCACTTACGGCACGGTTACTGTATTGTTTTTCTTTCTGATCCAATCAAATTACAGAGCTACGATACAGTTACAGCACGGTTACGGTGAGGATACAGACATGCCGGATGTTTGTCCCACTCATACGAAATCCGCTCACCAAACGTTGCGACGTTTACTACGCTGTTGCAACATTAAACAGCTAGTTTGGTAGGACAGGCATACTAGTCATAATCGCCGCCATATTGGAGGTCGTTAAAAAAACACTGCTCTTAGACATCCAAATTGCCTGGACATCTTGCAGTTCTAAGATTAGTCTCCATTATTAACCGTTTTCATATATATTAGCTCAGTTTTAAAACCCGTTGGTGATAAGAAAGGAAGTTTTTTTGGGTGTTACTTGATCGGCACTTTTGTATCTTTTCCGTATCTCGTCGTTCGTCTTTAGTGGAAGAGAGAGGGGCAAATTCGTTGAAAGATCAGTTAAAAGGTCCGCCAGTGAATACGGCAAGTTGCATAAAGTTTCAGCTCCGATTCTTTCAAATGGCATTTTTTTCGCACTCGAACCATGACGTAGTACAGTAGGCTTAGATACCGCGTCGGTCTTGTTTAATTTCCCGACCGACCGACCCAACTTCAGCGAACCATAGCGTTGAGAAACCGACGGGGGGAAATATGGATGGCCTCATTATACAATTTCAGAATTTTTAACGTACGAAGTTTAATAAAGAATGTGGTGGTATTCTAAAACTCCCCCAAATTCTTTGTGATGTTCCACAAAACCGACAGAATCATCTGCTGTAAAATATTCTAAAACCATAAATGTAGCAGCGGTCTCTCAACGTAACGTAGAATCGTGGTCACCGAGACCCTCCATTTCCTTTCATCGAGTCTGCGCAGTAGGACGGCTACAACAGCTTGAGTCGTTCTCGTTCCCAGTGCCTCCTCAACTAACTGAAGCACTGGGAACGAGAATGATGCTTGAGTTTGATACGGCAGAACTGTTGTTTTATCATACATCAAGTATTTTGCTGGAAATATATATCAAAATGGATACGTTTTTAAACAGGAAGTTCCGGTGTAAAAGGGCCAGGCCACTGACACCTTCAGTTGTGGGTCGAGGACTGGTCCTGCGCGTCTCTGTTCTCTTTGACGGCTAAGCCTAGATTCGCCACTGAGTTTGGTATTCTCACGGACGAGCTGGAACGACTGATTCAATGGAACTTATATCGGGTGATTCGCTAAAACCTATTTAGTATTACTGAACACTGAAGCTCCCGTTTTAACCTCCATCGAGTGCTCCTCTGTGAGAATAACAAACTTGCCTGTTGTGCCGCCGGCTGGAACCCACCCTAAACACATTAACTTACCCAACATATCAACTTAAACCTAACCTGAAGCGGCATGCATAGTAGATTAATTAGACCACGACATAGACAATAGTTTATTTACGTGCTCAACCCTTCAACAACCACATGAGGATAACGCTATTAGACTATTTCACTATTGCACTTGTTACCCTTAACGTTTCCCCCAATAAATAGGTTTAGCCTGAAATACAGCCGCCGCCTCAGCTCGTTCCAGGGTCCACTCTTGGGGAATGACCCTGGAACGAGCTGAGGGGCGGCTGTATTTCAGGCCAACATATCCTCGCTCTAGAATTACCAATATTTGCTCTTCAATCATCAATAATCGCTAATTATAGAACTCAAATTAAACAATGACATTCTTAAAACCAGTCAAGGATAAAGATAAAGATTTGTCAAATTCCAAACGGCGGTAGCTGGACGCGCTTAGTGTAGTGGTCATGACGTCTGCACTGCCAAGCACTGCACGCAAACGATTACGAGCCGGAGTAGGAGCGCTCAAAATTTCTTTTTACTCTCGTTTAACTTCTGTTCTTGTTTACCTGCGAACCCTAGCTCTAGATGTCTGAGTGAGAACCCGTCGTTTACCTGTGAACTCGTTCGATGGTTAATAGGGTTCGTTTTGTGGTTCGGGTTAGGATTTGTCTTAGAATTCATGAATGTTTAATTTGCGTTCTAGAATTAGCGATTATTGATAATTGAAGAGCAAAAGCCAATTACTGATTATTGATCATTCTAGAGGAGGATACGTTGTTCAGGCTAACATAGGTTTCCGCGTATCTTGATTTCAATACTTTGTTTTTAAAGTGCATTTAGAAATTTCGGATTTTTTTCTCTACCTTTTAAGGTCTAAGCTTTCAAAAAAGCATAATTGGCCAGGGCTTATATGCATTAAGTAGCCTCTTTATGTGGCGCAGGCACGGTCATGATCTCTACGTTCAATGTCTACATCCCCACCCCTCCACCTCCGTTATTTCCGCAAGTGTCATGTGAAGTGATGAAACTGCATGAAAACGAGGCGTACGCGTTCAAGTACTGTAAATAGAAATATTGCGATTGTATCACGATTCACTGATCACTTTGTTTACTTTTGAGACGCCAATATAACATGGTATTGCGTCTCAGAATACCAGCCTCTGATTGGCTCTTGCACGAGCCCTTGCAGTTACATGGGTTCCAGGTCAAGGTCAAAAGTCGTTTGTTCAACAGCAAGATTTCTACAATTTCACCTTCAAAACACTGTAAATTACAAGATAAGCATCATTCAATCCTAAAGGTAAGGTTGGCATTGTAGTTTCCGTCAGAAATCTAACACTCTTATTCGCTAAAAGTACAATTTTCATAATTTTTGAAGAGATTTCAAAACACGTCGCGAAAGTTTTCGCCACTCAAGCCGTGAAACCGTTGCCATAGATATACTAGGCGCCTTTTGAGAATTGAAATTACGATCAGAATAAGTTTGGTGCTTCATTCTCTTCTTTCTTTTAACAATTCCCGACTTAACTGTTGAATCGCGATACAAAACTAATTGAGATTTTGAGACGCGATACCGAATTATATTGCCGGCGTTGGAAGAAAATATATTCTTCGTATTGGGCTTCGTCGCTGCGCGACTCCGCCCAATACGGAATATATTTTCTCCCAACTGGCCGGCAATATAATTCGGTATCGCGTCTCAAAATCTCAATTAGTTTATAGTATAGCGAATTTCTCGATTTTTTTTAAGATAATTCACTCGTTTGTTTTATATTCGCGGACGAGTCGTCGTGCGCCTCGTTCTCATACTCTTGACACGAAATATTCAAAATGGCGAGCATTCCTTTCATTGTGCAGGTGCTTGTTTCTACTGCCTATAAACCCAATCAATACCTATTTTACTATTCACCTATTTACTTGAATAGAATCACTTTAAACTGCCTCTGACGGTGTTTTTTTTATCATAAATCTCGATTGAAGTGCATTGTTGAATAGTGGAATATTTCTTTATTTGAGCGTTTCGTCCGAGTTATACATATATTCCCAAAATGCTAATGTTGACGTCAACCCAGGCATTAGTTATTATAGATACATGCTGGTAGAGATAAATGACCTTTGATACACATCCAGGTTATAATAACTATAGTTTATATCAGTAATTTTACCAATATTTTGACTAAATCAGAGAAGTTTCATTCACAAGGAGAAATACAAAAAAAATCCTGGGGTGACGTCACATCATTCGCATTTTGGAAATATAAACCTCCAACAAAGACGCAACACCCAAATCAAGAAATAATATACATTTTAACTAAAGTCGAACCTCTACACAACGACCACCGTGGGAAAACATTTTGTGGCCGTTGTGTTGAGGTGGCCGTTGTGGAGAGGTAGGGGTGTAATTTGACACCACATGTTAATGTACTCCCTCAATGAAAGTACAGTTTGGAATTTCAACTACAGTATTCATTCGTTAAGTGGCTGTTGTGTAGAGGTTATTTTAAATGCATTTTTGGGTTTGGGAAAACGTACGGTAGTGCTGGCCGTTGTGTAGAGGTGGCCGTTGCAGGGAGGTTTCAATAACAATAAATGTATTGACTGGTGGCCGGAACAAAATTTCGTTTCGTAGAGGTGACCGTTAGTGGAGGTGGCCGTTGCGTAGTTAATTTATGATTTAAAAAAAATTAACGTTAACTTAGAGGTACTTTAAATATTCCATTTTAAATGTGCTCGCTGCAATTCATACACACGCACACGCTTCCACGTACTTTTAGAAAGCTTTTATTCATCTTGTTGTTAATACTTTACTATAACTGGCTTGAAGCCTCTTTAATTGGTGGGCGCACTTCGTACGATGTCTACTTTTGTTATACCAACAACATAGTTTTTGTGATTTTATTCCCTTAGGAATGATTGCTACCCAAGAATAGCGGGAAACAGTTCTAAAAATAACCTAACTTGTGAAAACGCTATGACATAGGCCTAGTATACGGAATGGACGCTCCTGGGTATGGGCTCCTGAAAAAAACGACATTTCTTTTTTTGTTATTCGATAGGTATGCTATCTAAGACAACATATTGCCGTGTAATGTTGCTTGTCACTAATGTCCTGTTTGTGTGGGGAGGGGAGGCTAGGGCATATGCTCATTACCCCCTCACCCCCAGGGAATACCATTAGAGAAAATATAATCGAAGCACTAAAATCTATATCAACCTAAATGTGCCATAGCTAGTGTTGAAATTGTTCACCAACCCCAAACCAATTACTCAGGATTGATGTTGAGACAATTATGATTGAAAACATTTTCCGGGTCGTACTGTTGCTTGAGCTGCTTGAGTTTCTCGTTGGCTTCCTCTGCGTCACCTCCGAATGGTGCCAGTCCATACTCAGCGTTGACTTCCTGGATGGTGTCCACCCAGTCCTTCATAGCATCATATTTCTCCTCGCTGGCAGTAGAACCTTCCATGCCAATCCAGTAGCTGAAAAATAAATGTTCATTAGGTAAGAAAAAGGACTGTGAAAAAATGTGTATTTCTTTGCGCTCGCCAATCACCGGCACAACTTTTCGTTTATTGAACAAGTCTGAGTCCCGATGTTTCGTGCCACCTCATCTATTATTATTAATTTGCCAGACAGTCATTTGTTTCTGGCACAAAGTGGCCTTTTGAAATCATGGTTGTACAGCATAACAATAGCCCACTTCCGCGATATGCTTTACTTGTCACGCACAAAGGTTTCAATACGAGGCCCCGTGCTAAATTAAATATATTCTTTTCTCTGGCCATTCTCGAGTTTTCGTAAGCCAGTAACTTTTATCAATAAGTTATTATTGTGAATCCGCGATCCGCTGAGTCCAAATCATCCTATATATTTAATTATGTGCCCTCCCTTGATTAAGCACAAAGTCCTCCCTTGAATACGAAAATTGAAATACGCGCGCCTCCCGGGGAGCGGAAGATGGGCTCAATCGAGGTTTAATTTTATTTGTACAATTGAGGTAATACTGCCTTGCATGCTTTCCACATATTTACGCAAGACCTGGGGCGGTTGCACAAACGTTAAATAACGCTGCGCATAACCGGTAACGTCTGACGTTAAATTAGAGTTTGACCAGACTGATAAACTTATCTCACGATGAGAGACAAAAACAACTACTCAGATTAGCAGAGTATGCTTTCCAGCTTTACTGGAGAAAATTTGAAACAATTTTGATAAAGGTGGCAAATATTAGAGTGGATGAAAAATACTGCTTTTAAGATAAATTTAGAGTAACTTGAAATCGGTTTACTGTAACCGAAATCAAGTTTCTACAATAAGCTTTTATAATCCACTTTAATATTTGCTGCCATCCTCTATCGAAAATGTATGAAAAGCATATCAGGACATTCTATCTCAGGGTGTTATTTTTGTAGTTTTGTTTTAAAGTTCCCCTTTAACCTGTTTCACACCAGCGACACAAGCAACATAAGCAGACACAGTGTCGTATTTATCTTTAGCGGTACTCGTTCTACTCACAGCTACGGTGTAAGATAAGAAAAGCGACGCTAATAATCAATGCATTACTGCGTCTGTGTATGTTGCTTATGCTTGTGTCGCTAGTGTGAACCAGGCTTTAACGTCTAATTCTCTGCGCAAACTAGGAAACAATGTTGCGGAAACATTTGTGAATTTCAGTATTTCCCTAAATGTTTCCTCGTTTGCGTGCGTGCGAAACACTTCTTGCGGAAGCACAATATTTCAGAAACATTTTTACGATAAGGCACTAAAGTCCATTCTTTGGAGAGTGGCATTCTTATTAACCATTCTACAGAACTTGTGTACACTTTGTAAACAATCTTTGTTACAGTTCACTGACAATCCAATCCATAAAATTGAGCGGTTGCTTGTGTATCGCGGATATGCGCTATCGAGTGTTTAATAAAATACGTGTTAAAGCGAGGCACGACTACTTTATTTTTCTTCTAAGATTATAACTGCTATGATTTTTCTCTATAATTTGAGACATGTTAGGTGGGGGGGATTAGTTCATAATAGATTTTATATGTTAATTTTGCCAAATTTACTTTATACCTATGGAATAGCGCGTTCCATTTAACTTCTTTAAGAACGTCTTATGATGATTTATCTTTAGCAAATCCATAAATAAATCTAGCTGCTCTACAATGTAACTTTTCTAACGAGTTAAAATTATCTTACTACTACCAGAACCCTTTACGAAATTCTTTTCCTTAGTCAGATTTTAAAACTATTCTGAGAACACAAGACAATGGTTTAAATTAGAGAAAGAAAAGAATCAGCCCAAAGAATTCTGGTAGCTGTAGTATATGACATCATGTCCTATATATTGGTTGCTTTGGCGCTTATCTACTGAGAATTGAGTTTACAAATGCAAGTATGATCGCTGGAAGCCAAGTCTCCCTCTGAAAAAAGTCCTGGTCGCGTAAATATGCAACGCACTGTAAACAGGCTTCAAGATGGCGCATGGAACACAACTGATCACGTACCATTTCCCTTGTATTCATTCGGTAGACTGTAAAACAGTCCCTTTCGTATTGCGCCAATCAGTCGAGAAACAGGGTTACGAGCCCGAGCGCGTCTCTCCCCACCCATCTTTTCACTTGCTGCGTGGCCTCTCGCTATGACCCACACCGCGACAATACGTCACGCGCATGCGCTTTGGATGATCCCATCGCGCGCGCGTCTCCTCAGTTTCCCGCCGAAACTAACCAAATGAAAACAGAGGCGATCACCCCTGTATCGAACTACTTAAAAGATAAGCCCAAGACTCGATCAGGTTGTAGTTTTCTTAATTTGTAATTCACTGTGAGTTTACTAAGTTATAAAATTATTTACTAAAAAAGTTTTAAGACCTCGGAAACTTGTATTTCAACGCCAGAGCAATCGTTATTTCGGCCAGCGGAGCACAACGTTTTACCGCGGAAACCGGTAGGTACTTCATATATCGTTAAATAAGCACTAATATAACGTATACAAACCAAGAATATAAGATATTAGTGCTTGGGGCATTACATTTAACGATATACTTCATATATCGTTATATAAGCACTAATATAACGTATACAAACCAAGAATATAAGATATTAGTGCTTGGGACATTTCATTTAACGATATATGAAATACCTAGGGTTTCTGGTTTCTCGACTGATTTTCGCAATATAAAAGGGATTGTTTTACAGTCTAGCTCTTGTGCGTGCAGGCCAGCAAGAATGCAAATTAGCGACATTGTCATACTAGCCTTGCGTCACGAAATGGAAATGAACTGCTATCCGATGGGATCTCGTTGGCCTTGCCACCCACTGACATCATAGAGATGGTACTTTCAGCCAGTTCTCTGTTGGTCCCAGGCATCTTATTGACCAGGTAATCTACCAGGTTATTGATCACTTCATCGTTAAGGTCTGTGGACCATCAAGTTAGCATTTTATTCAAGTGAAGTTGGATTTATAACTGCTTGCTCAAACACCTTAGACCCGAAGATTTTAGCTCAAAACATAAAAACATTGATTCGATTCCCGGTTACGTCACTAGGCACCATTCTCCCAATACGCGGCCAACTTAAATGAAAAGGCGTGGTGGATGTGCGAACATTAACGTGTGATTACGGGCAATCCTTTTATGTAGGACGACACGAATTTTTACCAAAAATACAATAGAATACAACACAATACAATTCAATACAACAATAGAACGCAACACAATACAATACAATACAATAGAATACAATTTGGTAGCAATTCGTGTCGTCCTACATGAAGGGATGGCCTGATTACGGGTGAATATTAAACCGAATCAAATATTTTTGCCAGCCATAGGTACTCAATTCAGAGATTTCAAATCAATACTGGGCTGTCGCGTCCAAAAGAGGATTATGATGAAACCGAAAGTCTAAAACTCCCTGTCGATTCAAATGAACACGTAGCTTGCGCGCGCACAAATCTAAGTATACAGCTATTTCAAAAAGGTTGTCCCGGAAAACACAATTCCCAGACCGAAGTGGATTGTGGATATAACTGTGGAGCTGCGCGTAACGGATAAACTACAGCATAATTTGAAAATCGATTCTCAGGAGACATTAATATTCGTCTTAAAATGATTGACCCAAAAACAAACGAATTCACCTGACGTTCAGCTACAACCACAATGCATTTCGGGCTGGGAATGTTGCTTGTCGTTTGTCAGCGAGTCCTTTTTTATAATAGCTGTATACACAAATAAAATAACGACCTTTGAGGAAATGTCCCATGGTGCCGGAGTAGAATCGTCCTGGGGATATTAACCAGTCCCCTTCCGTTTGAAAACGGTCGTGGTGGACTGGGCCGACGTCGTTTTTGAAGGGGTGAGTGAGATCGTTGAGATCCTGCACCAGTTTGCCGCCTTCCGTTAGAGGTCCATGGAACATCAATCTCATGACCAGTTCAGGGCTACATGAAGAAATAAACATGTCATCGACCCTTCTCATGTGCTGGCTAAAAACAATTGGTCTCGAACTGAGCAGTTTCAGAACGACAAAAATTAATTTCATGGACATTTACTAAAATAAGAAACTGATAAGTGCACATTTGTACACGGTATTTCGTTGTCTTTTGTTTTCCCTGTTTTTGTTACTATTATTAATTATCCTATTTAATGGGTACCTGACCTAGATTAACTATTAACAGCAGTATATTACAGGAGTGTTCCTCTTCCCACATTGTATTGTCACACAACACTGTAGACGGTAGAGTTATTTTTAGCATAGAGTTTCCCGCGAGAAGGAACAAAGGCCGTCACTTTTAACCAATCAGGTTCAAACTGCTAAAAATACTAAAGCGCAAGAGAACAAAAGACAACGTAATCGCATACCAGAACTTCGCAACTATAAATAGACACACCATCCACTGTGTTAGGGGCCAACACAAGGGCCAACACAAGGGCCTAGCAACACTCCTGTATAATATACTCCTGCTATTAATGGTTATTTCAGGTACCCTAATAATACTCCTCTCGTTGTTACTATTATTATACATCATAGTTAAGTAATGGTCCGCGCAAGAGGTAGGCATATGTTATGCATGGAATGTAAAAAGGTGCTAATTATGGTATTGTTTCAATCTTCCACCTCATTGGCTTAGACATTAAAATCTATCTAAAATTGAAGAAGAACATTTTTTTCTCATTTTGTAAACAGATTTGAATTGCATCTAGTGAAAACTCTCATAACTTTCAATATGACGAACACTTTTTAATTGAACGTTTTCTTGGTTATTGTTTTGCACTCTTCTGATTGGACGAAACGTTTTCACACAAAAGAACTCTACCTTTAAAATGCATTTTTAGTGGATATAATTTCAGAAATTTATGATTTAAGGGTTGATGAGTTGTCAGTATGAAAAACAGAAAATACTAAAGTAGGGAAAGCAAATTGCATCTGAACAATAGAATTGTGCCTACCTCTTGCGCGGACTGTTACATAATAGAGTGGAATGGTAAGAAAACCTGGCAAACTCCAAAGGAGCTAACAAAGGCGCTGCGATTTATGTTGGAAGGGGTTAAGACAAAGGATTATGTACGGTTATAGTCATTAGGGACTTTAAGATACTACGACGGCGACGGCTGCAACGACGTGATGTGAAAAATGGTGTTATCGATCATTTGTTTATTATCGTTTCTTTTCTTCGACTTTTGTTGCATTTCTCATCCACCTTTTCGAAAAATAGAATGTGCACAGAGTTCCGTTTACGCCGAACGAATAGCAGTGCCATTTACGTTTTCAGGTTCTCGTTCTCTACGGAACGTAAAACTCAGCGTTTTCATGCTGTGTTTTTGCAGACAACGGCTAAAATGAATGCAGCTACATGCATTTTCACGTGCAGTTATTGTATTTTGTAATTAAGTCCATTGTTTCACCGCGTTGCCGTCGACGTTGCCGTCGTGGTATCTTAACCCTTTCCCTCCTGTGCCGCCCGTAACCGCCCAATATGAAGCATGTACCTGGAGAAAATTATTGCATCAAACCTAGACATGCTGGAAATACGATGTTGTGATATTATTTCAAGGAATGAATGACTTCAAAGTCAGAGCTATAACAGGGATCGCTTGACTCTCCCACTTTGGAGAAAAACGCATTTGTTTTGGACATCGTTGTTCGTTTCTTCGATTTTCGCGAATTTTGAGGAGCTGAAAATCAGCTCCAAAAAACCTTCCCATTCGCACTTGAAATCAAAAGCAAATACAAAATCACCACTCAGTCGTTACAGTACCTTGTTTAATCTTTCCAACCACCAGGTTTGTTTGCACAAAACGCACCAAACGACTCTGATCCACGCCGATGTTTACACTGCATTTCACTCGACCACATTTACCTGCTCCCACCTCCAATTGCATGCTGGGTAATGGACACAAATTCCACAAGGGGTTCCCCCCTCTGGCACTCCGGTAGGGTTTCTTTTATAAGTCTTTTACCCCTACAACCAAGAGCGGTGATTTGGACTCAAGCCGTTGCTTTAAAGTGACAAAAACACATCCTAATAGGTTAAGCAGGGGTAAAAGACTGCCAACTGCAGGATTCCAAGGATTTCATTGAAGAATTTTTTCCTGTGTCTCAAAGCACAAACACAACAGAAAAACCCTGTGAAATCCCCTCACAAAGCCTACTAGAAGCAAACCAAGTACTTTTCAGCCATCCTCAGACTTAATGATGTCTTCAAGCTCTCTGACAGTGGCATATTTATCCAAAATTAGAGCTCATTTCATTAAAAACCCTACCGAAGCAGCCATACCTACCGGGAAACGTTTGAGCCCTCGGCTTAAAAAGTCAGCAGTATTTAACTGACCCGGGCTAGCCAAACTTGAACTGAGGGGGGAGGGTTGAGTTAGCACTCAGGATTTCACCAACTGAGCCAAACATGTCCAGTAGGGAAAGAGTTAAAGTCCCTATTAGCGTCTTCTGAACGACTGAACCCACACGTATCTATTGGCTGATTGATTACCATATTGGCATTTCTATGGTGCTTTGTGCACGGTAATGGTTGAAAAAAAGCGAACAAAGACATATAACAAAGAAGGTCGCTGGGCTTCATAACCATTCCACTCTATTAACTCTGTATAGATGTATCTATGTATATGTGAGAGTATTATAATAAAGTTGTTGTGTTAACAAAAACAAAGGTTTTTTATCCTCCTGGGACTGAAGGACGCATAACGTCATCAGTATTGAATGTTTGGCCTCGAATCGCAGTCGTCTCTCTCGAGGGACGTGTTTTGATTGTGGTTCCCGGTGCGAGACGGCCGTATTCGCAGGCTAAACCAAAGCAATCACTTATTACTTTCGATCCTCAATCGAAAACCGCTCGAATCCGTCATTCTCAAACTAAACAAACCTATCCAACCTACCCCGTAGACCTGACCTGAAGTAACATATGAATGCACAGCCTGTGCTCGGCTCGTTCGTTTTGGAAGTCACGCACAGCCCTAAGAACCTCCTCAGCCCTTGAAATGCGGTAATGCAGAGTACCTCCCACAACCCAATGCGGCATGTGATGAAGCTGGAACTTGATGGACGTCCCGATACTGAGAAGTGGAATAGTGGGTTATCGTAAGGGGAACGTTAATTTATTTGAGTATCCTTTCTTATTACAACCTTGGCTAGTTGACTTCGTGACCTATGATTGGTTAGTTTGCGGTCCATAACGTCCCGTACGGACCGCTAGGTGAAGTAAAGCTGATTTTGAATACTTTTGAGCCATATAATAAACATGTTATTAAACTTGCTTGCTCGGTCCGTACGGTTATGGATCATCTTGCTTTTAAGGACCGCACACTTTTAAGATGCTCGTTAACAAGAGGTACATGTATTTGTGGCTTTGGAATACAAACTGATATATCCTTGCGGGTACAACTGTAGTTACTACAGAATACCCTCGCATTTTCAAGCATCCCCTAAAAGACTCGCTCACTGCGTACAGTATCTGCGTATCCACTTCAGACGTATACCTTCAACGCCTTAGGGGAGGGGTGGTCTCACACTTCATATCTGCATATCCATTCCAGATATATGTCTTCAAAGTATGGAACAACTTATGTATCGACGATATCTCCAGATATAATTATTCCAAGTTCTTTAAAAGTAGAAGAAAAGTCACTGCGTATCCACGTATCCACTTAATTTCAGGAATGTTTGAATTTTTTGGGGGTATTCTGTAGTTACTCCCGAGTAAAAGCAGGTTGAGTTTGATGGTACATGTAGTTGCCCAATCAGTTTGTGAAAGAAACCTTGCGATTGTTCAAGGGTTTTCTCCATGTACATTCTCTTCAAAAACTATTTTTATAACGATGTCTTGACTTTACAGTTATTTAAAGTTTTCTTAGTTCTTTGTTGTTATCATCCTTGGAAACTCAGGGGATTTTTGTGATCCGTTTCTCTTTAAAGTGCACCTAACGTTTATTTCGACTATAAAAGCCCTCGTGTCCGTCTTGGAGAATTGTTGACCGAAGCATACAGACCAGTGTTGCCATAGAAATATAGTTGAGTGACATCCACCAAATTGACGTTTTCCGTAGGTTGCAAATTGCACGTGTTATTGAAGTTTCGGAAATTGTGGATTTGCTGTGATTTGCCAGTTTTGAGAATTGAAATCGAGGCTACTTATAACCGGGTAGTTTCTGCGAATGGAACGCGTATTTTTTCCGACCGGTTTGTCTAATTCGAAAAATCCCGTTCCATTCGACATTCGAAATTTTCGAAACTTCTAACCGGTCGTTTTGGTTGAATGGGAAGCGCCGCCGGTTGCCGTCCATGACTCGGTAGACTGACGAACGTATATCTGCATTTCTGGTGCTTAACGTTGAATCTGTCATCACAACCCGTTCAATTGAAGGAAAAAATATGATCGAGAAGCAACTTTTAAGAGGTATGATATTATTTCACGTTCATCCATAATTTTTTTACGATGGGTGATTAGTTCCTTAAACAAAAACTAGTGTTGATATGCGTCGGCGGGGAAGATAAACATCAGAACAAAAGGGAAGAAGGGCTAGCGCTAGTCTCCCTCGCAGCCGTTTCCTTGGTGTGACTGACGAATCGTAGCTCGTTATGTAGGCAGTTAATAATCGCTCTGCATTCCTAAAAATATATTCGTAGAGACTAAACAAAATGAGCCAGCAGATTTTAGCCCGGATCATGATAATGGGGCTAAAATTCTCAGTAGAAATTATTTATGCGTACGTTTTTAGAAACGAACCACATCTTAACCAAGGACTACGGCAAAGCTGACACAACGTAGGATTTTATATTGAATATTACAATTATATTTCGGCTGGCCAAACCAGCCTTCTTAAGACAGCCTTCTTTTTTAGAAACGAACCACATCTTAACCAAGGACTACGGCAAAGCTGATACAACGTAGGATTTTATATTGAATATTACAATATTTCGAACTGGGTCGTCTCGTGCACGGGGGACATGCAATAGGTAGGTCTTCTATTCCCCGTATTTATTTCATTTTATTCAGACTTATCTCACTGGGTATGTATTACAGGGTCGTAGATACTAACTCGTACTAGTGTTCTATCACGAATCCTGCAATCTAATTGGCTAAGCAACTCGCTACTGATCTATATAGGGGTATATAATGCCGGTCAAATAATCCGAGCCCGAGACTTACTTCTCTAAGGAGTATAGAATGGTCAAATCCGAGACACCGAGATCCTTGTTTAAAAATCCGAGACTCTTTTTTGAAACGCCGAGAATTCGAGACTTGCTTGAATGTTGCCGAGTCTTTACCTGATACCGCGGGGTTTTCCCGTCAGTCCCTTAACTTTGTAAAAAAAATCAAGACTACAAAACGTTTTTAATAAGCTTTTCTTTACAGTATTCTGTGGAACTTTTTGTTTTCTCTGAGAAAAAAAAAGGTCGATAAACCTGCAGCGCATTCAGTTTTACTCATTTGTTTAGGCAATTTTTTTTCTTCAGGCTTAATAACGCCATAACATAATGTTTATTTATCATATTAGATGACTTCGTTAGTAGCTTCATTTTAATCCAAGCCCGCCCATTCCCCCCCCCCCCCCCCCCGGGCAAGATGGGGCATTTGACAACCTATCTGTCCCTAGGGTGGGGCATTTGTTTTGCGTCAGGCCCGGCCCGGGGCATTTGTCAAAAAAGATATCCCACCCCTCCCCTGTGTTTGATTTTGTTTTGCTCAACTGATCAACACGTGCTTGCTTCATCGATCAACATGGCGGCGGAAAAGTCATCCGTGAACATGACGTTAGGAATTCAGTTCCCAGTTTCGGGGTGAAGTGTGCGGTTTGTTGGGAATTGGCTAGTGAATGTGGGATTTGGGGCACTTACGAAAGTGTTTGAAGATGAGTACTGCATTACTTTAATAAAGAAAAGCGGTGAAATGTGGCTTTGATTTGGCGCGTTCGCTATACTTGCCCCGGGGTGGGGCATTTGCATAACTTAGCTGGCCCCACGGTGGGGCATTTGCAACGTTCTGATTCCAAAATGACAAAATCCCCACAAATGCCGGGGGGGGGGGGGGCATGGGCGTGCTTGGAATTGATAGAGAAATAAGGGCATTTACACATACACTATATGTTTATGTGACAGTATAAGTTTAGGAAATAATGCTTGTCAGTGTACATTTTTAGATCGGATTTTTATATATTAGTTGTATTCAGTAACATGCGTTTAATACGTAACATTTGTTTAATACGAATAGAGCTCTTTCCCGCTCCTACCCTTTCGTTTAGTGTTGTCAGTACCTGGCTGTGAACATTTCCTCTTCACCGAAACCCAGAATAAACTCCTAACTAGTGACTTGATTCAAGCGTAGAGGGAGGGGAGGGTATATTCTTGTCCAACTTCCGTGAACTTGACCGTGGATATGACTGATATGTATGCCTCCTACACGTATTACGTACGTGCCTAATATTCTGCCAGCTTGATTGTCACCGGGAAGCGCTTCAATTGCGTCGATTCGTATATTTAACAATTATTCACCGAAGTGGAGGTGAATAGTGGTGGATATTTACCGCACTCCAAGTGAATAGCCAGCACCAAATAGTTATTTTATTTTCTGTCAAATGGACAAAAACTCGTGCGAGATGATCGCTGCTTTGCTCGGAGGTGAATATGAAATCATATTCACTGTTTGAGTAGCCAATCAGAGCGCGCGAAAAGTGATATTCACTGGTGTGGTATATACTAAACCTCATAAACCGGTTCTCTGCATGCCAGTTGCCACGTTATTTGAATTGAAGTTCCCTGCCGTCTCACCCACGTCCTCTGTTTCGAATAGGTTGGAGTAAAAAGACATGTTGAAAAGGCATGTTTAAATAATATGAGGTACCTGAATCATTTTAAGGCAATTGTTTTCCCGATGAAAAAGGTAGAATACATTTTTGGGTAAGTTTACTTTATTCAGAAATAATTCGATGAATTATTCACCAGGAGAAACTCAACGTCATTAATTCCATTTTGGCCGGGGATTCCCCCAGAATCTTAACTCACTCAACCAATCGCGAGCGAGTGAACTTTTTCATAACACATTCGCGCATGCAAATTTATGTAATTGAGGCCAGCTGAAGTGATGTTCGTCAATAAAACATATTCTACACTTGGTCGATGAAATGGACAGACTGAATGGAAAGAGTAGTTAATAACCAACGAACATTTTGAACTTTTCAGTTAAAATTTGAAGAACCGATGTTTTTTTTTAAAATCTTGAAGTATATTTTAAACAGAGAAGGATGCACTTTTCGCTTTTCTCGAGGTTTAAAAAAACACCAGCGCCTATTTTTTTTTAAGATAGCTGTCCATTTTTTTCCATTATTAACTTGACGTGCTCTTTCCATTTCTGGCATCGACAAAGTGCTATCAAGTATGTTCGGTTGACACTGATAAGAGCGTGACGTCGCGTGAAACGTTCATCACGTGAAACGGTTTATAAATCATGTTGAAATCCGGTGGGAAAAACGGACTTAAGGTTTTTTAGATTTGTGTAAAAAAATATTATCAAGTAAGCTTAGTTTGGGGCATGCAGAAATTGTTTATATTTTTGTCAATCTAAGGTACAATATTTTTTCATTTTGCTAGAAATTGTTTTTATACCACAATCCATGTGTTTTCCCAGGTATTAATTGGCTTGTGGCATCGGAGGCTAGGGGGGCTGCTGTTTATTCGAGAACTGTTTGGTACGTTAACGTACAATTTTACTGACGTGCTCCATATACAAATTTCATTATACGACGAATCTTGAACTCAGGAATATAAATCTGGTCATAGGAGGGAGAAAAGGAGCGCCCAAATTTCTTTCATTAGAATCTTAGCCGCTTTTTTCCCGTTTTATTTTTCAGTTTAACACCACAATACCCATGTCATGTGACCTCTTCTGTTTGCACTCAAACTTATTTTACAGGATGTTAGCATCCATTGTAGTTGATTAATGTCAATTGCATGTGAAATGACCTTACCTATGGTTGGAAAGCAAATATCCTAATTATGGACAAGAAGAAGGTGTGGCTGATCACATGATTGGACTCATTAGCAACATGTCTCCCAAAAATGAAGTCACAGCAACTTGAAGATAGATATTCTGTGCTTAACACAAATCTTTGCAATGAACTTGAATTTTCAACCATCCTCTCCAACCTTAGGTTTGGTTCTGAATGAGTGTCGAAATAAGAGAACTGGCTAGGGAAGTACATGTTTGCCCGTAGCTCCTGTCTGTTAAACAATTATATCACAAAACTTGGCCAAATAATTCGTTACTTAGTGAGTATCCAATACGCCGATTCTAAAGGAAAAGAACAGACATTTATAGATTTTCAATTTTTTTGTTAACTCTTTCGGGTCCGAGCCTATAAATATAGGTCCCCTGAGACCTATATGAGAAAACAATATTGCATCACATCTAGACATGCTGGAAAGACGATGTTGCGATATTATGTGAAGGGATGTATGGCTTCAAAGTCAGAGCTATAACAGGGATCGCTCGACTCTTTCACTATGGAGAAAAGCTCATTTGTTTTGGCGATTGTTTCGTTTCTTCGATTTTCACGAATTTCGAGGAGCTGAAAATCGGCTCAAAAAAACCTTCCCGTTCGCACTTGAAATCAAGAGCAAACACAAAATAACCACTCAGTCGTTGCAGTACCTTGTTTAATCTTTCCAACCAGCAGGTTTGTTTTCACAAAACACACCCAGCGACGGCGAACCACGCCGATGTTTGCACTGCATTTCACTCGACCACATTTTCCTGCTCCCACCTCCAATTGCATGCTGGGTAATGGACAAACAAATCACAAGGGGAGGGGTCCCCCCCTCTGGGACTCCGGTAGGTTTTTTTTTTAGAAGTATTTTACCCCTACAGCCAAGAGCGGTGATTTGGACTCAAGCCGTTGCTTTAAAGTGACAAAAACACATCAGTCCTAATAGGTTGAGCAGGGGGAAAAGAATACCAACTGCAGGATTTCAAGGATTTCAGTGAAGAATTTTTTCCCGTGTCTGAAAGCACAAACACAACGGAAAAACCCTGTGAAATCCCCTCACAGGGCCTACTAAAAGCAAACCAAGTAATTTTCAGCCGTCCTCAGACTTAATGATGTCCTCAAGCTCTCTGACAGTGGCATTTTTCTCCAAAATTAGAGCACAT
This sequence comes from Actinernus sp. WN-2022, assembly GCA_030867875.1. NCBI lineage: Eukaryota > Metazoa > Cnidaria > Anthozoa > Actiniaria > Actinernidae > Actinernus > Actinernus sp. WN-2022. Next base: position 68,449,461 of record JAOWCC010000936.1, read on the forward strand.
TTCATTGGAAACCCTACAGAAGTTGCAATACCAGTTCGTAAAATTCACCCGAATGGCATTGTGGAGAAAGTTTGAGCCCTCGGCTTAAAAATTCAGCAGTATTTAACTACCCCGGGCTAGCCAAACTTGAACTGAAGGGGGAGGGTTGAGTTAGCACTCAGGAGCTCACACACGATCGGACGACAAAGATATACTATTGTAGCAGAATAAATTATAAGGTGTCAAAGAAGCAGGGGGTTATAGACCATTTAGCTTAGTTTTAAATGTATTTAACGATTTGCTGGACCTCAGGTATTCCGGTAAGTGATTCGAAATATGTGCTCCTCTGTAGCTGAATCGCTTTTTACCGTAATTCGTTTTGGGATTTTGATGATGAACCTCTTGTATTTTTATGGTGTATGAGCCCAGCTATTAAATTTGTCTAGTAAATACCCAGGCGCTTGGTTATTATAGATCTTGAACATTTCTATTGCCAAAAGTTTGCGCCCGCGTACGCGTATTAGCAATATGTCCCAAGCCAGTTCATGAAGAATTGGGCCAGAGCTAGAATCGAAACTAGACTGGACATATGTTTTTGTAGTTGATTAGCGAGTTCGATACCCAGGCCATCCATGCAAGATTGACAATTGGGGCATTTTCCAAGTTCCGGGCTGATGTACGTTTTATTATAGTGCCACGTTCAATGTCAAGATCTTCGCTGTTCTGTGGTTTTAACTTCTGATAAATATTTATATTCCGATTTATAGTCGATTTTGAATTCTCGATTTGTTCTTTATTTGTCTCTACCGACCGTTCTATTACTGTCGTCGAAAAGGCTTGATCTCCTCTGTTCAAAAACTTTGAAAATCTTTTTAAAAATGTCAGTTACAATGTAGTTGGGAATCCCACATATATCCAAAGCCGTTTTGAATTAAAAACATATTAACTTGCAGGCCCAATTTTTTCCATTGGACTATTAATCATATCTCAGTATGCAGCAATATATTGCTTTCCTTTTGAGCCTTTGAATTAATCTCAACATTTCCGTTAAGTTAATTTCTCTTTTTTAGATTCTGAAATGCCAGGATATGCAATCGCCGAGGTAGATCTTAAGAATATACATCCTAAATATGTATGTGCCAAGTGCAAGCTGATAGCCAGGAATGCAGTCCAAACGGGATGTGGACATCTGTACTGTTCTACATGCATTCCAGACTTAAGGTACACTTAAATGAACCCCAGCTGAAAATCAATGTTTGCTCTCAAATGTTCCTTATATGGGGATGTCTAAATGTATCATGCTGCAGTGTTTGACACCTCGATTTATATTTATAATCTGCATTGTACTGTTGTGTGACTTTCATAACAATGGCCGCCACTAATTTGGACTCCTGAAAGAATAATTTATGAAGAAACACAATGGATAAATATATTGAAGTTAAACTGATGTATAATGTGTGCAGTTTCAGAGTTATAGTTGCATTCGAAGAAAAGTTATAGACAATCTTAGACAATTTAATTGTGGCAAGAACATGAAAGCGAGGCGTTTTAGGATAGGCTGTCTTTTTTCATACAGTGTCTTAAAATTGAATAAGCCATAGGTTTGCAGCCATTAAACCAAAAAATGGTCAAACTTCTCAAGATAACATACCTTACAGCGCTTGTTTATATGATACAAAACAGAATATTGCACGGCAGCCATTTTTATGAATTCGGTCTACGTTATGTCCGCGTCCGTTATGTTACATATAGCCACAGGCAGCCCAAGCTCTGTATTTGCACTGTGTGACTATTATTTCACAAAATTCTCAGATAAAGAAAATAAACTTACCTTAAGAGTTTGTTGTTGTCCTATTGTTTCTCTGGGGTCTAGAAATGGCGGTTATGGGGCATTTCTCTCACTTTGGGTTTTTCTCACTTTGGGTTTTTCTCTCTTCTCTGTCTAAAAGAAAGGAAAGGCTGCACACTCAAATTCAAACCACGAGCCACTTGAGGCCGATTTTTCGCACGAAAACCCATCCGATAGGCGTACTTTTCTCCGTCAGGTGAAAGGTAGATATTTTTTCTTACCCCAGACGTTTACAGACTTGAGAAATCATTATCCTAACTCTTCCAAATGAACTCATTTCTTTGAAAAAGCCCTCTCATTCTTCGTCAGAAACTACGTGTTTGCTGCTATTCGGTCATGACCGTGGCAAAATTCCTCTTTCCGGCAGAGGGACAGTCAATAAATTGCCAGATACGTTACTCTCTCCCCACGGGGTCTAACGTGCCGCCTATTGTACTGAGTAGCCAATCGCGTGGCTACAATTTCAAACAAGTTGACAACGCTTGACGTCGGCTAGTTCCCAAAGATCACGGGCTCAGAACTTATACATTATATACCTTATTTTGAAACTTGTCTACGAGTGAATCGGCTCTATGGTAAAGTGGTTTAGAGCGCGCGCCTCGAATCCAACAACTAGGAGTTCGATTCCACACAAGCCAGTAACATAAAAAACAAAAAAATGTTCTTCTTTCTCAGTTTTATTTTATCTTTTCCTCTATTTTAAGCTATTTTTTTTATTAAAATGATCACATACAAAGTACGTTAATCTATTAAAACTGTAGTGTTCGATACTTTCACAGGATTTTATATCATTGCACTATAATAATAAAAATAAAAATCGAGGTCATGACCGTGTTGGAGCTTGAGAGCCAATGCAAAACAAAGTTTTAGTGTGGAAGGCGGCTCTAATAGCTTAAAATAGAGGAAAAGATAAAATAAAACTGAGAAAAGAGACATTTTTTTTGTTTTAATGTTACTGGCTTGTGTGGAATCGAACTCCTAATCGTTGGATTCGAGGCGCGCGCTCTAAACCACTTTACCATAGAGCCGATTCACTTGTAGACAAGTTTCAAAATAAGGTATATAATGTATAAGTTCTGAGCCCGTGATCTTTAGGAACTAGCCGACGTCAAGCGGTGTCAACTTGTTTGAAATTGTAGCCACGCGATTGGCTACTCAGTACAATAGGCGGCACGTTAGACCCCGTGGGGAGAGAGTAACGTATCTGGCAATTTATTGACTGTCCCTCTGCCGGAAAGAGGAATTTTGCCACGGTCATGACCGAATAGCAGCAAACACGTAGTTTCTGACGAAGAATGAGAGGGCTTTTTCAAAGAAATGAGTTCATTTGGAAGAGTTAAGATAATGATTTCTCAAGTCTGTAAACTTCTGGGGTAAGAAGAACTATCTACCTTTCACCTGACGGAGGAAATTACGCCTATCGGATGGGTTTTCGTGCGAAAAATCGGCCTCAAGTGGCTCGTGGTTTGAATTTGAGTGTGCAGCCTTTCCTTTCTTTTAGACAGAGAAGAGAGAAAAACCCAAAGTGAGAGAAATGCCCCATAACCGCCATTTCTAGACCCCAGAGAAACAACAGGACAACAACAAACTCTTAAGGTAAGTTTATATTCTTTATCTGAGAATTTTGTGAAATAATAGTCACACAGTGCAAATACAGAGCTTGGGCTGCCTGTGATATAGCATGATATTTGGGATACGAAAAATAAATAGAATAGTTAAAAATAAGGCGAGAATAATTAACACCAAAAGTTTAAAAAAATTTGATTTACATAATTTCCGCCGCGACTTACAAAATCAACAATGGTCCAGCCTTTTGTACCTTGAAAATCCGAATCAGATATGTAAAGCATGGAAAACGATGTTCATGCAAGTCATTGATAAACATGTCCCCTTGAAAACAAAAAGAATTCGGGCGTGCAATTTACCTTGGATAACAAAAGAAATCAGAGAGACAATACGTGAAAGAGATAAAATGAAGCGGAAATATGTTGTCACAAAAAACAAAGACTTTTGGAATGCGTACAAGGCATTAAGAAATGATGTAAACAACGCACTAAGAATAGCTAAGCGAAATTACTACAACGCAGAAATAGACAAAAGCAAGGGAGATCCTAAAGGCACGTGGAGAACAATTAATCATTTATTGGGTAGGCAGTCTCAACATACAGCTATAAATGAAATTAAATGCAATGATCAATCATTTACATCTCGAGATCCCGCCGAACTTTCAGAACTTTTTAATAATCACTTTGTTGGGATCGGTCTTAATCTTGCTAAAAATGTAGAAGCTGGCTCAACTGATTTCAAAGACTACATTAAAAAAGCCCATTGTACATTCGACTTTACACTAATAAACGAGGAGAAAGTACTCAGACTTATAAATAAACTATCGTCAACAAAGGCAACGGGGCTTGACGGAATATCCGCCAAAATATTAAAAGCCGCTGGGCTAGTTATCTCCGAATCCTTAACCTCTCTTTTCAATGCAATTATCGAATCAGGTCTATTTCCTTCCGAATGGAAGAGAGCTCGAGTACTAGTCAACCCGTTGCATAAAAATGGACCACGCATGCGCAATGACATGAACAACTATAGGCCCATATCTATCCTCCCGGTCATTAGTAAAGCATTCGAAAGAATACTATATGATCAATAATTATTATATAATTATTTTTCGAACGAGAATCTGTTAACGAATAAACAGTTTGGATTCAGGAGAATGCATTCAACGATGACAGCCTTATTGAAATCTACGAACTCATGGCTTGTTAATATGGACCGAGGCCTTTTCAACATCGTGATCTTTCTAGACCTCAAAAAGGCCTTTGATACCGTCAATCACGAATTGCTATTAGAAAAACTAAAGCTCAGTCACAGCTCAGTTAGTTTATTACATTCTTACCTGTCAGATAGAACGCAATCATGCTCCATCCATAATATTAGATCGAGTGAGAAAACAATTACATGTGGTGTGCCTCAATTAAGGCACAATATTAGGGCCACTACTTTTTCTCGCATATATAAACGATTTGCCAAATTGTTTAGGTATACCAGATGCTTGCCTCTTTGCTGATGATACCAATATTACTATATGTGGCTCAGACATAACGGACGTTGAGTCCAGAGCAAACCATGAACTCCAAAATATCAATCAATGGCTTTAAGCTAACAAGTACATCTCAGTGTTGCCAAAACAGAATACATGCTAGTCGGCTCTAGACAACGTCTGTCACTCTTAGACAATTCGCCTGTAATAAAAATAGGGAACGTGGCAATTAGAGGAGTCGCAAATAGCAAATCAGTAGGTGTTATGATAGATGAGCATTTAACATGGACTGAGCACATTAATTACATAACCAAAAAGATAATTTCTGGTCTAGGGACTATGAAAAGGATAAGACCATATGTGTCCCAAGAAATACTTATAAAGGTTTACGACTCTCTCATTGAGTCGCCGACATTACCTATTGCTGCGAAGTTTGGGACACATTGGGTAAAGTCCTATCCGATAAATTGCAAGTTCTCCAAAATAGGGCCGCTAGGTTGATTTTATCAGCGGATTACAATACCAGCTCCAATGTACTCCTAGCATCTTTAGGGTGGGAAAGATTGGATGAAAAAAGGGCAAAGCGAAAGGCGACGCTCATGCATAAAGTACATAATAATTGCGCGCCATGCAGCCTCGTCGACTTATTTAAAACAATGGGAAGCTCACTTCACTACAACTTAAGAGGTTGTGAGACAAAGTTTTGTCTCCCTCAACCAAAAACTGAGTTCCTGAAAAAGAGTTTGTCATACAGCGGAGCAAAGTTGTGGAATGAGCTTCCCACTGCGGTACGTGAAACAGTCTCTTATTTCGTTCAAAAAACAAATCGCAGAAATCACTCTGCTCAACAAATGACTTAGACCTATACTTTTATTCCAATAATATATTAATAGAACAGTATTTTTATATTATAGTAGTTATTTTATTAAGATGTTTTTATGTATATTATAAATAAGTTTGAATTCGATGTAATTTTTAGGAGCATAATTAGCTTAGTATAGATAACACGGCTTCTGTGGAAATCAGATATAGTCTGTCAGGATATTTCCGTGTATAAATAAAGTTTGATTTGATTTGACATATGTGCATGGTTTGCTAAGCGATGTGTGTGATTACCAAGTGGACGGCTTCGGTAGAGAAGTCAGTGTACTGAATTGAGTTGTGTCGTGTAGTTTTACTCCAAGTTAATCTTAATGGATCTTTTAATGTTTTTCCATCTAGTACTTGAATAAAAGTTGTTGTTGTTGTTGTTATGATTGTTGTTGTTGTTGTTACATTTTTAGCACGTCTTTACAGAAAAAAAAAAAATTCAGGAAAGGGCCAATGGAATGTTATGTCTGTGACACAGTTCTCAGACAAAACGAGGTAAGTAGGCTATAACACAGAATTAGTTATAAATTCTTGGTTTTGATTTTTGTTTTCTTTTGGGGTATATATACATGTAGCTTTAATTTTGCTTTAGAAACTTAGTATAAAACAATAATACCCGCAATTGAAACCTTTATATTCTGCCATAAATAGATTTTCCCAGACAACATTGTGAGGAGGGAGATTCTATGCCTTACTGTAAGTTGTACACACCAAAACTTAGGCTGTCCGTGGAAATGGGAGCTCCGTCATCGAGAGGTAAGAGAATTGATATGTAGTCTTAGAGAAGAAAATGTGACTTAATTAATTTCATGAACAAAATTTGCAAATGGCCCGTTGTGGAACTAACCTTTCTATAATCGTTGTTCAAACCAGTGACCCAATGAAGTTAAGGTCTCGATAAAGGTTCGACGTGTCATTTCGGAAAAACGCTCTTGCATCGTCGGAATTAAAGCCACATAGACGTACTATATACCGTTTTAAAGGTATTGAATTGAGTCAATTTAGTTGGGATTCGAAAGGGCTAATTCCCATTTTGATACAAACCAGGTCATAAAACCTGAACGAAAAATTATTTGAAAATTCCCCGACACAGTCTTTGAGAAACAGTTCGTTAAAAATTTAGGAAAATTGGACAAAACGCTAAAAGGCTGGACTTCAACAAAGTTCTGTTTTTGGCCGAAGAAAAGAGCCGAGAAGTCTCGCCTCCAAGGGTAATCTCATTAACATTAGCCAATCAGAGCGCTTCATAGACCCATTCGAAAAATGGCGCCCAATTTCATGACTGACTAGCCTCGCTTACAAGTTCAAAAGCTTTTGTGTGGACTGACTAGCCTCGTGTTCACTTTACCAGGACAATAGCTTTTTAAATTGGACGCCATTTTTCGAATGGGTCTATGTTGTGTTCAATCTCAAAGTTCAGACGAGTCGCAGAACAGAGAAAGCTATATACAGTTCACCGATGCTCGATACTTCTACAGAAACTAGTTAGCTATAGTGTTGATTCCAGCTTAATTTCAAGAAGAAACACTCTTTTAGGAGTACAGAAAAATGGCACCACAGTAAGCAAATAATTAATATCATGCAGGGAAAACCACTAAAGCGCAGCTCGATCCACACCATGTACACGGTAGACTGTTTAATGTCATTCTAAAAAATTTCATCGCGCTGAAACAAAACCGGTAAACCTTAGCTTCCTGCATTGAATTCTCTTTAATTTTTGACCGATTGAAGATAACAAAACTTTATTGCTTCATTCTTTGTGGACTTTCAGTCTTCGATGATTCTATTAACTTCTTGGAACTTGAGTATAATCCCTCCAGCCATTGTTTGTCCTTTACACCCGCTTCCCAATTTACTCACGAACTAAATTATTACGAACTAAATTATTACAAACTAAATTGTGCTGTGTTTTTTGCTTCTCCTTTTTTTAATACAGCACCAAGAAAGATCTACTTTTACACTTTTGGGCATTGCATTATAAACGTAGGAAATCTTTACGAATGAAAAGTAGCGCAGAAAATCACAGGATAGCGAGAATCGAAATAACATGCCCAGTGAATGATAGCCTGTTCCAGGCTCTCAGATAGTGGGAAAGGGAGCGAAAGAAAAACGCAGGCGAAAAAGGGAAGAGGGGGACTGGGAGAGAGAAAGCGGAAAAGGAGAGGCTGTGGAACTACTCAGAACGACATCGTTCCAGTATACCAGCTCCTGGTATACCCTCTGATTGGTCAATTTTGACAGGTCGCGTCACGCGGGGATGGCAAAATATTCTGACAGTTGGCGCGTTGCGTTGCCCTGTACTAGTTTATAGAAGAGATCATTTCTACTTCAAATTCGCTGTACTCATTCTGTATGGATGTGTAGTTAATTTAACCCTTCTTCATTGAAAATATCTGGGTCTACCCCAAGTGGTTTTCGTAGTAAAATCCGATGAAATGATCGTCCTAGCTCAAGCTGTACCGTCATTTTGTATAGGCGAGGAGACTTTGAGGGAATGAATCGTGCTATCGAGTCGCTTGATCTTGACTGGATGATTTCAGATTCTCCATCTGATATCAACGATGATTGGAATTCATGGAGAGATAGCTTCCTTGCCGCAGCCAATGATTTTATCCCTATCAAGACCATAAAGGGGCATCATACCTTACCCTGGTTAAATAGCAGTATTTTACATCTACTTAAGCAGAAAGAAACCCTGCGTCGGAAGTTTCAGGATATCAATTCTGATGCTTTACGCGAAAAGTACAGACATCTGCGTTCATGCATGTGCAAAGAAACTAATAAAAGCCAGCAGGGACCAATTTTTGGGTTCGTTGAGCTCTACCCTGAAATCAAATCCTAAGCGTTTCTGGTCGTTCTTCAAGACATCAACGAAGTCTAGTAGCGTCCCTCAAAAAGTCACGATAGCTTCCACCAACGCAGATTCAGCTCGTGTCGGTGCCAGTACTCCCAAAAATGTAGCCTGTCTTTTCAATCGCTATTTCAACTCCGTGTATTCCAAAACTACCGATGACGAATGGACGCCTGACTCACCTATAACTAATGTGACTGTCTCGGAGATAATCTTACTACCCAGTGAAGTATCTAAAGTGTTAAAGTCTTTAAATCCAAACAAAGCTATGGGACCTGTCAGTGATAACATATCTGCCCGCCTACTAAAGGAATCCGCGTCAAGTATTTCATACTCCCTCACTCACCTGTTTAACAAGTCACTCAAGCTTAGAACTCTCCCTCCTGAATGGAAACTTGCCAACATCACCCCTCTCCACAAGAAAGGAAATAAGAGTTATGTAGAAAACTACAGACCCATTTCCTTGATGTGCATAGTCGCTAAAGTACTGGAGCGTTGTATTTACAATTGTCTGATAGACCACCTTCAAAATATGATTTCTGAAGCTCAGTACGGCTTCCTAAAAGGCAAATCCTGTACCGCTCAGCTACTGACAGTCCTCCATCGCATTGGTCAAAACCTGGACTTGGGCAAACAAACCGATGTCCTTTACTTCGACATCTCTAAAGCCTTTGACACAGTTGACCACAAACTACTCTTGCGCAAACTTAGCCGATTTGGTATCACAGGTGGAGTGCTAGACTGGTTCAAGAACTACCTCTCTGGTCGCCAGCAGCGTGTAACAGTTCATGGCGCCATGTCGAACACGCTTTCAGTCACTTCCGGTGTTCCTCAAGGTCTATTCTGGGACGCCTTCTGTTCTTGATCTATGTCAACGACCTCCCATTATCGATCATCTCGTCCTCCGTCGTGGTGACAATGTTTGCTGACGACACCAAATGCTTTTCGGTAGTGGAATCTGCAGCAGACATTTCCATTCTTCAGGGTGAGGTATTTCATTTGGCGACCTGGGCACGCTCTTGGCGGCTGAAGTTCAATGCGAAAAAATGTAAAGTTTTAACCATTACCAGGAAACGCAGGCCCCTATTGGCTAACTATACTATTGATGGTCAGGTTTTGGACCACGTTTCTAGCGAAAAAGACCTAGGCGTGACCGTTGGTACCGACCTTACTGATGGGCCATTCACATTCGTCAACAGATCACCAAGGCGAACCAGTTGCTTGGCCTACTCAGACGCTCTGCCGTCAAAGTCCGAAGTACTAGCGCCCGTCGATGTCTGTACTTGTCCCTGGTTAGGTCGTACCTTGCCTATGCTTCACAAGTATGGAGCCCACAAACTGTCGATCTGACGCAGGATATAGAAAGAACACAAAGGAGGGCTACTAAGTTTATTCTCCTGTTGCCCTTCCAAACAGAAATCTCCTACAAATCTAGACTCTTAACTCTAAAGCTTTATGTGACTGGTATGAATACAGTATTAACAGTATTAACAGTTTTATTTGCCAACAAAAAATAATAATAAATGATTACAAAAGTAATTAACAAAATGGCGAGGAAGCCCAAAAAGAAACCAGAAGGCTTATAAAGAAACCAGAAGGCCTCATCTTATAAAGAAACCAGAAGGCCTCATCTTCTTGTATAAGGCAAAACACGGTTTAGTAACCTTAGCTCCAGATGTTTTGCCAAAGCTTGTAAACAGGGTGAATTTAAGCATCTCTCTACGTTCGATGGATAACTCACTTAATCTTATTACTTATCAGATTCCTAATGTCAAGACCCTGTGTTACCAAAATAGTTATTTTATAAGAGCTTCCCGAACTTGGAATACACTTCCACACGAACTGCGTAAATCAGATATCTCTTTACCTAAGTTTAGATCATTACTATTTAAATATTACGTGTCTGCCATCACTTCTGTATTTGACATCGAGAACCCTAGGTCTTGGAAGTCTGTATGTCTGAAATGTCACCAGGCAAGACTGTTAACCGCACCTCTCAAATGCTGCTTTTAGGTTGAAATAAGTATTGTAATTACATCATTTATTGTAATTTTATTTTTCATAGAAAACCAACGTAATTCACTCTTTTCACCTTATGGCCATCTTGGATTCAAAGCGAGGCAATCCTTTGTTTTTGCCAGGTGAGCCTCATTTTGACTATCCCTCACTACGAGGCTGACCTGGCAAAAACAAAGGATTGCGTCGCTTTGAATCCAAGATGGCCACCAGGTGAAAAGAGTGAATTGGCTAACGCTGTGTTGGTTCTCCTGGCCTCTATGCTTTGTTTGTTGTATATTTTCCTTCTTTTTTTTTTGGGACCTTCTATTATGGCCGAAGTAAGTAAATAAATAAATAAATAAATAAATATTCTGCTGGGGACTCGACTACTGGCGCGCGCGCTCTGTTCGAAAATGGCGTGGTAATGACGTCAACAGCGCGCGCGAACAAAAATTGAAACTTTTACTAACTGCACAGGCTAACCATCCTCCCATTTTGTGTATTTGTCACTGATGTTTTAATAATCTATTATTTCTCTTCTCGCTGCTTCGCAGCTCGCTGATCTCCGCTTCACGGCTCTTTCGCCGCTGCTGTTCTCTCTAGAAAACCTCTGGAACCATACGAGGGAGATTAGGGGAAATATGTCAGCTGTCCATTTCTTCGCTGGGGACTCTAGATGGGAGATCTTTCGACAGTTTGATTTAAAAAAATTGAATGTGATGACCGTTATAAATCCTTATGATGGCTCATATCTGTCCCGATCACAGGGAGAAAAAAAATCTGGACCAGTTTGACGGTTTCTAGGAAGCTTTTACGAGTGTGTAACACTCGATATCGCCGTGAATTACCACCAAAAACGTAGCTCATTTACTGTTCTTCAATATTTTGAATGTTAGAGAGGGAGCAGGAACCTGTAAGTTTTCGTTTTTCGGCAAAATTCTCGCGCGCCTCGCTTGTCGGCGATGAATTTAGTTGCCTGCCTTGTGTATTTTTATATAGTTGGTGAGATGAGCCACAGGAAGCCCGAGCTATGTGTAAACAAACCTGAGCCACAGGAAACCCGTGCTGTATTATGAGCGCGCGCTGAACCAACACATTCACAGCAGAATCAAGTCAAAAGGTACCCTGATTTCAGAGGTTTTCTAGAGAGAACAGCAGCGGCGAAAGAGCCGTGAAGCCGAGAAGAGAAATAATAGATTATTAAATCAACAGTGACAAATACACAAAATGGGAGGATGGTTAGCCTGTGCTAACTGTATCACAGGAAAATTTCTGCAGTTTCCCCCTTTCTCTGTTGCTTTCCTGATCAAATATTTGCAAGAAATACCGGGTATTTAATACAAAGGTACATTTACGTCAAAATCTCGTTCGACTACTTTCTTTTGGCAGCTGACATGTTCACTCGATATCGTGTTATGACAACAATGAGGTCTTCCACAAATTTACCCATGATACTGTGCCAGATCGTGACCCACCACCGCCAGAAGTGGGAGGAACGATGTCGTTCTGAGTAGTTCCACAGGCTCTCCTTTTCCGCTTTCCCCTTTCTCTCCCCCAGTCCCCCTCTTCTTTTTTTGGCCTGCGTTTTTCTTTCGCTCCCTTTCCAACCCCTTTCCCACTATCTGAGAGCCTGGAACAGGCTAAGTGAATGACAGCAGTTGTCAATCATTTTTCGCGCCTTTTTTAGCGGGAAATTAGAAAATCGCATTTTCAAGGCTTTAAATATTTTTTTTGAGTTTGAGTTTTTTGTGATGCTAGATTAGGGTTTTTAGATTTAGAATTTGCGAAAAAAACGGATTTTCGAAACTTTTCCATTTTGAACCTTTATCGAGACCTTAAATAAATCCAGGTAATCTTTAGTTCAACTTGGTATCATTATGTGTTTAAATAAAGATTGATTGACTGCAATGGCAATATTGATTTACACGAAAGCCCATATCCATACCAGGAGTCCATTACCAGGAGCGTCCATCTCCTATACTAGGTCTGTGAGTCAGCGTATGACCGGTTGAGCTATATTTAGAACAGATCTCACGGGAGTTCACGTGCCCACACTTTGGAAATCCAATCAAACCATAGTGTGGACAATGCAGCGTTAGTAAAATCACCTCAAAGAACAATAGATCATTCTTAATCTCCATAATTACGGCAAGCCGATGCACGATCACAGCAGAGTCAGAAGGCAGTTACCCGGGAAACATGTTTTTAAAATAGCTCAAACTGGACTCATGGCTATAGTATATATGGACGCTCCTGGTAATGGGCTCCTGTCCATACCCATACAGTTAAATTAAATAAGGCAATAATCATATAGATAAAAATAGTACATTAGAGAGTTACTGCAGAGGTCGGCAGCAATATTATATATATTATTATATATATGCCCTCAGCTGACTGCAATATTAATCTAATGTTAGTGTTAGCTGAAGTTGCTTTCGTTGCTATTCAATGCGTATATAGTCAAACTTATCAATAATCGCCTATTAAAGTGCATATTTTCAGGTTTAGTTGTACTAATTTATTTCATGCGTTTGCCATTGGGCCGGTCGACCGAAACGCTGCTATGACTTCAAGGAACTAGATCAGTACTAGATCTGCATTGTGACTTGCCCAAAAAATTGTGACCCTGCAGTTCTCTGGTCTCAAAAAATAATGGCACCCCCCTTGGATAAGCCTATAAATAATCCATAGTAAGTGTGCTTAATTAAAAAATTATGCCCCCCCCCCCTATAAAAGAGAAGCATATAAAAATTTGAGCCCCCCTAATTGGGAGCATAAAAATCCCCCCCCCCTACCTGATTGTAATGGCGCTGTTTAACTTGTGACATTATCTCGAGGGGGTCTTCGATGCTTTCCGTGGATGAGCGTGACATGTCCGTAGGAGGGGCTGAATGGGGTTAACTGATAACTGAGAAATGGGCCAAAAATATTGCTGTTAACTGAGAATTTTACCTTTTTTTAGCTGTTAGCTGATATTTGTGAGATAGCTGTTACCTGATATTTCATTATTTTTTATTAAAATGACGTAACGTCACATGCTATTATTGGCTTTTCGGATGGTTTTCGACAGATTTGATCCAGTTGATAATAGTCAAATATTAAACATGACGACACATCAGAGTTATCTGATACTAGAAAAATCTATTGTCTGTTACCAATGAATGACCTTTCCTCTCGCGCCACATTGACCAGACACATGCGATTTCTGTCCTGGTCGTGTTGTAGTCTTACAATGAGTGCTGCGAGCGGTGTCGTTAAAGTTATTGTCAGTTTTTTTCGTAAGGGAGAAGATTCTTCAGCTTTCGAGCGACACAGAAGCCGTGTGCCGATCGAACGTGAATCTCACCAAACCGTTTTACAACTGAAGAAACATCTAAGAGACTTCCTCGGAATAAAAGAACAAGCGGCAAGCTACGGCCTGGGAGGGTTTAAACTAAAGCTGCACAGGTTATCAAAAGCCGGCGGTAAAACAGAAAATTTCGCCATTGTCACCGACAGTCAGTGGCAACTTGAACTACCAATCCTGGTAGCAGACGAGGGGAGTGAATTGAATGGTAAGTGCAAATTGTTGCCAGACTACCGTATATATATATATATGCATGTATTCATTTTTTTTAGTATGCGGTTGAACGCTTTTCATTGTTGAAGACAAATGATATATATATATATATTCTCGGGTCAGACGTTTTTACAACGAGTGTATGTGTATGTGTATGTGTATGTGTATGTATTTGCCAGTGAATTATCAACTCGAGCAACTATCGGAGCGGTGATTATGCGTTCTGTTCATTGTCATAAGTCTGTGGTTCCCAGGGTATCACTATTACGATTAGAAGGTTCAGAATACTCTAAGTTGTATCTCACTTTTTTAAGTTCACGTTATACAAGAGGACATAAACTGGAGCGAAAAAATACCTGTTGTGGTTACTGCTAAAGCCGGCGGAGTACGTCAAGTGAGAACAGGACGAGTGGAGAAGAAGCAGCGAAAATCTCGCAAAGACGCTAGAGACGATGTTCGTTTGGCTAAAACACTGTTGACCGGTGGAGGAAAACTGTTCAAAGGAATGCAAGACAGGAACAAGAACTTCAACAGTTTAAACACGGTTTGTAGATAAAAGTTTAAAATACCCATGTAGTCTGGCTGTCGCACAAAGTAGGAATTTGCTTCAGTTCAAGTTCCGTCCAAAAAGTGGTTGTTTTACACCGGAGACCATAGTAACACGAAAAATGTACGACACAAAGACTAAGTAAGAAATTGGTAGGTAATGCGGCCATTGTTAGTCCAAGGGCAGAGACGCTTTCTGTGTCCAAATGCAAGGCCCTCTGCAAAGGCCTTCCGCAGTCTGAGCCGTCAGCTCTGAACTTCTGTTATGCGGTGATGATGACGAAAGAGTCGTTTACCAGGTAGCTCTGGAATTTGACGGGATAACTATTCAAGGCATACCGGTCAAAATCACGAACTATCCTGATGCTATCTGTACGATTGACTCTATTTCATGTGTCGACAGCTACGCATTCTTTTCGTCGTCTGCTTGCCAGGGAGGACTCTATAGATGCAACCTCAGCACAAAGGAAGAGCGGATCGTCATCGCCAACTCGCAAACCACACAAGTGGCACGAGTATGCGCCTTCAACGGAAGCCTTGCGTTCACGGATGCGAAGGCGGGCAAGGTGAAGCTGTATGATCCTAACAAGGACTGCATCACTACTTTGGCAGGAAGTAGTGCTTCAAAGTTCACCGATGGTACACAAGATTCGTGCGCATTTGTGCAGTTACAAGGAGTCGGTTCCTTAGGAAAGACCATTTTTGTTACAGACGTTGCTACTAGAAAGATCAAGATCGTCACAGGCCTTCGCGAGACAGTGTCCTTCTTGAGAATGCTTGGTCTCTTATATATATGATACCTTTGGAATACATTCAAAGGGAGTCAGCTGAGCGAGTATCGCTCCAGAAAGCCATAGAGAGCGTCATAATTATTGATACTTACACAAAGGATACCGTCACCAGTGTAAAAGAACACCACCAAATGAAACAGACGGCAGCCACTAATGGCCCACAGGGGACAATTTCCAGCAAGACCCAGACGTCTCTTACTCTACTTCGCAAGGGACTGGATCGGTTGATCAAAAATGTGTCGGGAATCAACGGTCAATTCGTAGATAACATTGTTTTGGAGACACTACTTACTACGCAAGTAGAGAATCTCCACGCTGTGTCTCACTTCAAACATGAAACGTTTAGTACACTTCAATATGTCCCGGATTTTGGAACAATTGTGAAGGAATCTTTGAAGCGCACCACAAACTGGGCTGCAAGTTATTTTACTCATGACAGGTCCTATTACCCAGTACCACAATCTGCAATGCCCTTTTCCGCAGCACAAGTTATGACTCCGCTGACAAATAACACAGTGTTGCCAGATACAGAAGCAGCTTTAAAAGACTGGATGGAGAGCTACAGGCCAGTGCGTCAGCGTACAGTACGCAGCGAGACAACGAAGGACAAAGCTGGCGCTTTGCCGCCAGCCGTCTACCTGACGTACAAGCCAAGAGAGGCTACACCCTTTCTCAATTTTCCTAAGGAACTGGAGCAACCATCAGATGACAGGGTCCATCCTCAACGGCAAGTCCAAATGCAACCTCCTGTTTCAGTTCGTATATCCTTTGTTGACGAGGCAGATATACCCGATGTTCATGTTGAGTCCTCAGCTTCAAACATAGTGGAGGAATATGAAACAGACTCTGAGGACGAAACCTCATGCCCAGATGATCTAGAGCTTCCGGTTAGAATCGCATAGCCAAAGCTGAATCACACGGTGCATTTGCGAAATCAGACGCTGATTGGCTGAGACGGAGTGGTGATTCAGAGTGGAATCACCACTGTAGACTACGCGCGCTATTTATAACTTGGCAAAATATCAACTAAATCTTCAAGTAATTCATCGGACTATGCAAGCGACTCGGGCGATATCGGTTTTCTCGTGCAATTTAACGTGGAATTACCTCGTCAGGCATGTGATTTTCCTATAGAAGAGCATGTATTACACGTTCCGGGAGAGCTGTACGGGCATTTCTTCGCCTGGACTTGTGATGTGTCTCTCAACATCAAAGTTTGTTCAAGGCATGCTTTAGACTAAAGAACTTTGGTACAAATGTTTAATACTTGAATTTTGCAATGTTTCTTACATCCTGCCTTGGTTCGCAATTTTCAATTTTTATGCGAGCATTCTACTAAATTATGTACATTTTCCTTCACATAAAATAGGATGTTATCATTAAAAGTTATGTTGTTCAAATGAATAGACAAAATGTAGTGTTTGATGTTGAATTAGCGGTTATTATTCATTTCATACCAGCAAATATGTATTCAAATCAGGTTAGGGTTGTCTTTTTATATAACTTAACTGATAACAGCAAAATTTAACTGATAACTGATAAATAGCTAAAAATTTAGCTGTTAACTGATATTGGTACCCCCCCATTCAGCCCCTCCCGTAGTGTTGAATTCGTCTTCAATATTGCTGATGTCAGCAAAAGGTAGCGAATTTAAGGTCTCAAGACACCCAGGACACAACCAGTCGAGGATGTTAGCTACTTGTAAGTGCTTGTATTGAGTTGGAGTGACGCCTCCGCATTTAATGTGACACAGAAGGTAACACTGGTTGCAGATCACAGCCAGATGATTTCGCGCTACAGTTCTGTTACAAACTGAGCATTTCGGCAAATTGTTACCTCCACTTGTGGATCCAGGGTTAGGAGAAAGATCTCCAGAAGATACAATCCTGGTTAGTTGAATAATAATAATAACTTTATTTACGTGTCAAATACATCTAGCAGAGGGGAAAAAACCACCGCTAATAGGGGACACCTACAACTAATAGGATGTTAAAAAATCTAAAAACTTGAATGACAATATATCTATAATAATAATTAATGGTGACTATTTACAAGTTAAAAAACTAACAGAAGAAACAATGCAGTTAAAGTTAAAATACATTCTAAAATAATTATGTGTTGCATAAATGGCAGCCACTACAACCGCCTAGTAAATTACTTAGGTCACGTTTCCGTATACATGCTTTAAATTCATTAAGTTTGACGGAGCATCTCTCCTTACTGGATAGTTTGCTCCATAGTTTTGGGCCTAAATATCTAATTGTGTGTTTGCCGTATGTTACTGTATTAAAACTAGGTAAGGAGAAATCCGATTGCCTTAAGTTATACGAGCTGTTGTTAGCCTTAAATAAGCTACATATTGACTTAGGGCATAAGTTATACCTAACTTTGTACATTAAAATGCATATATCTTGTAGCCGTCTATTCAGTAATGTGGGTAAGTTCGCTTTTTCTAACAATAACTGGTAACTGGACTGTTTGTCCCTGAAAACAGCTCTTAATCCTCTTTCCTGTAATCTTTCCAACTTTCGAGTATCACTGGCTCTACAGAAATGCCACACCAGATGACAGTAGGTGAGATGAGGGAGGATAGCTGTCTTATAAAGTTGTAATTTAGCCATAGTGGGAATTAAATTCCTGAGTCTCATGATCACACCAATCCTCTGACTAGCCTTCTTACATACAGTACCAATATGCTCATTAAAATTAAGTCTACAGTCAATTGTAACACCCAAGAGTTTCAAACTTTCAGATGCTCTAATATCCTTGCCCTTTACAGTAATACTTGTATTATTTTCATTGTTAGTGCCTTTGTTACAAATGTTCATCGTCTGATATTTTTTAAGGTTGCCTTCAAGGAGATTCGAATCATACCAATTAGTTGCTAAAGTTGCACTCTCCTGAAGTTTCGAAACTACGGTCTGCAAATCTTTCCCCTTTTCATAAATCTGGTGATCGTCCGCGTACATAGATAAACTGGATTCTACACTATAAATAAGATCGTTCTGAAAAATGTTCCAAAATAGTGGTCCTAAGACAGACCCTTGAAAGCAGCCACGGTTCACATGCTTCCAAGAACTTGTAGAAGATCCGACGCGTACTCTACTGAGACGATCACACAGGTAGCTATGTAAAATATCAATAGCACAGTCTTGAAAACCATAGGCTTTCAGCTTGCTTAAAAGGAGTGGTGGATGAAGGCAATCAAACGCTTTAGACATATCCGTGGATAATATACCAACTGATAAATGATTGTCCTTAGCTAGTTTCCAGTCCTCCACTAAGCCAATGAGAGTTGTTTCGCAACTATAATACTTGCGATAGGCGGACAAGCAATCTCCAAGACAGTTATCAAACTTAGTTGTAACTTGTTTTCCAAGCAGTCGTTCAAACACCTTGTTTACACAGGGAAGGACAGTGACAGACCTGTAGTTTTCTTTGGCATATCTAGCAACTGCATTGGAATAATAGCGAAGTCTTGAAGAGAGATAGCGCTTCCCATGTTTTCCACGCACAATTTCAAAATGGCGGTTTGGAGATCGTACTTGAGTAGCACAGTGGCGAAGTTCCGTCCCGTTAGCCAGGCTAGGCGATGTATAACATTCTCTTGCATCTCCAAGTGTTCTTAAGTCTTCATTTCTAGCATTGAAGCCAATATAAAGCAGGAGTAAACATAATAAAATGGACAGAATTACTAGAGACCTTAAGATTACCGCCATTGCGGTCACGCTCACTGTTCAAAACATTTTGTTTTCCAAGTTGAGATAACCAAAACGTCCTAATGGGAGTGGGGTGGGTACACTACAGCTCCGTACCAGTAATTCATAAATTGGTAGTATATCTACGTTCATGACGTGGTCAAAAAGCACTGAACAGTAGTAAGGTCAGATGAGGATCCATAAACCGTGATAGTCCTATAAGTTAATTTAGAAATCACTAAAGCATTATTATATATATTATATATATTTCGTGTTGACTTAGACCTTCCTTCCTTAGAGATCTAAGAATATATAAACATTTATTGGCCTCGTATAGTTTGGTCCCAATATGAAAGGACATGCAATATTTTCCTTGAAGACTAGATCTACGCATATATAGTTTGTTGATCATTTTTGCACATTTACTTTGATTTCATCCATCCCACACGTGTGCTAGGATAGTCATTTTATATGAAAACTACTGAAAATAAATTTGTTCCGGCCCGTTACATAAAGGCACAACTCCTTTAAACAGTGTTTCCGATTTTTCAACAGATTCATCAGACATCCTGTGGTTTCACCCCAGTCTCTTGCGTCCATCAAGATTGTGGCAAACAAGTGACACTAGCAGGACTCGCTCATCACCTACAGCTCGAGTGCCTTTACAGGGAAGAGTTGTGTGCCTCCTGTAACGAGCCCATTGTTGTTGCTCACTGGAAGGTGAATTTATCTGAATTTCTTCTACGTCCTAGCCATCACTGCCACACATAAGATTTCTTTCCAGAAAAAAATAGAGACAGACAGACAGTCAGATAATGAGATCCAGTTCTCTATACCAGGAACCCATAATCAGGAGCGTCCAAATCTCCTATATAGGTGCTACGGCGTTTTCACAAATTGTGCTATTTTTAGATTATTTTCCCCGCCAATAGGTGGGTTGCACCATTGGAGGAACAAAAGATGCCTCATTACATGATTGCAACCCTAGAATAGCGGGAAACCGTTCTAAAAATAACCTAACTTGTGAAAACGCTGTGACATAGGCGTAGTATACGGGATGGACGCTCCTAGTTATGGGCTCCTGTCTATGCCTGGTGTACTTTATTATAAACTGAATGTGCATGCTAATCAAGTATGCTGGACATTTGCGTCACTGCATGTGCAAATTGCCAAAATTGTGAAACGAATATCATCTTGACATGTGGAATGACGCTGGAGCTAACAGTCTTTCGGTTGTTTCTTTCAGTATCATCACGAGAACCAATGCATAAAACGATGTCCTCGCCCTGAGGTAAACATACACACAGGCTTTCTAATTCCTTTATCCTCGAGTGATGCAAAAAAAATTCAGAAGTAGACATTTACACCTTTGCCACCATCGCAATGGGCCTTTTGCAGGAATGCAATCACGTGGTTGTACTGGGTGGCAGAAAAGTCTGACTTCATTTATTTAAATGCACTTGTACGAGATCGGTAGTGTTATTAGCTAAACCTGTTTGTAAATGCTATTGTGACTGTTTCCTGCAAAAGGCCTACCTAGCTAACGTATGGCATCAATAGAACCACTGAATATGGCGGCACGAGAGCGCTCTTGTAACAGCCATTTGTGGTCTTTGTCCATTGTCTGAAATATTACCGCGTGCGTAGGAAGAATTAGTTATACTCAAGTGTGATTGGGTAATTTGCACTTTCCGTGTAAATACAAAAAGTGCGCGTAGAGCTGTGAGCTGTGATTGGGTAATTTGTACTTGTCGTGTAAATACGAAAAGTGCGCGCATAGAGCTGGAACAAGACACAAACAGTGCTTTCTCGTGAAATTACGTGTTAATTGTTCCTTTTCTTCGCCTCTTATCTCCTTTTCCCCTAGATTTTCGTATTATAGCGTAAGAACAGGCTTTCCTAATGGCCGGTGGAAATTAATGTGATTTGATTTCTTGCGTTCGCGTCCCGGGGGGTACTCGACTAAAGTTTGGGTAGAGGGGTGCCGCTGAAATTAAACTCTCAAACCCTAACCCTGTTTAAGATAGGAAATTTAGAAAATGTCATATCCTGTATAAGATTACACTCTAGATATTATACCCTATCTAAGACTTGAAGTCAAACACTGTACCATGACTCGTGGACGTGATAGAATCCGAAGGCAAAAACTGCCAAGTTTCGGAAAAGGTGATAAAATCAATACCCTATTCAAGATTTCTCAGTGATGAATAGTGTATTCTTATTTTGGTAACCCTTTCCCTGCTAGCAGAGGTCTCTCTCTGTCTTGGTAAAATGGAAGGTGAGGGAGAGACCTCTGCCGACATCCGACGCTTGCCGTGCGCTCATAAGTACACGTGAGATCGCGTCACTTGTTGCCAAGGAAACTTCACGCATGCGCGACAGAGAAAGCGTCGGATGTCGGCAGAGGTCTCTCCCACGCCTTCCATTTTACCAAGACAGAGAGAGACCTCTGCTAGCAGGGAAGGTAACCCTGTTCGAGACGCTACATAGTATCTTATTCCCAGCACTCGTTTTCTACAGTTTTTCTCCTTTTCCTTTTCCTTTCGTTATCACTGAAATATCTGCAGAAATACAACATGTTCAATGCAGAATACATTGACGTAAGAATCTAGTCAAAAACGTTGATTCGAAAACTTTTGGGACGGTTAGTCCGGGAAGGAAACAAACGGGACCGGAGCAAATTATACCTTCCACAAAGCATGAATTTTAAATCCAAAGTTATATTTAATGCTAATACGCTTAAATAATTTAAATCGCTTCCTTCCCCACTCCGCGTTACATCAGTCCGGAGTTACCATCTCTGACATGTAACTTATACAATTCTCCCAATCAGGAATTCGCACGAATGAATGTTCAACTCGATGAAGCTGAGGGACGCATAAGAGCACTAGAACAAGAATCCCAAGATCAAATAATAGCTTTGCGTAGCCTTGAAGAGAGGATAAACGGTCTCGAAAGTGTCAGCTTTAATGGTGTTTTGAGGTGGAAGATCGAGAACGTCGCCCAAAAACGCAACGATGCAAGGACAGAAAGGCTGGTGTCGTTCTACAGTCCATGTTTCTACACAGGAACTGACGGTTACAAAATGTGCGCGCGCATCTACCTTGATGGCGTTGGAAGGGGTCGGGGAACACACATCTCATTGTTCTTTGTGCTCATGCGCGGAAACTACGATGCGCTACTCCGCTGGCCATTCAGACATAAGGTGACACTGATGTTACTGGATCAAGACAACGAGGAGCACATTATAGATGCATTCAGACCTGACCCAGAAAGCAGTTCATTCCAGAAACCGGCCAGAGAGATGAACATTGCTTCTGGTTGTCCTTTATTCTGCTCGCACGCAAATCTCCAGAGGTACGCCTATATTCGGGATGACGCGATGTTCATTAAGGTCATCGTGGAGATCTCCGACTGAAATGGCCGGGAATAGAGTACCGAAGTGACGACGTCATACATTTTCGCTTTAAGAATATGTGACCACAGTTTCATAAAGAACAATATAAAAGAAGATTACATACCAAAAATGAGGTGAATACGATGAAAATCGGCCGAGATATGGACATTTTTGTGTTGGGGCCAGATTCACGAAGGTGTATTAGGACACAAGAGCCTCCTAAGATAGACTTTAGGACAAAAGTGTTATTCACGAACACCTCCTAAGTCTTGAGACGTGTCCTAAATTTAAGAGGTAAAAATCCATGTCCTAAACACAAAAATGGCGGCCATATTATTGGCGCTCCAACGTCGGCGAACGTTAAGGGGCCGGGCGGCCTTCACCTCCTCGGAACCTGGAATAGTACTGGCTATCCAAACAATGCCCAACCCTGAAACAATACAAACCCTAACCCTAAAACAATGCAATTCTTTGTCAGTGCAGTCCAAATGGGGTCCAATAAAATGCAAGGTTTTGAGAGATGAAGGCCTGCTGGCGTTAAGACGGGAACGAGTCTTTCGAGACCGCGCCAATTCCTTGGATTTGGAAGAGGAAATCCTGTTGAGGCAGTATCGCTTCACCCATAACATCTATGATTTTCTCCTCTATTTCCTTAAGCTGTGGCGGTGGAGGGCCTCCCCCAGCCCAGTCTTCCTTGCTTCTTTGCGGTTTGAAGCCGCTTTCTTTTTTGTTTCGCTCTTCAAGGTCTGGCCCCTGGGGCCAGATTCAGGAAACTTTTCCGAAGACATGTCATAAGATATAAAATTTGTGACTGGCCTAAGAGATGTCGTAAATGCGATTCAGCAACTCTGTCCTAGAGTACTCAGCTAAGACATCTCTTACGTTTCCAGCCTCCGTGAAATTATCGATTACAATGAAAACGCCAATCAGCGCTGGCCTTATATATGGACTAATTATTTTATAATGGTATGTGTTTAAATTCTTGCTTTCTCATTCTTTAGGTTCGCATTAAGTCACAGATTAGTCTTTTATATTTTTAAATTTTACATTTTTACATTTTTAATCTATTACTGCATGTATTATAGTTATAACACTTTTAATATCACTGTAAATTGAAGCTGAAAAGCCCTGTCGGGAGCTTTCAATAAAACATATATGTATTCGCGAAATCAGTCGTTATGGCTGCGAACGCAGAGGCGAAGGCCCAATTTTACCAAACAAGAAATAGCGGTTTTGGTAGAAGCCGTACAAAGTAGGATTTTTTTTTTATTTAACTCCTTCAATAACACGGTTCAGAAGAAATGCGCATTGGAGAGGGTACGCGAAGAGGTGAGGGCTGTGTCTGGCAACAATCGGTCGGTGGATGAAGTACGAAAGAAATGAATGACCTTGAAGAGCGAAACAAAGAAGAAAGCGGCTTCAAACCGCAAAGAAGCAAGGAAGACTGGGGGCGGTCCTCCATCGCCACAGCTTAAGGAAATAGAGGAGAAAATCATAGATGTTATGGGTGAAGCGATACTGCCTCAACATGATTTCTCTTCCAAATCTAATGGATTAGCGCGAAAGAGTCGTTCCCGTCTTAGCGCTCGCCGACGTTGGAGCACCAATAACATGGCCGCCATTGTTGTGTTTAGGACATATCCTAAAAGTTAAGACATCGATTTTGACCTCTTAAATTTAGGACACGTCTTAAGACTTAGGAGGTGTTCGTGAATAACACTTTTGTCCTAAAGTCTATCTTGGGAGGCTCTTGTGTCCTAAGACACCTTCGTGAATCTGACGCCTGGTTCCTAAGTTTATGATCCAGTACAAAAATACAGTGATTTGTTAAAGAAAATTATATATTCCAATGCCTATATCTCAGCCGCTTTTTATCGTATACACCTCATTTTTGGTATGTAATGTTCTTTAACATTGCTCTTTCCGAATCGTTGGTCCGAAAATTCTACATCTAAATTTTGCAACTTTGTGATGTCACACTTCGGTACTCTCTAGCGTTGCGCACAGATGACGTCACAAAATGTTTGACCCCCCAAGACTCAGACGAACAAACCATTTTC
This sequence comes from Actinernus sp. WN-2022, assembly GCA_030867875.1. Lineage (NCBI taxonomy): Eukaryota > Metazoa > Cnidaria > Anthozoa > Actiniaria > Actinernidae > Actinernus > Actinernus sp. WN-2022. The sequence continues at coordinate 68,474,105 of JAOWCC010000936.1, forward strand.
GCGCTATTAGAACTTACAAGAATAAAGCAGCACTTCAGTTCGTCGTCTGACTATTCTACCAGAAATGACGGCTTTCCTGTATTATATTTTGAACGAGAATCTGATGATTATACTGTCGAACAGCTTAAACGTTGGCTAAAATACAGAGGATTGAAACAAAACTATAAACGGCAATCTTATTAAGCGAGTTTGAAAGGGGTGCAAACATGGCGCGATATACAGTGTTGTATGGGAATCCGATGCCAAATAATTTCCGTAAAATTTCCGTAGAGTCGGAAACTTAAGATATCAGGTAAAAGATTAACAGATCAAAATTTGAGGGGTGTAGCTGTGCTGAGAAGCGTGCAATCGTGTTTTCAGTTTTCCATACAATTATCTGTAACAACAAGCCCAAGTTAGACAAATGTATGGTAAACTTTCCAGCACAGCTACATCCCTCAAATTTTGATCAGTTGTAATCTTTTACCTGGTATCTAAAGTTTACAGACAGTGAATATTTCAGAAATGCGATTTTACGGAAATTATTTGGCATCGGATTCCCATACAAACACTGTATTTCGCGCCATGTTTGCAACTGGTCTATTCGTTGCCGCAAACCACGTCTAATATAGTAAAGCTCTAACTGAATCCAAAACTCATATTTTCCCTTAAAATATCGCTGTTATAGACTTCAGTCTGAGTTTTGCGGGGGGACAATCTATTTTTTGAAACTGTGCGCAGCGCTATTTGCACGAATGAATGTCCAACTCTGAGGCTGAGGAACGCATAAGAGCGCAAGAACATCGGCAAGAATCCCAAGATCAAACAGTAGCTTTGCGTAGCCTTGAAGAGAAGATAAACGACCTTGAAGGTGTCAGCTTTGATGGTGTTTTGATGTGGAAGATCGAGAACATCGCTCAAAACGCAATGATACAAGAACAGCTAAGAACAGGAAGGCTGGTGTCGTTCTATAGTCGGTATTTCTACACAGGACCTCACGGTTTCCAAATGTGCGCACGCATCTACCTCAATGTGGATGGAAGGAACAGTGAGATGTGTGGTCTCTTGCCCATTGTGCTCTTGCGCGGTAACTACGACGCCTATATTCGGGATGACACGATGTTCATGAAAATTATTGTGGCTAGCCTCGATTGACATCGCGCCATTTGAAACGCGTGTTCAATTGACAGTTATCAGAGCCACAGTAGATGAAAACTACCATCCGCTTTAGAGAACATGCAAATGATATGTTAACGAATATTAGAGAGGATTTCGTATGAGTGGGCAAGTTACGGTAATCACTTACGGCACGGTTACTGTATTGTTTTTCTTTCTGATCCAATCAAATTACAGAGCTACGATACAGTTACAGCACGGTTACGGTGAGGATACAGACATGCCGGATGTTTGTCCCACTCATACGAAATCCGCTCACCAAACGTTGCGACGTTTACTACGCTGTTGCAACATTAAACAGCTAGTTTGGTAGGACAGGCATACTAGTCATAATCGCCGCCATATTGGAGGTCGTTAAAAAAACACTGCTCTTAGACATCCAAATTGCCTGGACATCTTGCAGTTCTAAGATTAGTCTCCATTATTAACCGTTTTCATATATATTAGCTCAGTTTTAAAACCCGTTGGTGATAAGAAAGGAAGTTTTTTTGGGTGTTACTTGATCGGCACTTTTGTATCTTTTCCGTATCTCGTCGTTCGTCTTTAGTGGAAGAGAGAGGGGCAAATTCGTTGAAAGATCAGTTAAAAGGTCCGCCAGTGAATACGGCAAGTTGCATAAAGTTTCAGCTCCGATTCTTTCAAATGGCATTTTTTTCGCACTCGACCCATGACGTAGTACAGTAGGCTTAGATACCGCGTCGGTCTTGTTTAATTTCCCGACCGACCGACCCAACTTCAGCGAACCATAGCGTTGAGAAACCGACGGGGGGAAATATGGATGGCCTCATTATACAATTTCAGAATTTTTAACGTACGAAGTTTAATAAAGAATGTGGTGGTATTCTAAAACTCCCCCAAATTCTTTGTGATGTTCCAGAAAACCGACAGAATCATCTGCTGTAAAATATTCTAAAACCATAAATGTAGCAGCGGTCTCTCAACGTAACGTAGAATCGTGGTCACCGAGACCCTCCATTTCCTTTCATCGAATCTGCGCAGTAGGACGGCTACAACAGCTTGAGTCGTTCTCGTTCCCAGTGCCTCCTCAACTAACTGAAGCACTGGGAACGAGAATGATGCTTGAGTTTGATACGGCAGAACTGTTGTTTTATCATACATCAAGTATTTTGCTGGAAATATATATCAAAATGGATACGTTTTTAAACAGGAAGTTCCGGTGTAAAAGGGCCAGGCCACTGACACCTTCAGTTGTGGGTCGAGGACTGGTCCTGCGCGTCTCTGTTCTCTTTGACGGCTAAGCCTAGATTCGCCACTGAGTTTGGTATTCTCACGGACGAGCTGGAACGACTGATTCAATGGAACTTATATCGGGTGATTCGCTAAAACCTATTTAGTATTACTGAACACTGAAGCCCCCGTTTTAACCTCCATCGAGTGCTCCTCTGTGAGAATAACAAACTTGCCTGTTGTGCCGCCGGCTGGAACCCACCCTAAACACATTAACTTACCCAACATATCAACTTAAACCTAACCTGAAGCGGCATGCATAGTAGATTAATTAGACCACGACATAGACAATAGTTTATTTACGTGCTCAACCCTTCAACAACCACATGAGGATAACGCTATTAGACTATTTCACTATTGCACTTGTTACCCTTAACGTTTCCCCCAATAAATAGGTTTAGCCTGAAATACAGCCGCCGCCTCAGCTCGTTCCAGGGTCCACTCTTGGGGAATGACCCTGGAACGAGCTGAGGGGCGGCTGTATTTCAGGCCAACATATCCTCGCTCTAGAATTACCAATATTTGCTCTTCAATCATCAATAATCGCTAATTATAGAACTCAAATTAAACAATGACATTCTTAAAACCAGTCAAGGATAAAGATAAAGATTTGTCAAATTCCAAACGGCGGTAGCTGGACGCGCTTAGTGTAGTGGTCATGACGTCTGCACTGCCAAGCACTGCACGCAAACGATTACGAGCCGGAGTAGGAGCGCTCAAAATTTCTTTTTACTCTCGTTTAACTTCTGTTCTTGTTTACCTGCGAACCCTAGCTCTAGATGTCTGAGTGAGAACCCGTCGTTTACCTGTGAACTCGTTCGATGGTTAATAGGGTTCGTTTTGTGGTTCGGGTTAGGATTTGTCTTAGAATTCATGAATGTTTAATTTGCGTTCTAGAATTAGCGATTATTGATAATTGAAGAGCAAAAGCCAATTACTGATTATTGATCATTCTAGAGGAGGATACGTTGTTCAGGCTAACATAGGTTTCCGCGTATCTTGATTTCAATACTTTGTTTTTAAAGTGCATTTAGAAATTTCGGATTTTTTTCTCTACCTTTTAAGGTCTAAGCTTTCAAAAAAGCATAATTGGCCAGGGCTTATATGCATTAAGTAGCCTCTTTATGTGGCGCAGGCACGGTCATGATCTCTACGTTCAATGTCTACATCCCCACCCCTCCACCTCCGTTATTTCCGCAAGTGTCATGTGAAGTGATGAAACTGCATGAAAACGAGGCGTACGCGTTCAAGTACTGTAAATAGAAATATTGCGATTGTATAGCGAATTTCTCGATTTTTTTTAAGATAATTCACTCGTTTGTTTTATATTCGCGGACGAGTCATCGTACGCCTCGTTCTCATACTCTTGACACGAAATATTCAAAATGGCGAGCATTCCTTTCATTGTGCAGGTGCTTGTTTCTACTGCCTATAAACCCAATCAATACCTATTTTACTATTCACCTATTTACTTAAATAGAATCACTTTAAACTGCCTCTGACGGTGTTTTTTTTATCATAAATCTCGATTGAAGTGCATTGTTGAATAGTGGAATATTTCTTTATTTGAGCGTTTCGTCCGAGTTATACATATATTCCCAAAATGCTAATGTTGACGTCAACCCAGGCATTAGTTATTATAGATACATGCTGGTAGAGATAAATGACCTTTGATACACATCCAGGTTATAATAACTATAGTTTATATCAGTAATTTTACCAATATTTTGACTAAATCAGAGAAGTTTCATTCACAAGGAGAAATACAAAAAAATCCTGGGGTGACGTCACATCATTCGCATTTTGGAAATATAAACCTCCAACAAAGACGCAACACCCAAATCAAGAAATAATATACATTTTAACTAAAGTCGAACCTCTACACAACGGCCACCGTGGGAAAACATTTTGTGGCCGTTGTGTTGAGGTGGCCGTTGTGGAGAGGTAGGGGTGTAATTTGACACCACATGTTAATGTACTCCCTCAATGAAAGTACAGTTTGGAATTTCAACTACAGTATTCATTCGTTAAGTGGCTGTTGTGCAGAGGTTATTTTAAATGCATTTTTGGGTTTGGGAAAACGTACGGTAGTGCTGGCCGTTGTGTAGAGGTGGCCGTTGCAGGGAGGTTTCAATAACAATAAATGTATTGACTGGTGGCCGGAACAAAATTTCGTTGCGTAGAGGTGGCCGTTAGTGGAGGTGGCCGTTGCGTAGTTAATTTATGATTTAAAAAAAATTAACGTTAACTTAGAGGTACTTTAAATATTCCATTTTAAATGTGCTCGCTGCAATTCATACACACGCACACGCTTCCACGTACTTTTAGAAAGCTTTTATTCATCTTGTTGTTAATACTTTACTATAACTGGCTTGAAGCCTCTTTAATTGGTGGGCGCACTTCGTACGATGTCTACTTTTGTTATACCAACAACATAGTTTTTGTGATTTTATTCCCTTAGGAATGATTGCTACCCAAGAATAGCGGGAAACAGTTCTAAAAATAACCTAACTTGTGAAAACGCTGTGACATAGGCCTAGTATACGGAATGGACGCTCCTGGGTATGGGCTCCTGAAAAAAACGACATTTCTTTTTTTGTTATTCGATAGGTATGCTATCTAAGACAACATATTGCCGTGTAATGTTGCTTGTCACTAATGTCCTGTTTGTGTGGGGAGGGGAGGCTAGGGCATATGCTCATTACCCCCTCACCCCCAGGGAATACCATTAGAGAAAATATAATCGAAGCACTAAAATCTATATCAACCTAAATGTGCCATAGCTAGTGTTGAAATTGTTCACCAACCCCAAACCAATTACTCAGGATTGATGTTGAGACAATTATGATTGAAAACATTTTCCGGGTCGTACTGTTGCTTGAGCTGCTTGAGTTTCTCGTTGGCTTCCTCTGCGTCACCTCCGAATGGTGCCAGTCCATACTCAGCGTTGACTTCCTGGATGGTGTCCACCCAGTCCTTCATAGCATCATATTTCTCCTCGCTGGCAGTAGAACCTTCCATGCCAATCCAGTAGCTGAAAAATAAATGTTCATTAGGTAAGAAAAAGGACTGTGAAAAAATGTGTATTTCTTTGCGCTCGCCAATCACCGGCACAACTTTTCGTTTATTCAACAAGTCTGAGTCCCGATGTTTCGTGCCACCTCATCTATTATTATTAATTTGCCAGACAGTCATTTGTTTCTGGCACAAAGTGGCCTTTTGAAATCATGGTTGTACAGCATAACAATAGCCCACTTCCGCGATATGCTTTACTTGTCACGCACAAAGGTTTCAATACGAGGCCCCGTGCTAAATTAAATATATTCTTTTCTCTGGCCATTCCCGAGTTTTCGTAAGCCAGTAACTTTTATCAAGAAGTTATTATTGTGAATCCGCGATCCGCTGAGTCCAAATCATCCTATATATTTAATTATGTGCCCTCCCTTGATTAAGCACAAAGTCCTCCCTTGAATACGAAAATTGAAATACGCGCGCCTCCCGGGGAGCGGAAGATGGGCTCAATCGAGGTTTAATTTTATTTGTACAATTGAGGTAATACTGCCTTGCATGCTTTCCACATATTTACGCAAGACCTGGGGCGGTTGCACAAACGTTAAATAACGCTGCGCATAACCGGTAACGTCTGACGTTAAATTAGAGTTTGACCAGACTGATAAACTTATCTCACGATGAGAGACAAAAACAACTACTCAGATTAGCAGAGTATGCTTTCCAGCTTTACTGGAGAAAATTTGAAACAATTTTGATAAAGGTGGCAAATATTAGAGTGGATGAAAAATACTGCTTTTAAGATAAATTTAGAGTAACTTGAAATCGGTTTACTGTAACCGAAATCAAGTTTCTACAATAAGCTTTTATAATCCACTTTAATATTTGCTGCCATCCTCTATCGAAAATGTATGAAAAGCATATCAGGACATTCTATCTCAGGGTGTTATTTTTGTAGTTTTGTTTTAACCTGTTTCACACCAGCGACACAAGCAACATAAGCAGACACAGTGTCGTATTTATCTTTAGCGGTACTCGTTCTACTCACAGCTACGTTGTAAGATAAGAAAAGCGACGCTAATAATCAATGCATTACTGCGTCTGTGTATGTTGCTTATGCTTGTGTCGCTAGTGTGAACCAGGCTTTAACGTCTAATTCTCTGCGCAAACTAGGAAACAATGTTGCGGAAACATTTGTGAATTTCAGTATTTCCCTAAATGTTTCCTCGTTTGCGTGCGTGCGAAACACTTCTTGCGGAAGCACAATATTTCAGAAACATTTTTACTATAAGGCACTAAAGTCCATTCTTTGGAGAGTGGCATTCATATTAACCATTCTACAGAACTTGTGTACACTTTGTAAACAATCTTCGTTACAGTTCACTGACAATGCATTCCATAAAATTGAGCCTCGATGCGCGATCGAGTGTTTCATAAAATACGTGTTAAAGCGAGGCACGACTACTTTATTTTTCTTCTAAGATTATAACTGCTATGATTTTTCTCTATAATTTGAGACATGTTAGGTGGGGGGGATTAGTTCATAATAGATTTTATATGTTAATTTTGCCAAATTTACTTTATACCTATGGAATAGCGTGTTCCATTTAACTTCTTTAAGAACGTCTTATGATGATTTATCTTTAGCAAATCCATAAATAAATCTAGCTGCTCTACAATGTAACTTTTCTAACGAGTTAAAATTATCTTACTACTACCAGAACCCTTTACGAAATTCTTTTCCTTAGTCAGATTTTAAAACTATTCTGAGAACACAAGACAATGGTTTAAATTAGAGAAAGAAAAAAATCAGCCCAAAGAATTCTGGTAGCTGTAGTATATGACGTCATGTCCTATATATTGGCTGCTTTGGCGCTTATCTACTGAGAATTGAGTTTGCAAATGCAAGTATGATCGCTGGAAGCCAAGTCTCCCTCTGAAAAAAGTCCTGGTCGCGTAAATATGCAACGCACTGTAAACAGGCTTCAAGATGGCGCATGGAACACAACTGATCACGTACCATTTCCCTTGTATTCATTCGGTAGACTGTAAAACAGTCCCTTTCGTATTGCGCCAATCAGTCGAGAAACAGGGTTACGAGCCCGAGCGCGTCTCTCCCCACCCATCTTTTCACTTGCTGCGTGGCCTCTCGCTATGACCCACACCGCGACAATACGTTACGCGCATGCGCTTTGGATGATCCCATCGCGCGCGCGTCTCCTCAGTTTCCCGCCGAAACTAACCAAATGAAAACAGAGGCGATCACCCCTGTATCGAACTACTTAAAAGATAAGCCCAAGACTCGATCAGGTTGTAGTTTTCTTAATTTGTAATTCACTGTGAGTTTACTAAGTTATAAAATTATTTACTAAAAAAGTTTTAAGACCTCGGAAACTTGTATTTCAACGCCAGAGCAATCGTTATTTCGGCCAGCGGAGCACAACGTTTTACCGCGGAAACCGGTAGGTACTTCATATATCGTTAAATAAGCACTAATATAACGTATACAAACCAAGAATATAAGATATTAGTGCTTGGGGCATTACATTTAACGATATACTTCATATATCGTTATATAAGCACTAATATAACGTATACAAACCAAGAATATAAGATATTAGTGCTTGGGACATTTCATTTAACGATATATGAAATACCTAGGGTTTCTGGTTTCTCGACTGATTTTCGCAATATAAAAGGGATTGTTTTACAGTCTAGCTCTTGTGCGTGCAGGCCAGCAAGAATGCAAATTAGCGACATTGTCATACTAGCCTTGCGTCACGAAATGGAAATGAACTGCTATCCGATGGGATCTCGTTGGCCTTGCCACCCACTGACATCATAGAGATGGTACTTTCAGCCAGTTCTCTGTTGGTCCCAGGCATCTTATTGACCAGGTAATCTACCAGGTTATTGATCACTTCATCGTTAAGGTCTGTGGACCATCAAGTTAGCATTTTATTCAAGTGAAGTTGGATTTATAACTGCTTGCTCAAACACCTTAGACCCGAAGATTTTAGCTCAAAACATAAAAACATTGATTCGATTCCCGGTTACGTCACTAGGCACCATTCTCCCAATACGCGGCCAACTTAAATGAAAAGGCTTGGTGGATGTGCGAACATTAACGTGTGATTACGGGCAATCCTTTTATGTAGGACGACACGAATTTTTACCAAAAATACAATAGAATACAACACAATACAATTCAATACAACAATAGAACGCAACACAATACAATAGAATACAATTTGGTAGCAATTCGTGTCGTCCTACATGAAGGGATGGCCTGATTACGGGTGAATATTAAACCGAATCAAATATTTTTGCCAGCCATAGGTACTCAATTCAGAGATTTCAAATCAATACTGGGCTGTCGCGTCCAAAAGAGGATTATGATGAAACCGAAAGTCTAAAACTCCCTGTCGATTCAAATGAACACGTAGCTTGCGCGCGCACAAATCTAAGTATACAGCTATTTCAAAAAGGTTGTCCCGGAAAACACAATTCCCAGACCGAAGTGGATTGTGGATATAACTGTGGAGCTGCGCGTAACGGATAAACTACAGCATAATTTGAAAATCGATTCTCAGGAGACATTAATATTCGTCTTAAAATGATTGACCCAAAAACAAACGAATTCACCTGACGTTCAGCTACAACCACAATGCATTTCGGGCTGGGAATGTTGCTTGTCGTTTGTCAGCGAGTCCTTTTTTATAATAGCTGTATACACAAATAAAATAACAACCTTTGAGGAAATGTCCCATGGTGCCGGAGTAGAATCGTCCTGGGGATATTAACCAGTCCCCTTCCGTTTGAAAACGGTCGTGGTGGACTGGGCCGACGTCGTTTTTGAAGGGGTGAGTGAGATCGTTGAGATCCTGCACCAGTTTGCCGCCTTCCGTTAGAGGTCCATGGAACATCAATCTCATGACCAGTTCAGGGCTACATGAAGAAATAAACATGTCATCGACCCTTCTCATGTGCTGGCTAAAAACAATTGGTCTCGAACTGAGCAGTTTCAGAACGACAAAAATTAATTTCATGGACATTTACTAAAATAAGAAACTGATAAATGCACATTTGTACACGGTATTTCGTTGTCTTTTGTTTTCCCTGTTTTTGTTACTATTATTAATTATCCTATTTAATGGGTACCTGACCTAGATTAACTATTAACAGCAGTATATTACAGGAGTGTTCCTCTTCCCACATTGTATTGTCACACAACACTGTAGACGGTAGAGTTATTTTTAGCATAGAGTTTCCCGCGAGAAGGAACAAAGGCCGTCACTTTTAACCAATCAGGTTCAAACTGCTAAAAATACTAAAGCGCAAGAGAACAAAAGACAACGTAATCGCATACCAGAACTTCGCAACTATAAATAGACACACCATCTACTGTGTTAGGGGCCAACACAAGGGCCAACACAAGGGCCTAGGAACACTCCTGTGTAATATACTCCTGCTATTAATGGTTATTTCAGGTACCCTAATAATACTCCTCTCGTTGTTACTATTATTATACATCATAGTTAAGTAATGGTCCGCGCAAGAGGTAGGCATATGTTATGCATGGAATGTAAAAAGGTGCTAATTATGGTATTGTTTCAATCTTCCACCTCATTGGCTTAGACATTAAAATCTATCTAAAATTGAAGAAGAACATTTTTTTCTCATTTTGTAAACAGATTTGAATTGCATCTAGTGAAAACTCTCATAACTTTCAATATGACGAACACTTTTTAATTGAACGTTTTCTTGGTTATTGTTTTGCACTCTTCTGATTGGACGAAACGTTTTCACACAAAAGAACTCTACCTTTAAAATGCATTTTTAGTGGATATAATTTCAGAAATTTATGATTTAAGGGTTGATGAGTTGTCAGTATGAAAAACAGAAAATACTAAAGTAGGGAAAGCAAATTGCATCTGAACAATAGAATTGTGCCTACCTCTTGCGCGGACTGTTACATAATAGAGTGGAATGGTAAGAAAACCTGGCAAACTCCAAAGGAGCTAACAAAGGCGCTGCGATTTATGTTGGAAGGGGTTAAGACAAAGGATTATGTACGGTTATAGTCATTAGGGACTTTAAGATACTACGACGGCGACGGCTGCAACGACGTGATGTGAAAAATGGTGTTATCGATCATTTGTTTATTATCGTTTCTTTTCTTCGACTTTTGTTGCATTTCTCATCCACCTTTTCGAAAAATAGAATGTGCACAGAGTTCCGTTTACGCCGAACGAATAGCAGTGCCATTTACGTTTTCAGGTTCTCGTTCTCTACGGAACGTAAAACTCAGCGTTTTCATGCTGTGTTTTTGCAGACAACGGCTAAAATGAATGCAGCTACATGCATTTTCACGTGCAGTTATTGTATTTTGTAATTAAGTCCATTGTTTCACCGCGTTGCCGTCGACGTTGCCGTCGTGGTATCTTAACCCTTTCCCTCCTGTGCCGCCCGTAACCGCCCAATATGAAGCATGTACCTGGAGAAAATTATTGCATCAAACCTAGACATGCTGGAAATACGATGTTGTGATATTATTTCAAGGAATGAATGACTTCAAAGTCAGAGCTATAACAGGGATCGCTTGACTCTCCCACTTTGGAGAAAAACGCATTTGTTTTGGACATCGTTGTTCGTTTCTTCGATTTTCGCGAATTTTGAGGAGCTGAAAATCAGCTCAAAAAAACCTTCCCATTCGCACTTGAAATCAAAAGCAAATACAAAATCACCACTCAGTCGTTACAGTACCTTGTTTAATCTTTCCAACCACCAGGTTTGTTTGCACAAAACGCACCAAACGACTCTGATCCACGCCGATGTTTACACTGCATTTCACTCGACCACATTTACCTGCTCCCACCTCCAATTGCATGCTGGGTAATGGACAAAAATTCCACAAGGGGTTCCCCCCTCTGGCACTCCGGTAGGGTTTTTTTTAGAAGTCTTTTACCCCTACAACCAAGAGCGGTGATTTGGACTCAAGCCGTTGCTTTAAAGTGACAAAAACACATCCTAATAGGTTAAGCGGGGTAAAAGACTGCCAACTGCAGGATTCCAAGGATTTCATTGAAGAATTTTTTCCTGTGTCTCAAAGCACAAACACAACAGAAAAACCCTGTGAAATCCCCTCACAAAGCCTACTAGAAGCAAACCAAGTACTTTTCAGCCACCCTCAGACTTAATGATGTCTTCAAGCTCTCTGACAGTGGCATATTTATCCAAAATTAGAGCTCATTTCATTAGAAACCCTACCGAAGCAGCCATACCTACCGGGAAAAGTTTGAGCCCTCGGCTTATTTAACTGACCCGGGCTAGCCAAACTTGAACTGAGGGGGGAGGGTTGAGTTAGCACTCAGGATTTCACCAACTGAGCCAAACATGTCCAGTAGGGAAAGGGTTAAAGTCCCTATTAGCGTCTTCTGAACGACTGAACCCACACGTATCTATTGGCTGATTGATTACCATATTGGCATTTCTATGGTGCTTTGTGCACGGTAATGGTTGAAAAAAAGCGAACAAAGACATATAACAAAGAAGGTCGCTGGGCTTCATAACCATTCCACTCTATTAACTCTGTATAGATGTATCTATGTATATGTGAGAGTATTATAATAAAGTTGTTGTGTTAACAAAAACAAAGGTTTTTTATCCTCCTGGGACTGAAGGACGCATAACGTCATCAGTATGGAATGTTTGGCCTCGAATCGCAGTCGTCTCTCTCGGGGGACGTGTTTTGATTGTGGTTCCCGGTGCGAGACGGCCGTATTCGCAAGCTAAACCAAAGCAATCACTTATTACTTTCGATCCTCAATCGAAAACCGCTCGAATCCGTCATTCTCAAACTAAACAAACCTATCCAACTTACCCCGTAGACCTGACCTGAAGTAACATATAAATGCACAGCCTGTGCTCGGCTCGTTCGTTTTGGAAGTCACGCACAGCCCTAAGAACCTCCTCAGCCCTTGAAATGCGGTAATGCAGAGTACCTCCCACAACCCAATGCGGCATGTGATGAAGCTGGAACTTGATGGACGTCACGATACTGAGAAGTGGAATAGTGGGTTAGCGTAAGGGGAACGTTCATTTATTTGAGTATCCTTTCTTATGAAAGAAACCTTGCGCTTGTTCAAGGGTTTTCTCCATGTACATTCTCTTCAAAAACTATTTTTATAACGATGTCTTGACTTTACAGTTATTTAAAGTTTTCTTAGCTCTTTGTTGTTATCATCCTTGGAAACTCAGGAGATTTTTGTGATCTGTTTCTCTTTTTTTATTTATTTTTTATTTAATAGCTTTACAGGCAGAGACAAAGACTCGAAGTCCAAACAAGCTAAGCCTGGTACTTACAACACATATATATACTGTATAATCCTAACGTTTATTTAGTTATCACAAATATCGATTCTACATCCTGAGTGAATATTTCTTGTTAGTACCGGTATAATACCACACCAGTGAATATCACTTTTCTCGCGCTCTGATTGGCTACTCAAACAGTGAATATGATTTCATATTCACCTCCGAGCAAAGCAGCGATCATCTCGCGCGAGTTTTTGTCCATTTGACAGAAAATAAAATAACTATTTGGTGCTGGCTATTCACCTGGAGTGTGGTATATACTAAAAGCGGCTCGGTAAATATCCACCACTATTCACCTCCACTTCGGTGAATAATTGTTAATTATAACCCATCAAATATTTTCTCTCGCGCGCGATTGGTTGATTGAGTCACGTGACCTGATATTTTCTCTCCGCGAGCGGGAAATATCAGCGAATACGCGCGCGTCAAAGAAAATATTTCAAGGATGACAACAACAATAACCTACATTGTGGTGTCGAAATATAAATACAATAACCTATTTGTGGCGTCGAAATATGTCCTAATATTTCGTCCGCGGACATTATCTGATCCGAGAAGAGAACAGTTCCCAAGAGCAAAGCTCGAGTGAAACTGTGAGCTTCAAGGATCAGATAATGTCCAAGGACAAATATCAGGGCATATTTCGATGCCACAATGTATGTTATTCTTGTTATCAGCCTTCAAATATTTTCTTTGATGCGTGCTTTATACACCTGATATTTCCCGCTCGCGGAGAGAAAATATCGGGTCACGTGACGTATTCAACCAATCACGCGCGAGAGAAAATATTTGATGGGTTATAATATTAGCCCTGATATTTGTCCTTGAACATTATCTGATCCCCGAAGCTCACAATCAGATAATGTCTGCGGACGAAATATCAGGGCATATTTCGACGCCACAAATAGGTTATTGTATTTATATGACTGTTGCGTCTATGAGGTTTATATCTCGAAAATGCTAATGAATGACATCAAACCAGGAAGTCATTTATTATACAAAAACATGCTGGTGGAGATAACTAACCTTTTGTAAACGTCCATGTTACATGTATATCATCGTAGTTTGTATCAGTGAATTTAAAAAAACTTTATCAAAATTAATAATAGTTTCATTCACAAGGAGAAAGAAATTACAGTAAATTCCTGGGTTGACATCACATTCATTACCATTGATTACCATTGATTACCATTGATTACCATTGATTACCATTCATTACCATTGATTACCATTGATTACCATTGATTACCATTGATTACCATTGATTACCATTCATTACCATTGATTACAATTGATTACCATTGATTACCATTGATTACCATTGATTACCATTGATTACCATTGATTACCATTCATTACCATTGATTACCATTGATTACCATTGATTACCATTGATTACCATTGATTACCATTCATTACCATTGATTACCATTGATTACCATTCATTACCATTGATTACCATTGATTACCATTGATTACCATTCATTACCATTCATTACCATTCATTACCATTCATTACCATTGATTACCATTGATTACCATTGATTACCATTGATTACCATTGATTACCATTCATTACCATTCATTACCATTCATTACCATTGATTACCATTGATTACCATTGATTACCATTGATTACCATTCATTACCATTCATTACCATTCATTACCATTCATTACCATTGATTACCATTGATTACCATTCATTACCATTGATTACCATTGATTACCATTCATTACCATTCATTACCATTCATTACCATTCATTACCATTGTGGATATAAACCTCTATAACTCACAGATGCAACACTCAAATCAAGAAATATTCTACCATTCAACTAATTCACTTTCTGTAGAATTGATATTAGTGACAACAAAATAAACATTAGGTGCACTTTAAGCAGATCAACAGAAACGTCCACTGGGTTCCCAAGGATGCTTTGTTGCATAAAAAATATGTGGAGGAATAGTCAACATGGGTAATCCGTATAATACCCAAAATTTGATCCAGATCCCTTCATCCCCCAGAACAAGTCTGGATTTTCTTCTTCACTGGCTTTGATCACATCCCCACTAGCAGTAACAAGCTCTAATAAACAGAAAGGAAAATTAATGTTATACCAAATGAAAAGAGGTAGCTCACGTTACATTCCTGACATTTGTGAGGAGAGCAAGACATGAAAAGTCTCAATTACCCTTTACTGTAATATTTATGACCCTCATACACCTGGAGTAGAAAACTTACCCCTTTCATGCAAGTGTAATTTAGTATCCAAATGACTGGTGAAAACTATCAACAATCAATGCTCTAAAATTCTAACCTTTCTAAGTAAAAATCTTGCCCATTTTAGGCAAATTCCCCCACCCCTCCTACCCCAAAATGACCCATTACAGGGACCTGTGTGCCCTTCATTTTGAAGAGGGGTGACAATGTGATGTCTTTTTTGCTTCCCCATTTTTTATAAACCCTCTCATGTCAAACTAAAATGTAACTTTGTGTGGTTAAAGAACATAAAACTCAAAATACATTCATAATTAAATTAATGTGTAATCTCCACTCACCAAACTCCAGCACATTATCTGAGGTTACCCCATAGCTTCTGGTCAGGAATCCTAATCCCCCCATTAGGGTCATCCCAGCCACACCAAGGGCAGAGTAACTCCCAAGTGGGATGACAAAGCCATGTTTGCAAGTTACACTATCAACATCACAGATTCTGGCTCCTCCCTCAACGACAGCTGTCTGTATAGAAAGAATATTTTCATCAAGATCAAGACTAAGTAACTAAATTATATCTATTAGGACAAACAAACAAATAAATAAATATATTCTATAAACTACAGTGCTAATTTTACAAGGATTTCCAGCACTGAGAAAGATCGTATCTGAACACAGGTAAAAATACAATAATTTTAGGTGTGTGGATATATCATGCACCTTTCAGCCAATCAGCGATTTCCACGTCATGCGCTTAACCTTACTTTGAACAACTGGGCCCAGGTCCAAGTATTGTTTATAAAATAAATAAAGTAATACATGGACAATTGGATATACAATTTTTCTTCTCGTGTTCAACTCGACGTCTCACTTGTTTGCTGGCGCTCACTTGTGAGATTAATTGAGTTGAACACTCGAAGATAAATTCTCACAACTAAGTGATTTGATTGATTGGGTTTCAGAAATCTTCTCCAAATTGACAATTCAGTGCTTATGCATGCTGCTGACGTCTCCCATTAAAATGGCATATAGTCAGGGGTTTCAATAGAAGCTGAGCTCTGGCGGCTATATATACTTCATTTCATACTGCCGACTAGCTACTTCTTCTGCAGCTGGTTCTCCTACATTAATGCTGTACTTCATTTTGCTAACTTTTGGTATCAATACAGAAACTTTTAAAGTCTCTGAGGGCTACTTTCCAAATTAATGAAACCCTTGCATAATTATGTAGTTACTATTTCCATGTTTTTTTATTTCGTGACTTTTCTTTTTCTGATATAGAAAAATTACCGGTAAAGGGTGTTATGAAAAATGAAAGGGCAATGCTTTGAAAATTGAAAGGTGCTTGGAGAAAATGAAATAGCGGATTGCCCTTTTATGATCAGTTACTGTTATCAATTCCATATATACATGTATTGCATGCAGGCTCTACTTTTTTCTTCTTTTTCTCCCCATAGTCCTTCCTTTTTCTCCACCACAGGTAGCCCAATCCGAAAAAACAATTGAAAAAAAAACATGAATGGAAAAATGTACAGAAGAGCTGGCATGCAAGCCAGTTGGAACACTAATATCGGGTATGGACCTTTTTACAAGTTTTCATTGCTGAAATATATTCTTGTACTCACCATTAAAGGAAATTATGCAATATTTAACATTAGATGTTAGTTTGCCATGGGTCTGTCCTCTTATAGATGCACAGATGATGACAAAATGTGACGAGAACAAAGAAGTGTATGCTATAAGACACGTACAGTCTATAGTTTTATACAGTTTAATTGAAGAGCTGTGTTCAATTAAAGGACATAAGTAACTCCTGATCACATTCTAAATTCTCCCTTACAAAACAAAGAATTGAAGGAGAATTTAGAATGTGATCAGGAATTACTTATGCCCAGTTGTTGCACACACCCCTTCAATTTGGCAAAATATATATAAGACTATGAAATAACATCATCTGCAGTGCATCTGTACTCTTGTCTAACACATGGCTATGGACCTGAATCAGTGTGCACTTCACACTACTGCGTGTACAAACTAATTTATTAAACTAACAATACATGTACTATCATTGTACATGTATACTAAATTATTTCTTACCTTATTCTCTGTATCAACTATTACTCCTCTCATTAATGACAAATCCACAATAACAGAATCATCTTCAATGGCAAAATCACTGGTTGCTCCACCACTAACACACATATCAAGCTGTTGATGAGGTATAAAATATTAGTGATGTAACACTGAACTTGGACGTCCATTCTATTAATTATTTTAGTACAAGTCATGTAAAACAGCTAGACACAACCATTTCAACAATATTATAATTAATATATCAGAACTTTATAACCCATGCCATCAAATATTTACTCTTCTGAAGGAATGCAACACATGACCCAATATTTTCTCTCCACAAGACAACAAATATCAGCAAATACACCCCCTGTGACAATACATTTTGTAGCATATTGCATGTGCAAAGGCTCCCATAAAAGAAACTATTTGAAGGATTACATGTATATTATTTTATTTGTGAACATATCAAGAAACTACATACAGTGTAATAGATTTTTATAAAAAGAAATCTTAAAACACAGATTTTGATTCAATATTAGTCTAATTAATCTCGTAATGTGAACTACAATTTTAGATATTCCTGTCAGCTTGTATCTGTATCCCTTTTCCCCCTCTGACTTGTACTGTATAATAGAGATGTAAATAGTTACTCACTCTACCTAAATTGTTTCTGTTCGTTTGTTCGTTTTTTCTTGTTTGACCATTAATTTCATACATGTACATAATCTACTACATTTGTGGGGTGCCAGACTTGATTAGTTTTATCCAAAGTTGGGTAGGGGTGTGCCGCTGCATGGGGCTCTGAAACCCTTACCCTGTTTAAGACAAAAAAACTCAAATTTCCATACCATGTTCAAGACAAAGTGTTAAAATTTTATATCCCTCTATAAGACAAATAACAAATTATCTATACTTGGACATCAGTGTTTATTGTGATCTTGTATAATGAGTGTCATAACTAAATAAGTCTTCATCAAGCACTAGACTAAATAAAGCACTAGATAAATGCCATGCATACATGTACCATGTTCAAGATACATGTATGTCGATGTGAAAATGGATACCCTGTCTAAGACCAGAAACTCGAAAAACCATACCCTGTCCAGTGGATCATCTCCATGTAGCCCATATATCGGAGTACCCCCCTTCACACCCCCCCCCCCCCCCCCCGCGTGTCTTATCCAAGCTACTTTTGGCATCATATCCCAGCACTCTATCTTGTCAATTATAATTAATTGTTAAATATCTATAAGTATAAAGAGTGTCAAATGTTTGTTGTTGTTGTACTTGTTGACTTGTTATAGAATAGCATTTTATTTATATACAGTACGTATTATAATTAACCTACTTTGTGGCATTGAAACATGAACTGATATTTGTTCAGCTTGAACATTATCTAGATTTGTTCAGCCTGACTGTTTCAAAACTGACAGTTTTCCTCAAACTTTGCTCTTGCAAAATGGTCACTTCTTGGAACAGATAATATAAAATGTATCCATGGGTAATTAAATATCAGAAGATATTCCAATATCACAAGTAGATTATAAATACATGTACATGCAACAACCTATTTGTGGTGTTGAAATATATGTCCTGATATCCTGATATTTTGTCATCTGATCCGAGAAGAAAACAGTTCCCAAGAGCGAAGCTCGAGGTAAACTGTGAGCTTTGAAGATCAGATAATGTCCAAGGACAAATATCAGGGCTTAATTAACTCATCAAATATTTTCTCTCGCACGTGATTGGTTGAATGCATTGTGCCCCAAAATGTTTTCTCCGTGAGGGAAATACAAATGTATCAGCAAATACACCTCCTGTGAGCATATAAGTGCGCGTCAAAGAAAATATTTGAAGGATGATAACAACAACAACCTACATTATATTGTGGCATCGAAATATGCCCTGATATTTTGACTTTGGACATTATCTGGTACTCTAAGCTCACAGTTTCCATTGAGCTTCTCTCTCAGGAACTGTTCTCTTCTCGGATCAGATAATGTCCGTGGACGAAATATCAGGGCATATTTCGATGCCACACATACATGTACATGTGTACTTGTAGGTTATTGTATTAATATTTTGACCAAACAATGTAGGTTATTGTTGTCCTTCAAATATTTTCTTTGACGTGCACTTATAAATATGCTCACATTTTTCACGCTGGCAAGATACAACATGGCAACATCTCAAATAAAGAAAATAATTATGGGATAGGTGTCACACCAAGAAATGATGGGATAGATATAGGCCAGAAAAATCAGGAACTGTCATTTGCCTTTTAAATAAAGCACTGAAAAGTGAGTTACAGGCACTTATAACTATTAAAGAAGCACACAAATTGCAAGATCATGCAGGCACATTAACACAAAAGGAGCCTTAAGTATCATTTATTTTGAGATAATGACGTGCCTCATGCATACTTATTACTCGGGCTGCCTGTGGCAGATCCAATGTATATTTAGAAACGTAAGCGAAATACAATATCCAAACACGTTTGGATATCAACGGTATCGAATTATTTATAATCAAAGGTTAGATTTCGTCAGGCGCGTGAATTCTACAGGATATCAAAATTTGTCTGACACCTATTATGGAATTAAATTTGAAACTTTTCAAGCTGTTCTTGTTGGCCTGCCATTATTTCAATTCCCCTCTACATATTTTGTGATTTCTGTCTCTTGACTCATTTTCTTCCACTGCACTGGTACTGTAAATTATTTTTTTCAAACAAACAATAAACGCTCATGATTATCAGACAAGATATGTTTTGGAAAATATTTGTTACATATTTCAATATATATAATTACGCAAACATTTTCTTGGCTGGCAATTTTTTCACTCGTATTTTTCATCTGCTAAAAAAATCTGATCTTTTTTTGCTGCTGGCAAATTCTGCACTCAAATTTCCTAGCTAGGAAATTTAGAAATTATTCATGAACTTTAGGCTGGCTGGCACTGCAGAATAGCTCTTCGTCTGCCAGCCGAAAAACGTTATTCAGTCATATTCGTTGTTTATATGAAGTTTTACCGTACATACATAGTTTATTCAAGGTGAAAGAAAAATGTATTTACAAATACGGATACGGATTCAAAATCAACAATTAATTATATAGATTGATACTGGGAAAAAAATAAAGAAACACCCTGAAAGAAATCAAAAGGTTAGCCCTATGAACCTAACAAAATTGAATCACTGACAAAAAAACGACCATGGTACGTAAACAATAATACTTAACAATTAGTCACTGAGACTGAAGTGAATAATTGTTTTAGTATAATTTCATCAGTGAATATCAGAGAAATTAAAACTAGAAATTATTAGTCTGACTTCCGACCCTTTTATAAGTTTTACAAGCGCGCGTGACAGGATCGTATTGTGACAACATTTGCATAATCACATGCCGCTACGGTTCACTGCACAAACTAGGCCTGAGCACAAAAATCCGGATTTTTTTTTAGGATTTTTAGAAGATCAGAAGATTTTTAGAAAATCTTGGGATTTTTAGAAAATTTGGAGATTTTTAGAAAATATTTTGAAAATTTGGGGATTTTTAAATATTTTTTAATATATTGAGACGTATTCTGATTATATATTGTAGTTTGATTTTCTTGACTACTTCTGTACTTCAGTAACTACAATGCATTGATCCAGCGGTTTCCCCCATTGTTAATGCTTCCCATGTTTCCATACTCGGTTGAGCTGAAGAAAAAACATGGCGGAGCAAGCTGCAGTCGCTGTAGCAGAACTTGTGGAGCCTGAGGCTGCAAGAGAGAGGGAAGTAGTTACGATTTTAGACAGGTTGAAAGCACCCAATGCTAGTGACTTGTCAAGGAAAAGGAAACTAGTTGTGAACACCGGAGGCAATAGACGAGCCAAGGGAAAAGTAGCAAACCCACAGTATGAACCGAAGGTTAGTGCCAAAGAACGCCTAGAAGAGTTTAAAGAAGAGTCATTGAAGATCATTAGAGGGAATACTCTGTTTTGCCAATCATGCAAGGAGGAAGTGTCTGTAAAAAAGTCGAACTTAGTCGCGCATTTGTCTAGCAAGAAACACCATACCAACAAAGAAAAACGGGCGAAAGCAGCTAAAAAAGAGCAGGTTATTGCAGAGGCGTTGACTAAGTTTGATGAGAAGCATCACCCTAAAGGCGAAACACTGTCAACCTCAACAAGAGTATTTAGGATAAAGGTGGTGCGAGCATTTTTGAAGAGTGGTACCCCACTGAATCGAATTGAATACTTTCGGGAGCTGTTCGAAGAGGCTGACATCACTCTCACACACCCCTCTCACTTGCGTCAACTTATACCCTTTATTCTTGAAGAGGAGAACAAGATACTTTTCAAGGAGCTCATGGGGAAGGATGTGTCTATAATCTTTGATGGCACAACTAGAGATGGCGAAGCCCTGGTAGTTCTAGTTCGCTTTGTGGATGACTGGTATTTGAAAGTGAGACTTGTACGGTTTCAACTTGTCAAGAACTCTGTTTGTGGCGATGAGCTGGCACGAATCGTGATAGAAGTCCTCCATCGAAGGCTTGGTGTTTTACAGGGCAACCTCTTAGCTGCAATGAGAGATAGAGCACCTGTCAATACGAGTGCTCTCAGGACAGTGTCTGTGCTCTATCCAGACATGTTAGATGTGGGATGTATCTCGCATTTTCTTGATCGAGTAGGGGTTAAATGTAAAACCCCAGTCCTGAGTCCATTCATGTCTACATGGAATTTGGTTTTTACCACAAGTATGAAGGCGAGACGAGTGTGGAAAGAAATATCTGGAACAGGAATGCCGCGCTATAATTCAACCAGGTGGTGGAGTCTATGGGAGTGCATGAAAGTCGTGTTTGAAGAGTGGCAGAATGTAACTGCTTTCTTGGAAAGCAATGAATCGTTCGCAGAAGCATCCAGGATGAAACTCTCCCAGGCAGTCGAACAGAGTTCCTTACAAATTAGAGTTGAGCAAGCCGCTATGATGGAGTTAGAGAAGTTCGTCAAGGCTACCTACACCCTTGAAGGAGATGGGGCCTTGGTATTCATTGCCTTTCAGCAGCTTGAAGAGTTGAGAGAATTCGTTAGGGTTCAGAACTTTCCTATTCTAGTGCGTGTGGTTCAAGAGTTATTTCCTCTGAATGTTGCCGAACAGCAAAGGTGGTATCACTATGGTGTCACAGAGTGTCTGCAGCCTGCTTTCCAATACTATTTGGGAACTTCTGCCAATGATGCTATCGTGTCACGTTCTATTCGAGTGTTTCAAGCAGCGCAGTTGTTCAACCCGAAAGTTGTCAAGATATCGAGGCCAGTTGCTGTAGATGTTGATCGAATTAGAGCTGTACCATTCCTCGATGATAACAACGTGATCCAGTCCTTGAAGGATGAACTTCCAGCATATCTGGTGAAGGTTGCCAACATCCCAGATGAATTTGATGCTCTGACAGACACCTGGCCATGGTGGAGACAAAATGCTGCCGAACTACCTTCATGGTTTTCTGCTGTTAAGAAAGTCGTGCTTATACAGCCATCATCCGCTGCTGCTGAGAGGGTCTTCTCTTTACTGGTGACAATGTTTGGAGACCAGCAGCATGATGCGTTGGAGGATTACATAGAGGCAGCGCTTATGCTCCGAGTTAACAATCGTTGAGCTCAGAAGTCAGAACCTCTCTTGAAAGTTCATAAATGTTTTTGACGCTATATCAGTCACTATGGCACGTTGTTAAATCAGGAAGGATATGCTTCTTGATATATGGAATATCTGTTACAGTTAACTCTGAGAATGTTGATGTTACTGTTTCCATGCTGCCTGAACTCTTAGAAGCAAAGTCTAGCCTGCTAGCCATCAATTTAATATCTAGTACTAAGTGGAGCTACACAAAGAAACACGGCTTAACACGCCTTTAAGCAATTTTCAGGTCTTTTAAAGCACCAATATATATTATTATTATTATTATTATTATTTATTTTTTAAAATACCCGATTAAAGAAATATATATATGGAGATTTTTTTAGATTTTTAGAACTTTTTCGGGATTTTTAGAAGTTTTTTCGAGATTTTTAGGGGGAAAAATAGGATTATCCGGATAGATTTTTAGACCATTTTTCGGGATTTTTGTGCTCAGGCCTAGCACAAACCGACTCGACAGGAGACTTGCAGGGACTACAATAATGGATTTGCTAAAGACAGAGAAATACCGAAAAGCAGTCCAAATGCACACTAGAATTCAAGTTGAAGCAGCAGTCCTCACTTTTGAGACCTCGAACCGTGTTACAAAGAGAGGCAATGCAGCGAAAATGAGTGGAAGTGAGCAAACTCGGCTGACTGAAAATCTGCCACGGCGAGGCAAATTTATCCGCTTTCATGAGTTCACTTAAAAGGACAAATTTGCTGGAAACTACAAACTACAGTTTGTAGTTTTGTGGATTATAGCCATCACAGAATCAAAGACAATGGTAAATCAAGAGACAAATGATTTCGGTATGAGATAAAACTTGAAAACACACCGAGAGCGGCGAGAGAAGGAGCATAACAGCAACCGGCTTCCTGAATGAAAACTAGAACTTGTTGTTTTTCTATCAAGAACCACGGGGAAAATAACTCAAGTAAGTACACTCTTTTTAAGTCGAACTGTTCCAAAGTCTCGTTGTGTTATTTATTGCTCTAAGTAGACGTTATTTCAGTTGTGATTCACGAGGACCGAATAAACTCAACCCCGGCCAAAACTCGTAAGTAAACTTTGTTTGTGACGGCTTATGGATTAAAATAAGCTTCAAGTTTAGCCATACTTATTTAGTTGCTTCTTTGGTGGGTTTTGGAAAAGCTTTTTCTTTCATATTATTTATTTATTCGTGAGAAACATCAGTAAATATGCGAGCGGCCATTTTGGTAAATGCCTTGTATGTTATATTCACCTCCAGGCGCTCTGGAGGTGAATATAGCGACGTATGACGTAATTATCGACCAATCAGAGCACGGGAATCTCTATATTCACTGATGAAATTATACTAAAAGGCTTTATAACATACTCCGGCAACAAAATATCTGGATTCTGATTTGTCAATGACGAGTGGATCTAAAGGTTATTGAGTGCACAGTCGCACGCTCTCGGCAAATGTTTGCTCAGTATATTAGAAACAAAAAATCGCATGATGCTCGTGCTATACTTGATTTATAGGCATACTGAGTGATATTTTGAAAGTTCTCAAATTGCACTCGCCTAAAGGCTCGTGTAATTATGAACTTTCAAAAGATCACTCAGTATATCTATAAATCAAGTATAGCACGTGCAGTTCATGTGATTCCTTCTACAAATCGAGAAGATATAGAATATATCCTATAATTAAAATGTTAAGTGCATGCTAACAAACTTTAATTAAGGCTGAAGTGTCTGTTGGGCCATTCAAAAAAAATGCAAGGCTTGCCTTAAAATGTTTATCATTAACTTCCTGCTTCAACTATTGTGCCTGGTAAGTTATTCCATGCACTCGCTGATAATTCTAACAAAAAATGAGTATTTGTAACAGTTACTTTTTGCATATTTATGACGTGTAGCTTATAGCTGTGGTTTGCTCTAGTGCGCTTTGAAGCCAGCATAAAAACGTCAGTAAAATCTAGTTTGTTGATATAAAAGACTGTCTTGTAGCATTCAATTAAAAAGAGATATAGTCTACGTTTATCAAGGATTGGCCAACCCAAGATGTTGCATCGTTCCTAATAGCACATTTCTCCTTTTTTCAGTGTATAAGGGCGAGTCTGGAGGCTCTCCTTTTGACTTTCTATAGGGCATTAATGTCTTAAACTAAGTAGGGACACCAGACTGGTACGGCATACTCCAGTATTAGCCTCACGCCGAGTTTTGTATAACATCGAGAACACTGATTGGTTCGCTTAATGTTCCCAAAACTTTGTTAGCTTTGTTGACAGTGGCACATACATGTTCGCTACATGGGTTATACCGGCGTTGATTGGAAAATATATATTTTGTTACGTTAGTCAGTTACGGAGGGTAACAAGTTTATAAACCATACGACTGATATATTAACAATAACCTATTTGTGACTTCGAAATATGCCCTGATATTTCGTCCGTGGATATTATCTGTTCCGAGAAGAGAACAGTTCCCGAGAACGAAACTCGTAACGAGGGAAACTGTGAGTTTTGATGATAAGATAATGTCCAAGGACAAATATCAGGGCATATTTCGACGCCACAATGTAGGTTATTGTTGTTATCATCCTTCGAATATTTTCTTTGACGCGCTTACGCTTACAGGGGATTCGCTGATATTTGGCGTCTGGCGGAGAGAAAAATATCGGGTCACGTGATGCATTCCACCAATCAGGCGAGAGAAAATATTTGATGGGTTATAAGAAGCTATGTGTTTTTATCCGAGAAGACGTGAAGCCGAGGCTAACCGAGTTTACGAATCGAGATTATTTAACTGAGCGGCACCTTCTGCTCAATTATTTCTCAACCCCCTTCACGGCAGACCGGCGCTTTCACTCGAAGAGTTTCCGAACCTCGATGGAAATTGCGCCGATGAAATATTTCATACAGACTCGATGTGGAATTCTTATTCACGAGTAGAAGAGCGTAATTGCAATTCGAAGAGTACTTCCTTCATCGCTCGAGATTTTTAGTTCTTGACCGGTGGGAAAAACACCGAAATAAAACTTAAACACTGCTAATGGCGTCAAAAATATCTGCCAATCACAAACCGATGAGAGTTCACGTGATCGGGCCACATTACCACATTGCATTAACCATAAAGCCCCAGTCAGATATTTGTTGAAACCGATCTTGAAATCGTTTGAACTCATTGTTGAAAGGTGTTGAAGTAATGTTTCATGTACGAGTCACCGGATTCGACGGGGAGTTTAAAAATTCGCGTGAAATTTCAAATGCCAAGACTGAGGCCGTCCATGACTTCTGAGGGAGTTCGGATTCGAATCCTGCTGGGGGCAGGTTTTTTCTTTCCATGTCACTTCACTTCTTTACTGTTGACTGTTAGTTTCCCAGTTATTATGGACAAGACTTAATAAGGTACATTCATACTAGAAGTGAATCAGTACTCAAATTATATTTGAAGTTATCATACTTCATTAAATTTGGTTTGATTATGTTTCCATTCACACTTGCTAAAACTTGCGATTATATTTGAAATTAAACAACCATGGTTCTGAAGTTGGTTTACATCCAAGCACAATGTCCATAGCCTAGCCTGGATACGCCTACTCGTGTCTGTCTTTCGCTATTCAAATCATTAATATTCCGGTACTTTTCCTTCGAGTTGTTTAATCTCGCATGATCTCTAGTCGGCACTACTAACCCGGCGTGTCTAATCGAACTCAATCGAACCAAAATGCAATCGAACTCAATCGAACCCTTATCGTTCGATGGAGTTCGATTAATCTTGTAATCGAACTCAATCGAACGATGAATCACTAATCAGTTCGATTAAGTTCGATTGCGTTCGGTCGAATTTGAATTTTTATATGGACAATAATATACACTCTCAACAGTTTAAACGTTTATCAGAAAGAATCAGCAATGTCTATACATTGAAACAAATCACATACGATATTATTAACTGACTAATGAAAACAAACAGGTAACAAACTTTTCGTGTCCGACTGCTGGAAATAGGTGAATTATGCTTTGAATTGAGATTGATGCAAATTCTGTACCCCGAAAATGTAAACTGGTTTGACTGGATTTCCAATTTCAGAGTTCGTTTAGGTTCGATGGAAATGAACTGAGTTCGATTAAGTTCGATTACCCGATTTTTGGGTGAGTTCGATTACGTTCGATTACAAGATTAATCGAACTCCATCGAGCGATTAGGGTTCGATTGTGTTCGATTACCGAAAGTTCGATTAGACACGCCGGGTACTAAGCACGTTTGGTATAACGTTCTCATATTCTGTATTATCATCCTAAAATTAAATATCCGATCCTTAAATAGCGTACGTTTTATTTTGACCCCCTAACTCTTGATGCGTAATATCGTGCATTTGCTCAACGCCCGCTAAACGTAACAATCTTCAATAAACATAAAGAGTTAAATATGAATTATTTAATCATTACGACACCAAATAATTAGGGTCTCATATTTTTGTTTCAAGCCTTGGAAAGGGTACCCATTTTACGATTTTTCAGCCTTACTGATAGGGTTTCGATATCTCCGCGGCACACCCCTATCCTATATTTCTGGGAGTACCCCGGAGGGAGTACCCCGGAGGTTCTCCGAAGCGGCCTCGTGTTCGGTGTTTGGATCCCCTGGTTAAACACTAGCTCTCGTTTTTTATATGTTACTTGATATTTGACGGGGGTTTCAGACTACGTCACATTGTACAAATTGAGACCTCTGGGTTTGTAGTTGTCCTCATGAATAATTAATGAGTAGTAGAGATATTGAAAGCAAAATATCAAATAGTGTAAAGTATGACTTTGCTTAATTAAAGGCCATTTCAAACGGTTTCAAGATCGGTTTCAAGATCGGTTTCAATAAATATTGTACCGATGTTGTACCGATGTTGAACCGATGTTGAAAACGTTTGACTGGGGTTTTACAGATCTAGGATTTTTGATCTATATGTTTTGATCTGTGTCCCGTGCCAGCATTGCATGGTTAGAACATTGGAAGATGTCATCGAAGCGTTTGAAAGATTCTTGTCCTACTTGTTAGTAAGGCGGGAAATTATTCGAATTGGCCGGTAACAAAACGAGCAGGGGACTGGGACCGAAATTTATCAGAATTACTCTAATTCTAAAATGAAGTTCATCACATGATAGAGCATGTTGAAATTAACATGTGTGCCAAGTTTGACGTGATTCGAGTGAATCTTGTCTGAATTATAAGCAATTGAATTATTTTTGTCCCTCCAAATTTTTACAATGAATGTATGGTTTGGAGGGACAACGTTTAAAAATAAGAGAGTTTGTATGGGAAAATTGACACATTTGATGCCTTCTAGCATCGTCAATATTGAGTCAAAGTTCACGAAACTTTCCAGACTAGCTAAGTTTGATCTGTTATTTTGGAAAATAATGCTCACTTTGACTAGTTATTAATTGAATTAGTTTTACTGACTCGGTTCCAGTCCCCCGCTCGTTTTGTTACCGGCTAATTGTTATGTGATTCACGGCAATCAAAGAAAATCCTAGGCAAAGTAACAAACTTCACATTCCTAAAGTAACAACTGAAGTTGCCAAACGATCTTTTTATCATAATGCTGTATTATGTTTATTTCAGACGTGCTCGGTACTGATTAGCATTGAGTTCTGCATACGAGTGGAGCGGTGTTTGAAACGGGCCTCAGAACTTGGATTCAGTTTGAGACCAGTTGGCTGAGATCTTGGCTGAGACCTGCTGGACATAATATTAGACTAAGACCGCGTTCACACTTGGTGCCCTGAACGTGTCCAGGCACCGTGCCCGGGCACCTGTGTGAACACGGCTTTTTTTAGTGCCCGTGCCAAAATGTGAGCACGGTGCCCAAGAACCGGGTACAAGGTCCCGACCTCTTGGTCCCGACCTCTTGGTCCCGACCTTGTACTCAGGCACGACCACCAGTCTGCACACAATTTTCGCGAGTGCCCAGGCACCTTACCCAGAAACCCTGCCGCGGCGTTAATGTGAACACTCCTTGATACTCATGGGCAACAGTACTCTGAACGAACCACAGTATCGTGCCGTTGCTCAGGCAATGTACTCTGGCACCAAGTGTGAACGCGGCCTAAGTTATCACCAAGTATTGTGGTACAGCAGAAACTGATATATACATGTAACAGCATTTGAAATATCCTGAAGTAATTCTGATGAAAAAGTTAAACTAATATAACTTCAAAAATGTATTTTATTGAAAACTTCAAGTCACAACTTTACTTCAGGTATAACTGACATTTTTACCTTCTTTATTAATTTGAGTTTTAAGCCGTTGTAGATCTTCTTTAAGCTTAGGGGAAAACCCCGGCATTGTCCCTGAAACCTATCTGATACGCTTGATACTTCCATGAGGAATAAACTGTTTTCAAAGGCTTCACTTCTCTCTCTTCAAGTCAGTTCTCTGCTTAAACTAAGGGTGCGTTCGATTGACCGTATTCCGGAATAAGAACACACAGAATGATCACTACAATTCGCTTGTACTGGGATTTTTTAGCCACTGGAATACTAAATGTATCCTGAATATCATATGTCAGCAAGCATTTGTAGCTTACAGTGCAAAATATGCCTGAATCAGTGATTTCCAGAGACTGTTCTATCTATTCCTATTCCGGATTAGATAGAACAGATAGAAAAGATAGAACAGTTATTCACCTCCACTTCGGTGAATAATTGTAAAATCATTGTGAACCCACTCCCCAGATAATGTCAGAATATCGAAAGCTTGTGTTTTAGATTCTAATTGTGCTAGTTTCTTTTTCCAAGATGATGATTATTACGACCATATTTTCAATACATTTGGCAAATAAAACAAAATGACGCGATTGCAATTGCTATATAGTTGCTTTCGTGAGCACATACATATACGGTGCTTTTCAGTAGGAGAGTGGAATTACTGAAATTAATGATCATAATTATATTCATTTTGAAATCACTGGTGTTTCCTGCAATTTGATTGGTCAAAAGCAGCAGTGATTTCAGCCTAAATTGCATCATTTTGTGTCTGTTATTGCATCCTTCTGCTGAACCAATCAATAAGCAGAATTTAAGAAGCCATTTCACAGCGTAGGGATTGCGTGATCGCTCGCGCACGCTCTTAGATTTTAATTGCCTTCTTCAAAGCTCTACCCGCTTGACTTTTCTAGTTTGTTGTTGTAAAAAAAAAAAAAAATTACGAACGTTTCTCGTTTGTTAAGATTTCAAAATGAATATAATTAAGTGGTAATAGAACTGAGTGGAGTGCAATTTTGGAATCACTCGTATGATTTCAGACCAAATTGCACTCCAC
Source organism: Actinernus sp. WN-2022 (assembly GCA_030867875.1). Classification (NCBI taxonomy): domain Eukaryota; kingdom Metazoa; phylum Cnidaria; class Anthozoa; order Actiniaria; family Actinernidae; genus Actinernus; species Actinernus sp. WN-2022. The sequence continues at coordinate 68,504,133 of JAOWCC010000936.1, forward strand.
TCAGTTATATTACCATTATAAAGTAAATATCAAGGAGCTTCTTACCTAACATTACATCGTGCAGTAGATGGATCCATTGCATTTCCTGTTCAGAATCATTTATTTTCTTATGGAAAGTATATTTAAGATATATTTAAGACATCTACAATAACTGATATAGAAGAAGATTTATTTAACGTCAGCAAGTGGTGCTGTCAGAACCGCTTATTATTAAACCCAGATAAAACTAAACTCTTAGTATTTGGTAGTAAACAGAAGATAGCTGAACTAGAATATTTTAAGATTTCATTGCTAGGAAAGGAGCTGTTACCAGTATCCAGTGCCAAAGACTTGGGCGTGATCTTAGACACGAACTTAACCTACGACGAACACATTACTAAGACCGTTTCTTCATGCTTTTCTCGACTAGCACAAATAAACCGTGTTAAACACGCGTTTAATAAGAACACTTTAATTACTGTTATTAATACATTAGTATTTAGTAAGTTGCTTTACTGCTCGAATGTATGGGCAAATACATCTAATAGAAACATACGTAAGCTACAATCATGTCAAAACTATGCCTGTCGTATTGTTAGCGGGGCCAAAAAGTATAACCATATTACACCTATACTAAAAGAGCTAAATTGGCTCCCAGTAGATAAGCTAGTGTATTTTAGAAGTGCGACTCTGGCATTCAAATGTATGACTGATTCCGCACCAGGTTATTTACTATCTAAATTCATGAAGCGCTTCAATATTAGTGGTCGTGAAACTCGAAACTCGCAATTATTACAAATCCCCTTATTCAAATCTGCGAGTGGTCAGAGAAGTTTTTATTACAGAACAGTAAAAATATGGAACTCACTAGATAATGAACTGAAATTAAGTAAAGACGTTTTAAGTTTCAAGCGTAAGCTGAAGAGCAAATTATATCAAACTCAAAATAGGTTAAATTAATAGATGTAATTCAAATTATCATGTACACTGTAGTTGTATTGTATTTGTATTTTGTCTTTGAAAAGCCTTTTTAAGGAAAGATAAATAAAGTATGAAGTATGAAGTATGAAGTATATATTCTTATGCGAGTATTTCTAGATTTCCTTATGGAGTGCCCTTGTGTGTTTATAAGCGGAAATATAACTTCAGGCCTTGCGAAACTTATGACGTAATTCGTGGAAGTATTTTATGTAAATATAGAGCTACAGGTTTTGATAGCGTGACTGTTACGATGTGTTTATTATCGCTTTAAAAAGTTCAATGAATGTAACAGCAAATGCACAATTGATTTAATATGGACATCAAATAAATACGGCACTACCAATAGACCATCACCTAAGATAACTGATCTCGTACCCTATGATAGTCTGCGACAATCTATTTTTGGCTCAGTGGACGTCACGATGCTATTTTCAGATTCGGTTCCAGTTCCTCACGGATTTTACTCGCTTCATTTCCTTTGTTGAATTGGGCGTTGGATGCGAAACAAATTATATGGAGCTTCAAAACTGGCTCTGCGTGGATTTCTGCGTTGCTTCCTCCTACTGACCTACTACCTGGACGGATATGACCTGATCTCACTTGAAGACGCGTGAAAATGAACTTTGAAATTTAATATTGTAAGACAAGCCACTGCCTTAATTACTCGGGCTGCCTGTGGCAGCGACGAGTCTTAAAATGCAAGTCGTTATTATTATTTATTTATTTTTGTTTCATGTCGCACGGGTTCTGCGCATGCGTTAAAGGCCAAATTCAAACCAATCAGATTGCATTGTGCTGGTCACGCAACAATCGCCAGGTTAATTTATTTACATAATTAAATACAGTAAATCAAGATGGTGGACGACGGCGCGAGGAATTTTCTCTCAAATTTGGAGTCCCATCTCTCAAATGTAAGCAGTTTAATGTTTCATTTAAGTTCACTCGTGCGAAAGCCTTCCAACACTCCCAACAGGCTCAGGATATTTCAACTGGCGCTCTTGTTTGAGGTATGTTTCGTAGGTAATAAACACTCACTCGGCACAGAATATGATGACCGAAGCAGTTATTCAACTCTCACGGTAAACAAGACTCCTCTCACGGCCGAGATTTTGGTTCGAGAAATTAAAGGCTTCCAACAGTTCCCTTTATAGTTCTGTAATATAATGAGCAGACTGCAGTTTTGGGAAGGAGGGTAAAAGCTTTTAAATAGAGATAAACAAAACGGGCATTTCAGTTAATAATCTTTAGTCCAACAAATACCGATATGGACGCGATCAAAGAGCCGCAGGGTAGAAAGAACAGTAGAGAAATACAGTGATACTGAGCTCCATCATAGGTGGACAGGATACAACTTATAATATGGGACAAATATAAACATACATTTGAGACACTCATCTATTAGTACTCTGAACCTGCAGAACAGCAGACTAAATTAGGACCGAATTCGTATTTGTTTCGATAAAAAAAAAGAATCAATGCCTTCAGCTGCTTCAGTAAGATTCCTAGTCATATCAGTAATGGTGACTATACCAAGCATTGGTGCTGGGGGAGATGTAAGAGTGAATCCGGCGCTCAAAGAGATATGTCTCGGAGAATGAAGCATCGATCGGTACACCGCTAGTAGATCAGGTTTCTCATCTTTTCTCGGCCTTTTTGATCACTCACAGGAGGAGCTTTTCTGTTCCAAAACCTTTACAGCAAATTCAGTGAGAAATGTCAGCATTGGATAAATGTTTGTACAAGAGACCTTAAAAGCACAGAACAACGAGACTAGGTCTGGCAATGAAACGTAAGTGGCTATAAATTACTGAAACCCTGACTATGTATCCACCAGTAAACAATGAGAAGGAACTACTGTTCAACCATTAAGTTTACTTGAATTTATCAGTGGATTCTAAATAAATTTTGGAAGCAAAGCCCACATCTACAATGCTTTGATTTATTTTCTGAGCACAAATGAAGTTAATTTCTTTCGGAGCTGCAGGTATTAAATTTGAAAACTCGATAAATGCAAACAATAACATAATGGTTTGAAAGAGCACACCAACATAAGCAAGATTGCCGAATTTTAGGATGCTATCAGTTCATAGTTTTAATGTATATGCTCTTCTAGCCATAACAGCTTTGGTACAGTTTAAATAGGACTTGACAGTCTATATAGTAAGCATGTCTCGTTGGTTGGCCAGCGAAGATGCAAAACTCGCTTGACAAGATCAACGTTTGTCGCTTTGTTTCAATCCTCTGTATTTCAGCCAAAGTTAAAGCTGTTCGACAGTATAATCATCAGGTTCCCTTTCAAAATATGGTCCAGGAAAGCAGTCATTTCTGGTAGAATAGACAGAGGACGAACTGAAGTGCTAGTCAATTCTTGTAAGTTGATACAAGAAAAGCGGTTTGTTTGTCTGAGTCTTGGCGGGGGGTCTAGACTTGTGACGTAATTACCGCGCTCTGCTATAAGCGTGCGTAACATGAACATGAATATTAAAGTAGAGGTCAACTTCTTTAATTTACATACACGAGAAAAACAAAAATATTAAATTACATATATATATATACTAGGGGAGCAGAGAATGAATGTCACCGCGCTACCAGCCACTCCTAAAGACTGCTAAATTCAGCTAATAATTCTTCCCTTCGGTTATTACTAGAGGATTTCAAATGAAAGTGTAATTTCATCTTCAATCTCATGTGGCCCGAGTGGGGCTCTTGTTTATATATAAGCCGTACAAACAGTTGGGTGGAGTGTAACTTGAACTGAACCCGTCAAAAATATTGCCGTATGGATTTGACTGGGAAACTGTAGGCTGTATTAAGCCAGACCAGTAAGAACTTCGAATGTGACCTGGAAACCGTGAAAAGAAACCGTGGAAGTGACCTGAATTTCATGAAACTATCAAAGGAAATAAGCCGTAAACGTTCAATTTTATAGCGAGCGAGCATGGCAAAAAACTAGAATAAATTGCCAACCTGCACGAGCATCGTTGCCTAGTTATTGAAACTTTCCTAGCCTGTAGCACTCGTGCCGTGTATAGGATACGATGGTTGTTACTGCAAGTGGCGTTATTGGCCGTGTTTCTAGCGGTTGCGATTCACACATTGAAACCTCTGTTAATGGTCGATCATGCCGCAGTTTTCAACGACATTCTGGATGGTTTGACTTCATATGGGTAGAAGCATTTCAAAGCGAGCTATATCGCAATATTCGCAATAGCCAATGCTTCTGCCGGTATTCCAGCAAGGCGCGTCTTCATTACTTTCGATCGAATACTGAGCATTTATGGCTTAACTGCAGAATACCCCGTAACTCTATCTATCCTTTGCGTGCCGGTGGCTACGCGGCTACGCGTAGACGCGTAGCCACTCTATAACACGGCGTAACGACTACGCATAGCACGCGTAGACGCGTAGCCACTACTATAGCATCGCACTCATTCCCTCTCGTCTTATTGACGCGTAGCACGCGTAGACGCGTAGCCACTACTATATCACAGGGATGGGTGGTCAGTTAGGATCACATGAGTGGTGGGTGCTGAAGTATCGACTAGCAATCCAAGTTAGTGGGTTAGGGTTAGGGTTTAGGGTTAGGTTAGGGTTAGGGTTAGGTTAGGTTAGTTGTATATATTATTTGAAACTACACTTATGCTCACGCTCCCTCGTTTATGACGCGTAGCAACATTTCTAATGAAAACCCCTTCGTTTTTCGACGGGGTATTCTGCAGTTGCTCCGCATTTATTACAAAAGGGCATTTCACATTTAAGGCAAATGCATTTTGAGACGTTAAAGCACGAACTACACATTTCCGACTGAGCGTCATGCGGCGTAGACTTCCCGATAGGCCGCCATTTCGCCTTCGAAATCGCCATTGTACAGCGCATGCTCACCAGGGGGGATCAGTGTTTGGGAGATGGGGGAGATGTTGTTTTCACGGTTTTGGCACAATCCATACTATTTGCATGATTTATTAATATATTTTTTATAATTTATTAATTTAGTTCGGCGCGTGTTGAGAACGACATTTGCCGTAAAGTTGCACCAGAGTCGTAATTCCCGACTTGGCTCTCGTACCTATTGAATAGGTCGATCTCAATTGCGGCAAACGTCGTACTATCCATGAGCGTATTTCAAAATTAATAGGTTCGTCTGAACTATGTTCATGGCTAGTTCGACGTTTGCCGTAGGCCTGAGATATATCTACTCAAAACTTTGCACAGTTCATTCTCTACAGTGTGGGATCTATTCACGACCATGGCCTCTATAAGGTCACTCAGTTTTCTTCATGTATTAACTCGACCCTGAACTCTTCAATTCACTCGAACAGCCTCGGCAGAAGCCAAAATTACTGGGAAATTACTTCAGGGTCTCCGTACTGATATGATACTTCATTAACGAATGAATTGAGCTCGTGATCCCCATGGGAAAAGCGTTGCCATGGATGCTAGAGAGCAAAGTACTTTAAAAACGCTATTTTAGAAAGATCGACAATTGATTTGAGGTGGAAAATAGCATTTACAAACAGATTTTTCAAATAACACTACCGATCTCGTACAAAGCCTTTGAACAATTAAATGAAGTCAGATATTTTTTGCTCCATTACAACCACGTGATTGTTTAGCTGCAAAGGGCCTATTTCTTTTAGTTCTACGTCTATATCATAGAGAGAGACGAGTTTTAGTCCGCATGTATTTCACAACTACCGAAGAGCTACAACTGACTTGTCTGACTCGACTTCCATGGCAAATATTTGGAAAAACCGCCAAAACATCTCGCCTAGAAAGTACAAATTTAGACTAATTTATGCAAGCTAAAAATAAATTGGCGCAACAAGGGAGATAGCCCAATATGGGAGATCGGTTCTCTTAGGTAATGGTCTCTTGGGCACTACCTAGTACCGTACCGTAATTCTGAATTTGGCGTAACTCGTAACTCGGCGGCAAGTTCACATTCAAAAAGTAACATTGGTATTCACATTAAGCTCGTTTTCATCATACCATGCTCTGTTTTATGTTGTAGCTGTTCAAACCTTAAAGTAAAGCTCGTCCAGTGAATCTCCGCAACTGAGCTTCGTTCTTTGTTCTTTGCCCTTGATGTTCGGTCGGTCGGGCCGAAAAAAAAAGAGAAAAAAGAATCGACGTTAGGGGATCTGGAACCAAGCCTAGTTACTAAGTCAGCTTGAAGATTCGCGTTAAAACTTTCACGTATTCCTCGACTACTTTTTCCTCTACTAGTTGTAAATTGACAATTCGCATGAGAAAAGCAAGAAACTAAAACGTAGAGATCTCGGAAAAGAGGCGCAGTTATGAAATTATTCTCCAATCTTTTTTGTTTTAGTTTCCATAAGATTGGGTCGGTCGGGCAATGGTAAACGAAACATTTTATTGGCATGGCCTGATGCATTGACATTAGAGAGCTTAAGCAACGACGACGGGGACGGCAGTGACGAAGTGTTTTCTCCCGAAATATGATGTTTACTATTTCCTTCGTTCGCCTTTAATTACTTTTCACATCCATATCTTCGAAAAATACGACAAGCATAGAGTTCCGTTCACGCCGAACGAAAAACGGAGTGATTTACTTTCGACCGTTTGCGTTCTCTTGTTAACGTGGAATATGGAGTTTTCACGTTGTGTTTTGCAGACAACGGTTGAAATGTAGTTGACTGCGTGCATTTTCACGTGAAGTTATTGTATTTTGTAATTAAGTCTATTGTGTTATGCCGTCGTCCTAGACGTTGCCGTCGTCGTTGCTTAAGCTCTCTATATTAGTCACCGACTCGGCTGAGAATAAAAAAAGTATCGGTAATGAGAAATACGGTCATCGCCGCCATGTTGGTAGCCTGCTTATGCAGACTAATTTTTTCACTCTCATAAATTCGAAGAAAATTGAGAGTGAAAAAATACATGTACGTCTGCATAGCAGGCTACCAACATGGCGGACATTTACAAAATAATGCTCGTTAGCTTCCCTTGTTATATTGATTTACACGGCCGACGGCTTTGTCGGTTTGAGTCTCAGGGGATTAGTTGCACACCAGCAACCTGTATGGGTTCAATACCACGCGTTGGCCTTTCTAATCATTTAGTTCGAAACTTCAAGCTCTTCTCAAGCTCGTCAAACTTAACAAGGTTGTGTCATTTTAGCATTTATTTTACGTGTTCATCTCAAAGATTATTCATCTACTTCATAGCAAGTACTCGGTTGGATGCATGATGCCATCTAATGTGGGAACATTTCTAACTTTCCGGCTCCAAAACCTATTCGTCGGTCTGAACGTTTGAATTATTGTGTCGAAAATGTTACTGATATTTAGTCCTCTTATTTCAGATATTGTGATGGTAGGATTTGAAGTAGCGGAGGCAGACTATAAAAATATCGACCCCAAACATCTCTGTGCCAGATGCAAGCTAATAGCAAGACGAGCATTACAGTCGGCTTGTGGGCATCGGTACTGTTTTTCCTGCGTTGATCCAGAACTAAGGTAAGAACATAAAATTATTCGAGAGGTTATAACGTTCATATTTTCGTTCTCGGGGCTGCATGTGTACATGATGAGAGCGAAACCCCAGCGCTGCGCTAGGGTTAACCCGGCCCTATTATAGTCTGTATTCTGTGACATGTCTGTCTCGGCTGTTAGGTTAATCCTAACACTGGGGTCAACGTACCTGAGAGGTTGAATGACCCTTGCGCATTAGGGTCAACTTGTCATGTACACGATCGAGTAGGGATAACTCGTCTGACCTGGTTTCAAATGAAAATGACAGCGACCCACGGGAAATCGGCGAAAGGCCACCAATTGTGCCTTCCTTCCCAAAAGAAAGCGTAGTTGACGATCTTTAATTTTACTTAGTCTTCATGACGATATATTCAGTTACATTTATTTTGTGAGTACGAAGTAGCAACGTGAATATGTTAGAATATTTAGACTGGAACAATTACTGAGGTAGTAACATTTGGGAGATGAAGACTTTATCGTATTATAAACTTAAGGCTAGAGACTCTATTTTTAATTAGCTTTTAAATCTTAATGTATTTTTAACTTCCACATCTTGCATTTTTATTTGTATTTCACATTTTTATCATATTTGTGTTTTTCATTAATTGTAACATTTATTTCCTCACGACCTCTCTGAAAATCGCTCTAGTGATGAGAGCTTCCTCAATAAACATAATAATAATAATGTAAATCAAATACTTGATCCTGTGCATGCTAGCAAATGAAAACTAATCCACATGGTAGGGTGACCCTAGCGTTAGGGTTTCCCTCGCATCATTAGCCTGCAGAACAGGGGCTTTTCCGATCCGAGCGAAGCGAGCATAATAAGCGCCTGCCGCCATCTTACGGAAATTTGAATTCTGACCCTTTTCCGCATGGATTAACATGATTATTAAATGTCAATCAAACTTTGTGTGCTCGTAACTTTGTCGGTATCTGAGATATGTAGTCAAAACATTGTACAGTTCATTTTTATTACTTTTATTTCTCCTATCCAAGTCTCTACAGTGTGGGATTTATTCACGACCACAGCCTCTATAAAGTCGCTCAGTCCCCGCTCAGTTTTTCCTTCATCAGTTCATGTTCTCGACCCTGACTGACTCTTTCACTCGAACAGTCTCTGACAGCAGGAGCGAAAATTACTTTAGGGAACTCCGTAATTTCTTCTAGATCGTAGAGGGAGATGGCTTTTAAGTCCCAGTGTATTTAGTTTCGATTAACTGATCCTTCACAATGATTTGCAAATAGGACAATGCCGAAGCGCAGATTTCCTAGTTATTTAGTTGGCTCCCCGCTTTGGTTAGCCTCCTTTGCAGGCGTTCTTAGTGTCGGTCCTAAACTCCACTCCTACGTTCTATAACAAAATAATACACTTTCGAGGTTTGAAAAGCTGTTAAATGCGCCCAGGTTCCGCTCGTACATCCGCAGTTTTTCAAGACCTCGAGCGTGCATTATGTTGTTGTAGAACGTCGAAAACCATCTTTTATTTGTGAAATATAGAATACTAATTACGCTAGTTTCCAGTTTGGAAGGGGTTTACAGAGGTATCCACGTGACCTACATGCTGCGTTTTGATTGCTCAGCACATAAATTATTCATGAAAAGAGAAGTGCTACCTATGTTGTCAATTAATCCTGTGACAGGTTACTTGAACTCTTCATATTAATAATAAGACAACAACAATCCTTTATTTACCCCAGTAACTTACAATGATATTACAAAACAAATTGATAATACAATGCTAGGGGTACTGGCTACCCGAAATAACATTAAGAGTTAAACATGCCAGGCAGCCAGTTTACTGAAGAGATGTTACATGTGATGTTTTTTTTGCTTCCCCTTTATAAACCCTCTGATCATGTCAAACTAAAATTTAACTTTATGTGGTTAAAGAACATAAAACTCAAAATACATTCATAATTAAATTAATGTGTAATCTTTACTTCAAAACTCCACTCACCAAACTCCAGCACATTATCTGAGGTTACCCCATAGCTTCTGGTCAGGAATCCTAATCCCCCCATTAGGGTCATCCCAGCCACACCAAGGGCAGAGTAGCTCCCAAGTGGGATGACAAAGCCATGTTTGCAAGTTACACTATCAACATCGCAGATTCTGGCTCCTCCCTCAACGACAGCTGTCTGTATAGAAATAATATTTTCATCAAGATCAAGACTAAGTAACTAAATTATATCTATTAGGACAAACAAACAAATATATAAATTTATTCTATAAACTACAGTGCTAATTTTACAAGGATTTCCAGCACTGAGAAAGATCGTATCTGAACACAGGTAAAAATACAAAAAATTTATGTGTGTGGATATCATGCACCTTTCAGCCAATCAGTGATTTCCACGTCATGCGCTTATATACCCTTGCTTTGAACAACTGGGCCCAGGTCCAAGTTTTGTTTATAAAATAAATAAAATAATACATGGACACTTGGAGATATACAATTTTACTTCTCGTGTTGAACTTGACGTCTCACTCGTTTGCTGGTGCTCACTTGTGAGATTAATTGAGTTGAACTCTCACATTAACTACGGTAAGTGATTTGATTGATTGGGTTTCAGAAAACATCTCCAAATTGACAATTCAGTGCTTATGCATGCTGCTGACGTCTCCCATTAAAATGGCATATAGTCAGGGGTTTCAATAGAAGCTGAGCTCTGGCGGCTATATATACTTCATTTCATACTGCCGACTACTTCTTCTGCAGCTGGTTCTCCTTCATTAATTTTGTACTTCATTTTGCTAACTTTTGGTATCAATACAGAAACTTTTAAAGTCTCTGATGGCTACTTTCCAAATTAATGAAACCCTTGCATATGTAGTTACTATTTCCATTTTTTATTATTTCATGACTTTTCTTTTTCTGATATAGAAAAATTAAAGGGTGTTATGAAAAATGAAAGGGCAATGCTTTGAAAATTGAAAGGTGCTTGGAGAAAACGAAATAGCGGATTGCCCTTTTATGATCAGTTACTGTTATCAATTCCATATGGGCCGGCATCAGGCAAAAAGGGCCCGGACGACATTCAAGTTAAATAATTCCTACAACGGTGTTCCTAATAACAGGTTGAAGATTGTATTGTAATCTTGACGAGGAGCGCTACATTTCATTCATAACAATAAATGTCAGTTTCATGAAATTGACGACAAAAATCAGGGGTGAAATTTACGTGATTTTGATGCAAGGGCCCCATTACAAATATGACCACAAAAATCAGGAATCCTGTCATAGGGGATGATTTTGATGTATGACATCCATTTATACCTGCTGGCATTAAACAGTAAAAAATAAATAAGATGAACCAGATGATCACTTTTTGGCAAAAAAAATAGTACAAGTTACACCTTGAAACAATCGTCTGATGATAGGGAATGATTTGCGTCTGCTAATATTGTGATCACACCCTTCTGTAAAAATATCGTAAATTTCGTCTTCGATTTCACTTGTCAATTTCATGAAATCAACACTACTTGTTAGGAGCACAATGTGGCGCTCGCGATGCATATTGCAATTGCACCACAAGTATAAAAAACATGGTACAATTTCAAAAGACATTTACATATTATGTCGTCCGGGCGCTTTTTGCCTGACGCGGCCCAATATACAGGTGTATACAGGTATTGCATGCAGGCTCTTTTTTTTCCTCTTTTTCTCCCCATAGTCCTTCCTTTTTCTCCACCGCCCCCGCCCCCCCCCCCCTCCCCCCCCCCCCAAACAGGTAGCCCAATCCGAAAAAAACAATTGGGAAAAAAACATGAATGGAAAAATGTACTGAAGAGCTGGCATGCAAGCCAGTTGGAACACTAATATAAATATGGACGTTTTTTCAAGTTTTCATTGCTGAAATATATTCTTGTACTCACCATTAAAGGAAATTATGCAATATTTAATGCAATATTTAATGCAATATTTAACATTAGATGTTAGTTTGCTATGGGTCTGTCCTCTTATAGATGCACAGATGATGACAAAATGTGACGAGAACAAAGAAGTGTATGCTATAAGACACGTACAGTCTATAGTTTTATTCAGTGTAATTGAAGAGCTGCATGTGTTCAATTAAAGGACATAAGTAACTCCTGATCACATTCTAAATTCTCCCTTAGAAAACAAAGAATTGAAGGAGAATTTAGAATGTGATCAGGAATTCCTTATGCCCTTGTTGCACACACCCCTTCAATTTGGCAAAAGAAGACTATGAAATAACATCATCTGCAGTGCATCTGTACTCTTGTCTAACACATGGCTATGGACCTGAATCAGTGTGCACTTCACACTACTGCGTGTACAAACTAATTTATACAACTAACAATACATGTACTGTCATTGTACATGTATACTAAATTATTTCTTACCTTATTCTCTGTATCAACTATTTACTCCTCTCATTAATGACAAATCCACAATAACAGAATCATCTTCAATGGCAAAATCACTGGTTGCTCCACCACTAACACACATATCAAGCTGTTGAGGTATATATAGAATATTAGTGATGCAACACTGAACTTGGACGTCCATTCTATTAATTATTTTAGTACAAGTCATGTAAAACAGCTAGACACAACCATTTCGATTCAACAATATTATAATTATTATATATCAGAACTTTATAACCCATCAAATATTTACTCTCCTGAAGGAATGCAACACATGACCCAATATTTTCTCTCCACAAGACAACAAATATATGACAATACATTTTGTAGCATATTGCATGCATGTGCAAAGGCTCCTATAAAAGAAACTATTTGAAGGATTATATTATTTTATTTGTGAACATATCAAGAAACTACATAATAGAAATTTATAAAAAGAAATCTTAAAACACAGATTTTGATTCAATATTAGTCTATTAATCTCGTAATGTGACTCGTAATGTGAACTACAATTTTAGATTTTCCTGTCAGCTTGTATCGCCCTTACCAAAATTTGTTATACAAAATGTATACATTATTTATACAAAAAGTATACATCACGATGTATACATTTTGTATACTAAATGCATTAATAGGTATAGTCATATTGTATACAAAATGTATACAATGTATACATTTTACATATACTATTTGGAACTAATGTAAACAAAAAATGTATACAAAATGTATACAACACAAAACAAGATGTATACAAAATGTATACATCATATTGTATACATTTTGTATACTAAATTCATTATTAGGTATATAGTCATGTATACAAAATGTATACATTTATAAATAATGGAGGGGCTCAGTTTTGATGTATACATAAAGTATACATTATTTGGGGCTTGTATACACCAAAATATCACTTTTGCAGGCTTAAAACTTATGTATACAATACAGTTTAATATGGTTATATGGTATATTCTCTACACTTTTCAAAGTTGGGAATAGTTTATAGCATTCTAAGCTATTTCATTCAAAAATAATTGGAGGAACAAGTTCAATACAGTATTCTTATAACAACTCATGTTAATGAAGTGAAAAATACATCACAACACAATTTAAAGACATAGTAAATATTACATGTTTCACAATTTAAGTAGATGAAACCACTCTAGTGATATTACAAATATTGAGTAGCTAATTTGTTAATCTCATTACATAATTTGTGATAGAACACATTAGCTGCGTTCAGGTGAAAATGGCAGGTAGGATCCTGGCCATCCCATGTGAGATCCCAACGTTGTCCTGGTTGGGATCCCACATGGGATGGCCGGGATCCCATCTCGCATCCCAACAGGGATTTTGGAGCGATTTCCCACCTGGGATTTTACCTGGGATCCCACCCAAAACCTGGGATAAACTTCATCCCACCTGGGATCCCAACAGGGATTTTGGAACAATTTCCCAACTGGGATTTTACCCCCACCTTGCATGAATAGTTGATCCTGTCATTCGACCTATGCTGGATCCCACTTGAGATAGCAGATACTTAACAGGATTGGTAGGTAATAAATTATATACCGGTAGTGAATGGCATTAGGCCCTTCTATACATTTGTAGCCACTATATAAGCTCTTCTGGTATGATTAAACCCCTGGCTACAGACTGGTAACATAAAATCTAAATACATGTAACTAACTTGCTATTATAAATCATTTAATGTCCATTCAATTACATAGCCTCATATATAGTGTACTGGCTCACAAAAACTGAATCCACATAATTTCTAGCTCATGTACGTGATCTGATTTGCAATTGATAGACCTCTTCTTGTTCAAGCACTTGCAACAACACTTTATTTTTAGCACTAGGAGTTACATATATACAATGATACTGGTGCCTAAACCTTGTAGGGGCGGGCCGACTTCGTGTCCTTTTGTTTCTGCACCATGCATGTTATGCTAAATCCTTAAATAAATAAATAAATAAATAAATCATAATTATGTCCATTACAGAATATAAGGTACAGGCCACCTGCAATAACCATATGGGGCTAGACGAGGCAGGTGGCTATTAAAATTAAGGAAGATACATTTGTGGACAGGGAAAGTTTATGGTGCCATTTAAACTAAGCAAGCAGGAAAACAAAAACTATACAACTAACTAAACTCTATTATAACGACTAATATAATTAATACTAGTAAATGTAATATAAGATACAAAAATTGAAGACAAAAAAGTTGAGTAGACCGTTATATGTATATATATATTTTTGTTTGTTTTTTAAAGCGGAAGCTAAATACCAACACAAAAGGAAATAATAAATAGCCAGAGATCAGTCTTTAATAGGTGTTAATTATGTGAACCTTTAGTTTTCGCTTGAAGGAAAAGATATTTAAAGATTTAAGGGACTCATCGACAACATTCCATATTTTAGGTCCATCAAATCTAATGTTGAACATACCATAATTAGTACGGGCTGAAGGCAGAGTAAATGTAGATTTGGATGCAAGGCGTGTTATAAATGATGTTGCCTCCTCACAGAAGTAAAAAAGTTACAGAAACTATCAGGAAGTTTGTCATGAGTGTACTGATGCATAAATACAGCAGTATATAAATGAACAATGTCAGAAAATTTAAGCAGATTGAGTTCTTTAAAAAGGGGAGAAGTATGTGCACGGAAGTCGGAGAAGGTAATTATGCGGATAGCTTTCTTTTGAAGGACTATCAGAGGGTTAAGATTGGTTTTGTAAGTATTACCCCATTATTAAAACACCATAAGTTAAATAGGGGAATTTAAGATAATTGAATAGTAAACTTGAGTGAGTGTGTATGTGGAGACAAAGTGCCGAAGCTTTGAAAGTAGACCGATACCTCTAGGAAATGTTTTTTTAGAGCTCATGAATATGATCCTTCCAGTTTAAATTGGCATCTATAATAACTCCAAGATATTTAATGCTTTTCTTTTCTTCAATCACTTTGTCATTAATCCTTAAAGCTTTACTGAATAATTAACTTTTTTCTGAGAAGGATGAAAAATGGCAAAATTAGATTTATCAATATTTAGGGAGAGCTTGTTTATAATAATGGTCTTTAATTCATTTATAAAATACATATCATATGTTACAATGTAATTTAATAAAATACGGAATACTAATTACAATCTAAATACAAATACAATTGCGTATACACATTAAATACTGTTAATGATACTGATGATAATAATAATGTTGTAATCATATGTTAAATTAAGTTACTAATATAAAAAGGCAAGTAAAAATCTAAAAAGCAAATAAAAATCTAGAATACAATTCTTAACATTTGATCTATTTATTAATGTATACAACTATGCTAGCCTGCGAAAGCAACCGCCTGTTGCACGCCCACCCAACGGGCCCACCCAAACAAGGGAAGTCCGCTGGGTGAACACACAAGAAGCGGCCACCCCCGCAGGCTATAACTATGCACGCGAGGTTAAAATAGGTGACAATAAAAGGATTAGACAGCCAAGTTGTACTTAAAAATGAGACGATTAATGAAGCAGTTCTTAAAACGTGAGGTATTAACTTTAGGGAGTAGACTATGCTTCTTTCTAAGATTATATTGGGTAACTTTAGCTTTCGGAAGGAGATCATTCATGGGATGTAGCTCGAGTTTTCTAACTTTGTTGAATATCTGCTTATCCTGTCTCTCTAACAGACTATGTACCTTAATATGCTCAGATATATATTTACGTTTGAAACAACGATCTAAAAAACACTGAATAGTAGTAAGTTCTGCATCAGATGCAGCATAAACTGAAAGGCCATAGGTAATGTTAGGTAGAACGATACTGTAAAATAGGTGATCTACTTCTGTCTGGCTATATCCTTCTTTTCTCAGAGATCTAAGTACAAATAGGCATTTATTAGCCTTGTTTAGCTTACTTCTTACGTGAGAGGAGAATCTACAGTTCGATTGAAAAGTCACTCCTAAAATAGTGAGCTCCGTGCATTGGGGTACATTGGGGCACATAACCATTCGTTCACACCACACAGTTTATTATTCAGATTAGCTTCTAGAGTTTGTAGGTTTCTGTGAGAACTGAATACATTTGAGTCATCTGCAAACAGGTGAAAGTCAATATCAGTTGCAGAGTTATGGAAATCATTAATGTAAATAAGAAATAAGAGACTGCGCACTGCTGGACACCACAAGTAATGGACTTTTCTTCAGACTTTACATTGCCGATGGAAACGAATTGTTTTCTATTTGCAAGATATGAACAGAACCAATCTTTTGCTACCCCTCTAATTCCATAATATTCAAGTTTCTTAATTAAAATTGTGTGGTCAACAGTGTCAAAAGCTTTGCTTAAGTCTAAGAAAATGCCACAAGAGAAAAGTTTATTTGCAAGTCGTCAAGTGCTGTGCCTATGATAGAAGACAGTAAGATGTTATAATTTACTGAATACGAGGGATCTATGTAGCAAGTTATTTGTAGTATTCATAGAACACATACTGTTCGAAAAGATTGTAATGAGTGAAGTGAAATTAACCCGTGAGCCGAAACCGGTTTGTAAACATAAAAGCGAGGCTATGGGCATGAGATTGAGGCTGGCTATTCGAGCGGCCAGAGGTGCTCAACGGTGTTCTCGCGAAACAAAACTCCTTCCGGAATCAAAACTCCTTCGATAGCGGCACATTACAGTATATCCGTACCTGAGCACCTCTGGAACCAGGGTAGTTGCAGATATGCTTCTTCGTTGCAGATATGCTTCTTATAAGAGGTTTCATCGAGCAATACCCCCGAGCTCTACCTCGACGAGCTCCAGGCATGGATACAGCATTCGACAGGGCAAATATTATTGAAACTTTCAGGACATGGATTCTCGGCAATGCGACTGCAGAATACCCTACCACGTAATCTACCTTACACGTTGACAGTCAACGCGTCAACGCGTTGACGCGTTGTCACGGTCAAACATATATGTACATGAATCGAGTTGGTGCGAGGGTCAACGCGTGCATCGATCGTAAGTGAAAATAAATAGACGTTTATCTGGGTTGTGCATAGCAAAATAAATATGACAGAATTCCGATTTATTTTCACGTTCTTATTACATGTTCAATAAATGACGAATAATATACTCTGTCTCACTGAATATCTTTGTATAAATACAATCAACCGCAGTCTACTCGTTGACGCGATGACGCGTTGACATCAATAAAGTGTACTCTATATATTACTACCTTCGTTCTACAAACAACCGCAGTCTACTCGTTGACGCGATGACGCGTTGACATGAATAAAGTGTTCTCTATATATTACTACCTTCGTTCTACAATCAACCGCAGTCTACTCGTTGGCGCGATGACGCGTTGACATGAATAAAGTGTACTCTATATATTACTACCTTCGTTCTACAAACAACCGCAGTCTACTCGTTGACGCGATGACGCGTTGACATGAATAAAGTGTTCTCTATATATTACTACCTTCGTTCTACAATCAACCGCAGTCTACTCGTTGACGCGATGACGCGTTGACATGAATAAAGTCTACTTGCTGTGGTGGGGTATTCTGCAGTCGTTCCCATTTTGGTACCTGTGTCGCCTCAAATTACTACGATTTCGTTGTCATCCTGCACTATTTGCGTTTCCTCCACATCTGGGAGTTGTATGGTGACGTTTTCGTAGTATTGAGATTCTGCTTCATCTCCTTCAGCAAATTCTCTAACCTAATTTTCAAACATTTCGACTATAAAAGTCCTCGTGTCCGTCTTGGAGAATTGTTGACCGAAACATACAGACCAGTGTTGCCATAGAAATATAGTTGAGTGACATCCACCAAATTGACGTTTTCCGTAGGTTGCAAATTGCACGTGTTATTGAAGTTTCGGAAATTGTGGACTCTCGGTTTAGATTTGCTGTGATTTGCCAGTTTTGAGAATTGAAATCGAGGCTACTAATAACCGGGTAGTTTCTGCGAATGGAACGCGTATTTTTTCCGACCGGTTTGTCTAATTCGAAAAATCCCGTTCCATTCGACATTCGAAATTTTCGAAACTTCTAACCGGTCGTTTTGGTTGAATGGGAAGCGCCGCCGGTTGCCGTCCATGACTCGGTAGACTGACGAACGTATATCTGCATTTCTGGTGCTTAACGTTGAATCTGTCATCACAACCCGTTCAATTGAAGGAAAAAATATGATCGAGAAGCAACTTTTAAGAGGTATGATATTATTTCACGTTCACCCATATTTTTTTACGATGGGTGATTAGTTCCTTAAACAAAAACTAGTGTTGATATGCGTCGGCGGGGAAGATAAACATCAAAACAAAAGGGAAGAAGGGCTAGCGCTAGTCTCCCTCGCAGCCGTTTCCTTGGTGTGACTGACGAATCGTAGCTCGTTATGTGGGCAGTTAATAATCGCTCTGCATTCCTAAAAATATATTCGTAGAGACTAAACAAACTCCTAACTAGTGACTTGATTCAAGCGTAGAGGGAGGGGAGGGTATATTCTTGTCCAACTTCCGTGAACTTGACCGTGGATATGACTGATATGTATGCCTCCTACACGTATTACGTACGTGCCTAATATTCTGCCAGCTTGATTGTCACCGGGAAGCGCTTCAATTGCGTCGATTCGTATATTTAACAATTATTCACCGAAGTGGAGGTGAATAGTGGTGGATATTTACCGCACTCCTAGTGAATAGCCAGCACCAAATAGTTATTTTCTTTTCTGTCAAATGGACAAAAACTCGTGCGAGATGATCGCTGCTTTTCTCGGAGGTGAATATGAAATCATATTCACTGTTTGAGTAGCCAATCAGAGCGCGCGAAAAGTGATATTCACTGGTGTGGTATATACTAAACCTCATAAACCGGTTCTCTGCATGCCAGTTGCCACGTTATTTGAATTGAAGTTCCCTGCCGTCTCACCCACGTCCTCTGTTTCGAATAGGTTGGAGTAAAAAGACATGTTGAAAAGGCATGTTTAAATAATATGAGGTACCTGAATCATTTTAAGGCAATTGTTTTCCCGATGAAAAAGGTAGAATACATTTTTGGGTAAGTTTACTTTATTCAGAAATAATTCGATGAATTATTCACCAGGAGAAACTCAACGTCATTAATTCTATTTTGGCCGAGGATTCCCCCAGAATCTTAACTCACTCAACCAATCGCGAGCGAGTGAACTTTTTCATAACACATTCGCGCATGCAAATTTATGTAATTGAGGCCAGCTGAAGTGATGTTCGTCAATAAAACATATTCTACACTTGGTCGATGAAATGGACAGACTGAATGGAAAGAGTAGTTAATAACCAACGAACATTTTGAACTTTTCAGTTAAAATTTGAAGAACCGATGTTTTTTTTTTAAATCTTGAAGTATATTTTAAACAGAGAAGGATGCACTTTTCGCTTTTCTCGAGGTTTAAAAAAACACCAGCGCCTATTTTTTTTAAGATAGCTGTCCATTTTTTCCATTATTAACTTGACGTGCTCTTTCCATTTCTGGCATCGACAAAGTGCTATCAAGTATGTTCGGTTGACACTGATAAGAGCGTGACGTCGCGTGAAACGTTCATCACGAGAAACGGTTTATAAATCATGTTGAAATCCGGTGGGAAAAACGGACTTAAGGTTTTTTAGATTTGTGTAAAAAAATATTATCAAGTAAGCTTAGTCAGTTGGGGCATGCAGAAATTGTTTATATTTTTGTCAATCTAAGGTACAATATTTTTTCATTTTGCTAGAAATTGTTTTTATACCACAATCCATGTGTTTTCCCAGGTATTAATTGGCTTGTGGCATCGGAGGCTAGGGGGGCTGCTGTTTATTCGAGAACTGTTTGGTACGTTAACGTACAATTTTACTGACGTG
This sequence comes from Actinernus sp. WN-2022, assembly GCA_030867875.1. NCBI lineage: Eukaryota > Metazoa > Cnidaria > Anthozoa > Actiniaria > Actinernidae > Actinernus > Actinernus sp. WN-2022. The sequence continues at coordinate 68,523,843 of JAOWCC010000936.1, forward strand.
CTCCATATACAAATTTCATTATACGACGAATCTTGAACTCAGGAATATAAATCTGGTCATAGGAGGGAGAAAAGGAGCGCCCAAATTTCTTTCATTAGAATCTTAGCCGCTTTTTTCCCGTTTTATTTTTCAGTTTAACACCACAATACCCATGTCATGTGACCTCTTCTGTTTGCACTCAAACTTATTTTACAGGATGTTAGCATCCATTGTAGTTGATTAATGTCAATTGCATGTGAAATGACCTTATATTTTGGACAGGAGAATTTTTTACAGGTTACCTATGGTTGGAAAGCAAATATCCTAATTATGGACAAGAAGAAGGTGTGGCTGATCACATGATTGGACTCATTAGCAACATGTCTCCCAAAAATGAAGTCACAGCAACTTGAAGATAGATATTCTGTGCTTAACACAAATCTTTGCAATGAACTTGAATTTTCAACCATCCTCTCCAACCTTAGGTTTGGTTCTGAATGAGTGTCGAAATAAGAGAACTGGCTAGGGAAGTACATGTTTGCCCGTAGCTCCTGTCTGTTATATCCAATACGCCGATTCTAAAGGAAAAGAACAGACATTTATAGATTTTCAATTTTTTTGTTAACTCTTTCGGGTTCGAGCCTATAAATATAGGTCCCCTGAGACCTATATGAGAAAACAATATTGCATCACATCTAGACATGCTGGAAAGACGATGTTGCGATATTATGTGAAGGGATGTATGGCTTCAAAGTCAGAGCTATAACAGGGATCGCTCGACTCTTTCACTATGGAGAAAAGCTCATTTGTTTTGGCGATTGTTTCGTTTCTTCGATTTTCACGAATTTCGAGGAGCTGAAAATCGGCTAAAAAAACCTTCCCGTTCGCACTTGAAATCAAGAGCAAACACAAAATAACCACTCAGTCGTTGCAGTACCTTGTTTAATCTTTCCAACCAGCAGGTTTGTTTTCACAAAACACACCCAGCGACGGCGAACCACGCCGATGTTTGCACTGCATTTCACTCGACCACATTTTCCTGCTCCCACCTCCAATTGCATGCTGGGTAATGGACAAACAAATCACAAGGGGAGGGGTCCCCCCCTCTGGGACTCCGGTAGGTTTTTTTTTCAGAAGTATTTTACCCCTACAGCCAAGAGCGGTGATTTGGACTCAAGCCGTTGCTTTAAAGTGACAAAAACACATCCTAATAGGTTGAGCAGGGGGAAAAGAATACCAACTGCAGGATTTCAAGGATTTCAGTGAAGAATTTTTTCCCGTGTCTGAAAGCACAAACTCAACGGAAAAACCCTGTGAAATCCCCTCACAAGGCCTACTAAAAGCAAACCAAGTAATTTTCAGCCGTCCTCAGACTTAATGATGTCCTCAAGCTCTCTGACAGTGGCATTTTTCTCCAAAATTAGAGCACATTTCATTGGAAACCCTACAGAAGTTGCAATACCAGTTCACCCGTAAAATTCACCCGAATGGCATTGTGGAGAAAGTTTGAGCCCTCGGCTTAAAAATTCAGCAGTATTTAACTACCCCGGGCTAGCCAAACTTGAACTGAGGGGGAGGGTTGAGTTAGCACTCAGGAGCTCACACACGATCGGACGACAAAGATATACTATTGTAGCAGAATAAATTATAAGGTGTCAAAGAAGCAGGGGGTTATAGACCATTTAGCTTAGTTTTAAATGTATTTAACGATTTGCTGGACCTCAGGTATTCCGGTAAGTGATTCGAAATATGTGCTCCTCTGTAGCTGAATCGCTTTTTACCGTAATTCGTTTTGGGATTTTGATGATGAGCCTCTTGTATTTTTATGGTGTATGAGCCCAGCTATTAAATTTGTCTAGTAAATACCCAGGCGCTTGGTTATTATGCACTAGTCAATTGAAACTCCGGCCCCCCGACCCCCGGGACATAGCGGGGAATGTAGCATCTATACAGTGTTACATTTTGACCTTTTCCCCGCCCATCGGGGGCAGTTGGCTGTTACAATACCCGCCCCTATGGCCCCGACATGTGCTTCAGAATTTTCAATTAGGAGGCGGCATTGAGAAATTGAATATACATAAGCTTCAGTGTCATATGACCCGTACGGCCCGCGCGCGCTTTCCTTTCAAAACCATTTACAAAAGTCACGTGATGGGGGCCGGACGTGTATGGTGTATGGCGTGAGCGGGCAGGAAAAAGCCAAATATTTTCCCGTCCGGCCCTCCCACTCAGTCAATAAGTACCTAATCCGTTGTTCCATTATTTGAAAAAAAATACATTTTCTGAAGCACACTTTCTATTACTATATTTTCTTATTACTATCGTCGACATCAACCCGTTCGCCCCAGTCTTCGTCAAGTCTTTGCAAAAACAACGCGTGGGGGGGGGGGGGGGGGGGAGTTGGGGGTACTCCTGTTTGTGACGTATTATGTATGTGCCGCCGGGGTGGGTCAGGATTTTGAGCTCAGTTTGGGCAGGTATGGCCAGGGTTTTGACCTGATTTGGGCAGATCAGGGTCAGGATTTGAGTATAATTTGGGAGTAGTCAGGGTCAGGGTTCAGTATATTTTAGGAAGTTAGGGTTCAGTTTTTTTAGCTACTATGCTAAAAAAAGACATTCTGTTGCCGCATTGTGATCGCCTGCCCACATGCAAGCACCGAGGTTCCCATACATCGTGACGTCGCTAATTCGTGCTTCAGTACTTATCTATGTACTTAATCTGCTGATTTGTTTATCCAATGCCACGTCCCGACTTGAAATGTTCCGTATTTTGCATGCAATCCCGGTACGCGGTATACCGGCCGGGATATATATCCGACCGTGTTTTGAAAACAATCAGGTTTTTTTTTTTCCAAAAGGGGGCAATCAGGGTTTTGGAGCTCGGATTGGGTCAAACAGGGTCCGGATTTCAGCCTCTTGGCCTCACACATAACATAACATAACATATTTTTTATTAGCTCTTTGTACTACATAGGTACATCAGATTGTTGCTAATAAACTTTTAAAGTAGCAAAAAAATATAAAAGTAACTAATTAAAATATTAAGATCCTTGTATCGTGACAGATCTGGCATTCATGCATTCATACACGTATTTTGCAGCTATAGTTGAAACCTCCCTTGAGGGATTGATAATAGTTAAGAAAATATCTTTTTCTGACATACGGCTACTATCTAGGTTAGCAAGAGTTTTTAATTTGAATAAGAAATCATTCCTGATTGCCTCAAACGTTTTACATCTTATTAGGAAGTGTATTTCGTCTTCCATTTCTTTGTTGCAGGTTGGGCATATTCGATCTTCTGGTTTTAAATAGGGCTTAACATGTCTACCTTTCTCAATCTGTAGGCAATGATTGCTTATTCTTAATTTCGTTAACAGTATTCAAATAATCTTCGAATTCATACTTTGTTTTGAATGTACGGTAGACCCGTAGTTTGTTGCCCTGGTTTGGGTTTTGCCTTTGATCATTAAATATATCGCTGAGCCAATATTGTAGTTCTATGTCTTTTAATCGTTGTTTAATGCTCTTTAGGAGTCCCCTGTACTCTAGCAAATTATTCTGAAGTATCCATCCATATGTTACCGAAGCCAAGGCTCATTTTTCATGTAATTGCGATTTGTTCTTTATTTGTTTCTACCGACCGTTCTATTACTGTCGTCGAAAAGGCTTGATCTCCAATTTTGTACTGAGTTGTATGTCTCCTATCCTCTGTTCAAAAACTTTGAAAATCTTTTTAAAAATGTCAGTTACAATGTAGTTGGGAATCCCACATATATCCAAAGCCGTTTTGAATTAAAAACATATTAACTTGCAGGCCCAATTTTTTCCATTGGACTATTAATCATATCTCAGTATGCAGCAATATATTGCTTTCCTTTTGAGCATTTGAATTAATCTCAACATTTCCGTTAAGTTAATTTCTCTTTTTTAGATTCTGAAATGCCAGGATATGCAATCGCCGAGGTAGATCTTAAGAATATACATCCTAAATATGTGTGTGCCAAGTGCAAGCTGATAGCCAGGGATGCAGTCCAAACGGGCTGTGGACATCATTACTGTTCTACATGCATTGCAGACTCAAGGTACACTTAAATGAACCCCAGCTGAAAATCAATGTTTGCTCTCAAATGTTCCTTATATGGATGTCTAAATGTATCATGCTGCAGTGTTTGACACCTCGATTTATATTTATAATCTGCATTGTACTGTTGTGTGACTTTCATAACAATGGCCGCCACTAATTTGGGTTCAGTAAAATTTCCAATTTTGGAGTTTGAGTTGGGAAGTCGGAAACCGGAAAGATTTTGTTCTGGATCCGCGCCTGACATGCATGTAAATTTTTAGCACGTCTTTACAGAAAACATTTTTTTTCAGCAAAGGGCCAATGGAATGTTATGTCTGTGACACAGTTCTCAGACAAAACGAGGTAAGTAGGCTATAACACAGAATTAGTTATAAATTCTTGGTTTTGATTTTTGTTTTCTTTTGGGGTATATATACATGTAGCTTTAATTTTGCTTTAGAAACTTAGTATAAAACAATAATACCCGCAATTGAAACCTTTATATTCATAAACAGATTTTCCCAGACAACTTTGTGAAGAGGGAGATTCTAAGCCTTATTGTAAGTTGTACACACCAAAACTTAGGCTGTCCGTTGAAAGGGGAGCTCCGTCATCGAGAGGTAAGAGAATTGATATGTAGTCTTAGAGAAGAAAATGTTACTTAATTAATTTCACGAACAAAATTTGCAAATGGCCCGTTGTGGAACTAACCTTTCTATAATCGTTGTTCAAACCAGTGACCCAATGAAGTTAAGGTCTCGATAAAGGTTCGACGTGTCATTTCGGAAAAACGCTCTTGCATCGTCGGAATTAAAGCCACATAGACGTACTACTAGTACCGTTTTAAAGGTCTTGAATTGAGTCAATTTAGTTGGGATTCGAAAGGGCTAATTCCCATTTTGATACAAACCAGGTCATAAAACCTGAACGAAAAATTATTTGAAAATTCCCCAACACAGTATTTGAGAAACAGTTCGTTAAAAATTTAGGAAAATTGGACAAAACGCTAAAAGGCTGGACTTCAACAAAGTTCTGTTTTTGGCTGAAAAAAAGAGCCGAGAAACAGCCCGATATTAAAGTTTCGATCATTTCACGGTTGACTAAGAAGTCTCGCCTCCAAGGGTAATCTCATTAACATTAGCCAATCAGAGCGCTTCATAGACCATTCGAAAAATGGCGCCCAATTTCATGACTGACTAGCCTCGCTTACAAGTTCAAAAGCTTTTGTGTGGACTGACTAGCCTCGTGTTCACGTTACCAGGACAATAGCTTTTTAAATTGGACGCCATTTTTCGAATGGGTCTATGTTGTGTTCAGTCTCGGCCTATTACAAAGTTCAGACGAGTCGCAGAACAGAGAAAGCTATATACAGTTCACCGATGCTCGATACTTCTACAGAAACTAGTTAGCTATATAGTGTTGATTCCAGCTTAATTTCAAGAAGAAACACTCTTTTAGGAGTACAGAAAAATGGCACCACAGTAAGCAAATAATTAATATCATGTTTATGTCATTCTAAAAAAAATCATCACGCTGAAACAAAACCGGTAAACCTTAGCTTCCTGCATTGAATTCTCTTTAATTTTTGGCCGATTGAAGATAACAAAACTTTATTGCTTCATTCTTTGTGGACTTTCAGTCTTCGATGATTCTATTAACTTCTTGGAACTTGAGTATAATCCCTCCAGCCATTGTTTGTCCTTTACACCCGCTTCCAAATTTACTCACAAACTAAATTATTACAAACTAAATTGTGCTGTGTTTTTTGCTTCTCCTTTTTTTAATACGGCACCAAGAAAGATCTACTTTTACACTTTTGGGCATTGCATTATAAACGTAGGAAATCTTAGTGCAGAAAATCACAGGATAGCGAGAATCGAAATAACATGCCCAGTGAATGATAGCCTGTTCTAGGCTCTCAGATAGTGGGAAAGGGAGCGAAAGAAAAACGGCGCAGGCGAAAAAGGGAAGAGGGGGACTGGGAGAGAGAAAGCGGAAAAGGAGGGCCTGTGGAACTACTCTGAACGACATCGTTCCAGTATACCAGCTCCTGGTATACCCTCTGATTGGTCAATTTTGACAGGTCGCGTCACGCGGGGATGGCAAAATATTCTGACAGTTGGCGGCGCGTTGCGTTGCCCTGTACTAGTTTATAGAAGAGATCATTTCTTCTTCAAATTCGCTGTACTCATTCTGTATGGATGTGTAGTTAATTTAACCCTTCTTCATTTAAAATATATGGGTCTACCCCAAGTGGTTTTCGTAGTAAAATCCGATGAAATGATCGTCCTAGCTCAAGCTGTACCGTCATTTTGTATAGTCGACTATAGGCGAAGAGACTTTGAGGGAATGAATCGTGCTATCGAGTCGCTTGATCTTGACTGGATGATTTCAGATTCTCCATCTGATATCAACGATGATTGGAATTCATGGAGAGATAGCTTCCTTGCCGCAGCCAATGATTTTATCCCTATCAAGACCATAAAGGGGCGTCATACCTTACCCTGGTTAAATAGCAGTATTTTACATCTACTTAAGCAGAAAGAAACCCTGCGTCGGAAGCTTCAGGATATCAATTCTGATGCTTTACGCGAAAAGTACAGGCATCTGCGTTCATGTGCAAAGAAACTAATATTGAAAAGCCAGCAGGGACCAATTTTTGGGTTCGTTGAGCTCTACCCTGCAATCAAATCCTAAGCGTTTCTGGTCGTTCTTCAAGACATCAACGAAGTCTAGTAGCGTCCCTCAAGAAGTCACGATAGCTTCCACCAACGCAGATTCAGCCCGTGTCGGTGCCAGTACTCCCAAAAATGTAGCCTGTCTTTTCAATCGCTTTTCAATCGGAATGCGCGTCAAGTATTTCATACTCACTCACTCACCTGTTTAACAAGTCACTCAAGCTTAGAACTCTCCCTACTGAATGGAAACTTGCCAACATCACCCCTCTCCACAAGAAAGGAAATAAGAGTTATGTAGAAAACTACAGACCCATTTCCTTGATGTGCATAGTCGCTAAAGTACTGGAGCGTTGTATTTACAATCGTCTGATAGACCACCTTCAAAATATGATCTCTGAAGCTCAGTACGGCTTCCTAAAAGGCAAATCCTGTACCGCTCAGCTACTGACAGTCCTCCATCGCATTGGTTAAAACCTGGACTTGGGCAAACAAACCGACGTCCTTTACTTCGACATCTCTAAAGCCTTTGACACAGTTGACCACAAACTACTCTTGCGCAAACTTAGCCGATTTGGTATCACAGGTGGAGTGCTAGACTGGTTCAAGAACTACCTCTCTTGTCGCCAGCAGCGTGTAACAGTTCATGGCGCCATGTCGAACACGCTTTCAGTCACTTCCGGTGTTCCTCAAGGGTCTATTCTGGGACCCCTTATGTTCTTGATCTATGTCAACGACCTCCCATTATCGATCATCTCGTCCTCCGTCGTGGTGACAATGTTTGCTGACGACACCAAATGCTTCTCGGTAATGGAATCTGCAGCAGACATCTCCATTCTTCAGGGTGAGGTATTTAATTTGGCGACCTGCAGGGCACGCTCTTGGCGGCTGAAGTTCAATGCGAAGAAATGTAAACTTTTAACCATTACCAGGAAACGCAGTCCCCTATTGGCTAACTATACCATTGATGGTCAAGTTTTGGACCACGTTCCTAGCGAAAAAGACCTAGGCGTGACCGTTGGTACCGACCTTACATGGTCCATTCACATTCGTCAACAGATCACCAAGGCGAACCAGTTGCTTGGCCTACTCAGACGCTCTGCCGTCAAAGTCCGAAGTACTAGCGCCCGTCGATGTCTGTACTTGTCCCTGGTTAGGTCGTACCTTGCCTATGCCTCACAAGTATGGAGCCCACAAACTGTCGATCTGACGCAGGATATAGAAAGAACACAAAGGAGGGCTACTAAGTTTATTCTCCTGTTGCCCTTCCAAACAGACATCTCCTACAAATCTAGACTCTTAACTCTAAAGCTTTTACCTTTATGTTACTGGTATGAATACCTTGACCTCATCTTCTTGTATAAGGCAAAACACGGTTTAGTAACCTTAGCTCCAGATGTTTTGCCAAAGCTTGTAAACAGGGTAAATTTAAGCATCTCTCTAATATACGTTCGATGGATAACTCACTTAATCTTATTACTTATCAGATTCCTAATGTCAAAACCCTGTGTTACCAAAATAGTTATTTTATAAGAGCTTCCCGAACTTGGAATACACTTCCACACGAACTGCGTAAATCAGATATCTCTTTACCTAAGTTTAGATCATTACTATTTAAATATTACGTGTCTGCCATCACTTCTGTATTTGACATCGAGAACCCTAGGTCTTGGAAGTCTGTATGTCTGAAATGTCACCAGGCAAGACAGTTAACCGCACCTCTCAAATGCTGCTTTTAGGTTGAAACAAGAGCCCATCTGGGCTTTCACTCGGGCCACATGAGATTGAAGATGAAATACACTTTCATTTGAAATCCTCTTAGTAACAAGTCGTGCTTTAATTCGCCAGTGAGAACGTCATAAAAACGTCTGGTCTATTAATTGCTTTTATGACATGACTATGATAACGCAGGATTTGAACAACAGAATACTGGCAAATATTCAAGTGTATAAATGCAATACAAATATGACATATTCAGCCTTTGAATTTGATTGAAAATAGATCAAAAACTCGGGGAAATGTCCGGCTAAAACTGTATGAATAAATGTGAAATGAAACATAAATTTCATAGCAAGAAAAACAAATTAATTCCTAATGAGAAAGCTCTTCTAAGTCCGCATCTCAAATTCACAGACTGTTTTACAAAAACATTTGCGCCTATCGACACATGAGTTCAGTTGACCTTTCAAATAATTTATACTGAGGTACGCATACTTGTTGTTGAAGCCTACCTCGAACTTAACTTTCAGCTAACCTGTTTCCTTTCATTCCACAATGAATAATAATCTCATAAAGTAAGCCCGTAGCTTTCAATAAATTTGCCATTGTCTGAATGAAACAGCTAGATCTTTTCCAATTTCTCTCACGGTCACGGCAGAAGATACCCTGGATACCAGAGGCTCGAAATCGTCGGTCGAGCGAAGCGAGACCAGCTGAAATCGAGCCGCAGGCTTGATTTCAGCACGAGTCCCGAAGCGACGAGCCTCTGGCCTCCCGAGTAGAGATTTTCGTTTCTTCCGGTTCAGAATCTGTACCTCGTCCCCGATTGGTTGATTGAATCGTAGCCATGGAAACTGTGGCATTCAGATCTAACGAACATTTTGATTGGCTCCATCTTGAGATCGTGTTACAAACCGGTTCACGAGTCTTGACAGATTATACACACAAAGGTTAAAATTTCGATTGTGTGTTTCATAGTGCTGTACAATTAAATTCAAATGCAATACGGCCCACTGGCTATGAAAATCGCTGATTTTCTAACTCATACCCGGCTGGCATTTGTTTCTTCCTTCACGTTCGATTATCCAAACGAGTAATTGTACTGGTGGTTTGCCCTTTAAATGCCTAGCCTGAATGTCAGCCGTCCCACAGGCTATCTAAATGCCCCGTGATTTACTCCCACATAACAGAGCTAGAACAACTAGGAATCAAATTATGCATGCTCATTGGGAGATCCAAACATCAAAGTCGTCGAAGTAAATCGAGGAGAATTTGCATTTATCTTCGCAAGTCGAGAGTACGATTCAAAACATAAACAGGCCATTGTCGACGTGGAAGTGACATAAATTAACCCGTGGGCCGAAACCGGTTTGTATACATAAAAGCGAGGCTATGGGCATGAGATTGAGGCTGGCTATTCGAGCGGCCAGAGGTGCTCAACGGTCTTCTCGCCAAACAAATCAAAACTCCTTCGATCGCGGCACATTACAGTATATCCGTACCTGAGCACCTCTGGAACCAGGGTAGGCAGAAGACGGTCTCAAGCTACAAAACTTGAATTTTAATCCTCTTCATAGTAACGTAATTTAACGTCTCAGATATTATATATATTCCCTACTTCAGCTAGCGCTGTGCATTTCAAGTACTTTTTCCTCTCTCTTTGCTGGCAGTTCATGCTTCTTGTTCGTGTAGTTGCCCCACTGAGCCGTAACCAGAAAACGAGCACAGCATTTCAGTTGGCATACATTGAAAACATCTGCTTAACTAATTAAGATTTGTAAAAATCTTAGCGGATCATGTAAATATTCCGCTTGGCTCAATGAGGGTTTCTGCTGTCAAAGTTCATTTTTTGTTTCAGTTTTCCCCATATTAGCAGACATGTATAATGTCTCGAGCTCTCAATCCAGTAGAAGACTCTGGTTATTCTGTCGTAAAACATGCCTTAGCTGTACAAGACCTGACCCAAATTTAGGTTGTATTGCATAATTGCCCACGATGTAATAGATTTCTGACAATGACTCATTAAAATTGATATCTCCTTGTCTCGCCTAGTCTGAGAGCTTTGAACTTTCTTATCTGAGCGCGCCTGACGAAATCTAACCTTTGATTATAATTCGATACCCGTTGATATCCAAACGTGTTTGGATATTGTATTTCGCTTACGTTTCTAAATGTACATTGGATCTGTCCAGACAGCGCTGATCGAATATATTACGTTGTTCATGTATTTTTATGGTCAACAAGAGCGCCAGTTGAAATATCCTGAGCCTGTTGGAAGGCTTTCGCCCTCGCGGGTCGACCATTTTGATTTACTGTATGAAATTATGTAAATAAATTAACCTGGCGAGTGTTACGTGACCAGCACAGTGCGATCTGATTGGTGGTGAAGTTGACCTTTAACGCATGCGCAGAAATTTTGCGACACCCAACAAAAAAATATTTTAAAAAATATTTAACGGCTTGCATTTTAAGACTCGGTGCTGCCACAGGCAGCCCGAGTAATAAGTATTGTAATTAGATCATTTATTGTAATTTTATTTTTCATAGGAAACCAACGTAATTCACTCTTTTCACCTTGTGGCCATCTTGGATTCAAAGCGAGGCAATCCTTTGTTTTTTGCCAGGTGAGCCTCATTTTGACTATCCCTCACTACGAGGCTGACCTGGCAAAAACAATGGATTGCCTCGCTTTGAATCCAAGATGGAAATAAATAAATAAATATTCTGCTGGGGACTCGACTACTGGCGCGCGCGCTCTGTTCGAAAATGGCGTGATAATGACGTCAACAGCGCGCGCGAACAAAAATTGAAACTTTTACTAACTGTATCACAGGAAAATTTCTGCAGTTTCCCCCTTTCTCTGTTGCTTTCCTGATCAAATATTTGCAAGAAATACCGGGTATTTAATACAAAGGTACATTTACGTCAAAATCTCGTTCGACTACTTTCTTTTGGCAGCTGACATGTTCACTCGATATCGTGTTATGACAACAATGAGGTCTTCCACAAATTTACCCATGATACTGTGCCAGATCGTGACGCACCACCGCCAGAAGTGGGGAGGAACGATGTCGTTCTGAGTAGTTCCACAGGCTCTTCCTTTCCGCTTTCCCCTTTCTCTCCCCCAGACCCCTCTTCTTTTTTTGGCCTGCGTTTTTGTTTCGCTCCCTTTCCAACCCCTTTCCCACTATCTGAGAGCCTGGAACAGGCTAAGTGAATGACAGCAGTCAATCATTTTTCGCGCCTTTTTTAGCGGGAAATTAGAAAATCGCATTTTCAAGGCTTTAAAATTTTTTTTTGAGTTTCGAGTTTTTTTGTGATGCTAGATTAGGGCTTTTATATTTAGAATTTGCGAAAAAACGCATTTTCGAAACTTTTCCATTTTGAACCTTTATCGAGACCTTAAATAAATCCAGGTGATCTTTAGTTCAATTTGGTATCATTATGTGTTTAAATAAAGATTGATTGACTGCAATGGCAAGATTGATTTACACGAAAGCCCATATCCATACCAGGAGTCCATTACCAGGAGCGCGCGTCCATCTCCCATATTAGGTCTGTGAGTCAGCGTATGACCGGATTGAGCTATATTTAGAACAGATCTCACGGGAGTTCACGTGCCCACACTTTGGAAATCCAATCAAACCATAGTGTGGACAATGCAGTGTTAGTAAAATCACCTCAAAGAACAATAGATCATTCTTAATCTCCACAATTACGGCAAGCCGATGCACGATCACAGCAGAGTCAGAAGGCAGTTACCCGGGAAACATGTTTTTAAAATAGCTCAAACTGGACTCACGGCTATAGTATATATGGACGCTCCTGGTAATGGGCTCCTGTCCATACCCATACAGTTAAATTAAATAAGGCAATAATCATATAGATAAAAATAGTACATTAGAGAGTTACTGCAGAGGTCGGCAGCAATATTATATATATTATTATATATATGCCCTCAGTTGACTGCAATATTAATCTAATATTAGTGTTAGCTAAAGTTGCTTTCAGGAGCCCATTACCAGGAGCCCATTACCAGGAGCGTACCTATGTGATGGGTAGCGCCCACAGCACAGTAGACGATGTGGCTATTTATAGTCGCGAAGTTCTGGTATGCGATTACGTTGTCTTTTGTTCTCTTGCGCTTTAGTATTTTTAGCAGTTTGAACAGTGTTAATTACAATTTTTCAGTGCATCCTGATTGGTTAAAAGTGACGTCCTTTGTTTCTTCTCGCGGGAAACTCAAAGCTAAAAATAGCTACATCATCTGTTCTGCTGTTGGACAGACCTAATCTGGGAGATGCACGCTCCTGGTAATGGGCTCCTGTTGCTATTCAATGCGTAGTCAAATTATCAATAATCGCCTATTAAAGTGCATATAAGCCTACATTAGTTATATTTGATATTTAATATTGTACATGAAGTGGATAGTCCAATGGTAGAATATTTCTTGATTTGGGTGTTGCGTCTACGAGATATTTAACAATTATTCACCTCCGTATCGGTAAATAGTGGTGGATATTTACCGAGCTGCTTTGGCGAGGTAAATAACCATCACTATTCACCGACACTGCATGAGGTGAATAATTGTTTTAGTATATACCACACATTAGTGAATAGCCAGCACCAAATAGTTATTTTATTTTCTGTCAAATGGACAAAAACTCCCGCGAGGTGATCGTTGCTTTGCTCGGAGGTGAATATGAAAACATATTCACTGTTTGAGTAGCCAATCACAGCGCGCGAAAAGTGGTGATATTCACTGGTGTGGAAAATACAAAAAAGGTTTATATTTCCGACATTTGCTGAGTTTCTTTGTGCTTGTGAATTAAGCTATTTTCTAATTTAGAATTTTTTTGTAAAATTACTTTGATTTCTAGCATTGAAACCAGTATAAAGCAGGATTAAACATAATAAAAAGGGCAGAATTACTAGAGACCTTAAGATTACCGCCACAGATGAGGAAGATCCATAAACCGTGATAGTCCTAAGTTAATTAGAAATCACTAATTATAAAGCTTTAAAAAGAGTATATATTTCATGTTCACTGAGACCTTCCTTAGAGATCTAAGAATATATAAACATTTATTGGCCTCATATAGTTTGGTCCCAATATGAAAGGATATGCAATATTTTCCTTGAAGACTAGATCTACACACAGTTTGTTAATCATTTTTGCACATTTACTTTGATTTCATCTATCCAACACGTGTGCTAGGATAGCAGTTTATATGAAAACTACTGAAAATAATTTTGTTCCGACCCGTTACATAAAGGCACAACTCCTTTTAACGGTATTTCCGATTTTTCAACAGATTCATCAGACATCCTGTGGTTTCACCCCAGTCTCTTGCGTCCATGAAGATTGTGGCAAACAAGTAACACGAGCAGGACTCGCTCATCACCTACAGCTCGAGTGCCTTTACAGGGAAGAGTTGTGTGCCTCCTGTAACGAGCCCACTGTTGTTGCTCACTGGAAGGTGAATTTATCTGAATTTCTTCTACGTCCTAGCCATCACTACCACACATAAGATTTCTTTCCAGGAAAAAATAGAGACAGACAGACAGTCAGATAATGAGATCCAGTTCTCTATACCAGGAACCCATAATCAGGAGCGTCCATATCCCCTATATAGGTGCTACGGCGTTTTCACAAATTGTGCTATTTTTAGATTATTTTCCCCGCCAATAGGTGGGTTGCACCAGTGGAGGAACAAAAGATGCCTCATTACATGATTGCAACCCAAGAATAGCGGGAAACCGTTCTAAAAATAACCTAACCTGTGAAAACGCTGTGACATAGGCCTAGTATACGGGATAGACGCTCCTAGTTATCAGGGGCTCCTGTCTATGCCTGGTGTACTTTATTATGAACTAAATGTGCATACTAATCAAGTAGGCTGGACATTTGCGACACTGCATGTGCAAATTGCCGAAATTGTCAAACGAATATCATCTTGACATGTGGAATGACGCTGGAGCTAACAGTCTTTCTGTTGTTTCTTTCAGTATCATCATGAGAACCAATGCATAAAACGATGTCCTCGCCCTGAGGTAAACATACACACAGGCTTTCTAATTCCTTTATCCTCGAGTGATGCAAAAAAATCAGAAGACGCATTTACACCTTTGCCACCATCGCAAAGGGCCTTTTGCAGGAATGCAATCACGTGGTTCTACTGGGTGGCAGAAAAGTCTGACTTCATTTATTTAAATGCACTTGTACGAGATCGGTAGTGTTATTAGCTAAACCTGTTTGTAAATGCTATTTTCCACCTCCAATCGATTGTCGATCTTTTTAAAACAGCGCTTTTAAAGATAGCTTACCGTCCACCATCCATGGCAACGCCTTTCCCATGGGGATCACAAGCTCAGTTCATTCGTTAACGAAGTATTATGTCAGCACGTGACTGTTTGCTGCAAAAGGTCTTCCTTGCTAACGTATGGCATCAATAAAACCACTGAATATGGCGGCACGAGAGCGCTCTTGTAACAGCCATTTGTGGTCTTTGTTCAATGTCTGGAATATTACCGCGTGCGTAGGAAGAATTAAATATACTCAAGTGTGATTGGGTAATTTGCACTTGCCGTGTAAATACAAAAAGTCCGCGTAGAGCTGTGAGCTGTGATTGGGTAATTTGCACTTGCCGTGTAAATACGAAAAGTGCGCGCATAGAGCTGGAACAAGACACAAACAGTGCTTTCTCGTGAAATTACGTGTTAATTGTTCCTTTTCTTCGCCTCTTATCTCCTTTTCCCCTAGATTTTCGTATTATAGCGTAAGAACAGGCTTTCCTAAAGGGTGTTCGTGTCCCAGGGGGGGGGGGGGGGGGGTATTCGACTAAAGTTTGGTAGAGGGGTACCGCTGAGACTCTCAAACCCTAACCCTGTTTAAGATAGGAAATTTAGAAAATGTCATATCCTGTATAAGATTACACTCTAAATATTATACCCTATCTAAGACTTGAAGTCAAACACTGTACCATGACTCGTGGACGTGATAGAATCCGAAGGCAAAAACTGCCAAGTTTCGGAAAAGGTGATAAAATCAATACCCTATTCAAGATTTCTCAGTGATGAATAGTGTATTCTTATTTTGGTAACCCTTTCCCTGCTAGCAGAGGTCTCTCTCTGTCTTGGTAAAATGGAAGGTGAGGGAGAGACCTCTGCCGACATCCGACGCTTGCCGTGCGCTCATAAGTACACGTGAGATCGCGTCACTTGTTGCCAAGGAAACTTCACGCATGCGCGACAGAGAAAGCGTCGGATGTCGCAGAGGTCTCTCCCACGCCTTCCATTTTACCAAGACAGAGAGAGACCTCTGCTAGCAGGGAAGGTAACCCTGTTCGAGACGCTACATTGTATCCTATTCCCAGCACTCGTTTTCTACAGTTTTTCTCCTTTTCCTTTTCCTTTCGTTATCACTGAAATATCTGCAGAAATACAACATGTTCAATGCAGAATACATTGACGTAAGAATCTAGTCAAAAACGTTGATTCGAAAACTTTTGGGACGGTTAGTCCGGGAAGGAAAAAAACGGGACCGGAGCAAATTATACCTTCCACAAAGCATGAATTTTAAATCCAAAGTTATATTTAATGCTAATACGCTTAAATAATTTAAATCGCTTCCTTCCCCACTCCGCGTTACATCAGTCCGGAGTTACCATCTCTGACATGTAACTTATACAATTCTCCCAATCAGGAATTCGCACGAATGAATGTTCAACTCGATGAAGCTGAGGGACGCATAAGAGCACTAGAACAAGAATCCCAAGATCAAATAGTAGCTTTGCGTAGCCTTGAAGAGAGGATAAACGGTCTCGAAAGTGTCAGCTTTAATGGTGTTTTGAGGTGGAAGATCGAGAACGTCGCCCAAAAACGCAACGATGCAAGGACAGAAAGGCTGGTGTCGTTCTACAGTCCATGTTTCTACACAGGAACTGACGGTTACAAAATGTGCGCGCGCATCTACCTTGATGGCGTTGGAAGGGGTCGGGGAACACACATCTCATTGTTCTTTGTGCTCATGCGCGGAAACTACGATGCGCTACTCCGCTGGCCATTCAGACATAAGGTGACACTGATGTTACTGGATCAAGACAACGAAGAGCACATTATAGATGCATTCAGACCTGACCCAGAAAGCAGTTCATTCCAGAAACCGGCCAGAGAGATGAACATTGCTTCTGGTTGTCCTTTATTCTGCTCGCACGCAAATCTCCAGAGGTACGCCTATATTCGGGATGACGCGATGTTCATTAAGGTCATCGTGGAGATCTCCGACTGAAATGGCCGGGAATAGAGTACCGAAGTGACGACGTCATACATTTTCGCTTTAAGAATATGTGACCACAGTTTCATAAAGAACAATATAAAAGAAGATTACATACCAAAAATGAGGTGAATACGATGAAAATCGGCCGAGATATGGACATTTTTGTGTTGGGGCCAGATTCACGAAGGTGTATTAGGACACAAGAGCCTCCTAAGATAGACTTTAGGACAAAAGTGTTATTCACGAACACCTCCTAAGTCTTGAGACGTGTCCTAAATTTAAGAGGTAAAAATCCATGTCCTAAACACAAAAATGGCGGCCATATTATTGGCGCTCCAACGTCGGCGAACGTTAAGGGGCCGGGCGGCCTTCACCTCCTCGGAACCTGGAATAGTACTGGCTATCCAAACAATGCCCAACCCTGAAACAATACAAACCCTAACCCTAAAACAATGCAATTCTTTGTCAGTGCAGTCCAAATGGGGTCCAATAAAATGCAAGGTTTTGAGAGGTGAAGGCCTGCTGGCGTTAAGACGGGAACGAGTCTTTCGAGACCGCGCCAATTCCTTGGATTTGGAAGAGGAAATCCTGTTGAGGCAGTATCGCTTCACCCATAACATCTATGATTTTCTCCTCTATTTCCTTAAGCTGTGGCGGTGGAGGGCCTCCCCTAGCCCAGTCTTCCTTGCTTCTTTGCGGTTTGAAGCCGCTTTCTTTTTTGTTTCGCTCTTCAAGGTCTGGCCCCTGGGGCCAGATTCAGGAAACTTTTCCGAAGACATGTCATAAGATATAAAATTTGTGACTGGCCTAAGAGATGTCGTAAATGCGATTCAGCAACTCTGTCCTAGTGTACTCAGCTAAGACATCTCTTACGTTTCCAGCCTCCGTGAAATTATCGATTATAATGAAAACGCCAATCAGCGCTGGCCTTATATATGGACTAATTATTTTATAATGGTATGTGTTTAAATTATTGCTTTCTCATTCTTTAGGTTCGCATTAAGTCACAGATTAGTCTTTTATATTTTTACATTTTACATTTTTACATTTTTAATCTATTACTGCATGTACTATAGTTATAACACTTTTAATATCACTGTAAATTGAAGCTGAAAAGCCCTGTCGGGAGCTTTCAATAAAACATATATGTATTCGCGAAATCAGTCGTTATGGCTGCGAACGCAGAGGCGAAGGCCCAATTTTACCAAACAAGAAATAGCGGTTTTGGTAGAAGCCGTACAAAGTAGGATTTTTTATTTATTTAACTCCTTCAATAACACGGTTCAGAAGAAATGCGCATTGGAGAGGGTACGCGAAGAGGTGAGGGCTGTGTCTGGCAACAATCGGTCGGTGGATGAAGTACGAAAGAAATGAATGACCTTGAAGAGCGAAACAAAGAAGAAAGCGGCTTCAAACCGCAAAGAAGCAAGGAAGACTGGGGGCGGTCCTCCATCGCCACAGCTTAAGGAAATAGAGGAGAAAATCATAGATGTTATGGGTGAAGCGATACTGCCTCAACATGATTTCTCTTCCAAATCTAATGGATTAGCGCGAAAGACTCGTTCCCGTCTTAACGCTCGCCGACGTTGGAGCACCAATAACATGGCCGCCATTGTTGTGTTGAGGACATATCCTAAAAGTTAAGACATCGATTTTGACCTCTTAAGTTTAGGACACGTCTTAAGCCTTAAGAGGTGTTCGTGAATAACACTTTTGTCCTAAAGTCTATCTTAAGAGGCTCTTGTGTCCTAAGACACCTTCGTGAATCTGGCGCCTGGTTCCTAAGTTTATGATCCAGTGCAAAAATACAGTGATTCGTTAAAGAAAATTATATATTCCAATGCAGCCCTATATCTCAGCCGCTTTTTGTCGTATACACCTCATTTTTGGTATGTAATGTTCTTTTACATTGCTCTTTCCGAATCGGTGGTTCATAAAATTCTACATCTAAATTTTGCAACTTTGTGACGTCACACTTCGGTACTCTATAGTGTTGCGCACAGATGACGTCACAAAATGTTTGACCCCCCAAGACTCAGACGAACAAACCACTTTTCGCGCTATTAGAACTTAAAGAATAAAGCAGCACTTCAGTTCGTCGTCTGACTATTCTACCAGAAATGACGGCTTTCCTGTATTATATTTTTAACGAGAATCTGATGATTATACTGTCGAACAGCTTAAACGTTGGCTAAAATACAAAGGATTGAAACAAAACGATAAACGGCAATCTTATTAAGCGAGTTTGAAAGAGGTGCAAACATGGCGCGAAATACAGTGTTGTATGGGAATCCGATGCCAAATAATTTCCGTAAAGTTTCCGTAGAATGGGAAACTTAAGATACCAGGTAAAAGATTAACAGATCAAAATTTGAGGGATGTAGCTGTGCTGAGAAGCGTGCAATCGTGTTTTCAATTTTCCATACATTTATCTGTAACAACAAGCCCAAGTCCGCGGGAAAATTTAGACAAATGTATGGTAAACTTTCCAGCACAGCTACATCCCTCAAATTTTGATCAGTTAATCTTTTACCTGGTATCTAAAGTTTACAGACAGTGAATATTTCAGAAATGCGATTTTACGGAAATTATTTGGCATCGGATTTCCATACAAACACTGCATTTCCCGCCATGCATGTTTGCAACTGGACTATTCGTTGCCGCAAACCACGTTTAATATAGTAAAGCTCTAACTGAATCCAAAACTCATATTTCCCCTTAAAATATCGCTGTTATAGACTTCATCTAAACGTTGAACAGTCAGGTTTTTCCGTAAGATGGCAAAAACAAATGAGAAATGTAGCCGTATAAATTCTTTAAAATTCATTAGAGACCAAAGCTAATGTCATGGCTGGAAAATTACCAACTGTGCAAAGTTTTGAGCAGATATTTTAGATTCAGACTGTACAGACAAAGTTACGAGCTAACAATTTATGGTTCCACAAATCTTACTGACGAATTTCCCACCACCATACATTTCTCTGTAATATTTTTGTTTGCAAATTTATAACTTTGTAAGAAAAAAAGATAGAACCTTTAAATTCGGCCATTATATAATTTGTTTAAATTTGTCGAGTTTTCAATACCCATTCCGCGCGATATCTCCGAAAGAAATTTTAAAACTTTATTTGTGTTCATAAAATAAATCAAAGCAATGCAGATGTACATGAGTCTTAGCTTCAAAACCGTATTTAGAATCCATAAATTCAAGTAAACTATGGTTGAACTGATTGAAGTTCCTTCTCACTGTTTACTGGCGGGTAGTGGGACTTCAGAAATTTGTAGTTCAGACAAACTCCCGCTTGGAATGCGTTTCATTGTACTTGTCTCGTTGTTCTGTGCTTTTGAGGTCTAGATCTCCTGTACAAACATTTATCCAGCGCTGACATTTCTCATTGCATTCCGTGTGTAGGTTTTGAATCGAAAAGGCCAAGAAAAGATGAGAAACTTCTATAAACATCTCCGAGATATATCTCTTTGAGCGATTTAAGAAAGTTTTGTTTTCACATCTAGAGTCGGTCTTACTAGTCTTACATCTCCCCAGCAACAGTGCTTGGTAGTCACCATTACTGGTATGACGGGGAATCTTATTTAAGGTATTGCTTCTTTTTTTTGATCGAAATAACTACGAATTATATCCTAACACGGCTCTCGAACTATTCAATATCGAAATATTGTAAACAGTCTTGCGGGGGGAGAATCTATTTTTAGAAACTGCGCAGCGCTATTCGCACGAATGAATGTTCAACTCTGAGGCTGAGGAACGCATAAGAGCACAAGAACATCGGCAAGAATCCCAAGATCAAACAGTAGCTTTGCGTAGCCTTGAAGAGAATGATAAACGATCTCGAAGGTGTTAGCTTTAATGGTGTTTTGATGTGGAAGATCGAGAACATCGCTCAAAACGCAATGATACAAGAACAACTAAGAACAGGAAGACTGGTGTCGTTCTATAGTCGGTGTTTCTACACAGGACCTCACGGTTACCAAATGCATGTGCGCACGCATCTACCTCAATGAGAAGGAGCAATGAGATGTGTGGTCTCTTGCCCATTGTGCTCTTGCGCGGTAACGTAAAACTACGACGCCTTTATTCGGGATGACACGATGTTCATTAAGATCATTATGGCTAGCCTCGATAGGCCTACTCTGGGATCTAAACTCGCCTTAACTCGCCAAGCCAAAAAATGGACATTTTCCTTAAATCGCCTTAACCCGCCTTAACCCGCCCTAACTCGCAAAGCCAGAAAAAGGATTTTTTTCTTAAATCGCCTTAACTCACCCTAAATCGCCTTAACCCCGCCCTAACTCACAAAGCCAGAAAACGGAAATTTTCCTTAAATCGCCTTAACCCACCCTAAATCGCCTTAACTCACCCTAACTCGCAAATCCCCAGTTTTCCTTTGCCTTCATTGGCAAAGCTAAAAATGATAATCACTAAACATGACTTACAATTTGAGCCCCATTCACTGAAATTCATGTCTACAAAGATGTCAATACATACATGTGATTTGTGTTCACATGTGTCAAAAAGACATTAGTGTAGTCTGGCTGAAGTCAACGTACACTTTGTCACATATGTAGTAACACCTCTGTTGTATGATGTACAACTAGTGAATTTATCCAAGTCCAGT
This sequence comes from Actinernus sp. WN-2022, assembly GCA_030867875.1. Classification (NCBI taxonomy): domain Eukaryota; kingdom Metazoa; phylum Cnidaria; class Anthozoa; order Actiniaria; family Actinernidae; genus Actinernus; species Actinernus sp. WN-2022. Next base: position 68,545,191 of record JAOWCC010000936.1, read on the forward strand.
ATGGCAAAATATTTAAGTAGAGATGGCGAGACAGAAGGTTGAGCCTAATATTAAAAGTTTTAAAAGTGTTTTATTACCGGTATAATGCACCAGTCAATGTAAATCCCCACCTTCCCCAGGCTACAGATTAGTGGGACTTGGATTTTGAACCTGGCAAAATATGTTTTAGCCCTTGCCCACCGGGGTGTTTATATGAAGAAAATACCTGCTTTTGCTGTAAAATGCCTTGAACACATACTATCATACAATGTTGAGCCCCAATACCAGGGGGAGAGATGATAAAACATAGATGATACTCAACACACCCCCCCCCCCCCTCTTTAAATTGCTTATACATGTAACAATATAACCTAATCTGCATAAAATAGTAGAAAATAGTAGAGGGAAGAGGGGACACTTAATCTGGGCAACACCAGAACATGCAAAACTATATGTTTTTGTATTGTCCACAAATGTTAAGAATTTTGTTTTACAATTCTATACATTCAATTAATGATTGTGAGGTTAGTTGAAGTTAATTGGTTAAAAGATGTGAATCACAAGCAGCTGTTATTTTATTTGTTATTTTGCTTTGAAATTACTTAATCTGTTTCATGATTCTAAAGCGAAAGCAATACCTATGCTTGTTGAAACCAAACCTTGCTGATGTATTTATTATACAGTTGTGCGCTGTCAATGTCAAAGCTATTGTGCTTCTTTATGTTAGCATGTGAGTGATCGAGTTGAGTCACTGATAGTTCTTTAACTGCATGATTCATCATTTTGAATCTAATTGTGTGTTAAGTTTATGCATGTATTGTATTCACCGTATTAATGTTGAGTATGTGTGTATGTTAATGTTGTATATGTATTTACTAGTATATATATATGTCAAGATGTATGTGCAGGTAGCCATGCAGTGCATGTGTGCAGGTAGGATAGGTGTATGTCTATTAATCAATAATAAATATACATGTGCGTTATTAATATCGACTGACTATTTCAATATTAACCGCTCAATTGCCTGACAGATAAATAACAAGGATATTTTTCTGACTAAACCTTAATTTTATAATTGATATAATAGTTAATATATATATATATATATTAACTATTATATCAATTATATATATATTCATAAATATGTAGATATATACATGGGATGAATATTTAACAATTATTCACCGAAGTGGAGGTGAATAGTGGTGGATATTTACTGAGCCGCTTCGGTGAGGTAAATATCCACCACTATTCACCAACACTAAGGTGAATAATTGTTTTAGTTCCGGGTGAATAACCAGCACCAAATAGTTATTTTGTTTTATTTCAAATGGACAAAAACTCGCGCGAGATGATCGCTGCTTTGCTCGGAGGTGAATTATTATAATTTCATATTCACTGTTTGAGTAGCCAATCAGAGCGCGCGAAAAGTGATATTCACTGGTGTGGTATATACTAAAGATGTATGTTTGCAGATGTGTTTTGCAGATGTGTTTGCAGAAATTAGAAAAATGTTGGCTAGGTCATATATAATTTCTGTATTAATTCCCTAACACAAATGAATTGTACATGTATGTATTTATTATTTGGAGACCAATATGGCAATGGTGTAAAACAATAGATTGTGTTGGGGAATGCAGAATACAGATTAACCAGACAGCTTTTTTAAATTGATGCTGTATAGGGTATTTAAATTTTACGACTATACTGACTTACCATATAAGTTTAATAATTATTTAATTGCATCTGTATTTCATGTATATATTAATTATTGCAATTTTTATATTATTATGGCAGTGGTGAATTTCCTAAACCTGCCTTAACTCACCTTAGCTCACCACATACACTAAATCTTGTAAGGAGTTTTCCCTAAAAACCCTTAACCCACCTTAACTTGCCACATACAAATTTAAGTTATTTCCTTATACTGCCTTAAATCGCCTTAACTCGCCACATACAATTTTTTTTTTCTTAAATTGCCTTAACTCGCCTTAACTCGCACAACCTCGCCTTAACTCGCCACGAGTTTAGATCCCAGAGTAGGCTCACACCGCGTCAAAACGGTATGCTCCGCTGGCCAAAAGAACGAAGGCTCTGCTATCAAATACAAATTACCGAGGGTTTCAACTTTTTTAGTAAATAATTTTATAACTTAGTAAACTCACAATGAATTACAAATTAAGAAAACTTCAACCTGTTAAAGTCTTAGGCTTAGCTTTTAAGTAGTTTTCTTATTTTTTGACAAAACAGTTCACAAATAGTACTTTTACGCAGAAATTTTAAAATCACGGGTATGTGCCTGTTGTTTCATTTCAGTTTCGCGGGAAACTGGGGGCGGCCGCGCGCCGATAAGAAATAGCAAATACGCATGCGCGTAACGTTTTGCCGCGGTGTGGAGTAGGCTAGGCCTCTCGATTGAAATCACGCCATTTGAAACGCGTGTTCAATTGACAGTTATCAGAGCCACAGTAGATGAAAACTATCATCCGCTTTAGAGAACATGCAAATGAGTATGTTAACGAATATTAGAGCGGATTTCGTATGAGTGGGCAAGTTACAGCAATGACTTACGGCACGGTTACTGTATTGTTTTTATCTTTCTGATCCAATCAAATTACAGAGTTACGATACAGTTACAGCACGGTTACGGTGAAGATACAGACATGCCGGATGTTTGTCCCACTCATACGAAATCCGCTCGCCAAACGTTGCGACGTTTACTACGCTGTTGCAACATTAAACAGCTAGTTTAGTAGGACAGGCAAACTAGTCATAATCGCCCATATGTTGGAGGGCGTTAAAAAACACTGCTCTTAGACATCCAAATTGCCTGGACATCTTGCAGTTCGATTAGTATCCATTATTAACCGTTTTCATATATATTAGCTCAGTTTTAAAACTCGTTGGTGATAAGAAAGGAAGTTTTTTTTGGGTGTTACTTGATTGGCACTTATGTATCTCAGCGGGCCATCTGTTGTTTTTCCGTTTCTCATCGTTCGTCTTTAGCGGAAGAGAGATGCAAATTCGTTGAAAGATCAGTTAAAAGGTCCGCCAGCGAATACGGCAAGTTGTATAAAATTTCAGCTCCGGTTCTTTCAAATGTCATTTTTCCCGCACTGGAACCATGACTTAGTACAGTAGGCTTAGATACCGCGTCAGTCTTGTTTAATTTCCCGACCGACCGACCCTTAGCGATGAGAAACCGACAGGGAAAAAGTATGGATGGCCTCATTTTACAATTTCAGAATTTTTAACTCGCGACGTTTAATCAAGAATGTGGTGGTATTCTAAAATTCCCCTAAATTCTTTGTGATGTTCCAAAAAACCGACAGAATCATCTGCTGTAAAATGTTCTTGCGGCATCACTCAAATAACATCGCGAAACAAGCACCAGCCAAAGATTGCACGAGTTACCCTTAACGATATTTCCCAATCAAATACACACACACATAGGTTTCCATGTATCTTGGTTTCAATACTTTACTGTTTTTAACCCTCTACTTGGCGTAGGCACCGTCATGATCTCTACGTACAATGTCTAAATCCCCACCTCAGTTATTTCCGCAGGTGTCATGATAAAACTGCATGAAAACGAGGCGAACGGAGTTAGAAATATTACATTATTGTACAGCGAATTTCTCGATTTTGTTTTGAAGATAATTCTCGTTTTTCATATTCGCGGACGAGTCACCGTGCGCCTCGTTCTCATATACTCTTGACATGAAATATTCAAAATGACAGAGGGAACCAAAGGGCGAGCATCCCTTTCATTGTGCAGGTCCTAGTTTATACTGCCTAAAGCCCAATCAATAACTATTTTACTATTCACCTATTTACGTGATATAGAATAACTTCAGCGGTATTTTTTTTATCATTGATATAGATTCACGTTCATTGTTGAATAGTGGAATTTTTGATTTGGGGGTTGCGTCTATGAGTTATATAGGTTACTATATTCCCAAAATGCTATGTGACGTCAACCCAGGCATTAGTTATTATAAATACATGCTGGTAGAGATAAATGACCTTTGATACACATCCAGGTTATAATAATTATAGTTTATATCAGTAATTTTACCAATTATATTAAGACTAAATCAGAGAAGTTTCATTCACAAGGAGAAATAAATTAAATTCCTGGGATGACGTCACATCATTGGCATTTTGGAAATATAAACCTCCAACTCAAAGACGCAACACCCAAATCAAGAAATAATATACATTTTAACTAAAGTCGAACCTCTACACAACGGCCACCGTGAAATTTGACACCACATGTTAATGTACTCTATTATCATATAGGCACCGTTTATAAGTTACATTTTGTAATGGATACTACAACCATGAACCAGGTTCAGTGCGTGTAACTGGCTAAAAATTAAACTCCCTCAATGAAAGTACAGTATGGAATTTCAACTACAGTATTCATTCGTTGAGTGGCCGTTGTGTAGAGGTTATTTTAAGTGCATTTTGGGGTTTGGGAAAACGTACGGTAGTGCTGGCCGTTGTGTAGAGGTGGCCGTTGCGGGGAGGTTTCAATAACAGTAAATGTATCGACTGGTGGCCGGGACAAAATTTCGTGGCCGTTGTGGAGTGGTGGCCGTTAGTGGAGGTTCGACTGTATTCACTTGATGTAGAATCAACATTTATGATAAAAAAAATAAACGATAGAGGCACTTTAAAATTTTCCATTTTAAATGTGATCGCTGCAATTCATTCACGCACACGCTTCCACGTACTTTTAGAAAGCTTTTATTCATCTTGTTACTCGGGCCAGGCCTTTGGCCGGCACGAGTCTTACATCGCAAATGTCTTTTTTCGCCGTTAACCAATCAGATAGCACCTTCTTTGGAAGTTCTTTTCGCCACCGTACCAATCAGATTGCACTGTTCTGGTCACGTGAACAGTGGACAACATTTCCAGGTTTTTCAAGATGGCGGCGAGTGGGAGTTTTGACTTAGCAAAACCTTTAATATCAGCTGTTTTTTTGTGTAAACCAAAGGTTCCTTCAAGTGCAATACCAAGATTTTTGTCTTTTCTAAAGCTGAGAGGTGTTTCACGGGCTTTGGACGGGAATTGATCACATATTATGCGACATGCTTTAAGATACACTCGTGACAGTCGGCTATAAAGACAGTAGCTTGTAAATGTAACACTGTTATTTCCAGGGAGTTGTATCGACTCCAAATCTGGAGTAAAATAAAAAGGTTCAGGACCATCCCCTTACCGGAGTTATTTTAACTCCAGTATTTAAACTCTTATTTTGGAGTAAGAACACCTCCAGTTTGGAGTTAATGTAACTCTAAAATTGGAGTAGAACTAACTCTAATGTGGGAGTATAAATCACTCTGAAAGTGGAGTACTAGAAAAAGGTTCAGGACCATCCCCTTACTAGAGTTATTTTAACTCCAGCATTTTAACTTCAGTTTTGGAGTTTAATAACACTCCCAAATAAGAGTAAAGTTTACTCTCGTAGGAGTAAACAAATCTGATTGGAGAAAAACTAACCCAACCATTTTTACCCCCAAATGAAATAAAAGTTAACATTAAAGTCTGAACACAATTATGTCTAAGTACATATTTTAATATAATAGATATGGGCAAATTTACAAGAATATATGTGTGTATAAAATAGAAATATTTACTTTAAAGCAACATGTATATGCATTTCTCTTTGGATTACTTTGATGCAGAATGATATTTAACTCAAACAATATATATATATATAAACTATACTGAAAATAAACTACTGATACAGATTTTCAGTACACACTGGTCTATAATAATTATTGTTGTTCTCGTTAGAAAACACTTACTCATAGTGAGTGTCATCAAAATAACTCAATTAACAAGGTTTTACAACCTATCAATCGTTTTCTTTTCCGGCTTCTACACTCTTGGTTACAAAGGTAAATATTATATAATGATGATAGGGAATAATGATAGAGAATATATTATCAACAACTACATGTATACTGTATTCTTACCCCACAAGCAATGTCTTCTTCGACTCCACGAAAAGCGAGAAGAAAGGAAGGCTCTGCAGTATATGTTGTTTTCTTATTGAGCATGCAGCAACGTTTTTATCTTGTGCCAGACTCACTCCATTGTGTCTGACACCTACATCCGTCATTGTTGCAGTGGTCCCAGGTTTGGTCCAGAATCAGCTGCAATCAAAAATTAGCCGCACGGTGATAAACCGATTTTAACAGGCTTGTCATGCCCAACATCTTAAGCAAAGAAAAACATGAATGCCTCACAGCCTTTTCTTTTCGTGAAGTTGAAGAAGGCTCTGCTCACAGCATACTCTATTCTTTGCTTCATTTAGAACAGCTGCCTCACAAAATAAATAGACATTATTATAAGTAATTGCATGACATTTCAGGAGATCAGTGATTAAATTTCCCCGCAAGCCAATGGAGGTTTGTCCCTGGTGAAACTCATTGCAGGATCCTTGAGGATCTTTGAGGATCCTTAAGGATCAGAGAAGGATCCTTGTAAGGGCAGGATCAGAGAAGGATTTGTCAAGGATCCTGTGGCCCCAGGAATTCTGAAGATCCTTGCCAGGATCCTGCCAGGATCCTGCTAAGATCCTTTCAGGATCCTGTAACATTCAAATTAATCTAGTAAGGGCAGGATCCTTGTAAGATCCTTGAGGATTTATCCAGGATCCTGTCAGGATTCAGGCAAGATCCTTGCAGGAAATAATTTCTTGTAAGGACAGGATCCTTGTAAGATCCTTGAGGATTTATTCAGGATCCTGTCAGGATTCAGGCAAGATCCTTGCATGAAATAATTTCTTGTATGGATAGGATCCTTGAAAGATCCTGGAGGATTTATTCAGGATCCTGTCAGGATTCAGGCATGATCCTTGCAGGAAATAACTCTTGTAAGGACAGGATCCTTGTAAGATCCTTGAGGATTTATCCAGCTAGGATCCTGTCAGGATTCAGGCAAGATCCTTGCAGGAAATAATTTCTTGTATGGATAGGATCCTTGAAAGATCCTGGAGGATTTATTCAGGATCCTGTCAGGATTCAGGCATGATCCTTGCAGGAAATAACTTATTGTAAGGACAGGATCCTTGGAAGATCCTTGAGGATTTATCCAAGATCCTGTCAGGATTCAGACAAGATCCTTGCAGGAAATAATTTCTTGTATGGATAGGATCCTTGAAAGATCCTTGAGGATTTATTCAGGATCCTGTCAGGATTCAGGCAAGATCCTTGCAGGAAATAACTTCTTGTAAGCACAGGATCCTTGAGGATTTATCCAGGATCCTGTCAGGATTCAGGCAAGATCCTTGAAGGAAATAACTCCTTTTAGGGACAGGATCCTTGTACATGTACATGTAAGATCCTTGAGGATTTGTCCAGGATCCTGTCAAGATCCTTGCAGGAATAATTATATTCTAAAGACAGGATCTTTGCAAGATCCTTGAGGATTTAACCAGGATCCTGTCAGGATTCACTGGAAGGATCCTTGCAAGGATACTTATCTGAAGGCAGGAATATTGTAAGATCCTTGAGGATTTCATCAAGGTCCAAGCAGGACCTTACAGGAATAATAATAATAAAGTGTGGGATCTTACAACATCTTATTACAATCTGAGAAGGATTTTACAAAGATTGCAGGGAATATCTTTCCTAAATCAATAAACCTTTTCAGGATTTTAACAAAATCATCTTACAAGACCTTAGAAACATCTTTTTGAGGGGGGGTCAGGTTTGGAATTGATAGGCATTAATAGTCATGGCGCAGATGGATTGTGCTGAGACTTGATATTGTACTTTTGTTTCCATTGTATAAATAAAGACACACATACATATATAAATAACATATATATTTTACTAAAAGCTGATGAAACATTACAGGTTATTTTCGACTAATGACTAGAATATTACTCACCGATTTGACTGGCAATTGTTTAAAAAAGAAATGCCATTGTTTAATTAGTGAAGTATTTCTGTTCACCCATTCAAAATGTGTGTTTTTGTTGAGAAATTCGAACAGAACCGAAAGCTATATCCGCCATTGTCCTGTTTATTGATTGTCCACATTAGAGTAAGACTGGGACCGAGTTTATCCATATTTGGTAACCAGGCCTCTAGGGAACAGTTTGAACAATTTAGGTGCCAGATCGTTTCGTTGGAGGTTTTAGAAGCTCTCTTAAAGGGTCAATTCAACAGTATTTCAAGAAGAAGATTTGTTAGATGGAAAGATAATAATAACGGCTTCAATTGAGAGACATTATCAGTCCTGGATGAGATGAATTCCTGAAGAAATTTATCTGAGTAGAAGGTGAGCAGAAATGTTTCTCTTAAATCTTAATTACTCCTAACCGTCACATTAACATACATTTGAATTAAGTTTAAAACTGTTCTTTACTAGGTCTCGATAAAGGTTCAAAATGGAAAAGTTTCGAAAATACGTTTTTTCGCAAATTCTAAATCTAAAAGCCCTAATCTAGCATCACAGAAAAACTCAGACTCAAAAAAAATATTTAAAGCCTTGAAAATGCGACTTTCTGATTTCCCCCTAAAAAGGGCGCGAAAAATGATTGACAGCTGCTGTCATTCACTGGGCATGTTATTTCATTCTCGCTATGCTGTGATCTTCTGCGCTACTTTTCGTTCGTAAAGATTTCCTACGTTTATAATGCAATGCCCAAAAGTGTAAAAGTAGATCTTTCTTGGTGCCGTATTCAAAAAAGGAGAAGAAGAAAAAACACAGCACAATTTAGTTTGTAATAATTTAGTTTGTGAGTAAATTTGGAAGCGGGTGTAAAGTTCTTAGGACAAACAATGGCTGGAGGGCCGGGATTATACTCTAGTTCCAAGAAGTTAGAATCATCGAAGACTGAAAGTCCACAAATAATGAAGCAATAAAGTTTGGTTATCTTTGATCGGCCAAAAATTTAAAGAGAATTCAATGCAGAAAGCTACGGCTTGGCGGTTTTGTTTCAGCGCGATGAATTTTTTTAGAATGACATAAACAGTCTACCGTGTACATGGTGTGGTCGAGCTGCGCTTCAGTGGGTTTCCCTGCATGATATTAATTGTTTGCTTACTGTGGTTCCATTTTTCTGTACTCCTAAAAGAGCTTTTCTTCTTGAAATTAAGCTGGAATCGACACTATAGCTAACTAGTTTCTGTAGAAGTATCGAGCATGAGTTCAACGAACCATAGAGTTAATTTCGTAGAGTTATGGCGTAGAGTTATCATGATGGCAGAGTTAATAAGTCCAAAATCTTGAATTCAAGATCTTGGAGTCCAAAATCTTGAATTCAAGATCTTGGAGTCCAAAATCTTGAATTCAAGATCTTGGAAACGAAGTCCAAAATCTTGAATTCAAGATCTTGGAGTCCAAAATCTTGAATTCAAGATCTTGAACAAAGGCGGCTCTTTGTGATAAATGTTAATTTTACGGCGGAGTCGAATAACTTTTTTCGCAGTCGGGCAATATTTTTTTAAATGTTTCTATCGTGTTCCTTGTCCTTTTTACATTAAGTATAGTGTGTTTGTAAAGTTTCTAGAGAAGAATTTCGACGTTTAAAATGCAAACGGCTAATGTTACTTTTATAGTTTTGAAAAATGTATTGTTGTTTACCAAAGTTTTATAGGCCGTCGAAGCTCCAATCTTGTTCCATGGTCTTCATATCTCTTTCTTAATATTTTTATCGTGTTCCTTGTCCTTTCTACAATAAGAATACTGTATTTGTTAAGTTTCTAGAGATGAATTTCGATGTTTGGAGGAACAATTTGTGTGACAGAAGAATATGACTCCTTGAATTGCTCTCCCTTGTCTGCTTGCTCGCTTTCTGCATCCATCTTTTGGACTCCAAGATCCTGAATTCAAGATTTTGGACTTCGTTTCCAAGATCTTGAATTCAAGATTTTGTACTCCAAGATCTTGAATTCAACATTTTGGATTTCCAAGATCTTGAATTCAAGATTTTGGACTTTGTTTCCAAGATCTTGAATTCAATATTTTGGACTCCAAGATCTTGAATTCAAGATCTTGCCCGCTGTAACTCTAACTCTATCCATAACTCTAGGAAAATAACTCTAGAGATAGACGGCCCCATCGAGCATCGGTGAACTGTATTAGCTTTCTCTGTTCTGCGGTTCGTCTGAACTTTGTAATCGGCCGAGACTGAACACAACATGAATCGCTCTGATTGGCTAATGTTAATGAGATTACCCTTGGAGGCGGAACTTCTTAGTCAACCGTGAAATGAATCGAAAGCCTTTATCGGGCTGTTTCTCGGCTCTTTTTTTTGGCCAAAAACAGAACTTTGTTGAAGTCCAGCCTTTTAGCATTTTGTCCAATTTTCCTAAATTTTTCACGAGTCGTAGAAAACAGCTGTTTCTCAAATATTGTGTCGGGGAATTTTGAAATAATTTTTCGTTCAGGTTTTATGACCTGGTTTGTATCAAAATGGGATGAAAAACTACTTTTTCAACTTTGAAAAGGGATAACTGATCTGTAATACGCAATATATCAAAAATGCCCGACACAGTATTTGAGTCAATTTAGTTGGGATTCGAAAGGGCTAATTAAGAAAACAATTGTTTCAAAGCCTGAAGGACTGAACTCCTTCTGGCGGACGGAGTCATTTCGCGTAGAAATATATACAACATCTATGCTTTTAACTTTTCTTCAAAACGGATTAAATATATACTTTCTTCAATTCAAGACCTTTAAAACGGTATATAGTACGTCCATGTGGCTTTAATTTCGACGTTGCAAGAGCGTTTTTCCGAAATGACACGTCGAACCTTTATCGAGACCTTAACTTGAACATCTAGCAGTAATGACTTGCGTAGACTGTAGATAGATTGGAAATTGTGTGTATGAATTGAAGGGTTATGTTAAGTTTTAATCACAGTCTCGGCCGATCATTGCTTGTTTCGTAAAGCGTTGAGCACGTATTTGAATATTTCGTTCGCAGTGTAGAAGATCATACACAACTAGTCGTTATTCTAGGTTTTATTTATTGGTTATTATTTTTTGCAGGACATGAGATTGTAGGTCAGAAGCTATTAAACCATCAAAGAAAGCTAAACAGGGAAAAGTAAACTACAATCTGTACATGTAGCTGCCAAGTAGTGAGTGAAAATTAGAATCACTTGAACACTGTGCTTTTATTCTTTAAATAGAAAACCGGACTGTACGTACATAGCTAATAAACTAAACTTAGATTAGTAAGGATTGTTAGAGTGGTTTTACTTGCAATGGAATTAGGGTCTAATTCTGCCTAATTAGTCAGTAATATCTATTTCATGGGTTAAGTAAAATCATCCTATTGATGTCTGTTGGGTTTTGCCTGTCTCTAAGACTACCGGTAAGCTAGATTGTTTAACAAATAAAGAAGCCTTAGCCATGTTTTATACATGTACTATCATAAAACACGACTGGGCATTTAAGAACATGAGAGAAATGTTAAAGCACATGCCGAAGGCGTGTGCTTTCGACATTTCTCAAGTTTTCTCAAATGTCCAGAGTGTTTTATGATAGTTTATAAAAAATTCTCAAGTTTTCTCAAATGTCCAGAGTGTTTTATGATAGTTTATAAAAATAATAGTTTTGATACTACGCGTGCTATGATTGGCTGTAAGCCGTGTTTCTATAACTCTATAGAAACATAGACAGTTGAGCGCGCGCTTGAGCTAGTTGTGAGAGTTTACGTTTTGGTTATCAAATTAAGCGAGCGTTTCCATGCTTTTATTCGTTTATTTTATAAAGGAAATAGAAAACATTTTCCTCTTGTTTCTATAGAGTTATAGAAACACTTGTGGAAGTTTGGAAGAACTCGAAATAGCTGTGGAAACACTCCAACACACCCTTCGAGCTTGTGTTCCCACTGCCATTTCTCGTTCTCTCAAACTCCCACTCGTGTTTCTATATATATATAACTCTATAGAAATGTTTTCTATTTCTTAAATAAAACATGGATTTGAGGCTTCTTTATCTGATTTATAATATAGATTTATGCGCACGATGAAAGGAAACCTGCACCAGTTGAAAACAATAAAACATGGCAAACCATGTTATATACTCTGATAAACATGCCTAAACAGCCAATCAGAGCGCACAATTACTATAATAATTGTATCTATATTAATTATAATACCCTATATATAAACCTTGTCTTCGTATAAATTCATATATTTAAATGCCTCCATTTGAATGATTTTGAAAAGATGACCCCCTGTCTCTGCTCACAGGGTAGGCTAACATCTGCCTGCAGGAGGTCTAATACTCTTATTTCAGGCAATTAGCTTTCAGCTGGGTAGAAATTATCTTATTTTTGATAAAATTACATGGCATATCAAAGAACTTTTTCCTCCTAGTACATGTAATGCTCATCTGTCATCAAGAACCAAACAAAAGGGTTGAACATTTACATTTACATGTATGTCCACAACCACTGAAAATAAAATGGAGTACAACATGTGTAACAGCTGTTATTATGGTGGCATATACGAATAGCAGTTCCAGCCATATTTAACCCGAATGCCTCACTTCGATATAATGAAGCGCCATTGAAACCATCAAACTTGCTGACACCACCCTCTTAAACAAGCACAACTAATTTAGATACAGTATGAATATAACTTCATTACATCGAAGTGAGGCATTCAGGTCAATACCGCTGCAACTGCTATTCATAGACGCCACTGTAATGTACATGTATGAAGCTCATCCTGAATGAATTTTAAATGCTTCTTTAGCTAATCTTATAGCTGGAAAGATTATGTTGCACGAGGCCAGAAATTTGTCTAATTTAGACAGGAATCACTCACTATATAGGCTTCAAGCCCAAAACCAAACCATAAAACTCACCCTAACCATTTCAAAAACAAGTTCCCAGGTAAACAACAATTTCCCGTCCTCCCTCAGGGTGTGACAAAGGGCAATTTTGGTATCTGTTGAGCAATTCCTGTCCTTATTTTTAGGAACCCCAAATTCGAAGTGTACACATGCTTATTTATATAGAACTATTTCAAAAAAAGGTTTTAGTTGAATGTGACTAAGCCTGTCGCAACCAGACCAAAAGTGAGAAAATTGGTAGAAGGCCAACATTGCTGTCTAATATGTAATCATGTACATATATAATGACAAGTGAAAAATGTACATTTTAAATCTAGCAAGCAAGAACAGATGACATGATTTTAGAATGTAAATCTACTATCCAATTTCGTTTCAGTCTGGTCAGGTACATTGTAAGCTTTAGTCATATTGGTAGACAACATTTTTTAAATACATGTAGCTGTACCTGTAACAGCATAAATGCAATATATACCGGTAGTACAGTCAGCATACATGCCTGTAGATTATTAATATGTACTTGGGTTGTTGTGGTGTAGAGTTTAGTTTTGTAGGGCAGTTTATTACCTGGCACCTACATTGTACATGTATAAATTAATTATTATTATAGTTATGTTTAGCTGCTGGCAGTTACAATGTAGATTTTTGTCTGCATGCAATAATCAAATATGAAAGCAGTATATTGTAAATTACAGTGATGTACCTACCTTCGTATAAATTAAAATAAATAACTGCACACCTTTTATTTCCTTTTTGATTGGTAATTGTTTTAAAGTTTTATTAGACTGCATGAGATGTAAACAGAACTCTAATACTACATGTACATGTAACTTCTGATGTCATCATAGGTGCATTTGCATTTATTTATTGAAAGATCATTTAAGATCTCAGTGCTGAGAATACATTCAATTTCATATTATACAGTTACAGTAAAGGCTCTGACTGTTACTAAACATTCATTTCTGTTTCATTGAGTTTTTCACTATCTGGTTTCCTTTATGCATGGCTGCTATTACGTTTTTAAGTTGCTGGACAACTGAGATACATGTAGCTGGTCTTTTTGTGCAATTAAAGCTACAACTTGGTAGCTAGCAATCATCATCATCATCATACATTGCTGGAAATGACCCCCAGTAGCTGGCTTCTAATGACAGCCCAGCATGTTTATGTGTATACATGTACACTGATGTATGTGTTATCAATGAAACAAATACTCCTTATTGTGAATTGTCATCCTAGCAATGAAGCAATCCTCGAAGTAGATAACTACATTGTAAAATATTTTTGAGAGTTGTTCCAGATTCTTTGAGGATCCTGAAATAATCCCCAAGGATCCTGTAAAAACAATTGTCAAGGATCCTGGAACAATCCTCAAGGATCCTGGAACAATCCTCAAGGATCCTGCAACAATCCTCAATGATCCTGGAACAATCCTCAAAGATCCTGCAACAATCCTTAAGGAACCTGGAACAATCCTCAAGGATCCTGGGACAATCCTCAAGGATCCTGGAACAATCCTCAAGGATCCTGGAACAATCCCCAAGGATCCTGGAACAATCCCCAAGGATCCTGGAACAATCCTTAAGGATCCTGGAACAATCCTTAAGGATCCTGGAACAATCATTAAGGATCCTGGAACAATCCTTACGGATCCTGGAACAATCCTCAAGGATCCTGGAACAATCCTCGAGGATCCTGGAACAATCCTCAAGGATCCTGATCTTTCCCAGGATCCTTTCACGTTCCTTAAGGATCCTGGAAAATCCTTGCAAGGAAATGCTAGGATCCTGTAAGGAATCCTCAAAGATCCTTAAAGTGCCCCTACGATCAAATTTTGACATATCAATTTTTTCTCATATTCGTAAAGTAGAGTGGCTATATTATTACCAGTTCAAACCGTTTTTCGATACGACGACGGGAAGTCTTATTTTTTGAACTCCGAATCTTGAATTTTACAGCCGCCATTACGCGAACCCGCTCCTGTGGGCGAGGAATGCCTGGTCATTTTTTAGCGTACGTGACGTCATACACTTAAGGTTATCGTATACCTTCAGGGTACTGTTCCGGATAAAATTAAGTAGCGTCTCGAATATTCGTCGTATTTAGATAAATTATACCTCATTTAAAGCCTATAAAATTGGCTACAATGATATACCTAAGGTTTGTAATTTTGATAAAAGTGCGATTTTTAAATAAACTTCTTTTCCGAACAAGCGAGTTGGTTTCCAAGAGCTCCAACTCCACGGCAATTTAATTAATTTAAGATCTGTTTGCTTTTCTGGACTCCCACAGACCTTGTTTACGAAACTGTGTCGGCGATTGTGGAAATTCGAAGCCGTTCTGAAGATATTTTGGTCTTCGTGAAACTGCTAACGCGAATCCAAATATAGATGCGGGAATCGCTCTCAGCGCCTCTCTTTTAAAAATTAAGAAAATCGCTGACACAGGTTTTCAAGCTGATATCAATTGCGAACAATCTGTGAAAATTTGAAGTAATTCGCACAAATTCGCGTCGAGTTGGAGCTTTTTTCAAACTATGTTTAGAACGAAAATAGAAAGTCAAGAAAACGCTCTGAAATTAGCCGGCCGGCGAGACTGATTCTTTCAACCAGTGACTGGGAAATGTCACAGTCAAAACTTCCCACAACAGCACGTGTGGCTACTTTTCCCATACAAACCTTCACGCGAACTAACATATGTAGTAAGAAAGTGTACCATTTTCCCGCTTTGAAAAGCGAACAAAACGTTTTGAATAGGGTTTGTGCATTGTACAGGACTGTAGCAATTTAACGAACCACAAAGCTGGCATTTCGCTAAATGAATAATTCAAGCCTTTAGTCGAGTACCAAGAATACGGTTTGTAATTCTCTTCAAGCCTCATGCAAGGATGGTTTGTGTACGTTTTGAGGACAGAAGCTTCTCCATAATTGTTTGTATCACATGGAATAGCCGGTAAGACCGTACTAGTGTAGATTGACCGAAAAATAAGCGGCTACGTTTGCTGAGAACATAATTTATCATAAATAACTCATATTGCTGTTTCCTATAAACAGATAAACCTATCGATGTAGTATGCCTTTTAATTTACTGCTAATTTTATTTTCAAGACAATAAACCACAGAAGAAACCACCAATATTATTTCATGAAGTACCTTGTTTCAGTTGTTTGTGTGTCAAACAGAAAGTTTGGTTCTGTGATAGCCACTGTAAAAGCTGCAGATCAGTCAGTTTCAATACATTGTTTTAGTCTCTAGTAAATTCTTATCATTCACGATTTCATGTTAGACAAGAGAGCGATTTAATTTTATAGCAATTACATTGTATTTTAGAATGTAGATTCGCCGGAAAATCTATTGCCGGGACACAGATAATTCTCGATCACTCTCATTTACGAACTAGCAATTATCCGGGTTTCACTGTAAACAATGAACAAACTTAGGACTTATAAACTGCTGATCATTACCTTAGTGATTTCTCCGCTGAATTCTCCCTGTAGCCCGGATCCAGTAACAGCACAACCTGAAAGCCGAACCAGGGAAAATACCCTGGGGAAAAATTACCCCCAAAAGATAAGAAACCTCTGCTAGCTAGCACTACTTACTGGCAGGCCACTTCCCAAGCGATTTTAGCGACTATTCATCGTCCAGCTTTCAACTCGGTCGCCAGCGGCTCTATTTCCCCCTAAATCTTCAACATCCGGCAATAAATTTAAACAGAAAGACACATTACTATGTTCTGAATAATCTGAGGCAGATTTTAGGTCGTTATTTACTAAACCACAGCAAAATTCGCAGTGTGAGTTTGTCGACAATATAAGAAGAAATGTATGGGTTCGAAGCAACTTGAGAACGATGCGTTAAGTGTATGACGTCACATACGCTAAAAAATGACTAGGCATTCCTCGCCCACGGGAACGGATTCGAGTAATGGCGGACGTGATTTTGACGGTAAACTCTCTTTAAAATGTGTGGTCTAATTGGCCCCATTCAAAAAAAATTCACTGATTTGGATATTTCTGCCACTGTTTGTTCTTATGGAATACAAAAAAGTGGCAAAAGAAATGGTCAAATTTCGTCGTAGTGGCACTTTAAGGATCTTGTACAGGATCCTGCAAGGTTTTTCACCAGGGTGTAAAGGTCCCTCTGCCTGTGGCTGTTACAAATCCTCCCAAAGCCCACGGGGAAATTTAATAATTAATCTCCTACAATTTAATGATTAATTTGTAATACCATGAATAACCAAGCAACCGAACTAGCTCCGATAAGTACTTGTATAAACTACAAAATATTTCAGTTGGGTTACTTTCGAAAACTTTATGTGCTTGATTGAGGGCCATTGAATGAATTACCCTGGGGAAAAGTACATTCTTTAAGAGAAGAATAACAGTAAAATACAATGCACATGTGGTTGACTAAATATTTAAGGAGCATGTATGGAGTTTTATAATTAAGTTACATATTTTGGTTTTAAGTACCATATCCCACATGGAAGCAACATGAAGAAGCCATATAATGGGAAGGGTACAGGGTAACTAGCCTGTGTCGCACCCGAACTAAACCCAGGTTAAGTCTGCAAACCAGCGACGGAAAGCTTGTACTAGACCCCCAGCAGCGTATCATAATTTGAGTATGCGTTCTGATTGGCTTTTAAAAATGCTTTTTGTTACATGTTCAACTGTCACCAGTTAGTCTCCCCAGAATCCAAGAACCACTTGCACCAGAACACTCGTCTGGCAGGAAATCGTTAGTGGAAATACAGAGGCTAAACTTTAAAAATATGGATGTAGAATCGGTTCAAACAGCTTCGTATTTTTTCTGTTCTTGGCTTTTATCAAGAAATAAGAAATATTTTGGAAGAACTCATTTATTTTGAGGCTGAACTAGTGAGCTTGTATAAAATGCCGACAAAAGCGAGTCGTTGCTAATTTAATTTGTACATGTATACTGTAATTGGTCTAGACAAATGGAGAATGGAATGTTGTGCTGATGTAAGCAGCTGTAATGGAGCTACCGCATGGCGTGACGATCTAGTCATTTCAAAATAGCCAGTTAGAAGACATGTAAGAAAAAGCATTTTTAAAAGCCAATCAGAACGTGTACTCAAATCACGGTACGCTGCTGGGGGTCTAGAACAAGCTCTCTGTTGCTGGTTTGCAGATGGACTTAACCAGGGTTCAGTTCAGATACAACGCAGGCTACAGGGTAACGAGCATTGTGCCCTCCTAGGGGCCATAACTTTAGCCTGATTTTCAGACGGTCGAGGACGTCCGCTCACTTCCTCCCACCTCCCCATCTGATGGACTTTGACAGAAACCAGTGATCTGGTCATTGTTTCATTTCGACCAATCAGAGCAAAGGTTTCATTCTTAGAGAACTGAGGTATGCATGGAATGTCTCTAGAGTGCAGCCTGCATGAATGTGAAGCCAAATGGTGGACGATGCAAACGGACTTGATATGGCTTTGGAGAAAGCGTGCGAAACTTTCGACATTTCTGAATTATTTCCCGAACAGAGAAAGGCATTATTATACTTCGTTTCCTGGAAGGACCTTTGCTACCACAGTTGCATCTATAAGGCGACGAACAGGTTGAGAACTGAGAAGAGAGAAATGATAGTCTTCTACAACTTCTACAGATTGTCAGAATCACGGCTCTTTCGTGCACTGCAGAATATGTTCTACAGCTTCAAACTTATAGAAACAGAACGTGGAGAAACAAGTTGTCCTCAGACGTGTACCGGGAAAATCTTATAGGAAGCGCTATCGATATCACGATGTTTATCAGTCTACTAGCTACGGGCTTTTGAAAATCATTAATCTTCCTCGACCGCTTTGTATGCCATATTAAAATGTAATGTCTCCTAGAATGTTGGCAATTAGAAGACCAAATATTTCATGAAATGTAATGATTTTTTTACAGCAGTGAACACACATACGGAGTATGTCATGGTAATAGTTTCACGACATTTGGGCAATTATTTATGTTTGCAAAATTTTGAACACTTTATTTTGACAATTTTGCTGTCCTAAAAGCTGAAATATCTTAGCTTTTCGCCTTAAGACGACTAAATCTTGGTTGACTAAATCTAAGTTGGATTACATTTGCCTAAATATTTATGTTATCAGAATTTTGAACAGTCTTGATTTTGACAAATTGTAAAGTACAACAAATCCGGTAGTTAGATCAGTGTTGTGACCATGAGCTTGAAATACTGTACGAAAAATCCTATTTAAAAAGTTCTGCTGCCCAAAAAACCAGAGCAACTCACACAGGATGTGGTTAGGGTTAGTTCTGAGAAATCGACATAAGTTTGAAGCTGTAAAACATAAGAATTCTGCAGTGCAGGAAAGTGTGTGATTCTGGCGAGCTGTACTAGAAGGCTAAATAATTTCTCCTCTCTCGATTCTGTACCTGGTCGTCGCCTATAGATGCAGCTGTGATGGCCAAGGTCCTTTCGGGAAACAAGGGGTAATACTGCATTTTGCTGTTCTGGAAATATTCAGAAATGCCGAAAGTTTCGCACGCTTTCTCCAAAGCCATATCAAGTCCGTTTGTACCGTCCACCATTTGGGTTGTCCTTCATGCAGGCTCCACTGGACATTCCACGCATACCTCAGCCCTCTAAAAATAAAACCTTCGCTCTGATTGGTCGAAATTACATGACATCAGGAACACGGTTTCTGCCAAAGTCCATCAGACAGGGAGGTGGGAGGAAGTGAGTGGATGACCTCGACCGTCTGAAAATCAGGCTACCATAACCTGGGTGTGCCAGGGGACATTCCAATGTTCCCTCATCACAGTGCCCCTCTAATTTTCTCTCATGCTTATTATGCATGTACCATATACCTTCAGGGTACAGACTACAGCAATGGTTGTATACTGAATAGAATAAGGGCTGTACATGGGCAACCTGATCACTGATAAATTAGTGTTGACTGTACTAATTTGTTAGGTGTTTACAAAGTACATGTAACAGTCTTCAAAAGTGTGTGTACAAATTTTGATATTTTGCTTTAAACAAATTTCATGGTCATTTGAACTTTGAAGGTGAATATCAGTGGAAGGCAATGCAAAGTGAATAAAAAATGCCATAGCATTTGCTTAAAGCAAAATTCACACACATTAGAAGACCATGTTATTCTACATTATTGTGCAGTTTCAGATGTACTGTATATGTTATATCCTCATTGCATTCAATTCAAATTCACCGATGTGAATGTAAATTATTCCTCCTTACACACATTACCATAGCAACATCTAACAAATTCGTACAGACAATTGATCAGTGATCATTTTGGTATATAGGTTGCCCATCTACAGCCCTTATTCTATTCAGTATAAAAAAACACTTTTAATCTGTATCCTGAAGATATAAAGTAACCTTAATCATGTTAATGAGGGAGATTTAGTTGAAGCATAACTTTTAATATGGGCACGCTAGCCCTGATAAAAAAAAGATTTTCACAGGGGCATGGCTCTTATAGTTTACTTAGGACAATAATTATTAAGTACAAAGGTAGCTAATTTTGGAATAACTTAATATTCCAAATTGAATAGATTAGTACATAAAATATTTTCAAAAAAATACATACATGAGATCTTAGCCAAAAACAATTGCTGCACAGCAAACTGGAGTAAAAAAAATTCATGCAGCTTGAGAATCCCCCCCCCCCATAACTTTTCTAATGGTCCATCCCTTAGAATTAAAAAGGAATAATTCCCCAGAGTAGCATATGTTTACATCACATGATCTGAATTGGGTGTCAACAGCATTAGCCAATTACCTCCATACTATTTTGCATATATCAATACTGCAGATCCTAGCACTCACAGGGAAAAATTTCAAAAAACCATTCAAAAATCATAATGGGTTTTATAGAATTCCCATGATTATTAAATACCATTAATGGTTTTAATGACTAATTCCCATTGAGGTGCAAATTACCAGTACTGTAAGTTCAAAAACACAGGAATGTGTATCGAAACTTCCATTCATGGTTTATTTATTTCCCATTACTGGGATCTGCACAACCAAATTACCAGTACTGTGAATTCAAAAACACATGAATGTGTATCTAAACTTCCATTCATGGTTTATTTATTTCCCATTACTGGGATCTGGACTACCAAATTACCAGTACTGTGAATTCAAAAACACATGAATGTGTATCTAAACTTCCATTCATGGTTTATTTATTTCCCATTACTGGGATCCTCGCCCGGGATCCTCGCAGGGGCAATGAACATAAGTATACAATAATGCATCACAGCCACAGATTTTGTTCTCCACCTCCTCTTCCAGCCCTCGCAGTTGTCACGAATATAGCTGTGCTACAATGTTCAGATCTTATAATTTCCCACCTTTTTACATTGTAGGTCTATCATATCATCAACCAACCACATGCACAGCACGTTACCCATGGCCATATATGGGAAACAATAGTTCATGGCCATATTTGGGATGACTCATTTTCGCGCCAGAACGGTTCGTTGGAGTTCTTTCGAAAAAGCAGTGTTCGAAGTTTCTTTTCATTCCAGTTTTCCCAAAACCAATGTCTACGACTTCGAGCAATTGGAGTGGACCATCTTAGAGGTATTTGATAAGACGAAGGAAAAATACAACGAAGAGGTTGCACAAAAATTTAAAGGTAATGCTCAGATTCAGAAAGATAACCAAAAATGAGTTTTTTTTCTGTTTCAATACAAGCGAGAAAAATAGTGAACAAATAAAATATATACTTACTATGAGCTTATAAAGGTATTCTATAATAATTTTGAAATGCTTCAATACAACAGTGAACACTCTCATTTTCAATAGATCAAAAGGATGACGGCAGAGCACTTGTATATTATCTTAATCTACCTGCATAAATCTGCCTTGATTATCCTGTTTTGCAATATTGTTTTGACTTCTGCATAAGGTTGACTAAAGTGTCAGTCAAAAGCCTTTTCTTGCAAGCTGCTAGCCTCTTTTGCAAGCCACTTTTTTTGTAGTTTTTTTGGGGGGGCAAAAGGTTGTTTTAGAAGAGGGAAATGTGGTTTAAAATTACATTTCCTTCATTTGGCCAACTTATTTAGTAAATGCTAAAATTCAAAAGAAGTTTACGTGGCATAAAATTATCTTTCAAATACTTTACTTTAATCTGAAATACTTAGGTAGTTGGTTCATACTTTAGGTATGTAGTAAGATGATTGTGTCAGGCCTATTAGTCTAGTATTATTAATAATAATTATAACACATATAATTATTATGGATAACAGAAGTAAAAAATATCAAGGCAGGTGGAAGTTTCTGATAGTGAAAATTGAAAATGAAGATAGCATTATGGTAGTTATAATTAAATCCATGTTTTACAGGTAAATATATTTAAACAATGGAATAGAATGGTCATTCGCGCGTAATTCATAGATCTGAAAATGTAATATTATTATGCATACTTCTTTTTTTTGAAAAGTGATGATTTTGGACATGTAAAATAATGTCTATACATGTATATTTGGAATTTCAGGCTGGAAATTGGAGGCTTGCAGAAAAAGGCTTGTAATTTAGCCATCCCCGACCTGGTTTTCATCACAATTTGGATGTATCACATTTTTTGCCAACATCCATGTTTTCATGAGTTAAAAATTTGAAAATGTTGGGGTCTTTTATTTTTACAACTAACATTAACCCAAAGCCTAAGGGGCTATCGATATATTCGAAATGCCCCGCTTAACGCACAACGGACGTTTAGGGGAGGAGGGGGTAAGGGCATGGATGTTAGTGTGGGGCATTTAGAACAAACACTTTTTCATCAATAGAAGTACGCAACACTTTTTAATCAAACGTTTCTAGTCAGCTAGATCTACATTAGAGCGCAATTTCTGTTGAATTTCCCGGAAATTTCAACAAGGTCTTTTGATTAGAAGTATCATGAAATACCTCAAACCTCCAGGTAAGTGAAACTTAGTTTTATAGTCGTGTCCGAATGAGTATTTTAGTCAAGATCCGAAATGAGCTCGTACGGGAATTCGAGGTACTGACTGACTGTACAGTTGCAGCTATTAAAGCTTTAAGCTTGTTTTATACTTTGTTTACGTTTATAAGTGAACTCCCGTGTATTTCATTATTGTTTTTCCTGACCTAAAAAAAAGCAGAAAACAATGGGTGGACGTTAAGGGGGAGGGGGGGGGGGGGGGGGGGGGGGGGGGGGGGGAGGGGGTCTGACCTTAACGTCCGTTGTGCATTAAGCGGGGCATTTCGAATATGTCGACGGCCCCTAACTCTAAAACTACAATGTCAGCCTATCCCTTAAACATTGACTCGTGACTCATAAAACAAGGTTCCTCAGAATAAGGTTAGAAAGAAGCTGGTGTATGGGTGCATCATTAAGCCGTGCAAGAAACTAATTCATCCCACATCGATAACACATGCATTGCATCTGTACGACCCGGCCTGTACAATATGCAATTTCCCACAGAGATGCACTTTCGACTCGGAAATGAATTTTTTTTTTTTTAAGGGTGTACGTACAATCAATCCTAAGATATTCAAATGACAGAGATGCGGCCACCATGTTAGATAGCAAACGAGGAATCCTTTGTTAAAGGGAACCAAGATGGTAGACTTTCTCCAAGTTTATATGAGGTTTTTTAAGTTTTTTTATATAAAGCGCCGGGAAAACGGACTCGACTACTCGCGACTTCGTCGCTCGCTATCGCCGGGCTCCAGTATTCGGCTTCGCCAAAAAAAGTAGTTCAGCTTTAATAGTTCAGCTAAGTAGTTCTAAAAGATTCGGCTTTGCCGAAAAAAAGTAGTCGACTTGTGGCAAGACTACCAAGGTGGCTGTACATGTCATGTTAGATCATACATGTAGTTAGATAACTATGTATTTAGCATAAATTTATTTATTTAATCTACCGGGTAAAGCGTTGTAGATATGGAATGGAATAGCCTACAAATTAGACCTGTAGCAGCTGTAGTTCTCTATCACTTCCCGAGATTTGACCTAATAAACAGTTACGTGCATATCTTTCTCACTAGCTAGCGATCATGCCAAATGTAGAGCGCGCGGTGTTGTTTTTCTACGAGCGCTCGCAACAAATTGTATCAAAACTGGTTCCCACGCACGTTGCACGCCAGAGTAACAGCTTGAAATGAAATTGCGGTTGCTTTTGCGGATCAACAGTAGGTCATATATAGCTTACCTTCACACTTGATTTATATAAAGACTCGACCGAAATATTCAGCAAGTCGTTCTCGGTGCCGCCGTGAGCTGCCCAATGTTTCCTATGGAGGAAACATCTAGAGGTCGGGGCTGAAGGATACCTTGCCTTTGGTTTTGGTGAATGACGGTGCGAGTATCGGCTTTAAATCTCTTGACGTCCTTGGTAGGTGTAGACAAACATCTCTTCCGACGCTCTGCATTTTGATTTGCAATTGCAGTAGCAACACGAGCTTCGTAGCAAATTTTGAGATCCTCTGTTTCCTTTTCTATGGCGATACATCTCTCTACGGACGTCTTACACTTTCTGCAAATGTTACGTGACAGCCCATCGTGTTGGGTGACGGAAGCTTTCACGATTCGAGACAAGGACGTAGCTAAAGCTCCGTTTTTACCAAACAAATCAAAATACACGGTCTTCCTCTCTCCTCTAGTTTTCAGAAACTTCCAGCAAACTCTACAGTGCCAGTGGTCGTTTTGATTAGAAACTACTAATTTTAGCGGAGTTACGTTTGTAGACCCTCTCTTCTTCATCGAAGGCATAAACGGGACGGATACATGACAGATAAATAACAGGCTTGCTTTCAATGTAGTAATTAAATTTTATACATTTTCTTTGTCCAACTAGCGAAGAAATGTAAACAAAAAAATTAACGCCGCCTACTGTTCGGTAGTCTCCTTTGCAGCCGTTCTTAGTGTCGGTCCCATACTCCCTCCCCACTAAGAGTATGGGACTAGCCTGCTTGCCGGCTCTCCTGTAATTTTTTTCGGTCGTTTCTTTTCGGATTGGGTCACCTGTGGCCGAAAAGAAACGACCGTAAAAAATTACAGGAGAGCCGGCAAGCAGGCTAGTATGGGACCGACACTAAGAACGGCTGCAAAGGAGACTAACTGTAACTGTTCGGCGGCCGCCCACAAATCATGCTTTGCTGTTATTGGTTACTTTAAGAGGCGGGCTAAGACGAGTTGCCGTCAATTATTTCCGCATGAAAACGAGATTCAAACAGACCTGGCCCAGAGGTTGAATTTGTTTTGCCCTTCCGCGCGCTCACCGAATTTACCAACAAAAGGCAAAACATTTATTAAACCTCTGGAACCCAGGGTAGCCGTGTGCTCGCTCATCTCTGAATTTCTAACGAGACCTGAAACAACCATGGGGGGCCGATCAAAGGCAGGTCCCGGCTAATCCACAGATCGAATTGGAATTTAGCGTGTTGGTTTTTGCGGAGGGAGGAAAACCGGAGAAGCCAGAGAAAAACCCTCGGAGCAAGGGCGAGGTACCAACAAACTCAACTCACATATGGCGTCCGGTCCAGGAATCGAACTGGGCCAGAGGTGAGAGGCGAAGCGCTTATAACCACTGCGCCACACGGCATTATTCTCCTACTTGCCATGGAAGTTTAAGCACTACAGATACCTGTGATATGGAAGATTAGCTTCAACATTATTCCTCTGTCAGTACCATTTTGACAGACTTCGTCGGGAAAATTAAAAACGATGCTCGTCTCAATTCAATTTATTAACAAATACTACAAGGAGGAACATACAGAAGAAAGGCCAGAGGCTTAAATGGCCCCAAGTCTCCGTCGACTTGGTGTCTTCATCCCGGGGGAGGGACTCCCATATATATGAGGCGAGGATCCTCGTCGGAAATTTTCGTTTCGACCAGAGGTACTAAAATGGGCGTGGCTTAAGCCAAATTTGACCCCTAAAAGGAACCAATAAAAAAAACAGCAAGATTGGACAAAGCCAGAGCACATTCCCCCCAGCTACAACCCTGGAACTCGCTGGTGCAACAAATTCCAGAAAGAAGCACCCAAGAGGCTTCACCAGTAAATGAAGATGGTGCAAAAAGACAGAAGGTAAACATCCGAAAAACTACAATTTGGCCAACTAATATAAGCCTATTAAAATTTTCCCTGAACTGTGCATCAAAGTACGAATACAATAATATTGTACAGGTTTGTGATGAAAGCAATACATCAGAGGAAACCCTATAAACCCTGAAGTCGCTGTTCAGCAACTGAGTGCCACAGGTAATTTTATTAACAATGAACTCCTTTTATTTACCATAACAAGAGCTTCATGACTTGTGATACAATAGTACTGAAATGCAGGGGCATAGCTAGGCATTTTCAAAGTGTACGTATGAGTGCAGTAGTGACCAGTTTTAACTGAGGGCCCCTCGTACAAAAATTACAATGCTAAACACTCAGGTAATTTTCTTCTCAAAGTGTACGCCCATGCGTATATGCACGCTACGCCCCTGAACTGGTTTTATTTAACAAAAATACTGTATGTCAAAGTACACACACACACCTACAGTAGAGTGCAACCAATTAATCTGATAGGCATAAGCATAAAAAGTTAAATTTATTGTACTTCAAGTAATAAAGCTTTTGCTTTACAATTAATTTTGACAATTCTATACTAGATATTAAATAATTTTACTATTTCTAAGGGACTGTTCATTAATTATAGCTAAGGGGGGGGCTGGAGTTTAGAGTAGGGGGTACAATTTTCAAAATCAGTTGAAAGTGGGGGGGTACATTTTTTGTGATGGTACAAAATGGACGGGCTACAGTTTTGTACAGAACGTATTTGAGAATTCATTTTTTTTTTGGGGGGGGGGGGGATTTCGTTGTTGTGCTTATTTAGAAAATAAACTCCAGACCCCCCTTAACTATAATTATTGAGCAGTCCCTAAGTAACTGGGTGCATTTGTTGAACAAATTAATTGTCAGACTACACTCCTTCACATGGATGAAAACAATCCAATTTTGGCTAACTACATAATTTCAGGTAGAAAATCCAGCTTATTGGAAAATTATAGAAGGACAGTTTGGGCCAATGAGGCACCCACTTGGGAAATATTGAACAACAACAGAAACAATGAATACCGTTATGTCATCAGAGACAAATAAGTATACAGTATTATTGGTGCATGGGGACAACTTATTTTTAATAGTTTGTATCCCAAAACCTACACAAAATAGTAATTTTAAGTTTACACTGCACGCCACAATAAATGCCTAAATATCAACTCGAGCAAATTGAAGGTCTGTGTGCAACAAGGGCATAAGTGACTCCTGATCATGTTCTGTATTCTCCCTTAGAAAACAACAAATTTGTAGGAGAATTTAGAATGCAATCAGGAGTCACTTATGCCCTTGTTGCACACAGCCCTTCAATTATGCCTTAGGAAGCTCATCCAATGTTTTCAAGGATCTCTTTGGAAAAATGACTAATAATACTAAATAACTTTAAATTTTCACAGAGCTCTCTTTGAAGCAGGGCCTGGATTCTTTAAGTCAAGCTATGGAAAAGTGTCCTAAGAGACAACATCTAGAAACCACCAAAATATGAAAGACTTTAGCCTGCAGATCAGGGGCTTTGAGAAGAGACCCCAGAAAGCGAGTTCGTTGTGATGTGAGCGGAGCGAGTCGTTCTCTTCTCTCGTGCCAGTCTCCTTTTTCCATTTTTGTGTGGCCAAACTATTTTATCACTTAATTCCTTTGCATTGAAATAACACTGAGGGCCTGTTTCGCAGGCTAGAAAGACTTTGTCATCCACCATTCACTAACACTCTACCATGAGCAACAGAGTATTAAAACAAAAAAAGTATAGAGAAAGTCAGTGTTTTACAGGTGGTTACAATAATAGATTCAAATGCCATACATGAATGAAAATTTGGGCAAAACAGTTAGCTACTTTTAACCCGACAGCTAGCTGAAACCGACAACCCAGCAAAGAACATAAATGATTCAAATTAATTTATTGTTAGTTTAAGACTTCAGAAAGGAATCAGAAACATGTTGTGGAGTATTAAATTAATAGTTATGATAATCATTGTAGGTTTGAGCAAGTCGCTGTAAACCTTGGCAAATCTCACATACTACCACGAGCCATGAACAGAGCTGGGAGACCATATGGCAAAGCACCTTTGGCAAGTTTTAAGAAGGAATTTGTAACTAAGTCTCTTCCCTTGGGTACAGATGGCCTTCTTATGAACCAAACCCACTGCTTGATTGTGACTTGGCCAACAAGAAATACACCGACTAACATGTGGGCACACATTTTATCCTCCATGTATGTGTGATGGCCAGGGCAACAGCCTTGGTTGCATGCATTATCTGCCTTCCAAACCTTCTTTATGAAATCCAGAAGCTATTCTTGTCATGAATTAATCTTGGCCTCTTATCTGGTCTGATACACAATGAGGATGGTGGTGACAGTTCTTAAAGCTACAAAATCCTACAACAGAGAAAGATGTAGTACTTTCAGTCATCCAAGTTAATTGATTATGTCCAAAATAAGATAAATTTAATTAAGGTAGCTGTTCAGTCAACAAGAAGATCCCATTAAGAGTAACTCAATGGGTGTCTACAATTGGGATGATTGGTTCTTCTCTAGCAAAGTTCAATTTTAACATTACTAGGCAGTACAAAATTAGTGTCAGGCAGTTTATACAAAATATGTGAGTGGACAAAAATGTTTTGTCCAGGTTTCATGGAAACAGAGACTTGTTCTTACAATTTTACAAGGGTTTATAAGGCGAGGTGAGTAAAAACTGAACTTGTACATGTACATGCATACTGAACTTGAAAATATTGATAGAAATACTGACAGCAAAGGTAGAGCACAAACACCATGACAAGCTGTATAAGGGGAATAGAACATTGTAGCTCAATTAGTCGGGGGAAAATGGACACAAATTATTATAGATTTAGGGTGTAAGTGTCTATTAGTTCAATATCTATTTCACGAGTTTTAATGGAATTTTTCAAGGAATTCTTTGGGGATAAAGTGAATATTTGGACAATTCTTCAGGGGTTGAAGTCAATTCTTCAGGGTAACACTACTTTCCACCATGGAATTCTTCAGGTGTTTTTAATTTCAGAGGAATTATTTAGGGTACAACTCAAAATATGGTCCTCAACAGGGGGGGTACGCATATTAAGTGCAATAGCCCAATAGTGAAACCCATTTCTTCTGACATAAACGTTAATACGAACGCACTTCACTAATCTATGACTACAACTAGTTCTTTAACAAAATAGCATTGATAACGGCTGACATGACCAGGCTATGACGGCCCAAATCATAGGAAAATATCCTGGGGGGCGTTCTTCTTATGTTTGGCTGGTAGGGGTGTTCGTCGTATTTTTTAGGGTTTGAAATCTGTGATTTAGTATTTTTTAGGCGTTGTCCAAGCGAAATCCATTTTTCACTGTGATTTTTAGATCATAAGGTACATTTCAGGGTGGAAAATTTTTCACGGTTTGGGATTTTTTTAGGGTATTTTTCTAGGTTTTCCTACGGTGACACCCCTACCCTTTTTACCTTGAAGAAACCCCCCCGGGAAAATAACCCACCAAGAAATCACCGTTCAGTACGAAAAGTGAATACGCACTTCTGATCGATCTCGTTATTACATGTACATGTTATAAATGCATGATCGTAGTAAATTTCTACAGTAATTATACATTTTGGAAAAGGTCACTGGCGTCAACGAAAACTAAAGTTCGTAATATAAGATAGTGGGCCGCCTTCAGTTTTACGTGCGTGAACTAAATTTAAATTTACAGCGCAAAACTGAAACAGTCGTGAAGCTGCTAGACGTAATCATATGCAACTGAGTCAAGCTGACTTAATGTGGGTACTGATAGTACATACACAATTAGTATTACTTCGAAAATTATGAAAGAAGTATACTACACGGACCATGCATACACATGTAAATTATAAATCCATTTTCTTAACTCACCTCGCATGTACATGTACATGTGATGCGACAGCGGCGAACATCAACTCATTTCCACAGCAAATCTTTATACCACGACCACGAATACCTGACTTATTTCGGCTGACTTGTTACTTCATAAGATGCAAGACTTTTGGTGCAATATTTCGAGCTCCATTTTGCATATTATATTGAAGTTCCAAGTTCTCAAATCAAAGTTCTAATGGCGCCGACTGCTGATCAACGGAAGTGACGTCACAAAACGTATTTCCGCGGTGTCCAAACTACACCTTATAAGAGTTTCGGAGCCATTTCAGACTGTCATTAGGAACATTTGAAAAGCTCACACTTGAGCTGGGAAACTGTCCAGAATTTCCTGAAGGTCCTCAACATGGTGGTAGAATGCCTATTTCAGTTTCGAAGCATTTGCTTATAACACTGTGGCTGCTGGGTAATCAAGAATCTGTCAGATCGATCTCTGATCGATTCAATGTTACGAAGAGCTCCGTGTTTCTGTGTTGTAAACGAGTGTGTGAGGCGATCAAAAATCACGTTGCCAGTCGTGTAATTACATGGCCAACAGAAGGCAGAGGAAAACTTATTATGGAAGGGTTCCGACAACATAAGGGCTTACCAGGTGTAATAGGGGCAATTGATGGGTCTCATATTCCAATTAAAGCGCCAGAAGAGTGTCCAGAAAATTATGTAAATAGAAAGGGCTTCCACTCGATGGTATTGCAGGGAATATGTGACCATGAAATGCGTTTTATTGATTGCTATACTGGCTGGCCTGGCAGTGTTCATGACTCGAGAGTGATGAAAAATTCCGACTTTTTCCTAGACGTGCAGAACGGTGATATGTTTCCAAACAATTCTTATCTTTTGGGGGACTCTGCTTACCCACTGGAGACTTGGATGATGACTCCTTACAAAGATAATGGGCACCTTACCAATGAGCAAAGGAGATACAACTTTATTCATTCCTCGACAAGGATGGTCATAGAAAGGACTTTTGCTCTTCTTAAAGGGAGGTTTCGTCGACTAAAATATCTAGATGTGACCAGGATTCAAGACATTCCAAGGATCATAATTGTTGCCTGTGCTCTCCATAACATCTGTCTGGACAATGAAGACCAATACCAAGACTTTATAGAAGACTCAGAAGTGGAAGTGAATGACTTTGAGAATGTTTTGACTCCTGGTATTCTGGCAGTTGACAAGCGTAGAGAAATCATGGAGATTTATTGTCTCTAATTATGTAAAATTATTCAGATCAGGTGTGAGTTTCCCAGATAGTTAAGGTTTTGTGTTAGGGCCTGTTTACAAGGAGATAGCATTACCAAGCATATTTAGGGCTATATCTTTTTTTCTTTCCTTCAAGATTTGCCCTGTGGGCAGGTGAAAAATACAATAGGATGCAAGGATTATAGACACCTAAATAAGCCATCTCCTAATATAAACCTGAAGAACCCAACCCAAAATTAACCATACCGTAAGAACAACTGACAAAGATAAATAATAAGTAGAAGAAAGTAATTAAGTAAATCAAGATGATAGACCACTCAACATAATGGTGCCCAAGCCAGCATGACATGAACCTGACAAAAATTCTGACAAAAAATTGATGTAAATGTGCTTTGGATGCATGTACATGTAAATGAAAACCGCCCATATGTTTTCTTGAGAATACATCTGTACTATCAACAATAACTGAATTTGTTTCGATTGATACACCTTAATTTCCTGGCAGTAACTTTTCATAAAAGGGTGGAATTCATCTATAAATTGGAAATGAATAAGGCCCTTTAAGATGGAGAACTGCTGATTAATTACAGAATCCAATGCTAATGCTGATGAGGCTCGATCAGCACTGAATTTAGTGCACGAAGAGATGGGACTAAGATAATTATTACCAGCATGCATTCTAAAAACTAATTTAATTCACATGCATATATGTATATTTAAATTTCATCCCTCAGATGGCATTCTGTAATATCACACTTCCATTGGACCAAATGCATGTTGTTCATACAAATGAACAATGATATTCTTCTCACTTTTAAGAATGAGACTTTCATTACAAACCATGGCTGTGGTAATGTGAAAAGTTGATAGTTTTGAAATTCCTTTGTTGTAGATTTTCTCTGCAGAATAATTTATGTACAAATAATCTTTAACAATACAGTAGCTAAGTACGCTGGGTAAGAATATATATATTTGTAAATGTATTACAGTTGTTTTACTATACTATGCATGCATGCACACACTGTCTAGACCCTGTGCAAAAAGGTGAGGCTACACACTTTTTTCCTTGAGAAAAACATGACAACAAGGCTGGCAGAGCCATGGCTGACTTATTTCATACAAAGCCCTCTTATTTCTAATCCTAATGAGGCCAAGTAAACACATAAAATTATGTTATTGTCCTTATGCACTTTGATCCTTAGCATAGAGTCTGATCAAGAATAAACTGGTCAGGAAATATCATGGACTTACTAACTCACCACACAGTACTTATATTTCCAAACGGCATCCTCAAACTCGTACCAACTACTCTTTTTCAATGCCAGATAAAAAAAGAAGTAAAACGAGAAATAAAAAATACCTGAAAATTAAAAAAAAGTGGATGGCCAAATACCAAAAAGAAAATTGTGCAGAGGATTGGAAGAGAAAAATATATCCTACCTAACAAACCA
Organism: Actinernus sp. WN-2022; assembly: GCA_030867875.1. Lineage (NCBI taxonomy): Eukaryota > Metazoa > Cnidaria > Anthozoa > Actiniaria > Actinernidae > Actinernus > Actinernus sp. WN-2022. The sequence goes on from JAOWCC010000936.1 coordinate 68,577,645, forward strand.
AAGAAAAAAATTGTGCAAATGCCATTATTAAAAAGTCTCTAGTGTAGTCTCTCTCCTTTAATTTGCACCTCAAAATGCAGGAAATACCACACAGCAAGTCTTGCCTCGTCTATATTTCGGTCAGTCTCAGCCAGTAGAAAATCAACAGTTATTTCATATTTACCTGTCTGTCACTAGCTAAACTATTGATATTCTATATAGATCTGTGTCTTGGAGGTCATGAGCATGGTTATACATTTGTGCAATCTACATTTTATATTCATGAAAAAAAATATTGCAAGCACACAGTTTGATCGATAGAAATATTTTTACGAAGGTTTTAGTCGTAAAAAATAAATATTTCCAGAAAAAATTGTCCACCCCTCAAAAATATAATGGTCCCTCTATAATAAGATTGGAACAATAGGGATTTTAAAAGTCCCAGAACTATTAAGGGGGCAGGTCAAAACACATGCCCCAGCTGTCAGTGCAGGGTACCACCCCTATTTTCCATTCTGGAGTAGTTAATAGTAATTATAAGCGGTAATTGAACACAGAAAATGAAATGATAATGTAAAACAAAACATGCAGTGCATTTGTTTCTAGATTATGCCTTTTAGTTTTGAAGATATTTAAGAACAAATTATTTTTAGTATTGAGTTTTCTCTCCAGAGGAGATGGCTGGCAGCAGCCCCCACCCTGTACCCCAAAATGGGTCCGTCGAGAGGGCATGTATTTTGACCTGCTCCCTAAAGAGTGGGATGGTCACACCACAGGCAGCCCAATCTCAAGATTTGTGTATTTATACGCTTACAAATATCGCTTGAATAGTTCATATTATAAATCCTTCCAAAATATGTATGTTAGACAAATAAATACACGACTTCATCCTACAATGTTTCAGTTGTGGTTATTCATACCTCTGAGCTCTTCTAGGGTCGTTTCCGCTGCTTTTTTCGAACCTCTTTCCCTCACCTCCTAATATAATGAAAAGGCTGGAGACAACCGACAAATATACGATGCATAACCTGTAATCTTTGCCACGAAAATCACACTTCGCTCACTCCAAATAACTCCAAACTACGGTAGGACATAGAATGATAAATGAACTCATCCCTACCCGAATTTTAAGATCCAGCGATACCACAGTCTGGAGAAAGCAAACAATTTGTCGCCCATTTTCAAGTCCTTCGAGGTTGGCAGCCAACGAAGTTGGACGGCGGAAGTGCGACCGTCAAAATAGCCTCGGTCTGGCGAAGACAAATAGCAACTTAACAGGAGTGAGTGGGGGCATAGCTCGTTTTCAGGTGGACCAAAAATACCGTACCTGTACAGGGAACGTTACGAAATATGAATTCCGCTCGCTGTTTGAGTTTGACAGCTATTGTACTCCCTCAGCCAATCGCCGAGCGAAAAAATCAAAACACAAACGCACGTGTGTCGGTAAATCAAAACACAAACGCACGTGTATCGGTAAATCAAAACACATTTTGTCCATGTAACTCCCATATGTGTTTGAAAAACTTTCCAAAATGTCAGCTGGTGAACCACCGAAAAAAAAAACTCTACATAATTCTATGATATGGCAATTGTGGTAAGTTATTAAGAGTTGTTGTTGCAATTTAAGATGTTCGTTCAAAAGTTTCCAGGAACATTATCAGTGTAGGGTAATTCAAATACTTTTTTCTTGTATTTTTAATATAGGGTAATAAAGAATTATGAGTTCTCCGAGGGTGATTTCATAAAAAGAGAAGATATTTTGATTAATGCTGAATCTGACAAAGATTATCTGTCCATCGAAGAGTTAACGGCATGCACCCTGACAAGAATTGTAAACAAAGTGTGGGGTGAACGAGTAAAACTCATGAAGAAAAGGGAAATATTGAGTACGTTTTACGTGTTCGAAAACTTACGTGTCCAAACGAAAGATACTAGCCCCGCAGTGCAGGAACGTCCGTTGGAACCTTAATAACTTACCACAAGAAAGTTTTTCAAACACATATGGGAGTTACATGGACAAAATGGGTTTTGATTTAGCGATACACGTGCGTTTGTGTTTTGATTTACCGGGGGTGATTACATTCGCATAATATGTGATTATCAACTTCTATATAACAAAACTTTTTATGCAAATAATTTTTTCTGTGAATAAAAAAATATTATATATACTCATTCATATAATATAACAGAATTTATGCAACTACTTACTTGCATAAATTCCATTATATAACGGGATGATTTATGCAACTACTTACTTGCATAAATTCCGTTATATAACGGGATGATCTATGCAACTACTTACTTGCATAAATTCCGTTATATAACGGAATGATTTATGCAACTACTTACTTGCATAAATTCCGTTACATAATAAGTACTGGCTTATATGACAGAACAGAATTTATGTCACTAGTTACTTGCATAAATTCCGTTATATAACGGGATGATTTATGCAACTACTTACTTGCATAAATTCCGTTATATAATAAGTACTGGCTTATATAACAGAACAGAATTTATGTCACTAGTTACTTGCATAAATTCCGTTATATAACGGGATGATTTATGCAACTACTTACTTGCATAAATTCCGTTATATAATAAGTACTGGCTTATATAACAGAACAGAATTTATGTCACTAGTTACTTGCATAAATTCCGTTATATAACGGGATGATTTATGCAACTACTTACTCGCATAAATTCCGTTATATAATAAGTACTGGCTTATATAACAGAACAGAATTTATGTCACTAGTTACTTGCATAAATTCCGTTATATAACGGGATGATTTATGCAACTACTTACTTGCATAAATTCCGTTATATAGCGGGATGATTTATGCAACTACTTACTTGCATAAATTCCGTTATATAATAAGTACTGGCTTATATAACAGAACAGAATTTATGTCACTAGTTACTTGCATAAATTCCGTTATATAACGGGATGATTTATGCAACTACTTACTTGCATAAATTCCGTTATATAGCGGGATGATTTATGCAACTACTTACTTGCATAAATTCCGTTATATAATAAGTACTGGCTTATATAACAGAACAGAATTTATGTCACTAGTTACTTGCATAAATTCCGTTATATAACGGGATGATTTATGCAACTACTTACTTGCATAAATTCCGTTATATAGCGGGATGATTTATGCAACTACTTACTTGCATAAATTCCGTTATATAATAAGTACTGGCTTATATAACAGAACAGAATTTATGTCACTAGTTACTTGCATAAATTCCGTTATATAACGGGATGATTTATGCAACTACTTACTTGCATAAATTCCGTTATATAGCGGGATGATTTATGCAACTACTTACTTGCATAAATTCCGTTATATAGCGGGATGATTTATGCAACTACTTACTTGCATAAATTCCGTTATATAATAAGTACTGGCTTATATAACAGAACAGAATTTATGTCACTAGTTACTTGCATAAATTCCGTTATATAACGGGATGATTTATGCAACTACTTACTTGCATAAATTCCGTTATATAACGGGATGATTTATGCAACTACTTACTTGCATAAATTCCGTTAGATAATAAGTACTGGCTTATATAACAGAACAGAATTTATGTCACTAGTTACTTGCATAAATTCCGTTATATAACGGGATGATTTATGCAACTACTTACTTGCATAAATTCCGTTATATAGCGGGATTTTTTATGCAACTACTTACTTGCATAAATTCCGTTACATAACGGGATGATTTATGCAACTACTTACATGCATAAATTCCGTTACATAACAGGATGATTTATGCAACTTATTCCATAATACAATTACTAGCGTTTATAACATGACCAAAGAAATTTCTGCAATCTGATTGGCTAAGAGGAGTGGTATTTCAACGTAATAGTGAAATTACAAACTTCAAGGAGTGGTATTTCAAACTCCGGGGGGCCGCTCACGTAAGTGAGATATGCGGCGGTACCGTGTCCAGGTTTGAGCCTAATTTCGCAAACCAAGTCTTGTTTTGGAATATAATCATCTATCAATTCGGGTTGATTTTGATTTTCATAAATTTCATGGAAATTCTGGTTAATAAGAATACGTTATATTTTTTGGCAAACCGGGTCGGGCTCTGAATACAACACCTCACATACCTACCCTATATTATGCAAGCGGTGCCCCCCCCCCCCCCCCCGGTTTGAAGCTCAGTTACAGGTCGCCGAGCGGGTGCAGAAAACTACAAAGCTACGGAAGTTTACGGTGGCAAATGCCTGGCTTTTGATGGCTAAAATTGAAGAGTTTGGTATAGAAATGAACAGCAATGTCATCTGTGCCTCTGGTAATGGAATCTTGTGGTGATTTGAGAAAGTTCAAAGTGATTTTCAAGTCTTCGAGTGACCATGCAGTTGGCAGACGAGGAAAGTTTGATTCAGTGAATGAAAACGGAACCGAAAATTGACGTTCATCTCGCTTAAACAACTGCCCAGGAACAGCTGACATTATACAAGGACAGAATACCAACAAAGTAAGCCAAGTTGACTTGTAAATTTTCTTATAATTGTTTTCTTTTTAAGCCATTGACAAGGAATATTTGGAAACTCGGTCGCATGTGACCCATTGCCGTGAGACAGTTGATTCAAATTATATTGTTCAAGTTAATACCTAAAGAAAAATACTTGCTTTAACTAAGTTTAAAGAACTTGGAATTTCATTTCCAGCTGTTTTGAGACGTATTAACAGTTACAGTCTTTTAAAATAAAACAGCGCTAGCGAAGTGACAACTGCTTTATTGTTTGACTTCAGTTGTGTTCGATTAACTGCCTGAAATCAAACTTCGCTCTTTGCTAGTGTCAATGTACCAGAAATTGACTTTTTTACAGGTTAATTATAGCCACTCTCTCTCAGCTCCAGTCGATTATTAAGCCTTTCTTTGAGATTTGGTAAGCTAAATTATCTGCCACTTACAGGATTTTCACTAGTCATTAGCTCAAACTCAAACTGTCAAAGAAGTAAACAAACTCGCTGCACCAGTTGAGAGAACATCTGATTGTCTTTTTCAGTAAATTTCTAGGTCATATTATAAACAAATAATAGCATAATATGTACGTGATATTTGGCATAAATACCGCTCGCGGTATTTATGCCAAATATCACTACACATCATGCTATTACCTATACTAATTCCGTAATATAAAGGATGATTTATGCAACTAAGTACTTGCATAAAATCCTTTAAAGTGCCAATGAAATGTAAAATTCGATCCCGTTTTTATTTTATTTTATTAAATTCTAGGCTTATCTTAGTCATTTTGTACAATTAAAAATCAATTTGGAGAGCGCGAACATATTTTTTTTTCGTATCGAAGTCAGGCAAAATTGCCAAAATCAGGCGACACTTTTTCTGCCGTTAAAGATATGGTAATCACATGCGTGACGTCACTAGGCCTGTGCATTTATATTCGTCTCCATAAATACTACAAAATAAGTGCATTTTTGGCCAGTTTTCAATTTAAATATGTAATACTTTGAGAAACCTTTGACGATGGCCATAATTTTTCTAATAGAATCCTTGCAGTCAGCCATATTTACTTTTGTGAATATAAATGGGGGACCTAGTGACATCATGCATGTGATTAGCATATCTTTAACGGCATAAAAAATGTCGCCCAATTTTGGCAATTATGCCTGACTTCGATAAGAAATAAAATTATGTTCGCGCTCTCCAAATTGATTTATCATTGCACAAAATGGCTAAGGAAAGCCTATAATTTAATAAAATGAAATAAAAATGAGATCGATTTTTTCATGTCATTGGCACTTTAAATAAGTCCATAAAGGGGGATAAAACGGCACATCACTCGTTTTTCATAACAGTTTAATATCAGGGCTATCAATATCTTCTAACCATTCACTCCAGCCTTTAATTATTGTCCCTTCACTTTCCCTTTGTTGAAATTCTACAAAATAACCATCTCGTCTGTTAAAAGCCACTATTTGGCCATTAAACCATCCCATGTATTTCATATTCCCTTCATGCATTTCCTGGTATTCAACAGAGACTTTTGTTCCAATGAGTGACTTGCCACGCCTCTTTGCCATTGGTGATGGTTTGCTACCTTTTTCAATGTGTCGTCTCTTATCTGGAGGGACAATATCATCAGTGCTCGTATTGGTTAAACTTGAACGCTTTCTCTTTTTGTTGTCATTTCGTTTTTTTCGTCTACTTTCTTCGTTACCTGCATAAGAAAGAGTAACGTTGTTTTCCATGGCAACAATCTTTGCGGCATGACCTCTATCCTCCGTGTAGATATTTTCTAGGAGAGCGAACAAGGTACACCCTTTCTCGTGTATGGACTGTCTGTTAATTGACTCTACAGGGTTGGTCGTCTTTGGAGCTTTTTCCCAGTCACCTTCATCTAACCAAGTGTGAGCTCTGGTAAACATTTGTAGATGATTAGGTCTACACCACCATTGCGACCAACACTTGAGCCTTTTCCAGCTTTGAGTGTCGATAGCGTGGACCAAGTCTTGCATCTCATCTCTTAAAAAATCGCTGGCTTCTGAGAGATTTATTTCTCCTGAAAGGAACTGAAAAAGTTTCTTCACTTGTTCTTTTTCTGCCGCATTGGGTATCTGGTTTCCAAGGTGAAGGAAAATGCGTTGCTCTTCTTTCGACTTTGTGACAAGCTTTGCTACCCTTTGCAAAGAACGCGTCCAGTGCACTTTGCAACCTCTCAGTACTTTCTCAGCTTTCTCATGTCCCAAAGCTTCTTTTAATCCATTCGCTTGTGCATCATCAAAATCCACTAGTATGACATCAAGGTGGTCACCATTCTTGAAGTCGGGATGTTTTTCAGTGACTTTTGAAAATATCTCCGTGAAAGCCTTTCCATATGCTGGGCCATCTTGTTTGTTGCAAAGCACTCTTGAAACTGCGTTGTACAACAGAGTTTTCTCATTCAGCGAAACCACATTTAAAAGATAAGGAAAGGATTCATTTCCTGTGTAAGTCACATCTACAAAAATATATGACGCTTGTGCTAACTGCTCTGCTTGAAATGGAGCCATAAAAAAGGCGAACTTATATGTTGCAGTAAAGATGTATCCATTACCTTCCATCTGGTAACCACCCATCAAAATGTTGATTTTCTCAGTCAGCGGTTGATTCTCATCATCTTGACTTCTTTCCACTTTCAGTCTAATCTTCTCAAAATCAATAATCGTTGCAATCGCATTTGTATTACATCTTTTACCTTGACTTAGAATACTTCCTATCACAAGCCTTCTTTCCCTTCTCACCCTGTCAATATTAGCAGCAGCAATGCTTTTCTCGTATGGAGCGTAACCCATTCCTAATCCTTTTGAGAGGTCTTTTGCTGTGCTCCTTAAGTTATTCAGTGCTGAAGTTTGTATATCCTCCTGGACGTGCGACGAAATCTTGTGAGGTGCAGGCTTATTGTGGATGTGTCCATTAATTGTTCCTACCCATCTCCGTCCGTCATCTTCTACTGGCCATATGTACAGGAATTGGACTGGACACGGTCCAGTCTCTTTAAGAGGAATGGAATTCTTGTGGATCGCGCATCTATTAATTCGTTGTCTTTTGGATACAGTATATGATGACGATTCACAACCTGAACAAACTTTCACTCCTTCACAAAGCGAACGCTTAATATAGATTTTTGTTTTAATACCATCCACATTCACTTCATGTTGCTGTGTTTGGCTTGAAGATTTCGACAGTTGGTTGTCATCGTACATGTAGTGAACCCTGCTCTTGGCAGCGAAAGCTTTCGTGGCGTAGTTTTCACAGTAGTACAGCATGTCCTTTTGCAAATATCCTGGATATTCGTATTCTTCCTTATTCTTTAAGGCGACCCACGTCTGACGTTTGCTTAGCATGTCTTTTATTTTCGGTAGATAATGGCAGTTTCTTCCAGACCTCTTCCTGTTTTTTGTTTCTTGCACATATTTACTTTTAAGTAAGCAAATAAATGGGCTCATTACCATAACAGTTTGAGGATTTCTCATGAACTCATCCCCTTTGGCAGGAACGGTGTAACTTCGATATGTTCTGACAATCGATTTGGCATTTACCTTCAAATCAAAGGTTTGGAATTTTATTTCTACGTATCCCAGTTTCACACTTTGGCGAATGAGGTTTTCCCACGCCCCATTGGTCCACTGTTTCCCATTCACTTCTTTACCACTGCAATAGGTCTCTGATGCATCTATGGCTTCCTGAATTGACGGTTCTGCAAGCCAATCTTGTTTTGCTCCTCTGAGCCAAGAAACAATTTTCCTCTCAGAAATACCTTCTTTGTTTTTATTCAACGCTCTTTCTAATTCCAAAATTGCTTTTAAAAGTAGGAAGAGTGGATTTTTAATGTCAAAATCTTCTTTCGTCTCCAACTCGCAACACAAACAACAGTCTTTAGGGTCGATGTCTGAAGAATTATACGTCTCATTATAGTGCTGTAATATTCCCTTCCGCAAGCATTCACCTGTGTAAATACTGTATATCCACTTCCAGCAAGCTTCGTAGTCCTTTTTAATTCTTATTTCATCGTCTTGATTGCACCCTTTCAACCAGTAACCCAGTCGCTGGTCATCTTTGTGTTCGTTAATAAATAAAACACCCAAGCCAGAACTCTCTGTTGATCTTCCTGCTCTTCCGATTTCTTGTAAGAAAACATTCATGTTCCGCATACAGCCAATCCGTGCGACTATGTCGACATGTGGGTTGTGGACTCCAACCTCATAGGATTCCGTAGCACAAAGAACTTGAAATTTTTCATTATTAAAGTCATCAACAATCTTGGTCTTTTTGTCCACTGACAATCCTTTACCATAAAAACATGTAACGTCCAAACCGATCTGACTTTGAAGAGATGACGCCAGTTCCTTGACCTCATTGGTAAAATCCATATAAACAATAGCATAGTGTTCTCCTATCAGACGTCCTAGATCGTCACAAACTGGTTTCCAGATGGTACCCGCACCCTCAGAAATTTTCTTTTTCTTACTGTCAGTTTTGTAATTGAGGACGCTTAATTTTATGTTTTGACGATCCACGCTTCCTCTAATTAGAACTGGAATGTAAAGATAGTCCCTGCAAAGTGTTTGGAGATTTTCTTCACTAAGAGTAGCTGTCAAGGCCATTATTGGAATGCCGGGTAAACGAACTTTTAATAGAGGTAATGAGTTGTAACTCTCCCTGAAATTTGATTGCCGATCAAAAACCTTGTGGACTTCATCTAAAACAATCATTTTGATATATTTGATGTTTTTCTTGAAAAGAGGCATTACGTTATTGAAATGTTCCGGGGTTGTGTACACCACATCTGGCTTATCTACGTCTCCATCGTCAAAAACAAGTTTTTTATTGGCCTCGGCGTCTTCACCGGCGCAACGACCCAAGGGGATAGCTGAAATCCCTTTTCCCTTCAAATCTGCAATCTGACTTTGAATTAACGACAAGGTGGGGCTTATAACAACAGTCATCTTGTTCTTATGAATCAGAGATGGAATTTGAAAACATAAACTTTTCCCCGTTCCCGTAGGCTGGACAACGACGACATCAAGACCTTTCTCAATTGCATTAATAGCTGTAACCTGGAAAGACTTGAACGAAGAATATCCAAACTTTGTTAAGTGACCTTTCCAAAGTAATTCATCTTCTTCATTGACGACCGGAATGTCTGTTGGTAAGAAAAAGCACTCATTCTTAGCTTCAAGATCCTTTTCATCCACATCGAGCTGTGGAACAGAAGAGAGCATTTCTTCGTCTGCAATGTTTGACGTTTCTGCTTCTTCCTCTAGCACCTCACCAGACTGATTAAAATAATTAAGAAGTTGTTCGTCTGTTACATCCATCATTTCAAGGTCATCCATAAATATTTTTTGAGAAGTGGTTGTCGCTTGTGGACTCATCATTAGCAAGCTTTGTCGACCACCTTTTCGAGAACTTGAGAGCATTCTAGCCTTCACCCATCTGCTGATTTTTGCGACAGCGATGTCAACTTCATCTTTGGTGTACGCCACAAGCATGATCATTCCAGAGTCGTTTCCTCCGACACAGTGAGGTATTTTGTGAGAATCAATTATCACAATTAAAGACTTTTCTTCCATTTTCAACGAACATATTGAAAACGAAATAGGGGAACAAGTGTAGACAGCTACAGCCCTTATAGTGGAAGCAGCAACGAGCTTAGTTATTGCCTTTTCTAATTCATGCAAACCCTCTTCTGATATTATGTCAGCTTGCAGGGAAAATAACTCTAATAATTCGAAGGTAGTGCTAACAACACCTGTGTTATTTAAGATATCCAAGGCTTCTTCAAGAAACACTTCTTGAGTGACATCTCGATAGGCATTTACCTTCTTTGGGATATCAAAAATCATGGCATCAATAGTCTCTTTTAATCCGGATGGACTAATAAAATCGATTTCATCTTTATCCAAAAATGACGCCGCAAAGCTTGCGCTATAAAACTGACAAGCATTGGTTCCGTCTAGACTGTTGACTGTTTTTTGTAATTCCATATTTATATCATCTGGTAGATGACCTTTCTCTGCGCTGATAATAGAACTCGCCACCTCTCCAGCCATATCCAGTACTCCACCTTGGTGACTATGCAAGTGGATCATTTTTACTTCAACGCCATCGTCATCTTGCGACCATTGCTGGAAATCAAATTCGGCAGCATTGTTGTCTTTTCTTACTTCTTTGCTAGGTGGAATATTTTTAGAATTATTAGAATAGTGGAAGTTCTTCATTAAAATACTTAAATTTGCACGCTCGTTGGGATCCGATTTCCAGCTACTCTTTATCGCACTTATGAATGATTGCATCTCAGGAGGACTGCCTTCAGATGTGATCGGTAAGGATGGTCTTTTCCCGTCACGAAGAAAAGTGGTCACCAAATCCGGTGAGTGGCAGTCTTCACTCCATGGATGTGACCGTGAGGGTACCAACAACTCCAGCAGGTACATCCCAAAACTGTAGATGTCACTTTCTTTTGAAGGTTTATCGCCCATCTCAATCAGTTCAGGAGCGATAAAAGGAAGCGTTCCAACTAACCTCCGCTGATCTTGTTTTTTATTTCCACTGAGTTGCAAGGAAGAAGTTGCCAGAGTTGTCATTTTGGAGAACCTGACAGATTCTCCGAAATCACCCAACTTCACAATGAAGTTTGAAGAATTCCCTCCCCCCAGAAAGAAATTGGCAGCTTTGATATCAGCATGAATTATGCCTTTACTGTGAAGGTATTCCACTGCTCTGGCACTGTCCATCGCAATTGTCCTTCTTACTACCCAATCATAGTCATCTTCCACGTTGTCTAGTAATCCGCGCACGTCATTCACAAGAACTTGTTCCCCATCAACAACTAGGACTTTCTCAGTGTAAGCCATTACAATAGCACAACGTTCAGGAATTATTCCGAAAAATTTGATAACGTTCGGATGATCCAAGCCCAACATATTTTTTGCCTCTGCCTTTATCTTTTTTCTATCGCGCATGGGAATATTGGAGACAAATTCCTTCACGGCAACTATGGATGATTTGTATTGCGCTTTGGAAATTTTACAAAATATGGTTTGTACTATAGGTTTGGCATCAATTATTACGTCTTTAGCATCTATATCACCATCACCACCGTCACCACCGGCTTTAAAACCTTTGTTGCTTTCTTGGTGTCCAGCTGTGTCAATTTCATCTAGACAAGAAAGTAATGATATTGTTAATGTCATTAATTACAAGTTTTTTAACGTACACTTAACCCCGATGATAACCACGATGGCCGAAAGCTTAACTTGTTTAAAAATGCAAATAAAAGACCAAAATCAACGCGGATGATACAGATCTATATTATATTGAAACATAGTATTCTTTATATGTACTTTGATAACATATCTTTAAAAATGTAGAATGTTTGGTTTAGGTGCATTTCCTGCATTTTTGCCTTTGCGATGCCAATTATAGATTGGCACAGGCACTGACAGAACGAACATTTAAGTGCTAATTTGGATAATTATTGGTTAGCACACCGAACCCCATTTTCCCATACGTGGATGAAGTGAAAGTCAATTCAGAAGTCAGTACGTACTATATACAGTCCCGTCATACTGCCAAAGTCCATTGGGAAGCAGTGGTCCTCTAAATGCCCCAGGAATGTGGGCTAATGGAAACAGAGGGAATCTTCTGCTGGTTTTCTTCAGGGCGACGTCCTTGTTGTAAGATGGAGGGTTAAAATGATTCAACCACTTTGCACAACTTATGATGTCGTGAAAGGATTTCACTGACGAGAAAAAGGCTTCCTGCGTTGATATTCCTCTCTTCTTCTTGTTTCTGTTATTGCCAGAGTTGATCACAGAAACCTAAAATGTTTGCAAATCATTGGTTAATCATTGTACGCGATGAAACTTGTAATTTCAAAAATGCAAATTAATTTGTGAGTCAACATAATAAATAAAAATAAATAAATATTTTATTTGTTATAGCAGGCTAAGTATTACAGCTCACAGCTGGTGAGGGCCTGCTTTTACTCCTCACACACTCCCTACCACATTAACTGTTTTGGACACACTACATTCGACTCACGGTTGATTTTTACGGAGGGAGGAAAACCGGAGAACCCGAAGAAAAACCGGGCCTCGAATGCAGATAAGGAATCAACAACAAACCTAACTCACGTATCGTGCCGAGCCAGGAATAGAACCCGGGACCGCAGCGGTGAGAGGCGAGTGTTTTACCACTGCTTAACTAAACTTCATGGAAATTTTATTCTGAAACTGATTGAATCAGTTATTTAAAATAAATTATCGATCATAAAGAGGAGTGGCAGTTGTTAACTTACCGATATTTCAGTGTCAGCACTGATTACGGATCCTCTTTGGATGTAGTTTATACCGGCACGCTTCTCTCTGCTCAGAAGGCGTCGATGGCGTTTGCCGCTAACGTGAGTTTCGGAACTCACATCAGCAGGCATCTTAAAAAATAAAGATCAAATTATACATTCTGAATTCATATCTTTTAGAATTAGACCGCATAGTATCAGTGCCAGGCAAATCACAATGACCTATTGTTGTCTGACAAGGGCACACCCAAGTGAGATATTATTTCACAAATAAATTAGTCGCACGATACTTAGCTTATATTTTATACATGAACTTTAGCTTAGGTGTCCCCAATTAATAGTAGAGTTTTTTTTTTCTCAGCTATCAGTCTTTTACACAGGAATAGTTAATTTTATTATCTTTTATAATATAGATACGATAGTACGCGCGCTCTGATTGGCTAAGAAGCCATCTTTTATCAGAGTATATAACATGGTTAGCCGTGTTATATAGTTTTCAACTGGCGGTTTCCTTTCATCGCGCGCGTAAATCTATATTATAAAACAGATAAAGAAGCCTTAAATCCATGTTTTATACTATCATAAAACACTCTGGTCATTTGAGAACACTCTAGAAATGTTGAAAGCACGCGCCTTCGGCTTGTGCTTTAACATTTCTCTCATGTTCTCAAATGCCCATCGTGTTTTATGATAGTATAAAACATGGCTAAGGCTTCTTTATTTGTTAAATATAATAATACGCTAAGTGGGTGTGTGTGTGTAACGCTCTTTCCCAGGCTCCCTCGATCGATATCCTAATATGGAGGACTCGCGCGCGCGCGTCCGAAAATGGCGCCAAAAGTGACGGCCACAGGTATCCCAACGAAGACGACGAATCATGCGAAAAGTTGCTCTTGAGTCTTGGTTTACGTTGCATTTTCAGGAAATAATGTTAAGAAGAAATGAGTTTTCTCAAGTTCTACTCTTAGTTGGGCGAGCAAGCCATCGAGTTTAATGGAATCTGTTTTAGGGAAAACCTGGGCGAGCAAGCCATCGCCAGGCGAAGCAGCCGAAGTGAAACGGGTCGTTTGACTTCGGCCAAACGAGGTAAGGCGTAAGACCAGCAGGTTACCAGGTAATTTCAAACTTTATAAAGTTGTTCGTGGAAAAGGATGTTCATTTTTTTAATCTTACAACTCTATGGTGTGTCTAAGAGCAAGATACTTTGTCCATGTCTGTTCTCTGTAGTTTCCTGTGTTCTTATATAGATATAAAACCAACTGGAGTTTCCTCGCCCAACTATCGTAGGCTCTTCAGGCCATAAACTCACTACAACTAGACATTCAAATAACTTGGCTTTTGATTATTGTTTTTATTCCCTTTTCGTGCTTCGACCAATGCTCTTTCGGCGACCATATTTGTTTTCGTCATACGAATTCATGACTCGAGCTGCCTGTGACCGTCAGTTTTGGCACACTATATAGGTATAATTGTATTCATCGGTTTGAGAAATTAACTGAGATCCGGCCCCTGAGATCCGTAAGATATTATTGCCTTTTTTAAAATCAAAATACAACTTTGAAAACATCAACATGCTAAAAACATGTCAGGAGTCGGTCAGCCTTGTTGATTTCATGTAAGGTCCGCGGGTCCCTGCTCGTTATTATTATTGTGTACGATCCATCAAAAACATACAGAAGTAGTTCTAAGCAGACAGCTTACCTTCACTTTACAAAGGGCACAGCTCTTCCACTTAAGGCGATCTTCAAATTCCTATTGCAAATGAGATGAAAGGACACAATAAGCTTCCAAACAAAATGAGCCATTGAATTAAATGAAGGACTGTCTACTTACCTTCGAGCGGTCCTCGCCCAGAAAGACAATGTCGCATGCCACATCAGCCCCAAACTCCTCCACAATTCCCTTTCCCTTGAGCTTTGTATTAAGTTGTTTCAACATGATTGGTGAAGATACATACAAAGGTGTGAAAATTAGCACATGGCCAAGAATCAAGGAGTTCAGCGGTACGGTTAGCGGGCGCATATTCTGAAGTTTTGAGCAGTATATAACTGTATTCTAGATATATACAAGATATGCCAGATGTAAAACTGTATATAGTTAAGACGGATTTAGCTATTGCTGGGGATTTTGAAATGGTATATAGTTCAATTTTTTTTGTTTTCGAAATATAGTTGAAAGTGAACTACCTGTGGTTTTAGTGGGCTACCTGTGGTACTACGATGAAAATAATTACTAGATCGAGTCCTAAAACGTCATCTGAGGTAAACTTAGACCCAGTCCACACAGTGGTTAAACGTCTGCGCATGCGTCAAAAGTCTTGCAGCAACAACATATTCCAAAACAAATTCAAAGCGAGCCGACGGCCGTCACTGTTCACACACCCGTTTTCAAACCTTGAGAACGTTTTTGGTAAATTACGAAAAAAAATTGGTAAGCTCTGTTTGAAGTTTCACGTATTTTTCTTAACTTTTGGGGATAGACGTTCACTGTAATATGTTTTAAGGTAAATTTTGCGCGGGGAAATTCGCGCGGCCGCCCACCAGACTGACCGTAATAGGCACGCGTAGACGTTTGACCGCTGTGTGGACCCAGTCCCTCTTGTGGTTGTATATTCCAAGATGGCGGGCCAACTCAAGAAACCAACTCGAAATGCCCAGTTTTGGCATACCAGACTTGTCGAACATGAGTTTAGCTACTTCAGCTGTTTTCATCGGTTTTAGATACAAAAGTGCCGGACTTTATTGAAGATTGATTCTCAAACCGGGAACTGACGGGAATCGTCAATAAAAGCCAGTATATCTCATGTAAAGGAATTTATGCAAGTAATTAGTTGCATAAATCATTCTGTTATGTAACGGAATTTATGCAAGTAAGTAGTTGCATAAATTCTGTTATATTATATTGAGGATATCTTATATAACGGAATTTATGCAAGTAATTTGTTGCATAAATCATCCCGTTATATAACGGAATTTATGCAAGTAAGTAGTTGCATAAATCATCCCGTTATATAACGGAATTTATGCAAGTAAGTAGCTGCATAAATTCTGTTCTGTCATATAAGCCAGTACTTATTATATAACGGAATTTATGCAAGTAAGTAGTTGCATAAATCATCTTGCTATATAACGGAATTTATGCAAGTAAGTAGTTGCATACATCATCCCGTTATATAACGGAATTTATGCAAGTAAGTAGTTGCATACATCATCCCGTTATATAACGGAATTTATGCAAGTAACTAGTGACATAAATTCTGTTCTGTTATATAAGCCAGTACTTATTATATAACGGAATTTATGCAAGTAAGTAGTTGCATAAATCATCCCGCTATATAACGGAATTTATGCAAGTAAGTAGTTGCATAAATCATCCCGTTATATAACGGAATTTATGCAAGTAACTAGTGACATAAATTCTGTTCTGTTATATAAGCCAGTACTTATTATCTAACGGAATTTATGCAAGTAAGTAGTTGCATAAATCATCCCGTTATATAACGGAATTTATGCAAGTAACTAGTGACATAAATTCTGTTCTGTTATATAAGCCAGAACTTATTATATAACGGAATTTATGCAAGTAAGTAGTTGCATAAATCATCCCGCTATATAACGGAATTTATGCAAGTAAGTAGTTGCATAAATCATCCCGTTATATAACGGAATTTTTGCAAGTAACTAGTGACATAAATTCTGTTCTGTTATATAAGCCAGTACTTATTATATAACGGAATTTATGCAAGTAAGTAGTTGCATAAATCATCCCGTTATTTAACGGAATTTATGCAAGTAAGTAGTTGCATAAATCATCCCCTTATATAATTGAGTATATCTTATATAACGGAATTTATGCAAGTAATTAGTTGCATAAATTCTGTTCTGTTAGTATTGATAATCAAATACAAAATATTTTTTTAATAAATAATAATTACATAGGGAGTTAATTGCAAAATTTATTTCGTTATATATAACAAGTTAATCGCATAATATGCGAATACTACTTACTTGCATAAATGCCATTATATAACGGGATGATTTATGCAACTACTTACTTGCATAAATTCCGTTATATAACGGGATGATTTATGCAACTACTTACTTGCATAAATGTCATTATATAAGGGAATGATTTATGCAACTACTTACTTGCATAAATTCCGTTATATAACGGGATGATTTATGCAACTACTTACTTGCATAAATTCCGTTATATAACGGGATGATTTATGCAACTACTTACTTGCATAAATTCCGTTATATAACGGGATGATTTATGCCACGAATTACTTGCATAAATTCAGTTATATAATACGTACTGGCTTATATAACAGAACATAATTTATGTCACTAATCACTTGCATAAATTCCGTTATATAACGAGATGGTTTATGCAACTACTTACTTGCATAAATTCCGTTATATAATAAGTACTGGCTTACATAACAGAACAGAATTTATGTCACTACTTACTTGCATAAATGCCGTAATATAACGGGATGATTTATGCAACTACTTACTTGCATAAATGCCATTATATAACGGGATGATTTATGCAACTACTTACTTGCATAAATTCCGTTATATAATATAACGGGATGATTTATGCAACTACTTACTTGCATAAATTCCGTTATATAACAGGATGATTTATGCAACTACTTGCATAAATTCCGTTATATAACAGGATGATTTATGCAACTACTTACTTGCATAAATTCCGTTATATAACGGGATGATTTATGCAACTACTTACTTGCATAAATTTCGTTATATAACAGGATGATTTATGCAACTACTTACTTGCATAAATTCCGTTATAAAACAGGATGATTTTTGCAACTACTTACTTGCATAAATTCCGTTATATAACGGGATTTTTTATGCAACTAATTACTTGCATAAATTCCGTTACGTAATAAATTCTAGGTTATATAACGGTATGAGTTAGGCAAGTAATTACTTGCATAAATTCCGTTACATAATAAATACTGGCTCATATAACAGAACAGAATTTATGCCACTAATTACTTGCATAAATTCCGTTACACAAAGAATCAAGGACAGTTCAGCGGTACGGTTAGCGGGCGCATATTCTGAAGTTTTGAGCAGTATATAACTGTATTCTAGATATATACAAGATATGCCAGATGTAAAACTGTATATAGTTAAGACGGATTTAGCTATTGCTGGGGATTTTGAAATGGTATATAGTTCTAAAATTGTTGTTTTCGAAATATAGTTGAAAGTGAACTACCTGTGGTTTTAGTGGGCTACCTGTGGTACTACGATGAAAATAATTACTAGATAGAGTCCTAAAACGTCATCTGACGTAAACTTAGACCCAGTCTACACAGCGGTTAAATGTCTGCGCATGAGTCAAAAGTCTTGCAACAACAACATATTCCAAAACAAATTCAAAGCGAGCCGACGGCCGTCACTGTTCACACACCCGTTTTCAAACCATGAGAACTTTTTTGGTAAATTACGAAAAAAATTGGTAAACTCAGTTTGAAGTTTCACGTATTTTTCTTAACTTTTGGGGATAGAAGTTCACTGTAATATGTTTTAAGGTAAATTTTGCGCGGGAAATTCGCGCGGCCGCCCACCAGACTGACCGTAATAGGCACGCGTAGACGTTTGACCGCTGTGTGGACCCAGTCCCTCTTGTGGTTGTATATTTCAAGATGGCGGGCCAACTCGAAATGGCCAGTTTTGGCAAACCAGACTTGTCGAACATGAGTTTAGCTACTTCAGCTGTTTTCATCGGTTTTAGATACAAAAGTGCCGGACTTTATTGAAGATTGATTGTCAAACGAACTGACGGGAATCGTCAATAAAAGCCAGTATATCTCATATAACGGAATTTATGCAAGTAATTAGTTGCATAAATCATTCCGTTATATAACGGAATTTATGCAAGTAATAGTTGCATAAATTATCCCGTTATATAACGGAATTTATGCAAGTAATTAGTTGCATAAATCATTCCGTTATATAACGGAATTTATGCAAGTAATTAGTTGCATAAATCATTCCGTTATATAACGGAATTTATGCAAGTAATTAGTTGCCTAAATTCTGTTCTGTTATATGAGCCAGTATATCTCATGTAACGGAATTTATGCAAGTAATTAGTTGCATAAATTGTTCTCTTATATAAGCCAGTATATCTCATGTAACGGAATTTATGCAAGTAATTAGTTGCATAAATTCTGTTTCGTTATATAACGGAATTTATGCAAGTAATTAGTTGCATAAATGATTCTGTTATATAACGGAATTTATGCAAGTAATTAGTTGCATAAATTCTGTTTCGTTATATAACGGAATTTATGCAAGTAATTAGTTGCATAAATCATTCTGTTATATAACGGAATTTATGCAAGTAATTAGTTGCATAAATTCTGTTCTGTTATATAACGGAATTTATGCAAGTAAGTAGTTGCATAAATCATCCCCTTATTTAACGGAATTTATGCAAGTAAGTAGTTGCATAAATTCTGTTATATTATATTAAGGATATCTTATATAACGGAATTTATGCAAGTAATTAGTTGCATAAATCATTCTGTTATATAATGGAATTTATGCAAGTAAGTAGTTGCATAAATCATTGTTATATAACGGAATTTATGCAAGTAATTAGTTGCATAAATTCTGTTTCGTTATATAACGGAATTTATGCAAGTAATTAGTTGCATAAATCATTCTGTTATATAACGGAATTTATGCAAGTAAGTAGTTGCATAAATTCTGTTATATTATATTGAGGATATCTTATATAACGGAATTTATGCAAGTAATTACTTGCATAAATTCTGTTACATTATATAATTGAGTATATATAACGTTTTTTTATTCACAGAAAAAAATATTTGCATAAAAGTTTTGTTATATAGAAGTTGATAATCACATATTATGCGAATGTAATCACCCCCATTACGACCAATAGAGGTAAACAGGCTAGAAGCCAATCCACGTTCGTTAAAAGTGGGGGAATCCCCGAATTACATGATGTCAGTATTATTAAAATAGAACTTCGGCAGCTGGCATCGATCTAAAGATGTACTAAAATCCATCGAATGATTCCATTGTTGAAAAATATATTCAAGCAAACCTGTGATGCGCCCGGGTTTCAAGTTTGTATGTTATGTCATAGTTACAAAAACGTTACTCCATTTCGTGACTGCAAGCATGAAAGTTTCAACATGCTGCTATGACGCAACAGACTCAATCAAGTTCATTATCATTCCCAAGTGTACATAAATGGTATTTCCAAGAAAGAAGAACGAATTACAATATTGGAATATGATCAGATAAGTTATACAGACACTGTATGTAAAGTTAATTGTCGTTTTACATCAAATGACTCATTATTGAACTAATCAGAGAGATCACACGTATAAACTGAATTGTATATTTCATCACTTCTAAAATTTCAGTCGTCTATAGTAAATTTACTTGATTTTCACATTTTTGCTGAATCCCGAGTTTATTCGATTTGCTTTTCCGGCAATTGTATTCATGTAGACTGCAAGGCTGACGGACGACTGTACGATTCCTATATTTCC
The DNA here is from genome assembly GCA_030867875.1 of Actinernus sp. WN-2022. NCBI lineage: Eukaryota > Metazoa > Cnidaria > Anthozoa > Actiniaria > Actinernidae > Actinernus > Actinernus sp. WN-2022. The sequence goes on from JAOWCC010000936.1 coordinate 68,598,043, forward strand.
GACCTTCTTCTGGGGTTATACCAGCCTTGCATTCTAATCATATATTTCAATCCTTCTGCTGATCCTGATCCAGTAGTACTTTTATTTGTAACAGTGGTCCGTTACGAATGTTTTTGAAATTTAATTTTATCCATGGCACCGTTATGGTGTTGATATGCTTTGATCACTTTTTGGGTAATATGCATGATGGAAAAACAGGATATATCGAGCATTTCCGAACTCTCACACTATAAATAATGGTAAGGCTAGTAGTTTACCTTCTACTTTTAGCACGCAGTTAGGCCAGATAAAAAAAATTGCTTGTTTAGCGTCCCCGCCCGACCTGAGAAATGTCCCCGACCTCTAATTTATTTCATTTTTTATTTTTCATAAAAAACTTTAGAAAGTGTAAATGCGCCCGCGAACACCAATTCTTGTACCCAGACCCCTACATGTACCACTTAAAATATGCGCCGGCGCATTAAATATTTTAACATCGACGCCATTTTGTTTCTACAACACGAGGTCATGAACACGAGGTGAGTGAATAATGTCTAGTCAAGACAAAATACGCTTCACATAGAAAAAAATAAAATATGGAAAACAGCCAGAAGAGAAATCGAGGGAAAAATTGAGGAATTATACAAAGGAAATAAGAAAAAGAGCAGAGGAAAATGGTGCTAATAATAGAAAGGAAATATTGCTATAGTTAGTTTAAATATAAATAATTTCATGAATATAATAAGTAAACTTCTTTGTGCAATTATACTGTACTAACTATACCTTCTTGAACTATTTCACTTTATATAAGAAGGAAATATGGCAAGACTGAGTAAGGATATCAGCTCTATACAGAAAGTTAAGTACTAGAGGGTTTAAACCTGGCGCAGGAAAACTAAAACTAAAAACAAACTTAAATTAAAAAAAAGACAAATTATATCTAAGGACAACTTACATGATACACACAACAAGATATACTGACGTTTTTTGGTGCCACACCCATAACCGAGTCAAACCAATAACCGCTCAGTAGTAAATATAGTGAGCTTTAAACAAAGTATACTGGAGTAAGCTACAAACAAATACCGGTTTTGCATGCATTCAGGTTAAAAAACAAGATCGATTATATATGGCGAAATAACTTATTTAACAGGATTTTTAAAGGGTCGTGACTCCTAATTGATGAAGCAACTGCACGTACGGAGGTAAGTTCAATTATAAAGCCCCGGATATATCGCTAAAGTTTGATTACACGACTCTGCTAGACCAACATTATTCGACAGTTTGTCATCCTATGTTTAAACTAACATTTTTTGTTTGTTCAAATGTTAGATAAAGAAGTAGAAAGGGGTGAAAGGAACACAAACTATCCTGAATAGAGACACGAATGGGGGTAGGGGAGGAGGAGGAGGAGGGAGGAGGAGGAGGAAGGAGGTCCCTTCGTTTCCTTCCCTCTCCCCCTATACCTTACACAGGACAGCACTGAAGGCGCTCGGTTGCGTTGGCTCTTGCGGAGTTAAGTTTTCTGTGTGTGTCCTCACCGAATCAATGCATTATCGTGGCGGTTGACCTTTGCTTGTGGAGATATTAAAGAAAACACAACAAAGGGCTCTCCCGGATCTTGGGTATTTGGGATATGCATTATTGCTGCAGTACTTCTTTTGATATTTATCACAACCCAGGCTTTCGTTTACGGTATAATGCTGAAATAGTTAGTTTGTCAGTATACTATGTGTTCAAACGCACACCAAATGCTTATTTAGAAAACTACCCAAAAGGACACATCAGATAACAAACCACATTTAGGTGTTTGTCGATTACTGAGACACTTAACGGTCTACCAAGTTTAACCTTAAAGGAGTCATGGAATATAAAAAATCCCTTTCCTTTTGTTCTTTTAACGTTAAGAGTCTTTTAGATAAACAAGAGCCCATCTGGGCTTTCACTCGGGCCACATGAGATTGAAGATGAAATACACTTTCATTTGAAATCCTTTAGTAATAACCGAAGGGAAGAATTATTAGCTGAATTTAGCAGTCTTTAGGAGTGGCCGGTAGCGCGGTGACATGCATTCTCTGCTCCCCTAGTATATATATTTCTCGTGTATGCAAATTAAAGAAGTTGACCTCTACTTATTCATGTACCGCACGCTTACAATTTAGTCTGCTGTTCTCCAGGTTCAGAGTACTAATAGATGAGTGTCTCAAATATATGTTTATATTTGTCCCATATTATAAGTTGTATCCTGTCTACCTATGATGGAGCTATCATATGATATATTTCTCTACTGTTCATTCTACCCTGCGGCTCTTTATCGCAGCTCGCATCCATATTGGTATTTATTAACTGAAATACCTGTTGGTTATATACCCTCCTTCCCTAAACTGATCTGCTCGTTATATTACAGAACTATAACGGGAACTGTTGGAAGCCTTTAATTTCTCGAACCAAAGCCTCGGCCGTGAGAGGATTTTTGTTTAAGTTGATATTGCTTCGCTCATCATAAATTATTCTGTGCGAGTGTTTATTTCTCCGGGGTATTTCTGACAGCCAAAAACACGCTCAAAATTATTTTAGTGCATGTTGGCCTACATATCACGGTGTTTGCGCTGGTATGTATTATGACCGAGAGTAAAATGAAATGTGGCATAAAACCTACGAAACGTACCTCAAACAAGAATACCGTCCGATGGCAAAATCTATCAGCGCCACGAGGTCAACAAATCGACAAAGAAATGCAGATATAAACACGCAATGATTTCAACCTCATCGTACCTTAATTCATGACCTGACAAGACACTGTTCAGTTTCACTTTCACTCTCAGCTTTGCTCTTGAGTTTGAGTTTGGCTTTGTTAAAGACTTCTTATTCAGTTGTATGGTATTGTGCAGTATATTCGAGTTTTCCAATCCACAGAGATTCAAATAACAAAGCCGTGGCGAAAGAGAAGCTTAAACGAGAAATATTTTGTCCTCCTAGAAAAACACAACATCTTGCCCTTTCTATCGAAGAAGCCTTGGTTTCAGCAGAAAGGAAAACGCTAAATTCCAATTCGATATGTGTGGATCTTTGAGTCCTTCAGGTCCGGCGTCGATCGTGTCGTATATAAAATCACTGGCCATCTGGGTAAAAATCGCGATCCTTCGGCTCCGACAAGAGCGCCAGTTGAAATATCCTGAGCCTGTTGGAAGGCTTTCGCACGAGTGAAATTAAATAAAACATTAAACTGCTTACATTTGAGAGGTGGGACTCCAAATGTGAGAGAAATTTCCTCGCGGGTCGACCATTTTGATTTACTGTATTAAATTATGTACAGAAATTTACCTGGAGAGTGTTACGTGACCAGCACAGTGCGATCTGATTGGTGCTGAACTTGAAATTTAATACATGGGTCAAAAGTCACATTTTGTTGCACCCAACAAAAATAAATAAATAAATAACCGCTTGCATTTTAAGAGTCGGTGCTGCCACAGGCAGCCCGAGTAATAGGTGATATCATACTTTGTGGTGACTTTAACGCAAGGACGGGTTCGCTAAAAGATTTTACCGAGGACATTTCAAATTCATCGATTTGTTTTGACGATAACGATATCCAACCTCTAACAGAAACAATCGTGACAATCACATATCTAGTTTCGGTAGATCATTAATCGAAACTTGCATAGCTTTCAACTTAAGAATCTTAAATGGGAGCGCTAAAGGAGATCACTCTGGTCAATTTACCTGTTTTAAATACAATGGTACAAGTGTAATCGATTATGCTATGGTTAGTGAAAATATCTTACCGGAAGTTGCTTTCTTTACGGTTAACCCACCAAGTTTTAATTCATGTCACTCACCAATTTCATTTGCTTTGAACATCAGAATGCTCCGAGTGAATGATAATGAATCCAATTTGAATAAATTTCCTGTCTCTTTTAAATGGGATTCAATATCAAAAGAACGATTTTCGTCAATTATTAAATCTAAAGTTGTTTCAGATAAGTTTCAGTCTCTCAATTGTAATTCAATAAATAATACATCTGAAACCTATGTATCAGATTTCACAAAAATAATCGTAGATGCTGCCAATATCTCGCTCATCGCTAAGAAACGTCATCATACTGGAAAAATGAGAAAAATCAAACCAGAAAAATGGTACGATAAATCATGCTGGGACTTAAAAAAAGAAATAATACAAATGAGTAACCTGATCCAAAAGTTTCCTACGTGCCCGTTCTTGAGAGGTAAATTTCACACTAAATCATACACAAAACTAACAAAATTCAAGAAAAATAGTTTCAAGAACGACATTCTTACCAAAATTCAAACACTTGAATCAAACAATCCGAAAGAATATTGGAATTTAGTGAAATCTTTACGATCACAATCAGATCCCAAAAAACAAGGAACATCGACAATAGATAGGGAAGAATGGTTTTCCTATTTTAAGAACCTAAACAGTGCCAAACGTTCCGAAAACGTTCCTTTTGACAAAGGGGTGGACGTTTTCGTTTCAGATATGGATACGTTCGCTACTCAGTTCGTTGGAGTTTTAGATAAACCATTTACTGCTAGTGAATTACTGCAAATAAGTAAGAAATTAAAAAATAACAAAGCTTCAGGCGTAGATTCTATAAGTAATGAAATGATCAAATGTTGCATCAATTTTCATTCTGACCATTTCGTCAAATTATTTAATTTGGTTTTTCAATCTAAATGCTTTCCTCAGTGTTGGAATGGTGGTTATATCTCCCCAACTTTTAAATCAGGTACAGTCGATGATCCTAACAATTATCGTGGAATCACTGTTAATAGTTGTTTAGGCAATTTTCTTTACACTTGTTTTAAATTCACGGCTTACTAGCTTCTTAGAGGGAAATGGTATCATAAAACCAAATCAGATTGGTTTTCGCAAATCCTATAGAACAGCAGATCACATTTTTGTTCTAAAAACTATTTTGGACTCTTACTTTAGACAGGGAAAGAAAGTTTACGCTTGTTTCGTTGACTTCAGTAAAGTGTACGACTCTGTCTGGAGAAAGTTTCTTTTTTACAAATTAATTAAAATTGGAATGAGCAAGTCTTTTTTAGCTATTATCGTTAATATGTACGACCATATCAGAGCTTGTGTTAAGACAAACGCTGGTTTAACGGATTACTTCCAGTCGTTTGTCGGAGTGAAACAAGGTTGTAATTTAAGCCCAAATCTTTTTAACATTTTTATCAATGACATACCTGACATTTTTACACATGGTTCTGAGCCTGTGTCTTTAGAGAAGTTAAAGCTAAATTGTCTCTTATATGCTGACGATCTTCTACTATTATCAGAAAGCGAGAGTGGTTTACAAAACGGTCTAGATAATCTTCATTCTTATTCCAAAAAATGGAAACTTAATATAAACTTGAAGAAAACAAAGGTCATGGTTTTTAACAAATCTGGACGCAAACTGAATATCAACTGTATCTTTGGTGGAAATAATGTTCCAGTGGCTCAGTCCTATACATACCTAGGTACAGTTTCAACACCGTCTGGTTCCTTTAAAGTAAATGAGGTAAATTTATATAATAAGGGCTTAAGAGTTCTATTCAGCTTATTGAAAGATTTTCATCCACATCATAGAACACCCTTAAAAACTTTTCTTAAACTTTTTAACACTTTGATACGCCCTATTTTGACATATAATTGTGAAATTTGGGGAGCATATACATTTTGTACGAAACGTTATTCGTCATTTATAAAGTTCAAAGAGAAAATATTTTATGCTGAATTAATATGTGAAAAGTTACATCTTAAAATGTGTAAAATGATACTTGGAGTTAATTGAAAATCAACTACTTCAGCAGTAAGATCTGAACTTGGCATTCTTCCCTTACATATTCCTATGTACGTAAAATTACTTAAATATCTCTTCCACCTACTTGAACACGATGACAAACCTTTTCTTATCAAAGCGTTGGAAGTTTCTAGTAATTTAAGTAATAATGGTGTATATTCTTGGTTTACTACCGTATCTTACTTACTAAAGTTGCTAGATTTTACGTTTACTACTCCCTCATCTCTAGATCCCAAGGAAACCGTTAAAGCTCTAGCAATTAAGTTAAAACAATTATATATAAGCAAATGGAATGAAGAGAGAGATGAAATAATTAAGGGCAATATAAAATTAAAATTAGAATTATATTCAAGAATTAAGTACATTTACAACTATGAGGATTATCTAAACCAAATTAACGACTTTAAAACGCGGAAATCTGTTACTAAATTAAGATTATCGGCACACACATTTCCAATTGAATATGGTCGGTACAGTAACATCCCAAGAGAACAAAGACTATGCAACATCTGTAGTGCTAATGAAGTTGGAGATGAATTCCACTACCTATTTCAGTGTAGCCATCCTAAATTGGCCCAAGCTAGATCTCTATTTTCGAATAATTTATTTCTCATAAATCCATCTTTCTCTTCATTTGATCCTACTAGTCTTTATTATTATATCGTCTCCATGAATGATAGAACTATATTAACGACAAGTTGTAATTACATCAGACAAATAATGGAGTTATATGAAGAAATTAGTAGTAAGGTAACCTAATATATGTACGTCTACAAAATACTAATGATTTGGCGGATTCTTTTGTTCCTCTAATTTGGACCATTGTCTTGGAATTCTCAAAGGAGTTTAAAAATCTGAACGAGAAAGAAAATTTGAAAAGGATTCTGGTAGTTGTAGTAAAATGACGCGGCCATAATGAAGATGTCCTATTAAAATTAAAATGTATATTTTCTATACATGCATTTATACCACTTACCATGTACTGAGAAGTTGGGATGAAACAGTTAATTATCGGTCCAGTACTGTAGTTCTGCTGAATAAAATGAGTAATGTTATTATCTGAGAATAACATATATAAATAAATGACATGAATTTTCCCGTTTTATGATCAGCTGGTTTCTAATTATTTATGTTCATACTGGGTTCAAAATGCATATATTTCGAAGGCTTTTTTTCTATATTTGTTTTTGTCAGTTACCAGTTTATGAGCATGTTAAAGTGATTGGCCAGCACGGCTTGGAAATATATATTGACTAAAAACATTTCACTGACAGAGGAGATTACAACCTCTAGTAGCCAGGGTACCAATCATATTTAAGCATAACTACTCCTACGGTAACCACTGGTAAGACCTATTATCTGAGTGCATGATCAATGTATGCCAACACATGAGATAATACAAATTAGATAATACTAAGCAATACATATGAGCATCACAAGACTACAGTTCATGCAATATTAAACACCGGAGGAGGGGGGGACTCCCTGTATTGAACTGACGGGGTGCTCGGCGCTCATTTTACAGGTAAAAAGTATCGTAACCTTTTAGGGTACGCTACCTGAGTCGTGCCTTTTAAGGGTTCAGAATTATTATTTTAAGGTTCTTTTACAACGTATACATAAGGAATCACTTTAATTTTAATTGATGCGTACATTTTAGGGGTGAAACTCATTATGGTTTTTAAACCTCCTTTAATTTGAGTACCTTTTAGGGATCATTTTCAAAATGACCGCCGAGCACCGCCGTCATTTTGGTCCCGGAGTCCCCCTTCGGGTTTAAATACTTAATGACTGGTCTCGAGGGAAATCCGAGTGAGTTTTGTTTCCCGAGATCACGATGTTTCCCGAGACAAAGTCGAGGGATGGAAACAAAACTCACTGGTTTCCGAGAGTCCAGTCATTAAGTGATTTGGTATACAGCTTAAGAATTATATTCCATATTGTCGAGAATTTTGAAAGACTGGCGTAAACAACAAAACACACATCACACCACCTTCTGTCACGCTTTGACCACGTGCGCTATCGGGTAACAATGCAAACGGACTCAATTCAAGTTTTTCGACTTCAGTTAAGCCCCGGCTAAATGCTCAAAACTTTTCATCCAAAATCGTGTTGGAACCTCACCTTGAACATTTGACTGCAGTAGCTAAATAGTCACAGGATGTTTGATAGTTTGCAAACATCCAGAACATCTCACAAAATTGAGTCGGCAGAACGTTGTGTGAATTACCGCTGAATTTCAATGTTGCAAGTAACTACATACCACCTGCACGCACATTTTAGAGAGCTTAAGCAACCACGACGGCAACGTCTAGGAAGACGGCATAAAACAATAGCCTTAATTACAAAATACAATAACTGCACGTAAAAATGCACGCAGTCGCCTACATTTCGACCGTTCTCTGGAAAACCACAACGTGAAAACCCCACATTTTACGTGTACATGGGAACGCCAACGTAACGAAAGTAAATCACTCCGTTTTTCGTTCGGCGTGAACGGAACTCTATGTTTATCATATTTTTCGAAGATATGAATGTGAAAAGTAATTAAAGGCGAACGAAGGAAATAGTAAACATTATATTTTAGGAGAAAACATTTTTCTAGATCCCGTCCTCGCTGCAGTCGCCGTCGTTGATGCTTAAGCTCTCTAATATCTTGTGACCCCTACGTCCCCCCCGTACGTGTTTGCCGTGACGGGCCGGAAAAAGACGTCCGTCCCTGCTCGATTTTATGTTTGTTGTGGTCATACGATCTAAAACGTATTGTCTGAGTTAGGTTGGGCCGAACGGGAAACTATTTGGCTCTCGGTCATTTTGTAACCTCGACTCATTAATAGCCCTTCCACTCGGTCAATAAGTACATATTATTACCTTTTAATTCAGCTTAATTCTTCACTGCATGGCAAGTCATGTCGGATAGCATAATAATCGATATACTACTCCATGGCTCTTCTGAATTAAGCAGTAACAAAATTAAAGAAGTTTTAAAAGCAAAAAATACAGCTTTATACCATTGAAACAAAAGCGTTTTAAGCTGTTCATGACTGGAGCACGATAGGTAACTAGTTACTGTAAAAACTAGTGTTGGTCTGCATCGGCGGGGAAGATAAACACTGGTATATATATAATCAACTAAAGTCGATCGAGGTATCGGCTAACCGCCGTGTAAAGCGAGTAGCAGGGGCTGGCGTTTCGAGCGCTAGCCCTTCGTCAGAGCAAAAGAGAGAATTCTGACTACACTGACAAGATACTTCGTAAGTATAGTTTATTGTGGGATAGTCGCCAGACAACTCCGTACTACATACAACTCCTACCCTACGCGACAACTCCGTACTACATAATACAATTAACTAATATTGTATTGTATCCTAACTAATGGAAAACTGCCAGATACGAAAAACCGCTTAAACCACGAAAAAACCACCCTGGGGTTGTGGCCAAAAAACGTGGGGGAATGCGGAAACGTACTCCTCGACCTAATGCAGCAACCCGGATTCTCCGAGGGTTAGAGAACTGGCTATTCACTATTAACTTAAGCTAAATAATTAATCAAAAATTATTTGAACCAACGTGGAGCTGACTGGCCTAGAATGACTACTTTTCCCGCTCGAAGCATTATATATGCTAGAAGTATTACCCATAATGCTGTAGACTGGTATCCATACCTCTCTACCGTGCCGGCAAAATATCAATTTCTGACTATATCGCTCCTGCGTCGCTCAACCGTCTGAAATCACATATTCTGACTACACTGACAAGAGACTTCGTAAGTATAGTTTATTGTGGGATAGTCGCCAGACAACTCCGTACTAGAAAGTCAAAGAAAGGGAAAACTAACAAATAGACTACTCAAAGACCGAGATTCTTGGAGGCATCTAAGCGCACGTTTAGCTCATCCTTAACATAACCGTCTTTAGCAGACACATACTTCCACCTGCCGTGTCTCTGAAACGCCCGATCCGCTATACCCGCACTAGCGGCTGCTGTGGCTCCACCCGCTCTCAGGGAGTGAGTACTATACAAGTTAATGTCTGTAACAATATCATTAAAGGATGATTTAAATGCCTCTCTGATAGTAGAATAACTTATGGACTTATTAACTTTAACCAATTTATGGCCAGCCCTGATTTCATCTGTATTATATATCGCGAACGCTTTCCACCTCTGAAAGGCCCTTCGGTAGCCATCAGTTGTTCCCTCCGCTTTAGCTGCGATAACCGTGGTTTGAAGTTTGGCCATCGTAGCCCTCAGATGTACATTAGTTATGGAATCCCCTTCTGACCAAATCCCGCTCTTAAAGACATCTGAAAAGATAAATTAAATACGGATTAGAAGAATACATGGTATCTGGCCCACCTCTGTGGAACGGCCGACGGGGCCTACCACGCCGACATGTGTGGCACACGGGGGCCTTTAGTACACATTCGACAACAGGGCCTTTTGTCTGACTCGTGGCGGCCGACAGGGCCCCACTACTGAGTATTCGCACTGACTCGTGGCGGCCGACAGGGCCCCACTGCTGAGTCTTCACACTGACTCGTGGCGGCCGACAGGGCCCCACTTGCTGAGTCTTCACACTGACTCGTGGCGGCCGACAGGGCCCCACTGCTGAGTCTTCACACTGACTCGTGGCGGCCGACAGGGCCCCACTGGCTGAGTCTTCACGCTGGCTCGTGGCGGCCGACAGGGCCCCATTACATGTATACTTCACACCGAGTCTACACACTGACTAGCGGTGGCCGATGGGGCCTCATTACTGCATCTTCATACTGAGTCTAAACGCTGACTCGTGGCGGGCGGCCGATGGGGCTTCATTGTTGAATCTTCATGGCGAGTCTGCACGCTGACTCGTGGCAGCAGACGTAGCCTCGAACTTAGTTAGAGCTGGTGCACATGACTTTCATAAGTACTTCTGCGGAAATACTCAAGATGTCTCCAGTCTACTCACTGATTCTTGACTGCACACCTACGTAGGATACAAGATGGCATATGGTTTACATACCGCCTGCAATGATAATGCACCGAGTCTACTTACAGACTCATATCAGCCGACGTGGCTTATCTCAGACGTCGCGACAGTTCGCAACCTAAATGCTTATTCAAAACTACACGCATGGCCTACGTACTATATATGATGACTCCCTGGGTCTACCTAGATAAACATGACAGTTCACGGGGACTGGTAACATACCAATGCATATAGGTTACTTTTGAGTAATGACTATACCCAGGTCCTATACCAAAACAGGTAATCAAAGCTCGTAGTAGTGCCAAGAAAGCACCCATAATTTGATCAACTACTAACATGCCTGCGCAATGAAGCACAGGACCTATAGTATATATAATGAGTTTTGGACCTTAGCAAACGTCTATATAAATACAGTATACAAAAACAAATAATCAAACATACGAGGTGTAGAACGATGTGTTCGTGAATGTATGCGTGTTCGTGTATGGGTGCGTGTTCGTGTATGGGTGCGTGTTCGTGTATGGGTGCGTGTTCGTGTATGGGTGCGTGTTCGCGTATGGGTGCGTGTTCGCGTATGGGTGAATATATATACGTATATCAACTGCTCTATGAAGACAAACATAAGTGACAATAAGTAGAGAGGTCAGTGCAAAAAACCCTACTATCAGCTCTGGGTTGCCGGGCGAAATCCATGTAGAGTGCGACGATAGGAGAATGAATGGGTTGGTAGCCAAACAACTTGTTTTTAGCTTTGCCTCGATTAAAGATGTCAGAAAACTTAGGCAAGGTTATCCAATCGTGAATAAACCCGTTCCAGTGCACGCCATCATTACATAATAGTGTCCAGAAATATGCGGACCTCCAAAGAGGGACGAGCAGGGTACCTTGGGCTCTACATACTCTCATATGGTTAATAACTCTACCCACTACGCTGATTGGAGGTACTAGCCAATTCATTTCGTGATGCCAGTTCTGAGAAAAAGCGTCTACTGCCTCAGTACCTGGCTGAAAATATCTAGAATTAAACCTGGGGATTTTAGTGTTGTAGTAACATGCAAATCGATCTAAAGAACGAGGACCCCACAATCTATTCAAATAGAGAAAAACCTCATCCGTGACTGAGTAATCATCATAATCAACAACCCTGCTAATGGCATCCGCTACACTGTTAGCGTCTCGTACGGGAAGTTATGGACCGGAAACTAACCAATCATAGGTCACGAAGTCAACTAGCCAAGGTTGTAATAAGAAAGGATACTCAAATACATGAACGTTCCCTTAAGATAACCCACTATTCCACTTCTCAGTATCGTGACGTCCATCAAGTTCCAGCTTCATCACATGCCGCATTGGGTTGTGGGAGGTACTCTGCATTACCGCATTTCTGAGGAGGTTCTTAGGGCTGTGCGTGACTTCCAAAACGAACGAGCCGAACCACAGGCAGCCCAATCTCAAGATTTGTGTATTTATACGCTTACAAATATCGCTTGAATAGTTCATATTATAAATCCTTCCAAAACATGTATGTTAGACAAATAAATACACGACTTCATCCTACAATGTTTCAGTTGTGGTTATTCATACCTCTGAGCTCTTCTAGGGTCGTTTCCGCTGTTTTTTTCGATCCTCTTTCACTCACCTCCTAATAATAGAACAAGGCTGGAAACAACCGACAAATCTACGATGCATAACCTGTAATCTTTGCCACGAAAATCACACTTCGCTCACTCCAAATAACTCCAAACTACGGCAGGCCATAGAATGATAAATGAACTCATCCCAACCCCAATTTTAAGATCCAGCGATACCACATTCTGGAGAAATCAAACAATTTGTCGCCCATTTTCAAGTCCTTCGAGGTTAGCAGCCAACGAAGTTGGACGGCGGAAGTGCAAGCGTCAAAATAGCTCGGTTTGGAGACAACCTCGGTCTGACGAAGGACTTGGAAATGGGCGACAAAATCTTCGATTTCTCCAGAATGTGGTATCGCTGGATCTTAAAATTGGGGTTGGAATGAGTTCATTTATCATTCTATGTCCTACCGTAGTTTCGAGTTATTTGGAGTGAGCGAAGTGTGATTTTCGTGGCAAAGATTACAGGTTATGCATCGTAGATTTGTCGGTTATCCAGCTAATAGCTTCGCCAGACCGAGGCTATTTTGACGCTTGCACTTCCGCCGTCCAACTTCGTTGGCTGCTAACCTCGAAGGACTTGAAAATGGGCGACAAATTGTTTGATTTCTCCAGAATGTGGTATCGCTGGATCTTAAAATTGGGGTTGGGATGAGTTCATTTATCATTCTATGGCCTGCCGTAGTTTGGAGTTATTTGGAGTGAGCGAAGTGTGATTTTCGTGGCAAAGATTACAGGTTATGCATCGTAGATTTGTCGGTTGTTTCCAGCCTTGTTCTATTATTAGGAGTTGAGTGAAAGAGGATCGAAAAAAACAGCGGAAACGACCCTAGAAGAGCTCAGAGGTATGAATAACCACAACTGAAACATTGTAGGATGAAGTCGTGTATTTATTTGTCTAACATACATGTTTTGGAAGGATTTATAATATGAACTATTCAAGCGATATTTGTAAGCGTATAAATACACAAATCTTGAGATTGGGCTGCCTGTGGCCGAACATAGGCTGTGCATTTATATGTTACTTCAGGTCAGTGCTACGGGGTAAGTTGGATAGGTTTGTTTAGTTTGAGAATGACGAGTTCGCTTTTTTTCAACCATTACCGTGCACAAAGCACCATAGAAATGCCAATATGTTAATCAATCAGCCAATAGATACGTGTGGGTTCAGTCGTTCAGAAGACGCTAATAGGGACTTTAAGATACCACGACGGCAACGTCGACGGCAACGCGGTGAAATAATGGACTTAATTACAAAATACAATAACTGCACGTGAAAATGCATGTAGCTGCATTCATTTTAGCCGTTGTCTGCAAAAACACGACGTGAAAACGCTGATTTTACGTTCCGTAGAGAACGAGAACCTGAAAACGTAAATGGCACTGCTATTCGTTCGGCCTAAACGGAACTCTGTGCACATTCTATTTTTCGAAAATGTGGATGAGAAATGCAACAAAAGTCGAAGAAAAGAAACGATAATAAACAAATGATCGTTAACACCATTAAATCATAAATTTCTGAAATTATATCCACTAAAAATGCATTTTAAAGGTAGAGTTATTTTGTGTGAAAACGTTTCGTCCAATCAGAAGAGTGCAAAACAATAACCAAGAAAACGTTCAATCAAAAAATGTTCCCCATATTGAAAGTTCGTCATATTGAAAGTTATGAGAGTTTTCACTAGATGCAATTCAAATCTGTTTACGAAATGAGAAAAAAAAATTCTTCTTCAATTTTAGATAGATTTTAATGTCTAAGCCAATGAGGTGGAAGATTGAAACAATACCATAATTAGCACCTTTTTACATTCCATGCATAACATATAGCTACCTCTTGCGCGGACCATTACTTAACTATGATGTATAATAATAGTAACAACGAGAGGAGTATCAGTTAGGGTACCTGAAATAACCATTAATAGCAGGAGTATATTACACAGGAGTGTTCCTAGGCCCTTGTGTTGGCCCTTGTGTTTCGCACCCACGCAAACGAGGAAACATTTAGGGAAATACTGAAATTCACAAATGTTTCCGCAACATTGTTTCCTAGTTTGCGCAGATAATTAGACGTTAAAACCTGGTTCACACTAGCGACACAAGCATAAGAAACATACACAGACGCAGTAATGCACTGATTATTAGCGGCGCTTTTCTTATCTCACAACGTACCTATGAGTAGAACGAGTACCGCTAATGATAATTGAACCTGCAAGTTTCTTTAAAACAAAACTACAAAAATAACACCCTGAGATAGAAGAGAAATACCATGTGACTGTCCTGATATGCTTTTCAAACATTTTCGATAGAGGATGGCAGCAAATATTAAAGTTGATTACAAAAGCTTATTGTAGAAACTTGATTCCGGTTACAGTAAACCGATTTCAAGTTACTCTAAATTTATCTTAAAAGCAGTATTTTTCATAATATTTGCCATCCTTTATCAAAATTGTCTCAAATTTTCTCCAGTAAAGCTGGAAAGCATATTCCACTAATCTGAGTAGTTGTTTTTGTCTCTCATAAAGAGATAAGTTTATCAGTCTGATCAAACTCTAATTTAACGTCAGACGTTGCCGGTTATGCGGTCCCATGTCTCGCGTAAATATGTGAAAAGCATGCAAGGCAGTATTGCCTGAATTGTACAAATAAAATTAAACCTCGATTGAGCCCATCTTCCGCTCCCCGGGAGGCGCGCGTATTTCAATTTTCGTATTCAAGGGAGGGGGTGTGCTTAATCGAGGGAGGGCACTTATAATAAAATATATAGGATGATTTGGACTCAGCGGATCGCGGACACACAAGAATAACTTCTTGATAAAAGTTACTGGCTTACGAAAACTCGAGAATGGCCTTGTCGTCAGTCGGAAAATTTTACAGACGAAGATCTTTCCCCTGATCTTCCCCTATTGATCAGCTTTTCTGGTTTCGCACGAGTTGACGGTACTTACGAATGGCTTAACTATTTATTGGCTCTTTAGCTCCTTACAGCTATCGACATAACATTTTACCACATACACCTTGGTCGCTCGTCTATAGTCTAGTCAGTAAAATAACTGAGCACGTGAATACCGCGACGTGTTGCGGTAAATGCGCTATGTAAGTACCGCCTCACTGGTTAGCTTAGTTGGTAGAGCACGGTCTAGAGGTCGGGGGTTCGAATCCCGGCCGCGTCCTTGGGCAGGAACGTTTATAAGCCGTTGGCCTTGTCTCCTTCAACTTCTAATCAGTATTTGAAGGGGACGTGAAAGAACCTGTTGTACTACTCAAAAAAGAGCAGGGGATTGTCACCCGGTACAGCAGCCTGCATGGCCATTGCACTTAACCACACACTCAACATTGTAAACTGCGTGGCAGCTATTAGCGCCGTAAGCAGTCCGACAGAATTCACTGACGGGATATGTCAGTAATATGTAAAGCGCCATGAGACTGTGGTGATATGGCGCTATATAAATATGGCCATTATTATTAAGTACATGGAGAATAAAATTACAGTGAGTTGTGAACCAAGTAAAGAAACTGATCAATAATTTGAAACATAAATCATCTTTCATTTTAGAACTTACTGCCACATTTATATTTACTGTTAATTCATACATTCCATTCTTTCCTACTAAATTTTATGTATGGACTATGGGGGCGAGGGAGAGGACACTTTTTCCAGGGGGAGGGGGGAGGGGCTTGTTACCAATTTCCCATCAGTTCAAAGGGGTACGCTAAATCGAGGAAACGAAATAAATTTACAGCGCGTGCTAAGAAGTTTCCCAGTTTACTACAGTCTGTAGCGATGCTTCTTGTTTATAAACATTACAATTGTTATGCTGTACAACCATGATTTCAAAAGGCCACTTTGTGCCAGAAACCAATGACTGTCTGGCTGTCTGGCAAATTAATAATTATAATAGATGACGTGGCACGAGACATCGGGACTCAGACTTGTTGAAAAAACGAAAAGTTGCGCCGTTGATTGGCGAGCGCAAAAAATACACCTTTTTTCACAGTCCTTTTTCTTACCTTATGAACGTTTATTTTTCAGCTACTGGATTGGCATGGAAGGTTCTACTGCCAGCGAGGAGAAATATGAAGTTATGAAGGACTGGGTGGACGCCATCCAGGAAGTCAACGCTGAGTATGGACTGGCACCATTTGGAGGTGACGCAGAGGAAGCCAACGAGAAACTCAAGCAGCTCAAGCAACAGTACGACCCGGAAAATGTTTTCAATCATAATTGTCTCAACATCAATCCTGAGTAATTGGTTTGGGGTTTGTGAACAATTTCAAAACTAGCTATGGCACATTTAGGTTGATATAGATTTTAGTGCTTCGATTATATTTTCTCTAATGATATTCCCTGGGAGTGAGAGGGTAATGCCCTAGCCTCCCCTCCCCACACAAACAGGACATTAGTGACAAGCAACATTACACGGCAATATGTCGTCTTAGATAGCATGCCAATCGAATAACAGGAACCCATAACTAGGAGCGTCCATCCCGTATACTAGGCCTATGTCACAGCGTATACTAGGCCTATGTCACAGCGTATACTAGGCCTATGTCACAGCTAGATTTTCGTTCCCGAATTTATAAACATTTAAATACATGTGCATATAATATTTTAAAAGGCCCCTGTCAGTCAGAGAACTGAGAAATCGGGTCATTTCTACTATGCTTTCGAGAGGTTAATAACAATAAATAACAACACAACGACAGTCAATTGGTATAAAGGTTATCATGTTCAGATTAGCGGCTACTTACATTTACAAGCTACTGTCTTTATAGCCGACTGTCACGAGTGTATCTTAAAGCATGTCGCATAATATGTGATCAATTCCCGTCCAAAGCCCGTGAAACACCTCTCAGCTTTAGAAAAGACAAAAATCTTGGTATTGCACTTGAAGGAACCTTTGGTTTACACAAAAAACAGCTGATATTAAAGGTTTTGCTAAGTCAAAACTCCCACTCGCCGCCATCTTGAAAAACCTGGAAATGTTGTCCACTGTTCACGTGACCAGCACAGTGCAATCTGATTGGTACGGTGGCGAAAAGAACTTCCAAAGAAGGTGCTATCTGATTGGTTAACGGCGAAAAAGTTCGACGTCGGAAAAAAAAGAAGACATTTGCGATTTAAGACTCGTGCCGGCCAAAGGCCTGGCCCGAGTAACACGATGAATAAAAGCTTTCTAAAAGTACGTGGAAGCGTGTGCGTGAATGAATTGCAGCGAGCACGTTTAAAATGGAAAATTTTAAAGTGCCTCTATCGTTTATTTTTTTTATCATAAATGTTGATTCTACATCAAGTGAATACAGTCGAACCTCCACCTCTCCACAACGGCCACGAAATTTTGTCCGGGCCACCAGTCGATACATTTACTGTTATTGAAACCTCCCCGCAACGGCCACCTCTACACAACGGCCAGCACTACCGTACGTTTTCCCAAACCCCAAAATGCACTTAAAATAACCTCTACACAACGGCCACTCAACGAATGAATACTGTAGTTGAAATTCCATACTGTACTTTCATTGAGGGAGTTTAATTTTTAGCCAGTTACACGCACTGAACCTGGTTCATGGTTGTAGTATCCATTACAAAATGTAACTTATAAACGGTGCTTATATGATAATAGAGTACATTAACATGTGGTGTCAAATTACACGGTGGCCGTTGTGTAGAGGTTCGACTTTAGTTAAAATGTATATTATTTCTTGATTTGGTTGTTGCGTCTTTGAGTTGGAGGTTTATATTTCCAAAATGCCAATGATGTGACGTCACCCCAGGAATTTAATTTATTTCTCCTTGTGAATGAAACTTCTCTGATTTAGTCTTAATATAATTGGTAAAATTACTGATATAAACTATAATTATTATAACCTGGATGTGTATCAAAGGTCATTTATCTCTACCAGCATGTATTTATAATAACTAATGCCTGGGTTGACGTCACATAGCATTTTGGGAATATAGTAACCTATATAACTCATAGACGCAACCCCCAAATCAAAAATTCCACTATTCAACAATGAACGTGAATCTATATCAATGATAAAAAAAATACCGCTGAAGTTATTCTATATCACGTAAATAGGTGAATAGTAAAATAGTTATTGATTGGGCTTTAGGCAGTATAAACTAGGACCTGCACAATGAAAGGGATGCTCGCCCTTTGGTTCCCTCTGTCATTTTGAATATTTCATGTCAAGAGTATATGAGAACGAGGCGCACGGTGACTCGTCCGCGAATATGAAAAACGAGAATTATCTTCGAAACAAAATCGAGAAATTCGCTGTACAATAATGTAATATTTCTAACTCCGTTCGCCTCGTTTTCATGCAGTTTTATCATGACACCTGCGGAAATAACTGAGGTGGAGATTTAGACATTGTACGTAGAGATCATGACGGTGCCTACGCCAAGTAGAGGGTTAAAAACAGTAAAGTATTGAAACCAAGATACATGGCAACCAAGATACATGGAAACCTATGTGTGTGTGTATTTGATTGGGAAATATCGTTAAGGGTAACTCGTGCAATCTTTGGCTGGTGCTTGTTTCGCGATGTTATTTGAGTGATGCCGCAAGAACATTTTACAGCAGATGATTCTGTCGGTTTTTTGGAACATCACAAAGAATTTAGGGGAATTTTAGAATACCACCACATTCTTGATTAAACGTCGCGAGTTAAAAATTCTGAAATTGTAAAATGAGGCCATCCATACTTTTTCCCTGTCGGTTTCTCATCGCTAAGGGTCGGTCGGTCGGGAAATTAAACAAGACTGACGCGGTATCTAAGCCTACTGTACTAAGTCATGGTTCCAGTGCGGAAAAAATGCCATTTGAAAGAACCGGAGCTGAAATTTTATGCAACTTGCCGTATTCGCTGGCGGACCTTTTAACTGATCTTTCAACGAATTTGCATCTCTCTTCCGCTAAAGACGAACGATGAGAAACGGAAAAACAACAGATGGCCCGCTGAGATACATAAGTGCCAATCAAGTAACACCCAAAAAAAACTTCCTTTCTTATCACCAACGAGTTTTAAAACTGAGCTAATATATATGAAAACGGTTAATAATGGATACTAATCGAACTGCAAGATGTCCAGGCAATTTGGATGTCTAAGAGCAGTGTTTTTTAACGCCCTCCAACATATGGGCGATTATGACTAGTTTGCCTGTCCTACTAAACTAGCTGTTTAATGTTGCAACAGCGTAGTAAACGTCGCAACGTTTGGCGAGCGGATTTGGTATGAGTGGGACAAACATCCGGCATGTCTGTATCTTCACCGTAACCGTGCTGTAACTGTATCGTAACTCTGTAATTTGATTGGATCAGAAAGATAAAAACAATACAGTAACCGTGCGGTAAGTCATTGCTGTAACTTGCCCACTCATACGAAATCCGCTCTAATATTCGTTAACATACTCATTTGCATGTTCTCTAAAGCGGATGATAGTTTTCATCTACTGTGGCTCTGATAACTGTCAATTGAACACGCGTTTCAAATGGCGTGATTTCAATCGAGAGGCCTACTCTGGGATCTAAACTCGTGGCGAGTTAAGGCGAGGTTGTGCGAGTTAAGGCGAGTTAAGGCAATTTAAGAAAAAAAAAATTGTATGTGGCGAGTTAAGGCGATTTAAGGCAGTATAAGGAAATAACTTAAATTTGTATGTGGCAAGTTAAGGTGGGTTAAGGGTTTTTAGGGAAAACTCCTTACAAGATTTAGTGTATGTGGTGAGCTAAGGTGAGTTAAGGCAGGTTTAGGAAATTCACCACTGCCATAATAATATAAAAATTGCAATAATTAATATATACATGAAATACAGATCCAATTAAATAATTATTAAACTTATATGGTAAGTCAGTATAGTCGTAAAATTTAAATACCCTATACAGCATCAATTTAAAAAAGCTGTCTGGTTAATCTGTATTCTGCATTCCCCAACACAATCTATTGTTTTACACCATTGCCATATTGGTCTCCAAATAATAAATACATACATGTACAATTCATTTGTGTTAGGGAATTAATACAGAAATTATATATGACCTAGCCAACATTTTTCTAATTTCTGCAAACACATCTGCAAAACACATCTGCAAACATACATCTTTAGTATATACCACACCAGTGAATATCACTTTTCGCGCGCTCTGATTGGCTACTCAAACAGTGAATATGAAATCATAATAATTCACCTCCGAGCAAAGCAGCGATCATCTCGCGCGAGTTTTTGTCCATTTGAAATAAAACAAAATAACTATTTGGTGCTGGTTATTCACCCGGAACTAAAACAATTATTCACCTTAGTGTTGGTGAATAGTGGTGGATATTTACCTCACCGAAGCGGCTCAGTAAATATCCACCACTATTCACCTCCACTTCGGTGAATAATTGTTAAATATTCATCCCATGTATATATCTACATATTTATGAATATATATATAATTGATATAATAGTTAATATATATATATATATATTAACTATTATATCAATTATAAAATTAAGGTTAAGTCAGAAAAATATCCTTGTTATTTATCTGTCAGGCAATTGAGCGGTTAATATTGAAATAGTCAGTCGATATTAATAACGCACATGTATATTTATTATTGATTAATAGACATACACCTATCCTACCTGCACACATGCACTGCATGGCTACCTGCACATACATCTTGACATATATATATACTAGTAAATACATATACAACATTAACATACACACATACTCAACATTAATACGGTGAATACAATACATGCATAAACTTAACACACAATTAGATTCAAAATGATGAATCATGCAGTTAAAGAACTATCAGTGACTCAACTCGATCACTCACATGCTAACATAAAGATGCACAATAGCTTTGACATTGACAGCGCACAACTGTATAATAAATACATCAGCAAGGTTTGGTTTCAACAAGCATAGGTATTGCTTTCGCTTTAGAATCATGAAACAGATTAAGTAATTTCAAAGCAAAATAACAAATAAAATAACAGCTGCTTGTGATTCACATCTTTTAACCAATTAACTTTAACTAACCTCACAATCATTAATTCCATGTATAGAATTGTAAAACAAAATTCTTAACATTTGTGGACAATACAAAAACATATAGTTTTGCATGTTCTGGTGTTGCCCAGATTAAGTGTCCCCTCTTCCCTCTACTATTTTCTACTATTTTATGCAGATTAGGTTATATTGTTACATGTATAAGCAATTTAAAGAGGGGGGGGGGGGGTGTGTTGAGTATCATCTATGTTTTATCATCTCTCCCCCTGGTACTGGGGCTCAACATTGTATGATAGTGTGTGTTCAAGGCATTTTACAGCAAAAGCAGGTATTTTCTTCATATAAACACCCCGGTGGGCAAGGGCTAAAACATATTTTGCCAGGTTCAAAATCCAAGTCCCACTAATCTGTAGCCTGGGGAAGGTGGGGATTTACATTGACTGGTGCATTATACCGGTAATAAAACACTTTTAAAACTTTTAATATTAGGCTCAACCTTCTGTCTCGCCATCTCTACTTAAATATTTTGCCATACTGGACTTGGATAAATTCACTAGTTGTACATCATACAACAGAGGTGTTACTACATATGTGACAAAGTGTACGTTGACTTCAGCCAGACTACACTAATGTCTTTTTGACACATGTGAACACAAATCACATGTATGTATTGACATCTTTGTAGACATGAATTTCAGTGAATGGGGCTCAAATTGTAAGTCATGTTTAGTGATTATCATTTTTAGCTTTGCCAATGAAGGCAAAGGAAAACTGGGGATTTGCGAGTTAGGGTGAGTTAAGGCGATTTAGGGTGGGTTAAGGCGATTTAAGGAAAATTTCCGTTTTCTGGCTTTGTGAGTTAGGGCGGGGTTAAGGCGATTTAGGGTGAGTTAAGGCGATTTAAGAAAAAAATCCTTTTTCTGGCTTTGCGAGTTAGGGCGGGTTAAGGCGGGTTAAGGCGATTTAAGGAAAATGTCCATTTTTTGGCTTTGCGAGTTAAGGCGAGTTTAGATCCCAGAGTAGGCCTATCGAGGCTAGCCATAATGATCTTAATGAACATCGTGTCATCCCGAATAAAGGCGTCGTAGTTTTACGTTACCGCGCAAGAGCACAATGGGCAAGAGACCACACATCTCATTGCTCCTTCTCATTGAGGTAGATGCGTGCGCACATTTGGTAACCGTGAGGTCCTGTGTAGAAACACCGACTATAGAACGACACCAGTCTTCCTGTTCTTAGTTGTTCTTGTATCATTGCGTTTTGAGCGATGTTCTCGATCTTCCACATCAAAACACCATTAAAGCTAACACCTTCGAGATCGTTTATCATTCTCTTCAAGGCTACGCAAAGCTACTGTTTGATCTTGGGATTCTTGCCGATGTTCTTGTGCTCTTATGCGTTCCTCAGCCTCAGAGTTGAACATTCATTCGTGCGAATAGCGCTGCGCAGTTTCTAAAAATAGATTCTTCCCCCGCAAGACTGTTTACAATATTTCGATATTGAATAGTTCGAGAGCCGTGTTAGGATATAATTCGTAGTTATTTCGATCAAAAAAAAGAAGCAATACCTTAAATAAGATTCCCCGTCATACCAGTAATGGTGACTACCAAGCACTGTTGCTGGGGAGATGTAAGACTAGTAAGACCGACTCTAGATGTGAAAACAAAACTTTCTTAAATCGCTCAAAGAGATATATCTCGGAGATGTTTATAGAAGTTTCTCATCTTTTCTTGGCCTTTTCGATTCAAAACCTACACACGGAATGCAATGAGAAATGTCAGCGCTGGATAAATGTTTGTACAGGAGATCTAGACCTCAAAAGCACAGAACAACGCGGAGACAAGTACAATGAAACGCAAGCGGGAGTTTGTCTGAACTACAAATTACTGAAGTCCCACTACCCGCCAGTAAACAGTGAGAAGGAACTTCAATCAGTTCAACCATAGTTTACTTGAATTTATGGATTCTAAATACGGTTTTGAAGCTAAGACTCATGTACATCTACATTGCTTTGATTTATTTTATGAACACAAATAAAGTTTTAAAATTTCTTTCGGAGATATCGCGCGGAATGGGTATTGAAAACTCGACAAATTTAAACAAATTATATAATGGCCGAATTTAAAGGTTCTATCTTTTTTTCTTACAAAGTTATAAATTTGCAAACAAAAATATTACAGAGAAATGTATGGTGGTGGGAAATTCGTCAGTAAGATTTGTGGAACCATAAATTGTTAGCTCGTAACTTTGTCTGTACAGTCTGAATCTAAAATATCTGCTCAAAACTTTGCACAGTTGGTAATTTTCCAGCCATGACATTAGCTTTGGTCTCTAATGAATTTTAAAGAATTTATACGGCTACATTTCTATATTAAACGTGGTTTGCGGCAACGAATAGTCCAGTTGCAAACATGCATGGCGGGAAATGCAGTGTTTGTATGGAAATCCGATGCCAAATAATTTCCGTAAAATCGCATTTCTGAAATATTCACTGTCTGTAAACTTTAGATACCAGGTAAAAGATTAACTGATCAAAATTTGAGGGATGTAGCTGTGCTGGACAGTTTACCATACATTTGTCTAAATTTTCCCGCGGACTTGGGCTTGTTGTTACAGATAAATGTATGGAAAATTGAAAACACGATTGCACGCTTCTCAGCACAGCTACATCCCTCAAATTTTGATCTGTTAATCTTTTACCTGGTATCTTAAGTTTCCGATTCTACGGAAACTTTACGGAAATTATTTGGCATCGGATTCCCATACAACACTGTATTTCGCGCCATGTTTGCACCTCTTTCAAACTCGCTTAATAAGATTGCCGTTTATCGTTTTGTTTCAATCCTTTGTATTTTAGCCAACGTTTAAGCTGTTCGACAGTATAATCATCAGATTCTCGTTAAAAATATAATACAGGAAAGCCGTCATTTCTGGTAGAATAGTCAGACGACGAACTGAAGTGCTGCTTTATTCTTTAAGTTCTAATAGCGCGAAAAGTGGTTTGTTCGTCTGAGTCTTGGGGGGTCAAACATTTTGTGACGTCATCTGTGCGCAACACTATAGAGTACCGAAGTGTGACGTCACAAAGTTGCAAAATTTAGATGTAGAATTTTCGGACCACCGATTCGGAAAGAGCAATGTAAAAGAACATTACATACCAAAAATGAGGTGTATACGACAAAAAGCGGCTGAGATATAGGGCTGCATTGGAATATATAATTTTCTTTAACAAATCACTGTATTTTTGTACTGGATCATAAACTTAGGAACCAGGCGCCAGATTCACGAAGGTGTCTTAGGACACAAGAGCCTCTTAAGATAGACTTTAGGACAAAAGTGTTATTCACGAACACCTCTTAAGGCTTAAGACGTGTCCTAAACTTAAGAGGTCAAAATCGATGTCTTAACTTTTAGGATATGTCCTAAACACAACAATGGCGGCCATGTTATTGGCGCTCCAACGAGTCTTTCGCGCCAATCCATTAGATTTGGAAGAGGAAATCCTGTTGAGGCAGTATCGCTTCACCCATAACATCTATGATTTTCTCCTCTATTACCTTAAGTTGTGGCGGTGGAGGCCGCCCCCAGTCTTCCTTGCTTCTTTGCGGTTTGAAGCCGCTTTCTTCTTTGTTTCGCTCTTCAAGGTCATTCATTTCTTTCGTACTTCATCCACCGACCGATTGTTGCCAGACACAGCCCTCGCCTCTTCGCATACCTCTCCAATGCGCATTTCTTCTGAACCGTGTTATTGAAGGAGATAAATTAAAAAAAATCCTACTTTGTACGGCTTCTACCAAAACCGCTATTTCTTGTTTGGTAAAATTGGGCCTTCGCCTCTGCGTTCGCAGCCATAACGACTGATTTCGCGAATACATATATGTTTTATTGAAAGCTCCCGACAGAGCTTTTCAGCTTCAATTTACAGTGATATTAAAAGTGTTATAACTATAGTACATGCAGTAATAGATTAAAAATGTAAAAATGTAAAATTTAAAAATATAAAAGACTAATCTGTGACATAATGCGAACCTAAAGAATGAGAAAGCAATAATTTAAACACATACCATTATAAAATAATTAGTCCATATATAAGGCCAGCGCTGATTGGCGTTTTCATTGTAATCGATAATTTCACGGAGGCTGGAAACGTAAGAGATGTCTTAGCTGAGAACATCTTAGGAGTACTCTAGGACAGAGTTACTGAATCGCATTTATGACATCTCTTAGGACAGTCACAAATTTTATATCTTATGACATGTCTTCGGAAAACTTTCCTGAATCTGGCCCCGGGGCCAGACCTTGAAGAGCGAAACAAAAAAGAAAGCGGCTTCAAACCGCAAAGAAGCAAGGAAAACTGGGCTAGGGGAGGCCCTCCACCGCCACAACTTAAGGAAATAGAGGAGAAAATCATAGATGTTATGGGTGAAGCGATACTGCCTCAACAGGATTTCCTCTTCCAAATCCAAGGAATTGGCGCGGTCTCGAAAGACTCGTTCCCGTCTTAACGCCAGCAGGCCTTCACCTCTCAAAACCTTGCATTTTATTGGACCCCATTTGGACTGCACTGACAAAGAATTCCATTGTTTTAGGGTTAGGGTTTGTATTGTTTCAGGGTTGGGCATTGTTTGGATAGCCAGTACTATTCCAGGTTCCGAGGAGGTGAAGGCCGCCCGGCCCCTTAACGCTCGCCGACGTTGGAGCGCCAATAATATGGCCGCCATTTTTGTGTTTAGGACATAGCCTAAAACTAAGTTAAGACATGGATTTTTACCTCTTAAATTTAGGACACGTCTTAAGATCACTAGGCGAAAACATGAATTTAATAACCTTTAATTTGAACCTTAAAGGTACCTTAAATTTAGTAGTACATATAAGCTACATTTACTGATGGTTCTTAAAGTTAGTACTAAATTTAAGAGACTTTACTGTAACTGTAAAGGCACTTAAATATACTACTAAATTTAAGCATGTTTAAATCGATTTAAGAGCGTTCTTAAAGATAGTAGTAACTTTAAGAACATATATGCTAAACTTAAAATCATTTAAAGATATCTTGTACCTTGGATGTTTAAGATTACCGGGTACCTTCAAAACGAAAAAGATGGGAAAATATTGTTTACGCATATAAATGTAGTTTTAGTAGTAGTGTCTCATATACCAAAAACTCCGTTCAAAAAAAATTAATATTGACGGAGAAATACCAAAAGGAAGTTTTTAACCGGAAGTGAAAGGTTCTTTTTGATTGACAGCAGATCAATAAATACATGACAAGTGCTCACTCGCCCGTAACGACCGTGAGGGGAATAGCATATTAAATTAATTTCATATACCAATGTTTACGTTTATTGAGAAAAGTTTTTCCACACACGATTCCACAATCCCATCGGTTGTTGGCCTTGTCTTCCAAAAAGCAAGCAGGATGCCCTTAGCTTGAAAAACAAAGAAAAAAGAAAAGCAAAACGAGGCCAAACAATGCATACGACTACAAAGCCAAATAGGAGTCCTCGCAAAACCCGACAAGCGTTCGTATTTTTACTTTCAGACGGAGTGCCGAGTGGTCCACATCTGAACATAAAGAAGAATTGATAAGAGCCAGCCGAGAGAATATTTGTTTCCAAGAAAGCTTAGATGGAAACGTAGTCTGACGGTGACCCTGAATCGGTTGAACCACGATCTCGCCGTGGTCAGTTTCAGACGCCAGCAAATCGCTGTCTCCTCTACTAACTATGCTGGCATTCAAGGCGTCCCTATAGGTGTACACCTTGGCTTTACCCCTCGAGGTCTTTTTTATAGCCTGGGAAACCAGCCGACTCTTCCGCTACCATTTTTCAAGTCACACAAAAAAGAACAAACATTTTCTCGATGCGGCGCGTAGCTTTGATCGGAAATCAACATTGGCGGGAAATCTTGACAGATAGTTGAACTGTGGTGAGAAATGATTGGCCAAGAGCTTGCTAATTGTTGGAGAGGCGGGGCTTCAGATTCACGCACGACAGACGGGTAAATTTTTTGAAGTGCTATTTTCTCGCTTTTGATTTTCAATCAAAATAGAGTTTTAAAAAAGGTCCCACTCGAGAAATTTATTCGATTTGTGCGAAATTTTCACAAAATGTCAATTGATATCTCAGCTGCAAAACTATATCGGGGAATTGGGAAATTCTAAAAAGAGAGCTCTTGACGACGTTTCCCGCATATCTACTCGGATTATTTTTCGCCTTTTCACGGAAAGCATGATAACTTTTGAACTAAATCGAATTTTGAAATTCCCCGCCACGTTTTTGTAATACGATTCCTCTGAAATACGACAAAGCAAACAGATTTTTAAACTTTAAAATATTTTTTGAGTCGGAGCTTCTGAAAGCCATCCCACTAGATCGGAGAAACGGGATGGCGGAAAATTCGAGATTTTCAAAGAACTCAAAACTTTTTATATATTCTTGTAGCCAATTTTATAAGCTTTAAAATGATACATGAATGATTTATCTATGATGTTTTCTCGAGGCGCTACATAATTTAGACTGAAAACGCACCCTGAAGGTATCCGGTAACCTTAAGAAACACTTTAAATGTACTAGTAACTTTAAGTTTATTTAAGAGACATTTACGAACATTTACTAAGAGGTAGAAAGATCATACTTTATAAAACGAGTGTAGACATTTTTACTTAATTTTCACTGTCAACTTTATTTTATAATTAAAACAATATTATACTAAATTTAAGAGACTTTACTGTAATTGTAAAGGCACTTAAATATACTACTAAATTTAAGCATGTTTAAGTCGATTTAAGAGTGTTCTTAAACACAGTAGTAACTTTAAGTACTGTTTAATAAACGAGCAGCAGTGTTTTATCAGGTTTAAAACTCGAGGGCGCAGCCCGAGAGTTTTAGACCTGATAAAACACGTGCTGCGAGTTTATTAAACGGCTTCAAAAACTCATAATGGTTACTTAATGAACCATTGAACCTTTGTATTCACAACGCCATGCAAAACATTCGAGTAATCACCGCCTGCAATTACGAACATCTCAAGGGATTGACATGAAGAAATTACCATACTATGTTGTTTGAACCGGCGTTTCGCAATGCTGAAAGCATTGCGTGGCAAGGAACAAGCTAGGGCAAGAATAATCTGCACTTGAAGGATTTGGTGTCGTGGTTGACATCGATAAAGTTCAAGACTTGGAAAGCGATGTGACTGACATGACGGCAGACTCTAAATGTTTGACTCCGGCACAAAATATGAAGAGGATGTTTGTAAGTTTAATGCACGTTTATATTATTTTACGGCTTTGAGTTTGGTTTAATAATTGGAACTAAACAGTGGCTCGGTAAACAAGTAATGGTAGTTCGATAACTTCATTTAAAAAATATTCTCTGTGTATATCGGTATAGTCTGCTGATATTAGTAAATTTAGGGCAAAATTTATTATCTAGGTACCTTATGTTCCGTGTACTTTTTGCTATCTTTGGGTCTTTATCAGTGAATTCTTAATTAGGATGAAACTTTATATAAAATTTCATGTTCATTAGTATTCTTTATATAAAACGTTCATCCTAATTAGCATTTCAATGAGAAAGCTAAAACATCAATAGAAATTCCAAGAGTTGCAAGGTGCTTATCCATTGTCTCAATCATTAACCCCGTTTCCCCCTGGGACAGAATTCAAATCCCTCCGCGGGCTTTTTAGAATGATAAGATTTTATCAGGTATAAAGGAGCATGCACGTGACTGATTTGCTTCATCTGATTGGACAAAATGCTCATTAATTATTCATGAGTTTTTGAAGAACATATATGCTAAACTGACTTAAAATAATTTAAAGATATCTTGTACCTTTAAGGATGTTTAAGAAACACTTTAAATGTACTAGTAACTTTAAGTTTATTTATCGTACCAACTGAAAATCATTTAAATACATCCTGTATCTTTAAGAGACATTCACGCACATTTACTAAGAGGCAGAAAGATCATACTTTATAGCGAACTGTACGTGGGCCGTAATACGTCTCGCATACACTGCATGAAATGGCATGTTTTAATGAAGTATCCTGAGTCCGTATACACAAATGCACCTTGTGTACGGACCGGTATACTGACGTACGCGTATACTGATCTTGATGTATACGGACTGTATAATGACCAGTATACATCTGATTCATTATACGCTGTGTACGAGTTACCGTACACAAAGTGTAAGCTAGGGAATCTTATACGAGCTGTTACAGGAATCATTCTTTACATCTACAACACTTTACAAACTGACAAGTATAAGGGAATTTATTAAAGTTAAAGTTAATGGAACTCAAAGAAGCCATTTTAAACCTCGCAGTTTATTAAAAGAGTTGTTTCGCATCGCGAACATATATCATAGAAAGTATTCACCCGCTATTTCTCACTTCAGTGCGAGCCCCGTAGAAAACGAGCTGATGTCGAATACGATGACTTTTCTTCAATCGCCAGCTGCTGTCAATTAACTTGTTGTTTGTGAAGGATATCTAAACAAAAGTAACACCAACTATATCGCCTTTATTGCGTTTGCTTGAAACTGCCTCCCACATGCGAGAGCAGTATACGGGTTTGCCATATAAATAGTCAGTGATGCGCTAAATTGGTAGCTGTACTTGACAATAGTAATTAGGTAACTATCAATACACGGCGGTGTGTTATGTGGCTTTGGGTCCCGGTAGTTGCCACCCATGCAGTCAAGTAAAGGCACCGAGAGTTTCCTTGGAATTCAAAGACCTTCGGGGGCCCCGACATTCAAGGGAAGGCCATGTTTGAAGATGAAAGTTTTGCAATGTTGGGGTCGCGTCTCATATTGTAGGTGGGAGTCGGATTCATACGCTGTGGTCTAGGGGATTTTTTTTATCAGTACGTTTAAGTTTTGAACCGTATACATACATTTCATATTTAGACATGCAACACAATAACATTTATTTAAACTCGAATTTAAAAGTAGCACATACATGCTAGCTAATGTCTTCGAGACGGAATGGCTTAACAACAACAACTGGCTGCTCTGGCTACACCGGGTTTACTCCGATGTCTGAAGTTTTACTGGGTCGGAACAGGCTCACCTGAACGTACCCTGGTTCCAGAGGTTTTCTAGAGAGAACAGCCGCGGAAAAATAGCCGCGATGTTTAAAGTGCAACTAACCCCTTTTGCAATTTTTATACATATGAATCTTTGAAAGGTTTTGAGTACTTCTGCGAAGAAATTTTTGGCTTACAGAGAACACTCTATGTTCTAGGCTTGTTTGAAATGGTGAAAATTTGACCTTTCCTGACCCATGACCGCGCAAGAAAAAGCCTGGGTCGATTCTTGATCTTACGTCACCTCATTAATGCATTATTCTCCATGGCGCCTTTCCATCACAACAACATCGATATATAGAGAATATACACAGTCTGTGAGTTGTTAGTAAGGAAAACAGTTATTTTAGAGTAAATGCTAAATATTTATTCAAATTATTGCAAAGTCGAATGAGTTGGATGACGTAAGATCAAGAATCGACCCAGGCTTTTTCTTACGCGGTCATGGGCCAGGAAAGGTCAAAATCTCACCATTTTAAACAACCATAGAACATAGAGTATTCTCTGTAAGCCAAACATTTCTTCGCAGAAGTACTCGAAACGTTTCAAAGATTCATATGTATAAAAATTGCAAAAGGAGTTAGTTGCACTTTAAACAATAAGGGAAAAGAGGTTTTTGTTTTAGGTTACATTAACATAAACTTCCTAAACTACAATACAGATAACCAAACATCTGACTATCTCGATATGCTGTTAGCTTTGGGCTATATGCCATTGATCACTAAAGCCACGCGCATCACTGATCATACCTCAACGTTAATTGACCATATCTACACTAACGTACCACAAAAAGCCATAAAAGCAGGGATCTGTTTAGCTCACATTTCAGACCATCTACCCATATTTTGTAGTGTAGCAAGCAGGCTACCTGTGCTCAATGACACAAAATATTTCCTTTATTTTTCTCAGTTTGATAATGAGCTGTTCTTGCGAGATATAGAAGCTGTTGATTGCAATGGTCTCATTAGTGAAAATGTCAACGAAAGTATGAATAATGTAGTTATTACGCTCCAATCAATTTCTGATAAACACGCGCCGTTGCGTAGATTATCTAACAAACGAATGAAACAATCAAATAAACCTTGGATTTGCAACGCCATTCTTACCTCTATAAAACGAAAGCAAAAACGTTTTAAAACTCACTTCCTTAGTAAGGATCCTAACAAAGTTAAACTATATAAAGCCTATAATAATAAATTAAATTAAATTAAAGAAGCAGCCAAAAAGAACTATTTTAGAGAACAATTTAACTTAAATAGTGAGAACTTAAAAACAACATGGAAGTTAATTGGAATGATACTAAGCAGAAAGAAGAATTACACGCAAACAAAAATTACGAAACTATTATATAAAAATAAATGCTACACCGATAAATCCGATATTGCACAACAACTAAATACACATTTCATCAATGTTGGGCGAGACCTCGCCGAGAAACTTCCACAAAGTGATACTAATCCTAATAAATACATTAAACGAGATTTCCAAAATAGCTTTATGCTCCGTGGCATTTATCTTCATGAAGTCCATGACGCAATAATGGGAATAAAATTAAACAAATCATCAATCGGAGTCCCCCAAAAGTGTATTAAGCTCGCGTGTGATCATATAAGTGAAACATTAACGCAATTTTTTAACCAAACCTTGCTTCAGGGCGTTGTCCAGGATATACTAAAAATCTCTAGGATAACCTGACCCGTTGACAAAGGTGGGGAAACTATTGACTCCACCAACTACCGTCCGATCTCAACCTTATCAACCCTCACCCAAATATTCGAAAAACTGATACATAAACAACTTTTAAATTACATTGAAAAACAAGACATTATTTTTTAATTTCAATTTGGTTTCCGTAAAGGTCGCTCAACTGCTCAAGCTATAATAGAAATTACGGACAGCCTTAGAAAAGCAATAGATAGTAACTTGTATACCTGTGGTGTTTTTTTAGACTTTTCCAAAGCCTTCGACACTGTGAATCATGGTATATTGCTTAAAAAGTTAGAAAGTTATGGAATTCGAGGGCTCCCTTTAAAATGGTTTGATAGCTACCTCTCAAATAGAAAACAATATGTTTCATTGGGAGATGTTGAGTCTCCAAAGCAAACAATGATATGTGGAATTCCACAAGGAAGTACGCTAGGCCCTCTGTTATTTTTAATTTATATAAACGACTTACCAAACTGTTCCGAAAAGTTAAATTTCAAAATTTTTGCTGATGACACAAATGTGTTTGCTTCTGCAAGTAACTTGAAAACTCTGGAGAATTTAATGAACTCTGAACTAACTAAGGTCAAGGAATGGTGTGATATTAATAAATTAACTATACACATATACCTTATTTTGAAACCAGTGTTCAAGTGAATCAGCTCTATGGTAAAGTGGTTTAGAGCACACGCTTTTGAATCCAACAATCAGAGTTCAATTCCCACACGAGCCACAATGTTTTTAACTTCTTATTCTCCTTCCTTGGATACAACTACAAAACACCAATATGTTTTTAGTGTAGAAGGCAGCTATAATAGCTTAAAATAGAGGAAAATATTAAATAAAACTTAGAAAGGAGAAACAAGTTAAAAGAAATTGTGGCTCGTGTGGGAATCGAACTCCGAATGTTGGAATCAAAAGTGCGTGCTCTATACCACTTTACCATTGAGCCGATCCACTTGGGCACTGGTTTCAAAATACCGTAAACACCCGTGTATAAGCCGCACCCATAGATAAGCCGCACCCCAAGTTTTGAAGCTTGAATTTAGGAAAATAACCTTTTATTGAAAAATACAAAAAGTAATCAAAATCTTTTGTCCGAGTTCATAAACACTTGTACTTGATGCCAAACTTCTTCCAAAAAAAAGAATAATCTTCTGTTGGAGTTCATAAATGCTCGTACTTGAAGCAAAACTTTATCAGATTGTCATAAATACATAATCGCAACGTTAATTCGATCGAGTATGGTTCAACTTGCCTTGTCATTTCTTGTGTATATTTTACCCTGCAGTCTTTAAATCACTCAATTACCGTAAAGACCCGTAGATAAGCCGCACCTCTTTACCCAAAATTTTCGTTAAAAATCAGGGGTTCGGCTTATCTACGGGAACACCTAGAAAGGAGACCCAACATTTACATATATTTACATATCATGAACCTGTATGAAGCTTTTATTGTGCGACGGTGCGTATATTACAATCAGGTTCAAATCGCATCCGATCGTGTACTGAATCATTGAAAAAAACACGCAATTTGAAAGAATTAAAGCAAAAACTCTTCTAAGACATACCTTAGACCTAATATATTAGAATTTCGTGAATATTTAAACGTGATTAAGCTTATTTACCTTCCAAAACATGCTGATTTGCAGTGCTTGTCAAAGCATGCATCTAAACAATCAGGCATTCTCCGC
The DNA here is from genome assembly GCA_030867875.1 of Actinernus sp. WN-2022. Taxonomy (NCBI): domain Eukaryota; kingdom Metazoa; phylum Cnidaria; class Anthozoa; order Actiniaria; family Actinernidae; genus Actinernus; species Actinernus sp. WN-2022. The sequence continues at coordinate 68,631,939 of JAOWCC010000936.1, forward strand.
AATTTTACACGTGGCAGATTGGCACTAGTTAATGAAAATCCAAGATGGCAGACCTCAGACCTACTCGTGCAAGTATAGTTTCGCCAGAAAACCTTTATTGCTCTAACGATTAAAGGAAAGCGGTTCCTTGGAATTGTTGTTAGTTAATTGGGGAATAAAAGCAGAAGAATTCTGGGGTGATTTAAAGACTGCAGGTTAAAATATACACAAGAAATGACAAGGCAAGTTGAACCATATTCGATCGAATTAAACTAAAGTTGCGATTATGTATTTATGACAATCTGATGAAGTTTTGCTTCAAGTACAAGCTTTTATGAACTCCAACAAAAGATTATTGTTTTTTTTGAAGAAGTTTGGCATCAAGTACAAGCGTTTATCAACTCGGACAAAAGATTTTCTAATTATTTCTTTGTATTTTTCCTAAATTCAAGCTTCAAAACTTAGGGTGCGGCTTATACACAGGTCTTTACAGTAAATGGCAGGAGGTTCATGGAATAGATACTGTTGTGCTATTATTTGAGGTTTAGTTGTGGTCAGCATTGATTTTGGATGAAAATTCGAGCGTGGTCAGTTCTACACCTTTGGACATGACTCTTGCAACACTAATCCTTTAGAAGCAGCGCGCAACCCTGCAGTTCCTCTCTCCCCCCTTCCACCCCCCATTCAATGTTGGGGGAAAAGTGACCAAACCAGTACGAAAGTTTATCCAACATTGAAATGAGGGGGTGCGGGGGACGTGTTCCAACGTTTCATGCATGTCCAAAGCTGTAGACTCTTAGGTGGAGATAGAGGTTGAAGGGTAAAAGTTCAACATAACTTGCTGAACTTGCATACGGAGCCCAATGAAGAACAGATAAAGACTTCAGGTAAGTTTTTTTATATTTTTTCCCAGTCTGCGTTTTATACCGAGTCTGCAGTCTCCATTTTATACCCAGTCTGCAGATTATACTGACCGAGTCTCACTATATTCCAGGCAGAGGTGGACCCTCAAGAGTGGGGCCTGGGAAATGCACATACATTATGTCAACGGTGTATTTTTTCCTATTTGTTGTCAATTTCTCTGTTAGACACCATGGTGAAATGTACTGTCAATAAAAATGTTTGCCAAGTGACTTGAAATTCATTTTTTGAGAATCAAGGACCATTTGCATTATAGAGAAAAAGATCACGTTACTCGAGTTGAGAGCGCTCGAACTCTCACTAGTATGCTCCAATCTTTTCCGTAAGGGAAACTTCTAATAATATGTTTGCTCTCTGTCTTGTCCTCCATGTATATTCCTTATTTCTTTGTTGTTGTTTATAAGGTCATTTCATTGGCACCCTTCCCTGCTTGCAGAACCTTCTATTCTTCCTTCCTATAATCGAAATGAAAGGGGAATGAAAGCTCTGCCCCAGTCACAACATTGGGTGTTGCACAAGCGTTGTGTTACTAAGCGACACAAAAACACTTTTGTAATGCTTGGATGGGTTGACCAATGAGAAGAAATGATCCCATTATTAGTAATTAGTATGCAAACTAGTGATTGACATCTTCAGGTGCACAGTATCATAGTTGGCTCAAATTTAAGTCAAATTTTACAGAAGCTTATGCACTGTATGTTTTTATTATTTATTCATCCATGGTTGTAGCCTGATTTTCAGACGGTCGAGGTCGTCCGCTCACTTCCTCCCACCTCCCCGTCTGTGTGTTCCTGACGTCATTTAATTTCGACCAATCAGCGCGAAGGTTTTATTTTTAGAGAACTGAGGTATGCGTGGAATGTCCAGTGGAGCCTGCACGAAGGAGAAGCCAAATGGCGGACGATACAAACGGACTTGATATGGCTTTGGAGAAAGCGTGCGAAACTTTCGGCATTTCTGAATTATTTCCCGAACAGAGAAAGGCAATATTACCCCTCGTTTCCCGGAAGGACCTTGGCCATCACAGCTGAATCTATAGGCGACGACCAGGTAGAGAATCGAGAGAGGAGAAATTATGTAGCCTTCTAGTAACAGCTCGCCAGAATCACGCACTTTCCTGCACTGCAGAATTCTTATGTTTTACAGCTTCAAACTTATGTCGATTTCTCAGAACTAACCCTAACCACATCCTGTTTGAGCTGCTATGGCTTTTTGGGCAGCAGGAACTTTTTAAATAGGATTTTTCGTACAGTATTTCAAGCGCATGGTCACAACACTGATCTAACTACCGGGATTTGTTGTACTTTACAATTTGTCAAAATCAAGACTGTTCAAAATTCTGATAACATAAATATTTAGGCAAATGTAATCCAACTTTTACCATGACATATTCACTATATGTGTTCACTCCTGTAAAAAATCATGACATTCCATGAAAGATTTAGTCTTCTTAAGGCGAAAAAGCTAAGATATTTCAGCTTTTAGGACAGCAAAATTGTCAAAATAAAGGGTGTTAATTTTTTTGCAAACATAAATAATTGCCCAAATGTCGTGAAACTATTACCATGACATACTCAGTATGTGTGTTCACTGCTGTAAAAAAATCATTACATTTCATGAAATATTTGGTCTTCTAAATGCCAACATTCTAGGAGACATTACATTTCAATACGGCATTATACAAAGCGATCGAGGAAGATTAATGATTTTCCAAAGCCCGTAGCTAGTAGATTCATAAACATTGCGATATCGATAGCGCTTCCTATCAGATTTTCCCGGTACACGTCTGAGGACAACATGTTTCTCCACGTTCTGTTTCTATAAGTTTGAAGCTGTAGAACATATTCTGCAGTGCATTAAAGAGCCGTGATTCTGACGATCTGTAGAAGTTGTAGAAGACTACATAATTTCTCCTCTCTCGATTCTCGACCTGGTCGTCACCTTATAGATGCAGCTGTGGTAGCAAAGGTCCTTCCGAGAAACGAAGTATAATAATGCCTTTCTCTGTTCGGGAAATAATTCAGGGGGGGGGGGCATAGTAAGCTAGAGGGGAAATTATTGGAGGGGTGGCCGGTCATCAAAAATTGAGCATGGCATTTATCAGTTAATTCTAATAACGATTCTGTTCCTAGAAAGATTATATAATTTTTCAAGAATTTCCTATGTCATAGGATTCAATTCCTATAAGATGCTACTTGGATTCTTATTCATATTTATATGTAGGATCCTATTCAATTAATAGCTGCATTTTTCTACATGTATATGTAGGATCCTGATATAGGATCCTATTCAAGATGCTGTTCCTATGTAGGATCCTTTTCAAGATCATTATATTCAAGATGCTGTTCCTACATGCATATGTATGTAGGATCCTACTCAGGATCCTGTATAGGATCCTTTTCAGGAACATATTTATTCAAGATCCTGTTCCTACATAAGATCCTATTCAGGATTCTGTTCCTACATAGGATCCTATTCAGGATTATGTTCCTATGTAGAATCCTATTCAGGATCCTATTCCTACATAGGATCGTATTCAGGATCCTGTTCCTGTTCAGGATCCTACAGGATCCTACAGGATCCTGTCCAGGATTTGCACCAGGGGTAGCACGATTATATGTATCCTCCTGATTGGTTTTTACGAATGCTCATTCTTACATGTCTTATGATTGTTATGATGTGCAGTTCATGTCAGAGGCCGCTCGGTTGAAACTGTTCGATCACATGTGAGTCAGCTGTTTACTTTGGAATTTCTCGCCCTAGACGAGCTCAGTCGTCATTTCCCTGTTTTACTACCGGAGAGGGTTAGGTTTACTTCAATTTTGGGTCAGGTTTTGAAGTAATGTAACATAATAGGCTGCCCGTGGTTTATAGTGCCACATGAAAGGAAACTTGCCGAACACATTAAATAGAGTCTGTCACGACAAAATGCTTGTTCGAGGAACACACTCTTGGAAAGATCTAGTATGTGCCACATCTGAACTCAACTGCTCTTGTTTTAGCGAACAAATCTTGATTTCAAACTGATATACAGTACAGATGCCATTGCTTTTCTCATAAATGCTGTGTATAAAAGCCACCATATTTTGAAATGTAAATTAGCCATAAGTCGCACTGGTGACAGTTGAATGGCCATTCAGAAGACGTGTAAGAATGAGCATTTGTAAAAACCAATCAGAGGAGGGTACATATAACAGGAACACCCAACGGTAAAACTTCATAAAAACAAACATTCTGATGTTTTTATAACAAATCAGATGTATTTAAACATATTTAAGGGAATTGTTTTTCAGCTGGCAGACGAACAGTTGTTCTGCAGCGCCAGCCAGCCTAAAGTTCATGAAGAATTTCTAAATTTCCCAGCTGAAATATTTAAGTGCAGAATTTTCCAGCAGCAAAAATATTTTTTTGAATATATTCTATATCTCAACACCTTTCAACATTTTAAACCTGTTTCAAGATCGGCTCCAACACTAAATATTGTTCCGATGTTGAAACGGTTTGTACAGGGCTTAACTGAAATATAGAACGCTATATTTTTATTTTAAGAATAAAAACCTGAGCTAACCTGCAGAATTCGGTATTTTTAAAAACCTGTGAAACAACAGGTACGTGCAGAATTTGCCAGCTGAGAAATGTCGCTCTGTTATATTATTATTATGTAATTATATCGGACTGCAGAATTTACCAGCTGACAAATATCGCTCCGTTATATTATTATTTAGTATCAGACTGCAGAATTTGCCAGCCAAGAAATTCCAAAGTGCAGAATTTGCCAGCCGAGTGGCCCAGAAGAACAGTTATTTTGCAGAACAGTTCGTTGGGTGTTCCTGCATATAATCGTGCTACTCTGCTGGGAGTCCAAAACAAGCTTTCGGTCATTAATTCGCAGACGGACTTAACCGGGGTTAAGTTCGGATGCAACGCAGGCTACCCACCACCATGCGAGTAGCATCTAGAGCTATTGAGACTTTTCAATGACTCGATCAGCCATTTCTTTGCTTTTCAAATTTTCTCCTTGGAAGTTCAAAAAGCAATATATTTATTGTCATTGGCTACCGAAACTGCATTTTCATTTCATGGTTTGTTTCTTTTTTTTGCAGAAACAGTTAAACCGATCGGATGCACTGGAAAAGATTGATTGGCCAAATGAGAGAAAAGAAAAGTGGCAGAAGGTTTTACCAACCATGAACTGGTTTTAGCAACCACAGACTATGTGTCAGCAGAGGATAGTGAGGAAGAAGTAGAAGATGGAGAGAGGAGACTTGTGCATGTACATTGTGAAGAGCCTCCCCTAGGAGAGAAAGGAGCTGAAGGAGGGAAAAAGAGCACTTGACCAGCACAAGGCAAGCAATTCAAGAGTGTATCAGATGCATAGGAGTGATCGACAGTCACATACGTGTAGATCCTTCCCTGAGAACTATGTTAAATGGGTAATGCGAAGGGAAAACAGCTCTTCAGGGAGTACTCCTGGCAGAAGAGTCTGAATAATAAAGGCTATAAACACTCAAATGGACTTTTAACAGTGAATCATTGCTATAAATGATTTACTCTATTAAACTAAATTGCACATATAAAGGCATTCGCATGTCTTTATTTCAGACATTTATTTTTATGAATATTAGGGACCAGTCGTTAATTATGGCGGAGGGGGGATAATAGGGCGGTCACAATCATTTTTTAGAACACAGGGTGGGTCATGATATAATTAACTATCAGATGGGCCGGGTCACTAGGTTTTCCTTGAATACCCTTTCTTTATTGTTAATGTGCCACTGAGTAAATGAAATACAAATTTATTCAAAATGTGATAAGAGTACCTGATTTTGCTATAAAATACATGTAACTTAAAATAATAAGAGATTGTTACATAGATGTGAAACTCTACTTTCGTATAGACGTACTAATAATACAGCTGTTGATAGGAACTTATATTTTAACAACATGATTTTGTTCTATATCAGTATACTGGATGACTGTACCACCTACATACATGTATAAAAAAAGAACTTAGCTATATTAGAATGATTTCAAGAAAAAAACTCAATCTTTTGCTAATTTAAAAAGCCTCATGCCACAAATTCACAAATGTGATTATTGCCACCAGCCCCAATCTGCATTTTTACATGAGATTGGAGGCCATACCAAAAAAATATCAACTACAAAAATACTGTCACAAGTAACAAACCAACTGCTTTCAAGTATGTCCATAATGTTTGCAACCAGTTCATATGAATCAAGTACAAAGCAGGCGAGTTCACCGGTTGACCGAGTCAAATCCGAGTCCGAGTCAAGTCCGAGTCCGAGTCAAATGACCGAGTCACGCATTTTTCTTTGTTTTTTCTTTGTTTTCCCTCCTTCTTTCGGCTACACTTCAGTTTGATATTCTTCTCGTGCATGGGCGTTTTCGTTTGCAAAGAGAATTCCAACAGCTGTCGCGTTCGATGAAGAAAAAGTCTGAAATCTCGCCAAGCACGCGCAAAGTTCTATAAATACACTACACATAATATAGGTTGATTATATAAGTTGATTTCATATTTCTTTAGGCACAAAAAGAAATTTTAGTAGATCGAGGAAACTCCCTGCCCAAGGACAGGCCGTGATTCGAACACTCGAGCCGATGAACTGATTCGCACGGTCACGGTTTCCTTTACGTGCGAAAAAAGGCAAGTTTCGTATTCTCGCGCGAAACAGCGAGCGCGTGGTTAGACATCGCTCGTTCAGGATTTAGACATCTCATTGGGATCAATCTTTCCTAATACTAAATAGCTTTCAGCCTCCCCCGTTTCTGTCTCCATTTACTAGTTGAGGTTCGTTCCAGCTCGTCCGTGAGAACACGAAACTCGATTATATATTACATCACAGACGAGGTCGCATATTATTGTACCTAAAATTAACCGGAAATTTAAAGAAAAACTAACCGTCTCCGAGAGAAGATTAGTGTCAGTAAATGACCAGAGCTCGCTCACCTAGGGCTAGAGTTCACAAGTAAACAACTGCCTTACGTGTACGTGTAAACGACTGTAACTCGGTCATTTGACTCGGACTCGGATCTGACTCGGACTCGGACTGGACTCGGTCTACGGATTTACTCCAAAGCAGGCCTTGTTTCATAAGAATGTCCAGTATGATTAGTACACCTTTCTTGTAGAGTCTTGTTTTGTTGAGAGACAGTTAATCACGGAATAGGTTATACTTCAGACTAAGGTATGGGGGTTCTACTTTAAAATTTGCATGGGATTTGGGGGGGGGGGGGGGGGGGGGGGGGGGGGGGGGGGGGGGAGTGAGGGGAAAAGAGTGGGTCACAACAAATTTTAAGTACTAAACGGGGTGGGTCACATAAATTTTTTTCTCTGGGAATAATGTTCTCCCCCCTCCCCATAAATAATGAATGGTCCCTTATGCAAAGTCCTTTAAACTGTTTTTTGCACTTGTCGCTTGTGCTCGGTTTCCAAAATATTTTAGATATCAACTTGCAACAAGTCTATTGTGCTTATCATATAAGTGCAAAGTCCTTTAAACTGTTTTTTGCACTTGTCGCTTGTGCTCGGTTTCCAAAATATTTTAGATATCAACTTGCAACAAGTCTATTGTGCTTATCATATAAGTGGCAATTATCATAACAGGACATATACAGGTGATATCTCCGAATTTTTATTGTTGTTATTTGAGAAAAGGAACAATAAATTTATATTGGAGAAAAAAATATTGTGGTTTGTTATCTACCAATGGGTTATTTTATAGCACTGGGTTGAAATTGAGACAGATTGCAAAGAGAAGTCACTTGAATAATCTCTTAATATGTTTCGGCATATAAACACAGTTTGTACTGCCTGTAAAATACTTTTAAATGCATCGAAGTTAGTAGTATTTACTGCAGTCTGAAAAATTCTTATTGGTGAAACTTTAATGTTTTGGTTGGTGTTTAAAGTTTCCTAAAAAGTAAAAAGTAAGTAACTTTATTTAAGTGTCAAATGTATTTAGTTTTGCAACTAATTGGGGCCACTAGTCCTACGATTTTACGTCCTTATCTGAGAAGATGTGAAGGTCTAACCATTTGCAGTTGTTTCGGAGATCTCCACGATGACCTTAATGAACATCGCGTCATCCCGAATATAGGCGTGTCTCTGGAGATTTGCGTGCGAGCAGAATAAAGGACAACCAGAAGCAATGTTCATCTCTCTGGCCGGTTTCAGGAATGAACTGCTTTCTGGGTCAGGTCTGAATGCATCTATAATGTGCTCTTCGTTGTCTTGATCCAGTAACATCAGTGTCACATTCTGTCTGAATGGCCAGCGGCGTATCGCATCGTAGTTTCCGCGCATGAGCACAAAGAACAATGAGATGTGTGTTCCCCGACCCCTTCCAAAGCCATCAAGGTAGATGCGCGCGCACATTTTGTAACCGTCAGTTCCTGTGTAGAAACATGGACTGTAGAACGAGACCAGCCTTTCTGTCCTTGCATCGTTGCGTTTTTGGGCGACGTTCTCGATCTTCCACGTCAACACACCATTAAAGCTGACACTTTCGGGGCCGTTTATCCTCTCTTCAAGGCTACGCAAAGCTACTATTTGATCTTGGGATTCTTGTTCTAGTGCTCTTATGCGTCCCTCAGCTTCATCGAGTTGAACATTCATTCGTGCGAATTCCTGATTGGGAGAATTGTATAAGTTACATGTCAGAGATGGTAACTCCGGACTGATGTAACGCGGAGTGGGGAAGGAAGCGATTTAAATTATTTAAGCGTATTAGCATTAAATATAACTTTGGATTTACAATTCATGCTTTGTGGAAGATATAATTTGCTCCGGTCCCGTTTTTTCCCCTCCCGGACTAACCGTCCCAAAAGTTTTCGAATCAACGTTTTTGACTAGATTCTTACGTCAATGTATTCTGCATTGAACATGTTGTATTTCTGCAGATATTTGATAACGAAAGCAAAAGGAAAAGGAGAAAAACTGGAGAAAACGAGTGCTGGGAATAGGATACTATGTAGCGTCTCGAACAGGGTTACCAAAATAAGAATACACTATTCATCACTGAGAAATCTTGAATAGGGTATTGATTTTATCACCTTTTCCGAAACTTGGCAGTTTTTGCCTTCGGATTCTATCACGTCCACGAGTCATGGTACAGTGTTTGACTTCAAGCCTTAGATAGGGTATAATATTTAGAGTGTAATCTTATACAGGATATGATATTTTGTAAATTTCCTATCTTAAACAGGGTTAGGGTTTGAGAGTCTCAGCGGCACCCCTCTACCCAAACTTTAGTCGAGTACCCCCCGGGACGCGAACGCAAGAAAGCAAATCACATTAATTTCCACCGGCCTATAGGAAAGCCTGTTCTTACGCTATAATACGAAAATCTAGGGGAAAAGGAGATAAGAGGCGAAGAAAAGGAACAATTAACACGTAATTTCACGAGAAAGCACTGTTTGTGTCTTGTTCCAGCTCTATGCGCGCACTTTTCGTATTTACACGGCAAGTGCAAATTACCCAATCACAGCTCACAGCTCTACGTGCACTTTTTGTATTTACACGGAAAGTGCAAATTACCCAATCACACTTGAGTATAACTAATTCTTCCTACGCACGCGGTAATATTTCAGACAATGAACAAAGACCACAAATGGCTGTTACAAGAGCGCTCTCGTGCCGCCATATTCAGTGGTTCTATTGATGCCATACGTTAGCTAGGTAGGCCTTTTGCAGGAAACAGTCACAATAGCATTTACAAATAGGTTTAGCTAATAACACTACCGATCTCGTACAAGCGCATTAAATAAATGAAGTCAGATTTTTTTGCTGTCCAGTACAACCACGTGATTGCATTCCTGCAAAAGGCCCATTGCGATGGTGGCAAAGGTGTAAATGCCACTTCTGATTTTTTTGCGGCATCACTCGAGGATAAAGGAATTAGAAAGCCTGTGTGTATGTTTACCTCAGGGCGAGGACATCGTTTTATGCATTGGTTCTCGTGATGATACTGAAAGAAACAACCGAAAGACTGTGAGCTCCAGCGTCATTCCACATGTCAAGATGATATTCGTTTGACAATTTTGGCAATTTGCACATGCAGTGACGCAAATGTCCAACATATTTGATTAGTATGCACATTCAGTTCATAAGTAGACCAGGTATAGACAGGAGCCCATAGCCAGGAGCGTCCATCCCGTATACTAGGCCTATGTCACAGCGTTTTCACAAGTTAGGTTATTTTTAGAACGATTTCCCGCTATTCTAGGGTTGCAATCATGTAATGAGGCATATTTTGTTCCTCCACTGGTGCAACCCACCTATTGAATACGCCGTGGCACCTATATAGGAGATATCGACGCTCCTGGTTATGGGCTCCTAGTATAGAGAACTGGATCTCATTATCTGACTGTCTGTCTGTCTCTATTTGTTCCTGGAAAGAAATCTTATGTGTGGCAGAAATTCAGATAAATTCACCTTCCCGTGAGCAACAACAATGGGCTCGTTACAGGAGGCACACAACTCTTCCCTGTAAAGGCACTCGAGCTGTAGGTGAGCAGCGAGTCCTGCTCCTGTTACTTGTTTGCCACAATCTTGATGGACGCAAGTGACTAGGGTGAAATCACAGGATGTCTGATGAATCTGTTGAAAAATCGGAAACACCGTTTAAAGGAGCTGTATCACGGTGTAGGACACGCCTTTATTTTCCGAGCCAGAACAAAATTATTAGGTTTCAAATAAACTGACTATCCTAGCACACATGTGGGATGGATGAAATCAGAGTAAATGTGCAAAATGATTAACAAACTGTGTGTAGATCTAGTCTTCAAGGAAAATATTGCATATCGTTTCATATTAGGACCAAATTATATGAGGCCAATAAATGTTTATAAATTCTTAGATCTCTAAGGAAAGAAGGTCTCAGTGAACATGAAATATATACTCTTTTTAATGCTTTATAATTAATAATTAATTAACTTAGGACTATCACGGTTTATGGATCTTCCTCATCTGACCTTACTACTGTTCAGTGCTTTTTGACCAGATGTCATGAACGTAGATATACTACCAATTTATGAATTACTGGTACGGAGCTGTAGTGTACCCACCCCACCCTAGGACATTTTGGTTATCTCGACTCGGAAAGCAACATTTTTTGATCAGTGAGCGTGACCGCGATGGCGGTAATCTTAGGTCTCTGGTAATTCTGCCCTTTTTATTATGTTTATTCCTGCTTTATACTGCATGGTGTCAATGCTAGAAATCAAAGTAATTTTACAAAAAAAAATTCTAAATTAGAAAATAGCACAAAGAAATTCAGCAAATGTCGGAAATATAAACCTTTTTGTAATTACCACACCAGAGAATATCACTTTTTGTGCGCTGTGATTGGCTACTCAAAGCAGCGATCACCTCGCGCAAGTTTTTGTCCATTTGATAGTAAATAAAATAACTATTTGGTACTGGCTATTCACTAATGTGTGGTATATACTAATTAAAAACAATTATTCACCTCATGCAGTGTCGGTGAAGGCTAAAGTGAACAAGTTGCACCGTAAATTTGTTGTCGGTAAGTGGTCGGCCGACAGCTTACCAACAGCTTACCAACAGCTTACCGACAGCTTACCGACAGCTTACCGACAGCTTACCGACAGCTTACCGACAGCTTACCGACAGCTTACCGACAGCTTACCGACAGCTTACCGACAGCTTACCAACAGCTTACCGACAGCTTACCGACAGCTTACCGACAGCTTACCGACAGTACTTGACGAATGGTTTCCACAGGGAATTTTCGTCTCAAAGTAAAATCCAGCTGATAGTACAAATAGGGAATTTTCGTCTCAAACTCAATGTGCGTATGTACGTACATACTCGCAACGCTCTTGATATCACGTAGCTTTCCAATGTTAGAACGAAATTTGTCAATAGCATATTCTTACTACGTTGTAGATAGTTGGATATTGATGAAAATAGTGTACTTTTCTTCTTTGCAGCATATTCTCGATTCAACCGTAAATTAGTGAACCCGCGCCATCTTGGATTCCCACGTGATATCACGTGTTCTTTAACTGCGACAAACTGCGGCAAATCTATAATTTTAGAATCCTGACTTTTTGACGCCCGTGAATTAGTAAACCCGCGCCATCTTGGATTCCCACGTGATATCACGTGTTCTTTAACTGCGTCAAACTGCGTCAAACTGCGTCTAACTGCGGTAAAACTGTTTGTCATGAATTAGAATTCGCGTTGGCATTCGTTGGAACATTAAGAGCGAAATTCGTCGTAATATGTTTGCATGACTTTAACTGTAGTTATCTTTTAATTTGCCGTGAGATCGCACTGTATCGAAGGGGTTTATCGTTGTCACAACGTTGGAAACTTTGGAAACTACATGTATTAAGCGTATTTTGGTTGAAAATATTCTTGAGCCAGTATGAGATAACGATTCATGCGCTTTCAACTGATTGTCTGGTTTTTGAAACAACAGGAGAGTGCCGCGGATATTTTAATCTGTTATCGAAGCGATTTATCGTTGCCAGAACGTTGGAAACTTAAAGGAACAGTGCCACGGTAATGCGCACGCGTAACACGTGATTGTTAATAATGTCAAAGACAATGGAAAATCACGCTGTTATGTCACGTCACGTCAAAACTCAACTGATCTGGAACCGCCTTTGGAATTTTCGCTAGCACGAAATCTAGAGTTTATAGTTTTGTGATTTGCATCAGTTGAGAAGTTCAGGATTTAGAATCGTATAAACTCCCCACTGGACCAAGACATAAGTGCTTCGAAGATCTGCATGTATGGGATTCGGGATAATAGTTTAGGAATCCTCTCGACAATGCCGACTGACATAAACAAACAACAACTTCTGTGCGTGGGAATTATAATATTCCATTCCGCTGCAGTTTCGCTACGGGGAAACTAATGTTCTGACTTTATAGCTTTGGGGCTTTGTGATTTTTAGGATAGTTGTTGTACAATTATAAGGGCACTTCCACTGCAAAATTGGGGAAGAAAAGAGTTCGATTTCGCTAAATAGCAAACTCGAACTGTACCGAGCGAAGGCCGTGTTGACACTGCAATATATACACGCGAACATTCAGAGTCTTACAAGCAGAGTAAATGTCTCCCCTACATTCTTACTGTCTCCAAATGTCCTAGGCCGTCAATTGTCCCCTTCTCAATGCTTTGGATGAAACTACCAGGAGACAGAAGTTTTCTTCTGTAGCCATTAATTCTTCCGCTCGACGAACCGTCCAACGGCACTGAATTCAGAGTCAAAAATACTCGCAAAAATTATAGACACGAACGAAATAACATCATAAATCCTAGGATACAAAACTAAGTTACTGTTCTAAATAGGTATAAGGTCAAATGAAACTTAGGCGAAGCCGATGGAAGAGGATTTCTTTCGCGTATCAAATCTCTCCCCATCTTTTGATTTCTGGACAACCCAACCAAAATTCAAACATTCGCGCATGGGCACTGAGCATGGCACTGTTCCTTTAAGAAGGTATAAAGCATATTTTGGTTCAAATGAGGGCGAGTCAACCACTTACCGACAGCTTACCGACAGCTTACCGACAGCTTACCGACAGCTTACCGACAGCTTACCGACAGCTTACCGACAGCTTACCGACAGCTTACCGACAGCTTACCGACCACTTACCGACCACTTACCGACCACTTACCGACCACTTACCGACCACTTACCAACCACTTACCGACCACTTACCGACAACGTATTTACGGTGCAACTTGTTCACTTTAGCCGTCGGTGAATATAGTGATGGATATTTACCTCGCCAAAGCAGCTCGGTAAATATCCACCACTATTCACCGATATGGAGGTGAATAATTGTTAAATATCTCGTAGACGCAACACCCAAATCAAGAAATATTCTACCATTGGACTATCCACTTCATGTACAATATTAAATATCAAATATAACTAATGTAGGCTTATATGCACTTTAATAGGCGATTATTGATAATTTGACTATGCATTGAATAGCAACTTCAGCTAACACTAATATTAGATTAATATTGCAGTCAGCTGAGTGCATGTATGTAATATTGCTGCCGACCTCTACAGTAACTCTCTAAGGCCAGATAAAAAAAATTACTTGTTTAGCGTCCACCCGTTTCAATTTTTCCAGGTAGGGAGGGAGGTTTTTTTTTTTTTTTTTTTCTATGTGAAGCTTATTTTGTCTTGACTAGACATTATTCACTCACCTCGTGTTCATGACCTCGTGTCGGTAGAAACAAAATGGCGTCGATGTTAAAATATTTAATGCGCCGGCGCATATTTTAAGTGGTACATGTAGGGGTCTGGGTACAAGAATTGGTGTTCGCGGGCGCATTTACACTTTCTAAAGTTTTTTATGAAAAATAAAAAATAAAATAAATTAGAGGTCGGGGACATTTCTCAGGTCGGGCCGGGACGCTAAACAAGCAATTTTTTTTATCTGGCCTAATGTACTATTTTTATCTCTGTGATTATTGCCTTATTTAATTTGGTATATGTATAATTATGGGCTTTCGTGTAAATCAATCTAATGTTGTTGACATTGCCATATGTGTTTATAGAAAGATTGATTGACTGCATATGATACCAAATTGAACTAAAGATTACCCTTAAGCCTGGATTTATTTAACTTCATTGGATCAGTTTGAACAACGATTATAGAAAGGTTAGTTCCACAACAGGCCATTTGCCAATTTTGTTCATGAAATTAATTAAGTCACAAGACTACATATCAATTAATTAAGTCACAAGACTACATATCAATTAATTAAGTCACAAGACTACATATTGTTTCTCTCACCTCTCGATAACGGAGTTCCCCTTTCCACAGACAGCCTAAGTTTTGGTGTGTACAACTTACAGTAAGGCTTAAAATCTCCCTCCTCTCAAAGTTGTCTGGGTAAATCTGTTTATGGCAGAATATAAAGGTTTCAATTGCGGGTATTTTTGTTTTATACTAAGTTTCTAAAGCAAAATTAAAGCTATATGTATATACATGTATACCCCAAAATAAAACAAAAATAAAAACCAAGAATTTATAACTAATTCTGACATGTTATAGCCTACTTACCTCGTTTTGTCTGAGAACTGTGTCACAGACATAACATTCCATTGGCCCTAGTTTGCTGAAAAAGAATGTTTTCTGTAAAAACGTGCTAAAAATGTACATGCATGTAGTCAGGTCAATCCATAACAACAACAACAACTTTTATTCAAGTACTAGATGGAAAAACATTAAAAGATTCATTAAGATTAACCAGTTGGAGTAAAACTACACGAGACAACTCAATTCAGTACACTTCTCTACCAAAGCCCTCCACTTGCATAATTGGTAATCACACACGCTTAGTAAACCATGCATGCACATAACGGACATAACGCGGACATACATGTAACGTTGACCGAATTCATAAAAATGGCTGCCCTGTAATTTTCTGTTTTGCCTGGTGTAATACGTTGTTAAACAAAAATGGTATCATATAAACAAGTGCTGCAAGGTATGTTATCTTGAGAAGTTTAACCATTTTTTGGTTTAATGGCTGCAAAGCCTATGGCTTATTCAATTTTAGGGCTGAGGTCACACGAGAAGGTTAAGCAAGATTTAGCAACCTAAATCACGATTTAAAAAAGTGTAGAAACTAATCACGATTTACAAAACGAGAGGTATGTTTGTTTTGGAATGTTAATTAAAACGAAAGGTACATGTAGCTGTCATTATACAGACAAGGCGGTCATGTTTGTCTGCAGTTTAATTTTCCGAGTGCTTCGCGATGCCGTCTTGGCCAATGTTATTGTTGCAGTATTTGCTAATTTTCTGCTCAGACGATTCATAAGTAAATCCCAAGGACTTAACTTAAGTTTGCAATTCATAACAAATTGATCTGAAATATGTCCAATAGCCTGGGAAACCAGCCGACTCTTATCGGAGTGGGGGAGCGATAAGAGTCGGCTGGTTTCCCAGGCTATATGTCCAAACAATATTCGAGTAGTTATTACCTCAAGTTAGCCTTTAGTGATTATACGGCGTACACTCGGCCATGATATAAAATATAAAACTGGCGGGGAAACTTGAAAGTTTATAATGGCGGGTGATCAGACTGGTTCCAATATTGCTAGACAAGCTGTTGACATCCCCTGTCATGAACTCGCATATGATTGGTTCGCATATTGAGATTTAGATAAAGCCGCTTCTAAATCCTACTATTTGAGACGATTTAGATGGAGAGTTATTTCTTTGAACTGTGCCGCTTTTGGTCTCAATTACATCGGCGTCTGGCTTAGTCTAGAAATGGGTACTTTTAGGGTCACACACAGATTAGACTTAATCATCATTTAGAACGCCTTAATCACGATTTAACTCTGTCGTGTGACCTCAGCCACTGTATGAGAAAAGACAGCCTATCCTAAAACACCTCGCTTTCATGTTTTTGCCACAATTAAATTGTCTAAGATAGTCTATAACTTTTCTTCGAATGCAACTATAACTCTGAAACTGCACAAATTATACATCAGTTAACTTCAATATATTTATCCATTGGGTTTCTTCACAAATTATGCGTTCAGGAGTCCAAATTAATGGCGGTCATTGTTATGAATTCGGTCTATAAACTTGTAAGTCACACAACAGTACAATGCAGATTATGCATATACATCAGACCCTGCCTCATGTACAATATAAATCGAGGTGTCAAACACTGCAGCATGACACATTTACACATCCCCATAAGGAACATTTGAGAGCAAACATTGTTTTTCAGCTACCTTAAGTCTGCAATGCATGCAGAACAGTACAGATGTCCACAGCCCGTTTGGACTGCATCCCTGGCTATCAGCTTGCACTTGGCACACACATATTTAGGATCTATATTCCTAAGATCTACCTCGGCGACTGTATATCCTGGCATTGCAGAATCTAAAAATTAAATAGAAATTAACTTAACTGAAATTTTGAGATTAATTCAAATGCTCAAAAAGAAACCAATATAATAATAATAATTAAAAAACAGAAAAAAATAAAAAATAAAATAAGGGATCATGTATACTCTACGTTCGGCTTAACCGTGCTGAACTCGGGCGATTTCCAATTATTACTGAAATACAATCTAAAGTAGTATACAGTGACTTTCTTAACATTCAATGACAATAGACTCGTGAAAAACGCATACTGAGATATGATTATAGTTCAACGGAAAAATGGGCCTGCAAGTTAATGTTTTTATTTCGAAACGGCTTTGGATATATGTGGTATCCCCACTAACTGCAATTTTTGATGATATAGAATTAAACAAGGACCCCCCCTGGGAGACCCTCCGTTATGTTATATAAACAAGTTATATAATCCCATTGGGAAAACGTGAGACTGATTAATATGTAAGAATCACTCAAAGGCGTTTCTCTACCTTGATACATAAATTTTCTTTAAGACTTTAGATGCTCGGCTCCGGGCCTCGCTCAGCCCTCAGGTAACCGAAGCCCGACCCGAAAACGAACATTTCCGAAAAACCCCGAGAGCCTGTAAGCAGGCTATTGTTTGCCTTTACACCCGCTTCCAAATTTATTCACAAACTAAATTATTACAAACTACATTGTGCTGTGTTTTTTGCTTCTTCTCCTTTTTTGAATACTGCACCAAGAAAGATCTACTTTTACACTTTTGGGCATTGCATTATAAACATTATAAACAAACAAAACTAGCATGGTATACGCAATCTATCGATTTGCTTTTGCGTAGGAGGGATCACCAATGGTGATAAACTAATTCTAGAAGTTTCGCAAAATTTTGTAAACTTTTTAAACTTCCAAAACTAAAACACACAAAAACCAAAACCTATTATTGCTAACACACAAGAAGTACTGATAAAATAGTACTACTTTTCAATAACGCTAGGTAAGTACCACGCACCTTAAACGGTCAAATCTGGAAGAGTTAACACTCTTAAAAACCAACCTAGTGGAGATCCTGTAAAATACTACTACTTTTCAAATAACGCTAATTAAGTACCACGCACCTTAAACGGTCAAATATGGAAGCTTCCACTCTTAAAATCTAACCTAGTGGAGATCCGGAAACGGCTCCCTGTATCTTGGCATATTAAAATTAAAACAACAATTGGCCTTGGTAATTACATATATAGGCACATTTACCCTCCCCACTGAGACGCAGTGGGGACATTTACCGAGCAATAGTGTCGCTCTAGACTTGGATTCTGATTGGACCTATTATACTGTAGCTCTATTGTACTCTACAAGCACTACTGCTCGTTCTAAAGGTCAGGGTTTTTGTATTGTGGTACTAGAAGTTACATGTAACCGGAAGCAGTTGGGGTAATTTCACTTCAGTGAATCGTTTCAGAATTGCATAGTAATATTTTGTTGCACCCTAATTGCTTGGATCACTCTAAACTTGAAGGGTCACTGCCATGTTAATAAAATTATTCTCTCTATACAACTGAACGATTTAAATAAGGATTGCTTGCTATTCATACATAACAGCCTGTGTGCCCCTGAAAAATTGGTGGGCCGATTTTTGTGTGGAGATGGAGATCAGTTATGTTCAGTCTATACTGAACATACTGCTGTACACAGGCTAGCCTTTTAGGTTATACTCTGTTTGATCAGTTATAACAGAGGGTCTGAATGGGGTTAACTGACTACTGACAAACGGCCTTAAAAATAACTGACAACTGACAAATGACAATTTTTTTACTGACAACTGACAACCGAAAAATAACTGACAACTGACAAATTTGTTTTTTGTGGGTCAAACATTGTAAATTTTCTCTAGTAATGATTAATTAGGGCTAACTGACAACTGACAACTGACAAATGGCCAAAATTTTAACTGACAACTGACATGTAGACCCCCCCCCCCCCCCCCCCATTGAGACCCTCATAACAGCAGAATGCCATTTTAGTAAACATTTGTACCAGTAATCCACTAATAACATTGAATCTAGTCTTGAGCTCACCTGACCAGTTTATAGTGCCTGAACCTTGGACCATTGATACACACTGTGCAGTAATGATAATGCCACTCACATTTTACACACATGATATTAAGCAATCCTCGTGAAGGTCAATCAAGGCCAACAATGGTACATAGCCTGATCTAGGATCTTGGCATTTCAATGTTTGATGATAAACGTACTTAATTGCTGCCTAAGTGCAAGTTTTAAGCCCTAATGGTCTGATTCTAATAGTTTGAAATTATCTATTTGCTCACAAAAAATCATAATTTCAGGTGAGTGCTCTTCCTAAAGTGCCTATATATTAATCCAAGTTATAACTGTTGATTTTAATGAGAGTTTAAATTTTGTTCATCTATTATGGTTGTACTATACACAGTGTAGCTAGCTGAGATGAAATTTCTTAATGTTTCAATATGAGACTCCAGGGAATAAATTAAATACATTATATTCTCCTTGCATGGATCACTGAGCATTTAATATTTATTTCACAGAGCCTCATATTGAATCCTTTGTTAGGTGACAAGTGAGGCATATGTTGAAAATGAGCATTTATACCCTCAACAGCCCCAGTCAAAAAGCTAACCCCTCCCCCCTGTACCTGACATGCTTTGTCATGCTGACTTGATTTATTGCAGATCATGATGTAATTCAACCACCGTGAAGTAGTACAGTAGGGAAAGCAAGATTTAACAGCGTTTATTAGAACCAAGCTGAACCAATTACATACATCACATGCGGTGAAAACTACAACAAAGGCATAATTATCTTAGTCTAAAGGGAGCAAAACTATATAACTAAAGCTACAGATCACAAAGCCAAGAACTAATATTTACGAGTGTCACATACACCTGATCTTGACTCCGGGGCTTAAAGGTAAACTCCAAGAAAATAACTCCAAGAAAACTCCTAGACTCTCCACCACTCCTTTGACCTTTACTATATCCAATCCGCGACTCACAAAGGTGCTACTGAAATAAGAGCTATTGATCATGCATCTACATCCCTAAGCGGTTACATACAAGAAAGCTAAAAAACCGCACCCTATTATAATAAGTCAATCAATTGTCATGGTTAACGAATCAGTTATAGCAATCTAAATAAACTAAAGAAGTCTTTTAGTTTCCTAATCGACAATCACAACACTCCTCGCCCAAGGATCTGGATCATAACGAGCCTCAGTGAATCTTAACAGCGTTTGGTAATTCCTTTATCGGTTGGTTTGCGTACACACTCGCCTGTGGTGCGAGGATGCCTGTTTAGTTTTAGAGGCTGGACTTGAACCAAATTTTGACATCATCTCGTTGCATCCGGTTGGAATTTTCTTACAAAGATCGATAATCCGTCCGTAGTTTGTAGTTCTAAGAACTGATATGTTCTCAATTCGAAGATCTGCGGTATTCCTGTTGAAAAAATTAATGTCAAGGAGCTCTTTAGTAGCTAATTTTCCTGAGGAGTTCGCCAAAGTCCAGTTATCTGATCTTGAAAATGGCGGGCTTTCTGATCGACGAGTGTTCACTTAGCATCGCCTCTACGTTTGGTGTTGTTGCCGCCATATTGCTACCGAAATTGAACTGAAACCCAAGATAATACAGCTGGTTGGTAGATGACATCAATGCACTAAAATTTGGTGGCGATCGACTCGAAACACCAACTGCATCGGCAACGTCAACGTCAACAACCGTCCCTGAGGTACGTCATTTAATAATCTATAGTCAATATAGATCAACAAGAAGAACAAGAAGAGGAAAACAGAGAGCTCAAAGTTGCTCTCGAAGCTGCCATGCACCAAGTATCATGCCTTCGAGATGAAATTGAGTTCACAAGCGATCTCGTGATCAGGACAGCGATGATAAGGGGTAAGCGAATACTTCATTGAGATGAATTAAATTGGTTCTCAGAGAGGGGGGGGGAGACAGTGGGATTTGAATTCAGATTTATTTTTATCATATCATCCCGACCCCAGGATTTTTTTCATGCCGCCCAAAGATATTTTTAAAACACCATTTGGACTTTACAGAAATACACTCAACCTGTGGAATCATCCCTTATTCCTGCCTAACCCCATTCTTGCCTATCAGTCCCTGGGGTAGGGCTCCGAAAGCAATCTCAGTCTTCTCCAGTGTTCTTTCTGGTTTGCTCCACTGACCTAGGTTGTGGACACTTACAACTTACATGATTAAAGGTGATTTTGTTGTCATTGATGCGACTGATTATGATTGTTTTTCTTTATTTAATTAGAGGAATACTAACACCCCAATCCTTCTCAACAAGAATCAAGTATTAAAGGCTGTTTGAAAAGTAATGAGAAATGCAATAGACATCAAGCCTTTTCCAGACAGTGGTCCTTAAGGTTATGAAGTCAACCTTTCTGCTGCAGTTGCTTGGGCAGCGAAGGAGACCAAGCTGCATGAGCCTGATCGACATGCCAACTCTAGAAGTCCATCTAAAACTTGATTTGTTTTTAAATGTGCGATGAAAAACTAGGTCTGTGTTCTATATCCTTTCTGGTTCACCCAGGTTGGAGTCCTGGCATCACCGTATGCCTGAGCGCTTCTGGGATATGGAACACAACTTTCTATTATTTTTGAAATGTGCGATGAAAAACTATAGGTCTGTGTTCTATATCCTTTCTGGTTCACCCAGGTTGAAGTCCTGGCATCACCGTATGCCTGAGCGCTTCTGGGATATGGAATACATCTTCCTATTATTTTTGAAATGTGCGATGAAAAACTATAGGTCTGTGTTCTATATCCTTTCTGGTTCACCCAGGTTGGAGTCCTGGCATCACCGTATGCCTGAGCGCTTCTGGGATATGGAATACATCTTCCTATTATTTTTGAAATGTGCGATGAAAAACTATAGGTCTGTGTTCTATATCCTTTCTGGTTCACCCAGGTTGGAGTCCTGGCATCACCGTATGTCTGAGCGCTTCTGGGATATGGAACACAACTTTCTATTATTTTTGAAATGTGCGATGAAAAACTATAGGTCTGTATTCTATATCCTTTCTGGTTCACCCAGGTTGGAGTCCTGGCATCACCGTATGCCTGAGCGCTTCTGGGATATGGAAGACATCTTCCAATTATTTTTTAAATGTGCGATGAAAAACTATAGGTCTGTGTTCTATATCCTTTCTGGTTCACCCAGGTTGGAGTCCTGGCATCACCGTATGCCTGAGCGCTTCTGGGATATGGAATACAACTTCCTATTATTTTTTAAATGTGTGATGAAAAACTAGGTCTGTGTTCTATATCCTTTCTGGTTCACCCAGGTTGGAGTCCTGGCATCACCGTATGCCTGAGCGCTTCTGGGATATGGAACACAACTTTCTATTATTTTTGAAATGTGCGATGAAAAACTATAGGTCTGTGTTCTATATCCTTTCTGGTTCACCCAGGTTGGAGTCCTGGCATCACCGTATGCCTGAGCGCTTCTGGGATATGGAATACATCTTCCTATTATTTTTGAAATGTGCGATGAAAAACTATAGGTCTGTGTTCTATATCCTTTCTGGTTCACCCAGGTTGGAGTCCTGGCATCACCGTATGTCTGAGCGCTTCTGGGATATGGAACACAACTTTCTATTATTTTTGAAATGTGCGATGAAAAACTATAGGTCTGTGTTCTATATCCTTTCTGGTTCACCCAGGTTGGAGTCCTGGCATCACCGTATGCCTGAGCGCTTCTGGGATATGGAAGACATCTTCCAATTATTTTTGAAATGTGCGATGAAAAACTATAGGTCTGTGTTCTATATCCTTTCTGGTTCACCCAGGTTGGAGTCCTGGCATCACCGTATGCCTGAGCGCTTCTGGGATATGGAATACAACTTCCTATTATTTTTTAAATGTGCGATGAAAAACTAGGTCTGTGTTCTATATCCTTTCTGGTTCACCCAGGTTGGAGTCCTGGCATCACCGTATGCCTGAGCGCTTCTGGGATATGGAACACAACTTTCTATTATTTTTGAAATGTGCGATGAAAAACTATAGGTCTGTGTTCTATATCCTTTCTGGTTCACCCAGGTTGGAGTCCTGGCATCACCGTATGCCTGAGCGCTTCTGGGATATGGAATACATCTTCCTATTATTTTTGAAATGTGCGATGAAAAACTAGATCTGTGTTCCATATCCTTTCTGGTTCACCCAGGTTGGAGTCCTGGCATCACCGTATGTCTGAGCGCTTCTGGGATATGGAACACAACTTTCTATTATTTTTGAAATGTGCGATTAAAAACTATAGGTCTGTGTTCTATATCCTTTCTGGTTCACCCAGGTTGGAGTCCTGGCATCACCGTATGCCTGAGCGCTTCTGGGATATGGAATACATCTTCCTATTATTTTTGAAATGTGCGATGAAAAACTAGATCTGTGTTCTATATCCTTTCTGGTTCACCCAGGTTGGAGTCCTGGCATCACCGTATGTCTGAGCGCTTCTGGGATATGGAACACAACTTTCTATTATTTTTGAAATGTGCGATGAAAAACTATAGGTCTGTGTTCTATATCCTTTCTGGTTCACCCAGGTTGGAGTCCTGGCATCACCGTATGCCTGAGCGCTTCTGGGATATGGAATACAACTTCCTATTATTTTTTAAATGTGCGATGAAAAACTAGGTCTGTGTTTTATATCCTTTCTGGTTCACCCAGGTTGGAGTCCTGGCATCACCGTATGCCTGAGCGCGTCTGGGATATGGAATACATCTTCCTATTATTTTTGAAATGTGCGATGAAAAACTAGATCTGTGTTCTATATCCTTTCTGGTTCACCCAGGTTGGAGTCCTGGCATCACCGTATGTCTGAGCGCTTCTGGGATATGGAACACAACTTTCTATTATTTTTGAAATGTGCGATGAAAAACTATAGGTCTGTGTTCTATATCCTTTCTGGTTCACCCAGGTTGGAGTCCTGGCATCACCGTATGCCTGAGCGCTTCTGGGATATGGAATACATCTTCCTATTATTTTTGAAATGTGCGATGAAAAACTAGATCTGTGTTCTATATCCTTTCTGGTTCACCCAGGTTGGAGTCCTGGCATCACCGTATGTCTGAGCGCTTCTGGGATATGGAACACAACTTTCTATTATTTTTGAAATGTGCGATTAAAAACTATAGGTCTGTGTTCTATATCCTTTCTGGTTCACCCAGGTTGGAGTCCTGGCATCACCGTATGCCTGAGCGCTTCTGGGATATGGAATACATCTTCCTATTATTTTTGAAATGTGCGATGAAAAACTAGATCTGTGTTCTATATCCTTTCTGGTTCACCCAGGTTGGAGTCCTGGCATCACCGTATGTCTGAGCGCTTCTGGGATATGGAACACAACTTTCTATTATTTTTGAAATGTGCGATGAAAAACTATAGGTCTGTGTTCTATATCCTTTCTGGTTCACCCAGGTTGGAGTCCTGGCATCACCGTATGCCTGAGCGCTTCTGGGATATGGAATACAACTTCCTATTATTTTTTAAATGTGCGATGAAAAACTAGGTCTGTGTTTTATATCCTTTCTGGTTCACCCAGGTTGGAGTCCTGGCATCACCGTATGCCTGAGCGCGTCTGGGATATGGAATACATCTTCCTATTATTTTTGAAATGTGCGATGAAAAACTAGATCTGTGTTCTATATCCTTTCTGGTTCACCCAGGTTGGAGTCCTGGCATCACCGTATGTCTGAGCGCTTCTGGGATATGGAACACAACTTTCTATTATTTTTGAAATGTGCGATGAAAAACTATAGGTCTGTGTTCTATATCCTTTCTGGTTCACCCAGGTTGGAGTCCTGGCATCACCGTATGCCTGAGCGCTTCTGGGATATGGAATACATCTTCCTATTATTTTTGAAATGTGCGATGAAAAACTAGATCTGTGTTCTATATCCTTTCTGGTTCACCCAGGTTGGAGTCCTGGCATCACCGTATGTCTGAGCGCTTCTGGGATATGGAACACAACTTTCTATTATTTTTGAAATGTGCGATGAAAAACTATAGGTCTGTGTTCTATATCCTTTCTGGTTCACCCAGGTTGGAGTCCTGGCATCACCGTATGCCTGAGCGCTTCTGGGATATGGAATACATCTTCCTATTATTTTTGAAATGTGCGATGAAAAACTAGATCTGTGTTCTATATCCTTTCTGGTTCACCCAGGTTGGAGTCCTGGCATCACCGTATGCCTGAGCGCTTCTGGGATATGGAATACAACTTCCTATTATTTTTGAAATGTGCGATGAAAAACTAGGTCTGTGTTCTATATCCTTTCTGGTTCACCCAGGTTGGAGTCCTGGCATCACCGTATGCCTGAGCGCTTCTGGATTATGGAACACAACTTTTTATTATTTTTGAAATGTGCGATGAAAAACTAGGTCTGTGTTCTATATCCTTTCTGGTTCACCCAGGTTGGAGTCCTGGCATCACCGTATGCCTGAGCGCTTCTGGGATATGGAACACAACTTTCTATTATTTTTGAAATGTGCGACGAAAAACTATAGGTCTGTGTTCTATATCCTTTCTGGTTCACCCAGGTTGGAGTCCTGGCATCACCGTATGCCTGAGCGCTTCTGGGATATGGAACACAACTTTCTATTATTTTTGAAATGTGCGATGAAAAACTAGGTCTGTGTTCTATATCCTTTCTGGTTCACCCAGGTTGAAGTCCTGGCATCACCGTATGCCTGAGCGCTTCTGAGATATGGAACACAACTTTATACCTAGTGAGGCAGGGTACCTAAAATAAGACTTGAAATCCCGAGTTAGATTTTACAACAGAATTGATTTTTTTTAGCGTTGCAAGGAGCTCAAAGTCTAACTTTTTGCAGCAAATATTCTAAAAATATTACGAATTATAATATTTCCGCACTGCAATGATCACGAGTTGTTTAAAACCCCGGTTTAAAACCGTGGCCGAAGGGAGAGAATCATCGTTGCTCACCCAGTCAATCTCAAGCTAGTTTGGCTGCTCAACTGAAGTTCAATGAACAAAGCTATCTTCGTATTCCTTTAAGAATAGGATGTCTGGAGTGACGATTGAAATCTTAGTTAAAACGCACCCAACACTTACGGATTATGACACATAGGCGGGAAGCCCGACACATTCAGTAGATCACCAGCAGGACTTCGTTTAGATTGGAATGCTAGGTCTTACTGGGGTCCCCGCAGAGATCGCGGACTTTTAGTCCGCAATCTCTGCGGGATATTGTAGCTACTTTTTGGTTACTAAGAGAGCGCAGCTCGTTATGCTTGCTACCATCGTTCTTTCCCACCGGCCAGGGGTGGCACCCGTGTCAGTCTACTGCTGCAATTCACTACCAACATCGGACTGCGCTGGCACTAACAAGAAGAGTTCTTTGATGGGGCACAGGAAGGTCTTCTTCTTACCGTATCTGAAGACCTACGGTAGCCTTCCTTACTCTACCGTCTTCACTCCTCATGGCTTCGGTTATACGTCCCATCGGCCAGTTGTTGCAATGGGCTTCCTCCTCTCTAACAAGGACCACATCTCTGGTGGTAAGATATCGCTTCGGTTGATTCCACTTGCATCTTGCCTGGAGGGGTCACAGGTACTCTCACCTCTACCTCAACCAGAACTGGTCAGCCAGATACTGCAACCGTCTCCAGCGTCGGCGTGCATACAGGTCTGTCGGCAGGAAGTCTCCGGGCGGGGGACCCAAGGGTCGAGATTTCATCGTAAGAAGCATGGTAGGGGATAATGGCAGTGGGTCGTCTACATCTGTCTGCAGGGTAGTTATGGGGCAGGCATTGACAATTGCATGCAGTTACATGTACCTCTGCCATAAACGTCACGAGGAGTTCATGCGTGAGCTGGGTGCCTCCAATCTACGTGAGCATGGCATCTAGCACACAGCGGATCGTCCCTATCTGCCTCTCCCACACTCCTCCAAAGTGTGATGTATGTGGTGGGTTGAATACCCTACTCACACCCTTGGTCACTGGTGTATTTCTCAAGTTTCTCCTGGTTCATCTTCTTTAGCGCCTCATCCAGCTTCGACTTGCCTCCCACGAAGTTTGTCCCTTGGTCGCACCTGAGTAGGGTCGCTGGGCCGCGTAGCGCGTAGAAGCGCCTCAGTGCACAGATGAAGGCACTTGCGTTCATCGATTCGAGAACCTCAATGTGAATGGCTATGCTGCTGAGAAAGGTCAGCACTAATCCCCAGTGCTTCGAGTTTGCGGCGCCTCCTCTCATTCTTCGTGTCTCTACCGTCCAGGGACCGAATACATCGAAGCCGACGTTGGTAAACGGCGGACCAACCTCGGTTCTGTCGGATGGTAGATCGTGTGCTGCTCCTGAACTGATCCTCTTAACTTCTTACAAACTACACACGAGTTGAGTTCCTTGGCTATGACGCGGTGACCACCAATGATCGCTCCATGGGTTATCTGCCGTCCTTGATGGTGTACTCGCTTGTGGTAGTAACGGGCTATTAGTTGCGATACGTGGTGTCCCTTGGGTAGTACTCGACCACCCACGTAATATATACCATTGTTGTCGATGAACGGATCCCGACGATGGAGGCAAGACTTCTTCAGCAACTGCTTTCACTTGCGATCCCATGCACGTCGTTGCTGCTCAGGCTCAGCAGCATCAATGCATTTTTGTATCTCCAGTTCGTCGTTGAAGGCCTCACTTTGAGCTGACTGGATCATTACTGTCATGGCTTGTTGGAGCTCTTTTGCTGTGGGAGTACGGCCCCCGTTGTTGATACAAGACTTTCCCCTTTGGTGCTTAAATTCCTTGATCTAAAATATGAGAATTGCAATCGCGCGTTGCAGGGAAGCCAGGCTTGAGAACCGCGAAAACCTTTCGGCTCCAAGACTGATGCTTTTCTGGATGGTTGTAGAGCGTACTGAGACTTCTTTGCGTACCTCGGGGTCATGTTTGTCTCGTGGAATTTCTTCCTGCCCGTGTGGTGGCGCGTTTGATTAATCTCTCAGCCAATCAGACTCTGCTAGGTTGTGTACTCCAAGGCTGCATGTGGCTAGGTCTGTTGGGTTCTTGGTTGTGTGTCGATGTACCTCGACATCTTTCGGATAATCTGAACTCTGTTGGCGATAGACGTAAAATCTTCTGCTTTCGTTCTAGATGTAGCCGAGGGGAACTTTGGAGTCTGTGTATAAGGTAATCTTTTCGATGTCGATGTCAATCTCCTTGAGTACCTTGTTGACCGCCTGTACAGCTTGAACTGCACCACACAGTTCCAGATGACCTATTTACCAATTTCCCGTGAATTTCACTACTGCTTTGAAGCTCCAGGGGTCCTTGCGTAGTCATTGGCTAGTTGGTTCGAAGTGTTAACATTTGCCTTGATGAGGTGTGAAATGTTCACAAAACTTTACACGCCAAATCTCCGACTAGGTTTTTCTTCATATCCCCTCTCTTTGAATGAATTAATAGGGTATGCAGACTTGCCAGATTTTGATAAAACTCTGCCAAAAGACAGATAAGTTACTGACAAAGAAAAGTATTTTTCCTCGTAGAGTATCCCGCGTAATGTGACTTGGACATTATTGAAAACTAAAACTTTAGAAATGAATTGCATTCAGAGTGAAGTAAAATATTAAGAAATGCTCACACCCTGTTTTAGGCTGTCATATGCTGACTGACATTGTGCAGTTGAATTGTTTTTATGCGTTAACCCGAAGGCTGCTAATTCACTTTTATAAACCTTGTCAGTTTTGCGTTTGTTAGCTTAGCATTGCTTTACAATAAAATATTTTTTTTAACAAATCCATTCAGCGTATTCTACACTTCATAAGCTTTACAGAGGTATATAGGTTTATATAGTTTTCTTTAAAACAATGCACGTATAAAATTATTAACGAGAGAGACCCGCGAAGGTATCCGGTAACCTTAACTAATTGTCTTGTTTCGATCCACAGAAACCATCAGCAAGACCTGGGTTCCATTTAGCACCAATATGAATATTGGTTGTTCTAAAATTGTAAACACACTGACATTTTTTTATTTCAGTGAATTCTGGGGTTGAAATTTTCTCAAAAGTGAATTTCTCAAACGGCTAACTTTGCTTCTGGTATCTCAATCATTATGAATTTTATGCTACAATATCATTGGGATGTATTGTTTATGTGTACCAAAGATGGAGGTCATTGCTAAAAGATTTCTGTCAACGAAGTTGAAGTTGCATAGTGTTAATGCATATCTTGCCACATCGTTTACGTCAAACATGAAAATCAGTTCTGAAGTTTTCATATTTGGTTTTCAAACTTTTTCGAAAATAAATCCTTGAACAAATGTTCTCATTTTTGCATACGACAGAACACACATCTTGAACAATTACGAAAGAAAAAAATTGATGACATTTGAACAAAATAATAGTTTAGGAAAAAGCAGGCGCTGAAAAGTCAAATATTCACGGCACGGAAACCAGGATGAACAAAGAGAGTTTCAACCATGCTCTGAAAACTGAACGATTTCTCTTAGAATATAACTCATGAAGTAGAAATACCACGAGCAACTGAGAGAGGATAGCCGTGTGAACAATTGTCATACAGGACAAGTTCTAAAAGTGATTATCCACTCCGCGAGAGCCGATAGACCGAACAGTTTACTAACGCGCTACAAAAATCTACGGCTTTTTGCGTGAATATGCTAAATTTAGAAACTTTGACATTTGGCGATTACAGAAATGAGTATCAGTTAGTATTCTAGATTTTTTGACAAGAAATCGTTTACTAACCTTTCTCATTTTTGCATATACCGTTTCGCAAAATACCGTTTCGCACCGTTTCGTTTCGCCGTTAAAGCCACTGAGAGGATATAGCCGTGTGAACAATTGTCATACAGGATAAGTTCTAAAAGTGATTATCCACTACGCGAGATCCGATTGACCAAACGGTGTAACAAACCGCTTAATACTGCATGCAGTTAACGCCATTACCTGATCTGAAAACTGTACGAATTCTCTTAAAATGTAACTACTCAAGCGCCAATATCACGGGCAACTAAGATAGGATAAGCTTGTCAACATTTGTCATACAGTATAGGTTCTAAAAGTGATTATCCACTCCGCGAGAGCCGATAGACCGAACAGTTTACTAAGGCGCTACAAAAAGCTACAGCTTTTTGCGTGAATACGCTTTGACATTTTGCGATTACAGAAATGAGTACTTATCAGTTAGTATTCTAGATTTTTTGACAAGAAATCGTTTACAAACTGTTCTAAATTTTGGCATATACCGTTCCGCAAAATACCGTTTTGCAAAATACCGTTTCGCACCGTTTCGTTTCGCAAAGTACCGTAAGCCATAAAAATTACCTAAAGTCTACTTGGCGACTCATTGGTATTCTAATTAAACGAAAAACTAAAGGCTAAAGATTCCCAACTCGACTTATCCATAATAATAGAACTTAATTACACTAACCAACAAGGTATTGCAAGTCCAAGTTTAATGATATTTTTGTAAATGTAGGCCCATGATCTCTAGCAAAGAATATTCCTCAAACAACACCCCACTACGACAATAACATGCAACTAACACAATTTATTCATCAATCACCAATATCCAGTTTCTTCATATCTCCTGTTACTGAATGTCAAGTTCAAATGCTCTTTGCATCACTAAATGAAGGTAAAGCCTCAATTGACATACCCAACAAATTGATAAAAATTGCAAGTAAGCCCCTTTCTATTCCTTTACTCATAATTATATTCAATGAGTCAATCCTGACTGGTATCGTCCCCAACATCCTTAAAATTGCATAACACCAATTTACAAAAATGGTATTAATTGTAACAGACCCAGGTAACTACAGGCCTATAGCCTTACTTTCACCCTTTAGCAAAACTTTAGAAAGATTAATTTACAATCTGCCAGCTTATATCCTTTTTAGATAAATGCAATATCTTATTTAATACCAATTTGGTTTTAGGAAAGGCTATTCAACCGAACAAGCAATTTTGGAAATTACTGATGGTCTAAAACATGGAATTGATAATAAACTGATTACATGTGGCATCTTTCTTGATTTCTCTAAAGCTTTTGATACCGTTAATCATAATATTCTGCTAGCTAAATTATATAAATATGGGCTAAGGGGACCTGCTTTTGACTGGTTCTCGAATTATTTTACGAATAGGAAACAATAATTTTATATCAGGATTGGCAATACAAATTCTCCCCTGCTCAACATCTCTTGTGGAGTGCCTCACAGCTCTACACTATGGGCCTTTACTCTTCCTATTATATATAAATGATATGCCAAACTGTTCAAATAAACTTTCATTCAGAATCTTTGCTGACGACACAAACATATTTTTCACTTGTAATAATCAAAGTGATCTAGAATCAGTCATAAATTGTGAAATGCAATCTGTACTTAATTATTGTGCTATTAATAAATTATCATTAAATTTAAAAAAGACCAACTACATGATTATTACCTCACCAAGAACTGTTGTAGATATAAATATGACCACACTCAAAATTGAATGAAAAAGCCATATATATATTAAGTATCTTGGCATTATCTATTGATGATCATGGTCTACTCAAATAAAACATGTAAATTTAATAAAATTTCCACAAATATCAGAATAATAAATAAATTAAGGTACTACGTAGATCTAAAGACACTAATTAACCCAGATCTATCATACTATGATTTACCCATACCTCAACTATGGTTTATTTTTAATGAGCTGGGGAAATACGTACAAGACTATTAAACTTACTAAAATAATCACTAAACAAAATAAGTGCATCCGAAACATTATTTTTTCTTTGCCAATCATAGAGAAAGTGCAACTCCGATCCATTCTATCAAGTCATAGAGCTTCTCAAACTAGACAATATTTTTAAGCTCAAAAATAATGTTGCTCTTTGCATATCAACTAATTAACAACAAAAACAAAATTCCTTCTGTATTTCATGATTTAGTTAAGCCGGCTTCTGAAGTCCACTCGCACAATACCAGATATTCTGCAAATCAAAATCTTCAGACACCCTGTAAGAACTAAATATGGAGAACATACATGTACTTTCAAGTTTATGATCACTAAAATTTGGGAAGATAATACCAACTTCTATTAAAAAAATACCCTTTTGCAGTTTCAAAAAGTCTTACAAGAAATATTTACTGAGTAAACAAATCTAGTCTAATTCTTATAATATGTAACCTTATAAATAATTAATTACATTTAGTTAATTAAAATGATATACATTTAATGTAATAGTTACTGTACATTTAACTGTTGGAATAGAATTACTGTATCTTTTTCATAGCTGACTGTTCTACGCTCCTTTGACAACTACACACCAATCTATCAATCAACTCAACTGTCACTTTCTAAAATTATCCTTATGTTCTATTTGTTGTACAATTAATTCTTATCTTTGTATGTAAAATGATCAGTGTGTAAATAACACAAAAAAAAACCCACAGATATTATACAATTGTACTGTAGAAGAATAGACTTTCAATACAAAATACATGTACATGTATATTACTCTGGCAGTTGAGTAATACCTTTGCAACTTATTTTGTACAGCATAATTAATTTCGGCTAAGGAAATGATAAGATGACATGGAGTCAACAAGACAGCTATGTTATAACAAATAACGCATGCAGAGCGGAATTAGGCAGATTACCTATAAAAATTGATGAATTCATAGAAGTATCAAATTCTGGTCAAAATTCATGATGTCAGATAAAACAAAGCTTTCGGATGAGGTGATACTTGATGGTCTTTATTGTAATCACCCGCTCAGCTGGACAGAAAAACTCAAATATGTAATTGAAAGAATGGGATATGGCTATATTTGGTGTGAAAACCATGCAATTCAAATGAGTACTGATTGGAAACTAATACTTAGACAAATGAAACAAAGACTCTGTGATATTGAATTTCAAACTTGGATTGAGGAAATTCACAATGATCAATGCAGAGATTCGGCACAAAGTAATAAACTTAGAACGTATAGAATATTCAAAACAGACCACAATCAAGAAGAATACCTGGTCAATATCTCTAGTTAAGGTTACCGGATACCTTCAGGGTGCGTTTCCAGTCTAAATTACGTAGCACCTCGAAGAAACATCGTAGATATATCATTCACGTATCATTTTAAAGCTTATAAAATTGGCTACAAGAATACATAAAAAGTTTTGAGTTCTTTGAAAATCTCGAATTTTCCGCCATCCCGTTTCTCCGATCTAGCGAGATGGCTTTCAGGAGCTCCGGCTCCGAAAATATTTTAAAGTTTAAAAATCTGTTTGCTTTGTCGCATTTCAGAGGAATCGTATTACAAAACCGTGTCGGGGAATTTCAAAATTCGATTTAGTTCAAAAGTTATCATGCTTTCCGTGAAAAGGCGAACAATAATCCGAGTAGATATGCGGGAAACGTCGTCAAGAGCTCTCTTTTTAGAATTCCCCAATTCCCCGACACGGTTTTGCAGCGGATATATCAATTGACATTTTGTGAAAATTTCACACAAATCGAATAAATTTCTCTTGAGTGGGATCTTTTTTTAAACTCTATTTTGGTTGAAAATCGAAAGCGAGAAAATAGCACTTCAAAAAAATATACCCGTCTGTCGTACGTGAATCTGAAGCCCCGCCTCTCCAACAATTAGCAAGCTCTTGGCCAATCATTTCTCATCACAGTTCAACTATCTGTCAAGATTTCCCGCCAATGTTGATTTCCGATCAAAGCTACGCGCCGCATCGAGAAAATGTTTGTTCTTTTTTGTGTGACTTGAAAGATGGTAGCTGGTTTCCCAGGCTAGAAAAATGGGAAAGACCTGAGGGACAAAGCCAAGGCGAACTCCTGATAGAGACACCTTGAATGCCAGCATAGTTAGTAGAGGAGACAGCAATTTGCAGGCGTCTGAAACAGCACGGCAATAGCGAGATCGTGGTTGAACCGATTCAGGGTCACCGTGAGATTTCAGAGATTTTACATTTCCATCTAAGTTTTCTTGGAAACAAATATTCTCTCGGCTGGCTCTTATCGATTCTTCTTTATGTTCAGATGTGGACCACTCGGGAACACAAATACATGTACGAACGCTTGTCGGGTTTTGCGAGGACTCCTATTTGGCTAATTGTAATTGTAGCCGTATGCATTGTTTGGCCTCGTTTTGCTTTTCTTTTTTCTTTGTTTTCCAAGCTAAGGACATCCTGCTTGCTTTTTGTAAGATATAAGGCCAACGACCGATGGAATCGTGTGTGTAAAAACATTTTTCAATAAACGTAAACATTGGTATATGAAATGAATTTAATATGTGTGCTCTTCCCGGCATCGCCGTTACGGGCGAGTGAGCACTTGTCATGTGTTTATTGATCTGCTGTCAATCAAAAAGAACCTTTTACTTCCGGTTAAAAACTTCCTTTTGGTATTTCTCCGTCAATCTTATTTTTTTTAAAACGGAGTTTTTGGTATATGAGACACTACTACTAAAACTACATTTCTGTGCTAAAAAAAATTTTCTCATCTTTTTTCGTTTTGAAGGTATCCGGTAACCTTACATTCTCGACCCCAGACCCTTCTCTTATTTCTTACTGCGCATGCTCGACGAAATCGTAAGGCTCTGGGAAACTCCAGATATGCAAATGAGTTTGTAGCCAAAATCTGGCTACAGTGTCCTCACAGCGCATGCTCAAAACTTCAGAAATAAAATGGCGGACAACTCGATGTTTGAACTGGCGACTTAGTTTGTTTATATTAGAAAGGCAGAGAAAGACTGTTTTTTTTCTTGAAACCACAGCAGAAAATGATTATAGAAGCCATTATTTGTCCAAGAAAGGATGTTTTCGGCGTGCTGCCCATATAGGATTCGGCTGGGGTATGGTTTACTACGGCTGGATAAAAATACCAAACATTATATTGTAACAAACTGTTCTAACTTCTATGCTACAAGGTATTGTTGTTGATGAGTCGCATGTACGACTGGTAAATACTGGTGACCGGGTAGTCAGTAGTTCTTGTTTAAATTTGCTATTACAGTAAACATTATCGTCCTGATGTAAATACAATATAAGGAAAAACTTTCCTCTCCAGGAATCCAGAATGAGACAAACACTAATCAAGCATACTGGAACATCATTTGTGATTTCTTTTTATCACTTTAATGACAGTTGTCTGTCCTAAGTCTCAATCAGATGAATGAGGAACATGACCCTTCCAGACAGAATTGAAAAGAGTGAAGCCAACATGAGACAACAGAACAAAAATTACAAGACTACATAACTGGAATCATAAGCTGGCAGATAGATAGATTGCTTTAGCTATGCATGAGAAACCCATGCTCTTTATTAAAATGGGAGATGAATTTTACAACATTATCTTTTTAAAACCTGTAAAAAGTATAATTCACAAAAAAGGCTTTTGTACAAAACAAAGCATGAAGCTACTATAGAATACCATGTTTAACCACCACCCTCTTGAATCCATGTTTACTCACCCAGTTATTATATACCCTTCTGGATAATCCCTCCAATTAAATAAATGTCTTTGTCAATAACAATTTATTTTGTGCAATTTAGACTACTGAATTAGTATTCTGTAAATGAATATACAACAGAGTCCTGATGGTTTTGGTTTAGTTAACTTCAAAATATTTTTTAATTGTCACTATCAAACTTCTGGAACATGGCAGAAAAAAAGTGAATGTTGACTGTTTTCCTTCTTTGTTGTTTCCTGCCATATTTATAGAGTTGCATAACGACCATCCCTTTTAATATGATGGGAACCTGGAAACTTCTGTGGATGATATACATATACTTTGAGAAAGACAATGATGCAGTGTAAGCTTTTTTAGTACACTGTACATGTATTGAAAATAGGGTGTTATGTTATTCTATTTGTCTAAATACAGATGGTTTTCATACAGCTAATAATAGGCCTTTTGCAGGAAATAGTCACTTGCTGATACTGTATATATATATGTATATCCCTTTGATAACTGGCCAACTTCAAAAATTCAGTTTTAGAAAGATCAAAAAATTATTGATTGGAGGTGGCATGGGGAATATTATTTACGAGCAGGTTTTCCCAATAACACTTAACTGATGTCATACATTAGTGCCTTTAAAGAATTCAAATTGTTTTTGCCCTCCAGTACAACCACATGATTTTATCCTGCAAAAGGCCCATTAGATTAATATTTCTTAATAAAACAATTTGATTCACTGCTGTAGGGCAGCCTCTAAGGATTAGCTTTTCCCACAAGGATATTTAGATTAGAAATCTATTTTAAACAGAGGTAAGAAAAAAATCGAAATCTTCCAGTAACAAAAGCATACATGTGTAAATCTTTTAATTAATACCTCAATTTCTACTTTTCAAATTTTTTTTTTGTGAAGCCTTGCTAAGACTGCATAAAATGATAACTGCATATTAATACAAATGTTTTCTTAAGTGTCATGCACCATGCACCAGTCATTTGAATCCCCTGCTCCAACTTTCTGTGGCCATGAGTGTTTGTTTTCCTTATATTCATATTCTTGAATCTTTCCCACAATTTCGGCTCTATCTAGGTGTATAAACAACGTCCTCAAATTCAAAACAATAAACTACAGCAAAACAATACCCTGTCAGAAATACAAAGCCCCCTAACCCCAGAATACAATAGTTCACGTTGATGGCCACGTCTTGGATTACGTCTCCATAAAAAAAACTAGTTAACATGTTTTCCCTAACTCCTGGAAGCTCAATATCAATAGATATATCTAGGGAAAAGCTGTCCATTCCCAGCAGATTACTTCAAAAATATCCAAGTACGAAGACTGACAGCGACAACACACTCTACTTTGTTATTCTATTAAAAGCTCAAAATACAAGTTCAATCTCATTTAATGTAGGAGAAAGGAATACTTACTACATAGTTGTTGATTTTCAATGCTTAATATTGAAATTTTCCGGCTACTTGACGAAATATCAGACATAAAAGACGCTCGTGACTCCTGTTTGCCCGCAATGCAAATTACGCGCGCACGTCATCTGTATTGTGTTATTAAACACCAATCAGGGCACTCTAAATTTTGGAGTTTCCCAGAGCCTTACGATTTCGTCGAGCATGCGCAGTAAGAAATAAGAGAAGGGTCTGGGGTCGAGAATGGTAACCTTAACATTAAACACAGAATTAAGCACTAACAAAACTTTGTTTCAGTAATCATTGTCTTCAAATTGAAACAGGTAGACATCAAAGGCCCTACCAAAAACCAGAAGAAAGAATTTGTCCAAAACGTTTTAAAGAACCTGAAGACAAAAAAACATTTCTTAATAAGATGCCAGTTCTATGCCACAAAACACAATTCTTTTTTTAAAGACCTAGAAAAATTAAGCCCTAAAAAGAAACTTAAAACACTTGAGTGATGACGAGGTATTCTTACTTAATGATCAATCCCTCAAATATGGTGCAGAAAATGATGGCAAAATATATTTATTACGAAAGTCTAGAAGTTAGGAACAAATAATTGAACCTGTGTTGTACATATCATATAGCTATTTTAACTTAATTAAGGTAATATATTATTGTTATTTGAATATTTACCGTTTTGTGCTCACATGTACAGTCTCTATTATTAAACACTGAATGGAGTACCGGTACGTACCTTGCAATAGTGAAACCTAATTTCACAAGCTTTCTCAAATGCTGGATTCTAACTTCTATAAGATCTGTTTACTCTGACTATCTATTGGTCACTGACGTCCTAGTATGGAGTTGAGCAACCTCCTTCCCAGGCTCTTTTCCAAGGAGAATCTATGAAAACAAAGTCAAACTTTCTCAATTACAGATGCTGTGTCAACTCAAACATGGAAATCTTATGCTATTCGGTAAACTGACACTTAGGAGTGGACCATTAGAAAAGTGAAGGGGGGTGTGGGCCAAAAGCAAATTACTCGCACAAGGAAAAATTTCTGAGCCTTCTACAATTCAAACCTTTTTTTCAGGGACTCCCCTAGCTGGTAAAATAATGTGGATGTCATTGGGTTTCACCACAGTGCTGTCCCCAGCTGTATGTGTTAATGTTTGGTGGGTAGGGGGTGGGGCAGATATAATATACCTTAGTATTAGGTTTCATATCCAAATACTCCGTCAGTACCCTCCCCCAAGTGTATTTTAAGGAAATACTCATGGACATATAAAGCCACACCCTCAACTGTTCAAATCGTACAAACATATTAAATATTGCATCTACAATGCATTAAATTGTGCCAGCCCTTACCAAAATTTTAGTATGGGTATAATTATATGGGTTTTATGTGGGCCATATATTTATGGCCTGTGTATGGACATTGTATGGGTGGTGGAATAGATATATGGACAAACATGGGTAATAATTTTCTTCCTGTTTTAAAT
Organism: Actinernus sp. WN-2022; assembly: GCA_030867875.1. Classification (NCBI taxonomy): domain Eukaryota; kingdom Metazoa; phylum Cnidaria; class Anthozoa; order Actiniaria; family Actinernidae; genus Actinernus; species Actinernus sp. WN-2022. Next base: position 68,670,163 of record JAOWCC010000936.1, read on the forward strand.
ATAGGTTTTATGTGGGATAACAATGAAACTGCATGCACGTCTCTATATGCCTGCATGGCAGCTGGTAACGGTCTCAAATTTACTATAATTATGCCCGGCAGTTTTCAATTTTCACAAACTTTCAAGGAAAAATATTATTCTAACCTAGCTGTTTAAAGTAATCTATATCTTTGTTTGGAAGTGGGAAGCGTTTTTGGTGAGTGTTTTGGTTTGGAAGAAAGCCAATTTCTTAAGCCTGGGCAGACTATGCAATTGCCATTTTCATGACACTTTGTGGCACAAAAATTCAGATAACACCGTAAGACTCATGGGAACGGTAATGAATGGACAAAATGCCCGGCAGTCAAAACCTTTCTCAGAATTTTGAAGCACAGAATTATTCTAACCGATTCAAAGTATTATATCTTTGTTTACGAATGAACGTCAGGAACTAATTAATCTGTTCGAATGAAGGAAAGCGAAACGTGACTGCATATTGTACAACTTAATTTTACTTAGCGTGACAACTTAATTGGCACTCAGGGGCTATAATTAAGCTACGTCATAGATAGATCAGGGCCTTGATTCTCAAAATTCAGGTGGAAAATATCATAGCACATACGTACGTGCATGCACCGTTCAAAACTGCCAGGACTTCCAATTATCTGCAAGGTTACAATGAAAAAAAGATTTCCTAGAAGTGTATGTGGTATAAAGGATGAACAGTATTTGGATTTAACTACTTTATAAGTCGATTTGCAAGTTTTTTGCATATAATTTATATTTGGGAGAACGTGATTTGGCGAAAGTTCTCATGGTCCTGGCAGTTTTGAACGCTGCATGCAATTGTGTTATGATATTTCCTGCAAGTTTTGAGAGGGTCATGTGAATGATCAAGGTCCATCTATGACGTACTTAAGCCCCCCACGCTAAGTAAAAGTTCAAACAGAAGTTCCTGCCGTTCATTCGTAAATCAGAAAAGAAGAAATTAAGATAGAATACTTTGTAATAATAAGAGAACAATTATCTTATAAATTACCATATACATACATTACAAAGGAAAGGCAATGAAATAGAGTGCACTGGGGAGCTTGAGTAACCTAGGTTTTCAAAGCCAACTCCCCATTAAATAAATTTCACATAAATAAGGTCAAGGTACAGTACTATTTCTGTGAAGGGGACATGAAAAAAAATAATTAGTTAACATAATATAGTATTATAATTAATCATAATTACTTTATCTATAATTAGCTAGAATACAATAATATAAAATAATTAATTATAATAAATATGCAAGTCTATGATATATTAATTAATGTCAATTATATCTATTAAAGTAAACAAAGTTGTTTGATTTCTCTTTTAAACTGGTTTCTTGAAAGATTTCTAATTGAATCTGGGATTGAGTTCCAAGTTTGTATGATATATTGTATACCAGTGAATTTGATTGAACATTTTCAATATATAGTCAGTAGAAATTGAAGGTACTGTAAATGATAGTTACGTGTGGAATAGCATGTGAAGTGAGAATGAATATTAGAAGCTTGTTTGAAGTAAGTTAGAGAAGGCAGGTCAGGTAAGTTAATTAATTATTATTAGAATAATCATACATGAAAAGGGGAATTTGGGTAAGTGCAATGTCTTTTAATTGAAGGATACCTTTAGTTAGTAGATCTTTGTATATTGGAGGTGCATGGGTTTGGAAGTGAGAAAATGTCATTATATATATATATTCTTATCACTGAGGCTTTATTGTTTAGGACATTTAGTTGATTTAAACAAATTTCATATTACCCCATTGAAGTTATGTTACCATACTGGAGATATGAATAAATAAGCAAGTACAGTAGCTAATTAGCTAAGTACACTTGTTTGAGTGTTAATTTAAGTCAAGATATAGTATCGTAGCTTAGATATAATTCCAATATTCTTAAATGTAGATATTTTTTTACGTACAATAATTATATTAACATGATATATATTATTTCCATGTCAGATGTTGATCTACAAATGTATGTGGATGCAGCCAATTAGATATTTGAATGAGTCAGTTTGTTGTAAAGGATGCATGCATGCATGGTCACCCAATGTTATGTTTGATGGGGTTTTACGTTTTTGGGGTGATAAAATTATCATGTATTTAGACTTTTTGACATTAATTGAAAGTTTATTAGCTTAATTTAAGCCAATTAATCTACAAATTGAATAAGTTCTGTATTAACTTGTTTCTCAAGACTGTTTATATTATTATTGGAGTATAGAAACAGTTAATAAATAAATGTATCATCTGCAAACAATCTAATATTGCTAATAGTTCACTACAGTTTGCAATGTACGTCATTGATATATTTTAGGAATAATAAGGTTCCTAAATTTGAGCCGTGAGGGATACCACAAATAATATCAGAAGTTGTGGAGAGGGTACCATTCGATCAAGTCAAGTAGGTTAGTTAAGGTCTTAATTCAAAAATGGATCCCCTAATACCATAATGCTGTAATTTCGATAGGAGAATGTCATGATTGATAGTGTCGAATGCTTTTGAGAAATCTATAAAGATGGCACATGCAGGTATAAATTAAAGAGATTGGTCCATTGAATTTAGGAGATTGTCAATAATTTCACATTAAATGCTAAGACAGTTCAACGATTTTTCCTGAATCCAAACTGATATTATTAATATAATAGATTATGTTTATCTATATATATAGGAATTAATTAAGTTAAATGTTTGAACATTAATTTTTCCAGTATTTTGGAAAAAGGCGATAGAATGGAGATAGGCCTGTAATTTGATAATTCATTTAAATGGAGGCATGCAGCCTTACATGTTATATAATGGTATAATTCTTGAGAGTTTCAAACAGTCTGGAAACTCACTTGTTAAGAAAGATATATTACATATACAATGTAGCACTTAAGGGTTCACATAATTATATGCTTACTGGCTAACTTCACTAGGGTTATTGGAATACCACGAGGACCTGAATGTTTTGATGAGTCCAGACTGGAACAAATTTACCGACAACAAATTTACGGTGCAACTTGTTCACTTTAGCCAATTCAATTTCATATGGATTACTTAATTGGGCCAATAAAGAAGCTATCAGGGAACTTAACAGGTCACTGATAGGTAAATCCTTAAAATATTTAGTGACTAGAGGTGATTTTTTCTGCTAGGTTATAATTAGGACCAATATTTCTAAAATGATTGTTAAATTGATAGCCAATCTCTTGGAGATTTGTTATTTCTTTACCATTCTTTATTAACATTTTGGGAACTGAGGAACCTTTCTTTTTTAGTTTAATGATTTATTTACCCTTGCACCAAAAGCCCGTAAAATATTCCGTGCTTTCCCGGAGCCAATCTGGGCTTTCCGCACGTCAGTAAAATTCTACGGAAAGCCCGGAAAAATCAGGGATATTCCGGGAAACCACGGAATGTAAGAAAACCTGGGCTTTCCCGGAGTGTGGTATATACTAAAACAATTATTCACCTCAGTGTTGGTGAATAATTGTTTAATATTCTGGAAACCGTCATAATTATGCAGGTAATGAATGCATCAATTAATTAGTATTAATTAATTAATTAATTAATCCGAATAATTTTTTGAGCATAATTGAGCATAATAGTGAGACCTTTTGAGCATAATAGTAATATATTTTTAGCATAAAGAATTACCATAATAGTGAAAATTTCAAGCATAATGTGGACAACCCTAGCGCGGGGCAGTACGGGTCATATGATAAGTTGCTATTATTCTTCCATTGAGCGGCAGAATTCGCATTTCTGTGATTGTAGGTTAATGATGAACAATTGCTAACGTGAGTACTCAATAAAGATTAGGCAGCAGAGAGGGGAAAACACAAATTAAGAGTAGTATACGATCTTAGATAATCTATTCTCTTTGAATCTTTCACTGGGACAGTTGCACGTTTACCGCGGTAATGTTTGCATTCATATAAACTCTCGCCAGTTTTGGGATGGTGGACTTGATCATTGAAGCCAGCTGACATGCCATTTGTGCTTTGTTATTAGGTTTGCATCTTTGTAATTACACGCAGCAGCAATAAAATAATTGACCAAACAGTGCTTTAAATTTAACGTGATTTCACTAAATCTCTTATATATGATATAATTTACAGTGTATAATAACTACTATATACAGTATATTTGCTATTGAGTGTAAAGCAAACCGGCCTTCTCCCCCCCCCCCCCCCCCAAATATGGCTGCATGATGAGTTATGCGGGTATCAGCGGCCATCGCAGGGGCTTAGCAGGGGATTTGTAGCAAAAACATGCCCTACACGCGGGGCATAAGAGCGCTTTTGCGTTTTCGTCAAAATACCCCGAGTACATATCCACGGGGTTTGCACGTAATCTGCTGTCAACGTTCAGCGGTTTTCGCCACAGGACTCGCTCGATCGATCGACGTTCTTCGATTTCTTTGTCCTTGAGGTAAGTCATATCATTATCATTCAGATTAAGAGATTAAATTAAGCCATCCACTGTCGGAAGACAGAACAAAGAAATAAAGGATTTTTGACACTTCTAAAATGTTTAGCTTCTAATACTTCTAATATGTTGCCCAGGTTGTCCCAGCAGTGGGGGTTTTTGTCACAATTTTCTGCCCCACCTGAGGGGTTTTAGCATGTATTTGTCATGGCTGCTGTGACAAATGCCCCTGGGTGCCCGGGGGCCGCCCCCTCGGGATGGCCGCTGATACCCGCATTAAGAGAGGATTTTTCTAACTGTCGCGTATGTATTATTTGCAAAAAGCGCCAAAAACTAACCCACAGACTAATTTGAATTCCATTTTTCGCTTTGGATTAACACTCTAATTACTATTTCATTAGTCACAAAAAAAATAAATAACATAAACTCTTGACTTATGCGGAACCGTTTTAGCGTGGCACAAAGTTAATTTCTTGCTTTTCTTTGTAAACAAGAGGCCCCGAGTGGCCTTAACTCGGGACATCTATTGCATGGAGTTCTAGCATAATTTTGTGTCAACATGGTTCGTGCTAGAGTAGCCAGAGAATTGGTTCTCTACTGATGCTCTTGTCTGTCAAATGTCAATGTGCAAATGCCCCATGTATTCCGGGGGGGTTAGGTTAGGGTATGCCTTGGTGGGGGGGGGGGGGGGGTTGGGGTTGGAAATGATAGAGCCATAATACACACACATACATACATGCTGTGCATGTACATTTCAGCCACAATTTCCTCAATTCTGTAGTTTAATATTACTTTCTTTTCAATATTATTGTTCCTTGAGGGTCATTAGAATTACAAAAAAAACTTGGTATGGGTGTTGTTGATTGAAGTGAAATGGTTATTTGAGTAGTCTGCACGATATTGAGTCACTCAAATCTGATGCACTGTAATATCAGGTGCAGTACAACTATGAGAAATCGAGCAATTTAGAACAACAAATTCCACATAATGTTGCTATTCATTGTGAATAGTTAGGTAATGTCATTCTACATGTGAAATAAAGTCATCTATTTGTAATTCTCAATTATTAACAAACCAGTGGAGGCGGCTGACATTCAGGCTAAATTCTCAATACCATATTTTCGATTGAGGTCATAAACTACAGACCACCATTTTCTAGTATTAGTGAGCTGCCACTGTGCTAGTGCTCATTTTCTACATCTTGAAGGAGACTGGAACTTATAATGGCAGGCCACAAATAAACAGGCAATATCCACTCTTTTTATATCATTGGGGTCGCAGCAAGATTAATTTTCATTCCCAAATAATTTGTAAAAGTACTCGTACTCCTGATCATGACTGAGTGAAAGTGACGATGCTGACGTCAAGAACTGAGGAGCAACAATTACATTTATTACTCGGGCCAGGCCTTTGGCCACCCGAGTCAAGTTTCGCAAGTCTTTTTTATTATTTTTTGTGTCGACCCGGAAGTCGCCGCCAACCGCCAAACCAATCCGATTGCACTGTTCACGTGGCGGCCATGTGACATTTTATCGACTTCCGGGGCCGTCAACCAATCAGCTCGCGGTTTTTTTTTTTACATTGCCATCGTTACGTCAACTGCAGTCTGCAGGACGTGATTTTTTTCTCCCAAGGCCAAGGCCGCTACGAGCAAAACCACTGGATGAGTTGTTGTTGTGGATAAATCATTCAATCTTTCATCGTTTTTCTTCATTCGGAATTCTGTGCAATTGATTCTCCTACGGATTGTGACAGCAAGTGATTATAACACCCTAAAATTTGTGAGAGCAGTTTCGATGATTGTAATACGCGGGGTCGAAAGCTAGCCAGCCAGCCAGACAAGATCCGTGAGTACAAGTACATAAATATTTAATTTTCCGTAAAGAGAAAGCTCGGAAACATTTTATGGAGGTACCTACGTAGGAGCTTTCGATCTGTAGCGATGTTGCGGGATGAAATGAAAGTAACATTCTACAAAAAGCACCTACGAGTTTTCAAGTCTCTAAGAAACACCATGCACCACGAGTCACGACCAAAACGTGAGCAAAGTTTTGTCCCATTCGTAGCCATTATGTTGCTGAATCCGAAGGTTTCTTTGACGGAAATGGACAAAATGTTGAGTTTTTCTAGGGCTGACTGGAGTTATACGGGCTTTGAATGGACATTTCTCACATTTTAGAATATATGTTTACGAAAGTGTCTGGCGCTCCCAAACGCACGTGGCTTGATGGTTAAATAATGTGAACCAACCATGGCGACATTTGTAAATTTAAGTAAAACACATAAACACTTACCAGATTTGCAGTGTTGTTATTTAATATTCGTTTCAGTTTAAAAAACTGGCACAAGAAATAAAATAAAAAAATGAATATTTTTTCAAGCAAAAACTATATTCTTACCAAATATACTAAAATTGACTGAAAAATATTTATGAATTTTACAACTTTTCTGACATTTTCTCAGTACTACTTAATTACAATGGGGAGTTGGGGTGGCACATGGGGAGCTGGCGTGGCGCAATGGTTAAGTGCCTCGCCTCTCACCTCTGTGGCATGGGTTTGACTGCCGATTGCAGCACCAAATGTGAGTTGAGTTTGTTGGTATCTCACCTTTGCTCCTAGGTTTTTTTTCTGGTTGTCCTCCCAGGCTCCACAAAAACCAACATTCTATCCATTCCCAATTTGATCTGTAGTTTAGCAAGGCCCTGACTTTGACTTTGAATTTCAATGTCACTGTCTCCTTTTTTTCTAATAATCCTCGAATAAACGCCGCATTCTTCTGATTGGATGCGGCGTTTATTCGAGGGCGGCATTTATTGGTAATTTTGCTTCCATCTGCGGCGTTTAATCGAGGGCGGCGTTTATTCGAGGGCGGCGTTTAATCGAGTAAATACGGTATGTATTATGGCTCTATCATTTCCAAGCCCCTGACCCCCCCCTTCCCGGCATACCGCATACCTGGGGCATTTGTAGTCCCATTATATATAAATTATCACAAGAGCATCAGTAATTATTAATTAATTAATTATTCTCTGGCTCCCCTAGCACAAACCATGTATGACAAAATATGCTAGAACTTTATGTATTAATACCTAGGCCTAGATGGCCCGAGTTCAGGCCACTCAGGGCCTCTTGTTTTCTCATATTAAGATGATGGAAATGTTTACGAGTAATAAGGCATAATAAGAAATACAATAATGAGAAGGTAGCTCCTTAAGGTAACCTTAGGGTTATCTTAAGCCAGGACCACCTCAGATGGAAAACACTGAAACAAGATCTAGTTTGCATGGATATATAATGGTACCAAGAAAGGGGAAGGGAAAGAAAGAGTGCCACTTGCATGAACAATGTAAGTATACTCTCAGTTCTGGACCAAATTTAGTTAATAATGTTATGTTATAAACTTGCAATAATGATAAATACACTACTCGACTACCCTCTATACATAATATCATTATGTCTCTATCAATTCCAAGCCCACCCATCCCCCCCCCCCCCCCCCCCCCCCGGCAAGATGGGGCATTTGACAACCTATCTGTCCCTGGGGTGGGGCATTTGTTTTTCGTCAGCCCGGGCCCAGGGCATTTGTCAAATAAATATCCCACCCCTCCCCTGTGTTTGATTTTGTTTTGCTCAACTGATCAACACGTGCTTGCTTCATCGATCAACATGGCGGCGGAAAAGTCATCTGTGAACATGACGTTAGGAATTTCCTAGTTTCGGGGTGAAGTTTGCGGTTTGTTGGGAACTCGCTAGTGAATGTGGGATTTGGGGGCACTTAAAAGGTACAAAGAGGTACAGGCCAGATGTAAATGGACCCGGGAAATAGAACAAAAAATTAATAAAACCAGTATCAATAACACCCGGAGTACCCAATCGATGAAAATTGATCATCGGAAAGCCAATCGATAAATCGATATCAATCGATATATAATTAACTAATTGATATCAATTGATAACGGTCAATCAATGAAAATCGATAGTCACACAAAAAAGGTGCCAATCAATAAAAATCGATTAATCGATTAGTATCGATTGTTTTCATTCTGTTTGATAAGAATCAAGTTTCGTTTTTAATTATAACCCGTTGATATCCTGATACGTGACAAGCCATTTAGACGGCTTTGTTTTCCCATGAGACGAAAGTGAGCAGTGAACGGATGTTACTTGTCAAGTCATGGCTACACAAGCAAAACTATCAGAAGTATCTATAAATTGTACGGTTAAAGGCTACCAAGAGTGCACATTTGAAGTGGCCATAGGGGAGCGCTTTACAGCTACAAAGAAAAGGGGGGAGCGTGGTAATTCATTGAAAGTAACCAACGATCGCGGGCAGCTTGGTCACCTCCAATCGGAACTGGTCACTCCTTTCTGGCCGTTACATACAAGCATCCATGTGTACGTATAATTTAAGTAAGAATTATAGGTTCGCGAGATAGGTTTAGACGATGCAGCTAGGTTATCGATTTTCATCGGAAATCGATAAAATCAATGAAGTTAAATTATCGATTGATATTGGAAATCGATAAAATCGATAGTCACACAAACCCTTCTTATCGATTTTCATCGATTTCCAATATCAATCGATAAATTGATATCGATTGATATCGATTTTCATCGATTGGTATTGGTTATCGATTTTATCGATTGGATACTCCGATAATAACACGTACCCAACAGATAAATATGCGATTTCCACATCAGAGTCATAATTATCGTTCGTTTGAAAAAATCTTCATTTCGGATTACTTATTCAGTTTATACTCACTCACTGCATGCTGGATTTCGTTCCCGAATTTATAAACATTTAAATACATGTGCATGCGGGGCGAAACGACTGTAAAATTATGTAATTCTTTTAAAAGCCCCTGTCAGTCAAAGAACTGAGAAATCGGGTCATTTCTACTACACTTTCGAGAGGTTAATAACAATAAATAACAACACAACGACAGTCAATTGGTTTGAAGGTTATCATGTTCAGATTAGCGGCTACTTACATTTACAAGCTGTTGTCTTTATATATAGTCAGTGTTGATCGCAGAGCGGTCGGACTGTCATGACGTCTCCGAGTGTATCTTAAAGCATGTCGCATAATATGTGATAAATTCCCGTCCAAAGCCCGTGAAACACTTCTCAGCTTTAGAAAAGACACACATCTTGTTATTGCACTTGAAGGAACCTTTGGTTTACACAAAAAACAGCTTATATTAAAGGTTTTGCTAAGTCCTAAAACTCCCACTCGCCGCCATCTTGAAAAACATGGGTTGTTGTCCACTGTCCACGTGACCAGCACAGTGCAATCTGATTGGTACGATGGCAAAAAGAACTTCCAAAGAAGGCGCAATCTGATTGGTTAACGGCGAAAAAGCTCGACTTGAAGAAAAAACAAACACTTGCGATTTAAGACTCGTGCCGGCCGAAGGCCTTGCCCGAGTAATAAACCGCCTCAAGTTTGGTCAGCTAGTACATATTAGTCAGGTCTTGCACTTATCCGATGAGAGAAGTTTGTTTTAAATGTTCGCTTAGTTTGGATTTATTTAACACTCCAATTTAATTTTCAGTCCATTCAAAAAGCAACACAAATATTGTGAAATCTTTGCTAAAATCGATTTTTAGCTCGGCACAAAACTTCGTCTTTAGCCTGTTGGTTTTTGGCACACAAAAGGGGTCGCACTTAGAAAAGTTGCTTGAGTTTCTGTTTGCATTTCCAATAAAATCTGTCAACACATGTCGTTCTGTGTGCGACCCTTGTATTTTCGATCTGCAAAAACTTTGCGGATTGACCAAAACTTCAAAGAAACCGAAGTGTATGGGTGGGGCAGGTATTTTGAGCAAAAATTAGAGTTGAACAATACACTTGTCAACTGAAAGAAAACCAGACCTCGAGAAATTGCGAAAGAGCCTAAACCACGGGAGTCTGTCGCGTTTCGCCGGAATTCTCTTGAAAGCAGCATGGACGGGCAAGGGTTCAACAACTCTCATTTTATTCCTCGATTTAATTATTTTAACCAAGAATTTGCTGGACGTGAAACTCTCCAGGAATATGGCGCACGATGAATCCTCCTTTGATGTCGCCATGCCCGCCTCATAAGAACAGCAGTCAAGACAAAATGCGAAAAATGAATACCTGCTGAATTTGAAGTTGCAAAAGAGAAAGAACACGCTTAAAAAAGATGTTTGGATTCGCTTTCATTCGCTTTCATTGCTGCAAATTTTTTGCTGGCAATATTCGGGCAAAGTTAAAAACTTTGCTCAAGTGCGACTCCCCCTACGCGGTTTTGTTCAAATTATCTTCTCCTAAAAACACTGTCGCCGAGAAATGAGTGATAGGCAAAATGACAATTGACAAATTGTACACTTACCGTGGTTAATGTAGTACTGATCTTTGGAACCCTGAAGGACCGCTGGAGAATTATAAGCTCGCTGTTTGTTTGGATTCCACAGACAAACACTCAGAGAACGTCCATCTTTCTTTATCTTTCTCCATGCGCGTTCGCGCTAAAAAATCATGCGTTTGTTTTCCCGCCTCTGAAACATGCACCAATCAGAGTACGATTATAGTCAGTTTGATACAGAGTTTGACAGCTGAGCACGAGAAGGGCATCCGCTGCCCACGAAACGCATCTCCCTGAGGTATAATAGCTGTCAAACTTCTGTATCTCTACCATGGTATTTAATTATGGTGATACAGGACACATCGGTTATTCATAAGCGATTAACTGTGCTCATGCAGTGTGAAATCGCGCCGCGTTGGTGCTCACTAAAAGTAAAAGACTAAATGCCTCGAAAAGGTATTCGAAGCCGTAATTCGAAGCTTGGCCAAAGACTGATTTCAGTCAACCAAGTCCTCGAAAGACTGCGAAACAGGGTATACCATCGGAAGAAGCTGGCACAATATCGGATGCGTTCCGTTCGTCGAGTAATGGGGGAGCTCGACTGGCCGTTAAAGAGTCATGCAGCTACATATAATTGTCCCGGGAATTGTGCATCAAGATCTTCTCTTTCCAAGATAGCAGAGACGCTGGTATGCATTTTTACATGTATTCGTATATTAAAACATAAGTTACGTACTAAAGCTGATGTCGACCTGCATAGTCATTCGACTTCCCTCTTCGACCCGCCATGGTGCAATAATTGCATGGATTATTAGGCTTAATTAAGTTAAATTATTGTACACTAAACACCTGCAAATCGAAGGGGTTTATTATTAATGCTTTATATTCATTATTTGGCTGAATTACTCTATCTTTGTAACACGTACATGTACCTGTAAGCTTTATATACTCATAATTAAGCTTATTTACAGCGAATACAGGACTAAATATTTTTGAGTATAAATTTATAATTGCATGAAAGGCCATGGAAAAAGTTAAGGTGTCTGACAGAGCAGCTGACAGCTGTTTAGGATGAGTTAGTAGTTTCAACCATGCAAATACAGATCTTTGGTACAATTTTAGAATACCTGGCCACTAAAACTTGGGAGGTGAAGCTACTGGCTACATGTACATACATATACCTGCCATTGCGTGGTGTAGAGATGGGCTACTTGGCTTGTAAAACACAAGCATGCCAGGTAGAGGGTATGTGTTCCTTGCTCAATCCAAGTGTGAGTATGGCCAAATTACAAAATGGTCTAGGTACACAAGCGCGGACACAAAGAGACTAGCTGAAGGTAATATTGTAACGGTTTAGATTATTATTCAAGAATCCGGCAGTTTTACAGCAAGGTTCTCTGCCATGTGAGTCTTTATCATCTGTGCAGCACCTTTAAAAATGTTATCCTCTAAACTTCAAAGGCTTGGAAGACAACATGGGAGTATATGGATGGAGTTGGATCAAAGACTCATTTCCATGCCTTTCGATGCAGTATAAACACCCGCATAAAAGAACAAGTGGATTAAGAACCTTCAGGCTGAAATTTGGTCAATAAAGCACCATCTATATAAAACCAATTCAGCCTGACAAATGAAACATGTTCTTATGATAAAAAAATAGGGTATCAAAAATTAGAAAACAATGGGGCTGATCCTAAGTATGTGTGCTGGACCATTACAAACAGTGACACAGTATTTGTTAATTAATACAGTTACAGTAGTTAATGTTATATAGTACAGGCTAGTTTTATGGTTTCATTTAATAAAACAGTGATTGCATATTAATTAAACCTCTCAGTAATCTCGATCACTGTACCTCATTTCCAGAAACAATTTTAAGAACCTCTTAAGAACATCTTCAGCCTGATTTCTCACTAAGCACCCGATATATAAGAAACGCATCAGCCTGAACCCCAAAATCACTTGTTCTTTTATGCGGGTGTTTACTGTATTCAGAGTTATTTTGTCCTGATCTTAGGGAATTCGTAAAGAATGCGGTGCATCAACAAGTTCCGAAGGCTACATCAGTCATCACAGCATTCGTGGTTGGAAACTGACAGGTAATAATTTTAAAATCAGAATTTATTCAATATTTCAGGGTTAGGTTTTAGAAGGTTTCTATGAAAATTTGAGAAAATGAATTATTAATGATCTAAGTTGCGGGGTATTCTATAATTATTCCGCCATGTAGCCACTTAGCCAAGTACTCAGCCACGTAGTCATGTAGCCATCTCTACACTATACAATTGTATGTATGTAGCCAGTAGCTAATATGACTCCCAAGTTTTATTGGCCGGGTATTCTAAAGTTGTTCCCAATTTAAGTTTACTGTACATGCATACACTAATTCTATTTATCCATGAATATGTGGTATATGTTATGTTATACCATGGTCGCCTTTGATTCTTTTGTTCTCCGAGGAACATTTAAGGTGGCTCGCCTGGATTTTCCAGGGATGCACCATACCCACTTTGAACGGCTGATACTTCACTGTCAGAGTTCGGTCGGGCTAGCCACTTCACCCATTTACTAGGGATAGAATAAACTTTCCAAAAATGTAGGTTAGTTTGACATCGGTGTTACCATAGCAACACAGCATTGACGTCATATATTTTACATATCATCAATTTTCTCGAAATCTAGACCTAAACTTTTAAAACAACCTAGTATCCCTTGTAGTCTAGATGTAGGCCTTCAAGACTGCAAAGTTTAAAAAAATTGTATGATCTCGAGCGTTTTCGAAAAAAATTGGGTTGAATATTTTCGTTAAAATAATTAACAATTCGCCTTACTTCCTGTTTAGTCGTCGAGAACTGTGTTTTCCGGACCGACTCAAGCAATGTTTTTAACATATTTCATACCTGTGGAATAGGACTACTTCCCATGAAAATTTCATACCATTTGCTTTATTCGATTTCGGTTTATGGAATCATAAGTAATGTCATAAATATGCTCATTTTACTCAAAATATTAACGTATTTGCTAAGGAAGCTGTAATTCGAAAACTAGTCGATCAATATTTTTTTTAATCTTTTCACCTGAAATTCAACATGTACTATCATTTTAAGGGCGCGGAATAAAAACAAAAATATAGGGAACTTTTACATGCATCCACGCAAGCTTCATTGCTGAATCATTTTGTTGATAGCTTGTGTCTTTCCGAAATTTCTCTTTTGTCTAGATTCTACATACTTGTGTGCTTTTGAACTAACAAGTTTACCATACACGCTTGCTATTCTTAGCTACTGCCGGACCGCTCGTGCAAATTATATTCTTAGTACAATGACTGGCAATTATCATTGTCATGCTGCCAGTTGTAATGCTGCTGTAATATAACTTATAATATTTATTTACAAAACCTTTTATAATATCACTAATACAAAATCTCGTTTTTAATTAATATTTAGAAAATGTGCTTTAGACGTCAAGGGCACTTTTTCCCGATCTGGTTACTAAAACACACTTATTCAACATTATCATCCCACACTGCCTAGCTTCATGGTTTAACTAATTTGCATGTCATTGTACTAAGAACAAAATTTGCACGAGCGTTCGAAGCATAGCAAGCGTCCATGGTAAACTTGTTAGTTGAAAAGCACACAAGTATGTAGAATCTAGACAAAAGAGAAATGTCGGAAAGACACAAGCTATCAACAAAATGATACAGCAATGAAGCTTGCATGGATAAATGTAAAAGTTCCCTATGTTTTTGTTTTTATTCCACGCCCTTAAAATGATTCAATGCTCTTGAAATTTACAGGACCAGGGTAGCACATGTTGAATTTCAGGTGAAAAGATTTAAACAAATATTGATCGACTAGTTTTCGAAACACAGCTTCTTTGGCAAATAGGTTAATATTTTGAGTAAAATGAGCATATTTATGACATTACTTATGATTCCATAAACCGAAATTGAATAAAGCAAATGGAATGAAATTTTCATGGGAAGTAGTCCTATGCCACAGGTATGAAATATGCTAAAATCATCGCTTGAATCGGTCCGGAAAATACAGTTCTCTACGACTAAACAGGAAGTAAGGCGAATTGTTAATTATTTTAACGAAAATATTCAACCCAATTTTTTTCGAAAACGCTCTCATACATTTTTTTAAACTTTGCAGTCTTGAAGGCCTACACTTAGACTACAAGGGATACTAGGTCGTTTTAAAAGTTTAGGTCTAGATTTCAAGAAAATTGATGATATGAAAAATACATGACGTCAACGCTGTGTTGCTATGGTAACACCGATGTCAAACAAGCCTACATTTTTGGAATGTTTATTCTAGTTCTAGTAAATAGGTGAAGTGGCTTGCCCGACCATTTCATTTCTCAAACCCGCTTCTTCCATGTGGGATACTTAAGACCATAAACGTGACGTAATTAAAATCCTTGCATGCTCTTTGAATATTGAGTCAACTGCATAATTACATTGTATTGTAGTGTTATTCTTCTCAAAAACATGATTGTCCCCAGGGGATGCCTGAGTGAGAGTCATTCAATCAATGGCACTCAGTCAAGCATTAAACAAAACATTTTCAAAAGCAACTCAACTACAACTTCTTTAATTTGGCAGAGAAAACTAAACTTCTTGGAGATTTGTTTCGTTCCTTGGTGATCATAGTATAACAAACTTAATATACCATGGCATTTCGTGTATTAGTGATTTAAATTGCCCCTCGTGCCTTGGGAGGTTTTGTAAAAGTCCCTCACCCTGCAGCCTCGGTACTTCCACAAATCTTCCCTCGGCTAGCAGGGAAATTTGTAATAGTAATATATAGCATAGTTTGTAGTGGTATTTAAATACCACAAGAGAGATTTCAAAATTCCTTGTAATTTCAAGCGGCCGGTGAGTGAAATTACAGGGAATTATGAAATCTTACGAGTAGTATTTATGCCAAATATCATGTACAAACCATGCTATTTAATGTTTATAATACGAGCTAAGATTTTTTTTAGGCAATCGATCCCCTCACTGCTTGGTGTGCATGCATCTAAAACCAACAAACTCATATCATGGAGTCATGCTCAGACAGATAAATTAGCTACTGACCCACTCCAATAACTTGTGTTCTGCACTAGTGCACATCCACGAGTTAAAAAAAGGCATGCAAAACAATAAAAAAGATCTGAAAGAATAGAAAACTTACACATTTATTTGGTCCATTTCCTTGTATTTTTTAAAGTTTTTTATCAAGTTAAAGTCTTGTGTGATTCCTTATTGGAGATCCCACCATGCTGGGGATTTCTGGTCAAATTTCGTCTTGTTCAAGGACCCGAAAACTAAATTACATGTACATGTACATGTATGCTCGAGTCTTTCAGAAAGATTTTGCAACAGGTATCTCAACAACATGATTCTACACTTTTGTAAATTGTCAGTTCTGCATATTTGCTTGTTTTAAGCTTGCTTTTCCAAGATTTTCCCTTTGCACTTTCGGGTAAACATGTCTGGCATTTTTTAAGACAAGATCGAAAAGACACTGGTAACATGATGTCCAAATATGGCAAGAGCTACCATATATGGGTTTGTAACACTTACATGATCACATGTATAGTAAACTGAGTTTTATATACATGTATTATATCTATAGCTTTTAAATTTTTAACTTAATTTTTGCATATTTCAAATCTAGTATATGTCTCATTTGTATAATTATGTAATTAGTGTAATGATATTTAGATTTAGAGAGCTACAAGTTTATTAGTGTAATTAACACTATTACGTACTACCCTCGGTAAATAAAGCCGTTATTATTATTATTACATGTAAGTATTACAAATTATGCTGAAATACTACTGCTCTCAACCAATCAAATGACAGAAATTTCTTAGCTTGTATATTATAAAAATCACTAATACTCCTCATGCCATGGTATAACTTATAATTACATGTATACATGTGTTGGTTCTGCCCATTTGGGATCCCTATGGTTTAAGTCTTGTGACTAGGAAAAGGACAAAATGTGGTATTGTGCTTGTATATACACATGATGTTCATTAATTGCATGATATATGGTAAGTATACTTAATCACTTCTTCCGACCTACATTTATATACATTTGTAGTTCCCCCAAGATACAAAAATACTGTATAACATGTTGATACCACCTTTAATAGAACATATGCAATATCCCAGCATAGATCCTCAGTTGGTCAAGTCATTAAAGGTCAGTCGGTCTAGCTTTCTTAATCTTCGTGCAAATTTACAACATTCTCGCTTATGTATAAGGGACTGGTCATAAAGTATGGGGGTGGGGGACTGGGCTGGTAAAAAAAGAGGGGGTGGGTCACTATTTTTCAACATGGAAAAAGGGATGGGCCAAGAAAAATCATGCACTACACCAGGGGTGGGTCATGCCTTGATTTGCTTCAAAGTGGTCTCAAAGTGCAGGAAATGTCATTTCAGAAGTCTTAGATTTCCAAACTTTTCAGGTAAATGAGGGATAATTAGAGGTAAACAAGGTGTTTACAGCCTACGTTTGGCTTTGAAAGAAGTCTCCACATGTTTCTAATGTTTCCCTCTAGGATGATATAAATGGTGGTTGTGTGTGTGGGGCCGGCGGGCGGGCGGGCTAATCAATTCTGTGCAACTGGCTTCAAGGGTGGTGGTTGATTTTTCAAGCCCACCCTCCCTATACTTTATGACCCTGAGTCCCTAAGCCCTGAGACCCTGAGTCCCTGAGTCCTTACCATAATGTATTGTGTTTTAAGAAATGTTCCTAAACTTTAAAATGTTGGGATTAGCATTAAAACCTATGAAATGCATGATTCACAAAAGTGAGACTGAGCTCAGGTAGCTTATTTAACCCTTTAAGCCCCGAGGGCTTTCAACTGATTTTTGGCTCATTCTAGACTGCAACAAACCTTCCCCCCCTAAGAAAACTGTAGTCACTGTTACCATGGAATTTTCATCTGACCAACAATACTGGGGGCTCAAAGTTTTTTGTCGGCCATTTTGGATACGTTGACGTCGCATTGCTATGGAGCTGGAGGGAAGTTTGTTTGGGGGAAAACAGAATTTAAGGCTTTTTAAAGCCTTTTTTCCATTTTTAGAGTGCTGCAGGACATCATTAAGTCTGATGAGAGCTTGAATCAGTACTTTCTCGAAGAACTGAGTCTGTGCCTGCTATTGTGATAGAGAAAGAGCCTCATTTTCCACTCGTGAATGGGCCAGGAAGTCTTCTGTCACTTTAGCGTGAGCTTTATAAATGGAGGTCTGGAGCCACCTATCATAGCTTTTTTGGAATATTGGACAACATTTACTTGCCATTGATTCCAATATGAAGCTATTAGGTCGAAATGGCTTTAGACTTCTTCTATATTTTGAAGAATGAAGATGGGGGAAGGGCCATGTCACTGTTTGGTAGGATTTCCCGGCATGCTTTGCGGTCATTATGGATGAATTTAGCTTGCTGTGAAGTGCTTGTGGACAGAATGGCTTGGTGCTGGGCAAGTTTAGGTGTTGGGAGACAGAAAGTGAGGTTAGTGCAAACATGAAACTCTAAATTTTATGTGAAATATGCATTTTTGTGAGAAAATTTAGAATCTGAGGGGAAATATTTTTTTCTGTAACTCTCATTTTAGTCCCTTTTTCTGAAGTGAAATAATGTCAACTATAGTTAACTTATGCAAAGAAAGGGGGATTTAGATGCAATTATTCATTTTTAATATGCCTAATGCAGTTCAATAGGATCATTGGTCTATACATAAAGGTGTGTGGGAATCTCAGGGCATTGCTCTTTGAACTTAGTCAGATTTATACCCTCAAAGCAAGTAACCAGTAATAGTGCCATATGGCACTCTTGGGGCTTAAAGGGTTAACGTGCATATGAAGCGAAAATTAAGTTGATCTAATGTTAAAATGCTTTCGAAATGAGGAATAATGACATTTTCCATTTGTCAACATCTCATCTCATTTCAGAGATATTCAGGTTTTTGTAATATATGCAAATGAGATGACCTATGATGTCATATTGTTTGCACAGCCTGGAGACAAATTACCTCTGCAAATATTGAATAAAAATTACTGAAACTTTGCACATGTATGACACTGAAAAGTACACATCATTGTGGAAATTATGGTGTTGCCATGGAAACTCTCATGGCCCCATGCCCCTTTCACCTTGAACATAAAATTCCAATTTATTTCCTTGTTGCAAAAAATAAGTTGCTTAAACTACTTACATGGAAACTCTCATGGCGCCACACCCCTTTCACCTTGAACATAAAATTCCAATTTATTTCCTTGTTACAATGCCTACATTGTTCTAAATCTTATTTTGGACCCACACCAAAAAAATTGTGTTTGCCAAAGAAGAAATTAGTGTTATTTGTAGTGGAAGCCTGGGGCCAGAGTGTTTCCATGGCAACATCCTAATTTGCGTGTGTGTTTTCCATAGTACCACATATGTGCAAAGTTTCAATAGTTTTTACCCAATATTTGTAGAGATATTCTTCATTTTGTGATTTGTCTCCAAGGCTGTGCAAACAATATGATGTCATAGGTCATCTCATTTGCATATTACAAAAACCTGAATATCTCTGAAATGAGATGAGATGTTGACAAATGGAAAATGTCATTATTCCTCATTTCGAAAGCATTTTAACTTTAGCTCAACTTAATTTTCGCTTCATATCCACTTTAAGGGCAATGGCTGACTGATTTCAAATAAAGTTCTGTTATTTCAGTGAAATTGAACTGAAACTGAACTCCTAGAGCAGATTTTGTATGAGTGGGACAAACTACGGCATGTCCGTAACCGTGCTGTGCTGCAACTCTGTGATTTGATTGAATCAGCAATTGCTGATAAGACAAAAACAATAAGAAATATGCTCTAATATAAAAGCTACTGTATGGTACTCAAATTTCAGACATTTGTAAACTTGTATTTGTATGCTTTTTTATCTGACAAGGTTGATTTTCTCATATTTGCTAACCAGTGAGTGCATGCATGCTCGATCATTAATTGCTGTCACCAGACAGTGTAAAATTATAAAACTGCAGTATTTCCTGAATATTGCATTGATATATACTTATGGTCTATAAATTAGTTACATGGCCATCGGCTGTCAATAAGGGCAGTAACCCATAAACCTGTCGCAGATGAGCTCACTCAATGTTACAGGTGATGGTTGCTATGTTCAATTCAATTTGCTAACAAAGTAAAGCAAATATTATGGGTGCAGTATCATACATGTAAGGACTGGGTGCTTAAAAAGTTATTGACAGCCCTGGCCATTAAGCTTAAAACTGATCGATATGGCTAATTTATATGGGCTGATGGAGATCATTAAAGTATGTGGTTATACCTATATCATGTACATATTTCAGTTTCATTTTATTTACACGTCAGAAGCAAGTTGTACACAATAGTTTGACAACTAGAGAGTTACAAGATTACTTATATGCGGTGGTTAGAGGAGCATAAGCTTTCAAGCTAATACCACTGCCACGTGAAAAGTTGAAAAGATAAATGATATACATGTATACATCGTACATACAGAGTGGAGAGGAACGGGTAGTGAAATCTCACTCCTCCCTATTTTTTTTCAACATTTCTCCCTCCTCCCTAGTGAGGTTTAAAATTTCTCCCAATAGCATATATGTAGATCCCATTTTCTCCCTCCTCCCTGTATCCTAAATTCTTCCTCCTCCCTAGTTTTTCTGGACATTTCACCCTCCTCCCTGTTTTTGTTTTTGCCAATTCTCCCTCCTCCCTGTTCTGTTCCTCCGCACTCCATACATGTATATGGCTGTACCCTTTAGGTAGCTCTGACACCATATAATCATGCATAGAGGCCTGACAAATACTTTTTCCCAAAATTCATATTAATTAATCTATATCTTTTAAAAAAAGATGAAAGTCATGCCTATATCTGTATGAGACATATGTTAACAATAATGGGTCTTCCTTCCTAAAACCCAAAAGTTAATAATGTGTCTCAAATTGGGTTACCTAAACTTCAAAGTGATAGCATTTCTCAAGGTTTTAATGGGTTTCAATGTGCTACATGGCAAAACAATGTACTCTCCTCCAGCCTATAGCTAGTTTTGCAGTGCAATGAACTACATTAAATTATGTACAAGCACATAATATGTGGTGGTTCTAATCAGCTAGCCCCATGCATGGACAGCCTACTTTATTTACTTTACATCCAGCTATCCTAATGCACCTATCAATATTTAGCCTGAGGGGGAGCAATAGTTGGGAATTTGCCAGGCAGGGCTACCCCGAGGATGGGGATTTTAACATACGCTGCTTGCCCAGGGTGGGGTTATTTATAGGAAACAAGGAAGACAGGGCAGATATTTCATATTTTTGACCAAACATGTTGTCCTGAGGGTGGGAAATCCCACCCCTTGCCTGCCCCCCCCCCCCCCCCCCCCCCCTCCCTTGGGCTTAACATTGATAGGTGATATAACTGAATAATCCCAACACTTTCCCTTATACATATTCAGTATATTCAGTATAAATATTACATATTCAACTAATCTAGCAAGATCTGATTGGCTAGCACTTAATTGACCGCAGAAACAATAGACGTGTTTCCTATCGATTAGGAATAATTTGTCTTTTCAGACTCAGACAAAGAAATTATGGGATACAAAGGCCAGAAACGTCAGATACTGTCATTTTCTCTTTAAATGAAAAACTGGAAAGTGTTATACATGTATCTCTTAAAGTGAAAAGTACTCAATTATTTGCAAGTTAATTGAGGCATACATGTATATATATATGTTAACACAAAAGGAGCCTTTGTTGCCAAACAAAGCCCTTTAGCCCTTTTCGTGTTAACGTGCTTCATATAGATCTAGTATGAATTATGTGTGCATGCATGCAAGTACTTTACCCTTAATTTGAGTTTTTGTTTCCTTTTAAGGATTCAAAGTTTGTGTACATCAAGAGACGTTGCCATTTTGGAAGTGCAGGTATTGCTTCATGGCTGTTCCTGTGACAATATTTAGGGCCAAACTAGTTGACACGTTTGGAAAAACAATGGATATATCATTAGAAGGTATATTAATGGATATCTTCTAATATCTCAAATAATGTAAGTTGCTACACACTACAGTTCATGTATCTGCTCTGAAATTATAACCTTATTATGAACATAATTTTTTTTGCCATTGATTCATACAAAGTTTCATGCCTGAATATTTAATTAAGATCATATATAATTGTCTCATTCCACGAAATTTTAAAATACATGTAAGACAACTGTGGCTAGCTTCCTCCACAGGGCAGAGGGGTCATTTCCTATCTGCTCTTATTATACCACAGGATGCCCGGTTTTCTTAAGCCTCTTCAAAAGCCTCTTCTAGAGATGCCTGCAGAGGAGGCTAATTACTGTGGCAGCTATAAGGCAAGATGAAATGGACAAGGGAGCTGGAATTTCTTTTTTATAGGGGGGTCTTAGACGGTTCCTGGAATTACGATATATGTTGATTAAACCAGCCAATTGATGTCTTCTTTTATTTTTGTACATGTATAATAATATGTGTATGTAAATTCTAACTTCTGTTATTAGTATTTTGTTACTATACTAGGGTCTGCAATACAGTGGTATCAACAGTGAAATATCTGAACAGAGCAACTGTCGTTTAAAGTGAATCAAGGCCCACCTTAGTTACATGAACCCAGACCACTTTATGTTGCATACTAAACTGTTTCTATGGTTTCATAACCGAAACAAAAGGTCCAAACAGGACTGAATGCGTCATATCCTTTTATTGTTGCGTTACTACGATCTCATACTCGGTACATCTGATCTGAATCATGTCTGGTTCAATTCATCGAGTTCATCTCAACACAGCCCGCCACACCGCACAATCCCAATGGTATGCCTTCCATAAGGTAGTTGGTTCGAATCCAACAGGGACATGTGGTACGCGACTGTTAGCACATCTTTCATACATTTCAGTGCCAGGGCCCGGTAACATAAAACCTCCTCTTAAGTGTTCACTTTGAGAGGGACACTTAAGAATCCGTTACGGGTACACTTACAGGTGTTGCATGAAACATATAATGTACTTCGTGTTCTCGTAACTGTTCGAGTTGCGTGTTGGTTTACGGGTTCATTAAGGCCACACGTAGAGTGAGTGCTTCTTATAAACAAATACAGTTAAACATGCATAAAGAATTTAGTGCACTTTGTGTCATATTATATATAATAGAGGTTCGTTGGGTTAAGTGAAAAATATAAATATTGGAATACTAACAGTACTTAATTTTATTTCCAGAAAACAGTATTGAAGAAATGATGAATTTTAAAGTATTCAGTTTACATGAATCAAGCTACTTATCGCTATCGCGTGTTTCTCTTTATACAGCCTAATCTTTAGGTCAAGTAACTGTACCTTCTTTGTAAGAATTCTCGTTAATTTCGTGTTCCTCAGGGCACGGTTCCTGAAAGCCAGATTAGCGCTAATCCAGAGTTAATTACCATGACAACTAATATGTCTTGTTGAGAGTTAATCCAGGATTAGCGCTAATCGGGCTTTCAGGAACCGGGCCCAGATGCTTTTCGTACAAGGTAAATTAAATATTGTTAATGTCTTAAACCTATAACGTTTTTGTAGATTATAAATAGTCAATAATAAACTAAATCAATTACGGTTGGCGACAAATATCAACGTTTTATACTAAAAACGCATAATGCGTTTAGACGTATTTGGGCAAAGAAAACTTTGTTCGACCAGTCGCATAATGCGTCTTGTGCCCGTTTTTGTGTCTACTGCTTCTTTGAAGCCAGTAGACAGCCAGTAGACACTATGCTGTCGTGCTATATCAGTTAACACTTCCCATCGTGCTTTGCGACAAGTTCAAATGACCTCGTTTCCAGGTACGATTTTTTATTTTTTTATTTTTATTTTTTATTTACTTACTTCGGCCATAATAGAAGATACAAAATAGAATAAAGTAAAATATACAACAAACAAAACATAGAGGCCAGGAGAACCAACACAGCGTTAGCCAATTACGTTGGTTTCCTATGAAAAATAAAATTACAATAAATGATCTAATTACAATACCTATTTCAACCTAAAAGCAGCATTTGAGAGGTGCGGTTAACTGTCTTGCCTGGTGACATTTCAGACATACAGACTTCCAAGACCTAGGGTTCTCGATGTCAAATACAGAAGTGATGGCAGACACGTAATATTTAAATAGTAATGATCTAAACTTAGGTAAAGAGATATCTGATTTACGCAGTTCGTGTGGAAGTGTATTCCAAGTTCGGGAAGCTCTTATAAAATAACTATTTTGGTAACACAGGGTCTTGACATTAGGAATCTGATAAGTAATAAGATTAAGTGAGTTATCCATCGAACGTAGAGAGATGCTTAAATTCATCCTGTTTACAAGCTTTGGCAAAACATCTGGAGCTAAGGTTACTAAACCGTGTTTTGCCTTATACAAGAAGATGAGGTCAAGGTATTCATACCAGTAACATAAAGGTAAAAGCTTTAGAGTTAAGAGTCTAGATTTGTAGGAGATGTCTGTTTGGAAGGGCAATAGGAGAATAAACTTAGTAGCCCTCCTTTGTGTTCTTTCTATATCCTGCATCAGATCGACAGTTTGTGGGCTCCATACTTGTGAGGCATAGGCAAGGTTCGACCTAACCAGGGACAAGTACAGACATCGACGGGCGCTAGTACTTCGGACTTTGACGGCAGAGCGTCTGAGTAGGCCAAGCAACTGGTTCGCCTTGGTGATCTGTTGACGAATGTGAATGGACCATGTAAGGTCGGTACCAACGGTCACGCCAAGGTCTTTTTCGCTAGGAACGTGGTCCAAAACTTGACCATCAATGGTATAGTTAGCCAATAGGGGACTGCGTTTCCTGGTAATGGTTAAAACTTTACATTTCTTCGCATTGAACTTCAGCCGCCAAGAGCGTGCCCAGGTCGCCAAATTAAATACCTCACCCGGCCTGAAGAATGGAGATGTCTGCTGCAGATTCCACTACCGAGAAGCATTTGGTGTCGTCAGCAAACATTGTCACCTCGACGGAGGACGAGATGATCGATAATGGGAGGTCGTTGACATAGATCAAGAACAGAAGGGGTCCCAGAATAGACCCTTGAGGAACACCGGAAGTGACTGGAAGCGTGTTCGACATGGCGCCATGAACTGTTACACGCTGCTGGCGACCAGAGAGGTAGTTCTTGAACCAGTCTAGCACTCCACCTGTGATACCAAATCGGCTAAGTTTGCGCAAGAGTAGTTTGTGGTCAACTGTGTCAAAGGCTTTAGAGATGTCGAAGTAAAGGACGTCGGTTTGTTTGCCCAAGTCCAGGTTTTGACCAATGCGATGGAGGACTGTCAGTAGCTGAGCGGTACAGGATTTGCCTTTAAGGAAGCCGTACTGAGCTTCAGAGATCATATTTTGAAGGTGGTCTATCAGACGATTGTAAATACAACGCTCCAGTACTTTAGCGACTATGCACATCAAGGAAATGGGTCTGTAGTTTTCTACATAACTCTTATTTCCTTTCTTGTGGAGAGGGGTGATGTTGGCAAGTTTCCATTCAGTAGGGAGAGTTCCAAGCTTGAGTGACTTGTTATACAGGTGAGTGAGGGAGTATGAAATACTTGACGCGCATTCCTTTAGTAGGCGGGCAGGTATGTTATCAGGTCCCATAGCTTTGTTTGGATTTAAAGACTTTAACACTTTAGATACTTCACTGGGTAGTAAGATTATCTCCGAGACAGTCACATTAGTTATAGGTGAGTCAGGCGTCCGTTCGTCATCGGTAGTTTTGGAATACACGGAGTTGAAATAGCGATTGAAAAGACGGGCTACATTTTTTGGAGTACTGGCACCGACACGAGCTGAATCTGCGTTGGTGGAAGCTATCGTGACTTCTTGAGGGACGCTACTAGACTTCGTTGATGTCTTGAAGAACGACCAGAATCGCTTAGGATTAGATTGCAGGGTAGAGCTCAACGAACCAAAAAATTGTTCCCTGCTGGCTTTTATTAGTTTCTTTGCACATGAACGCAGATGTCTGTACTTTTCGCGTAAAGCATCAGAATTGATATCCTGAAGCTTCGGACGCAGGGTTTCTTTCTGATTAAGTAGATGTAAAATACTGCTATTTAACCAGAGTAAGGTATGACGCCCCTTTATGGTATTGATAGGGATAAAATCATTGGCTGCGGCAAGGAAGCTATCTCTCCATGAATTCCAATCATCGTTGATATCAGATGGAGAATCTGAAATCATCCAGTCAAGATCAAGCGACTCGATAGCACGATTCATTCCCTTAAAGTCTCCTCGCCTATAGTCGAAGACAGTTCTCCTAATTTTATGACTTTCTTTGAGCCGTGTTGTAAAGTCAAACAGAATGCCTCTGTGGTCAGAGAACAAGTTTAGATCTTGAAGGTCGACTACCTCAATATTGTTAACCTGGTCCGGCAGGTTGGTGATGACAAGGTCGAGAATGTTGTTTCCTCTTGTGGGTGAAAAGATAGTCTGAAATAGGAAATGGTCACACAAGCTGTTATAGAAGAAACTATCAGAGTCACCCGAAGGGGTTACCGCACTCTCAGACCATGTGATTTTAGGGAAGTTGAAGTCGCCAGTGATGATGATTTTGTCGTATTATCTACAGCAGTTATCCAAAAAGCTATTGAATGAAGACAGCCATTCATAAGTGGAATTGGGAGGCCTATAGCAGCTGAGGAAGAGGATTTTATAATCTTGACTTGTAGTGCATTCAACGGAAACGATTTCGAGTCCCGCTTGAACAATAGGCACTTCTTTAGTACTAATGAATGAAGTATTTTTTGTAGCAATCAATACCCCGCCGCCGGTTTTAAATGTTCTTTCAGTTCTAAATAAAGTATAGTCTTGTGGGAAAATTTCTTTATCATAGTATTTACAAATACAGCTTTCAAAATGTGTGTCAAACCGCTGGAATGAAAGGTTATGAAAGATGCTTTCAAGTTTTAGGTCCTTTCGGTCGATATTCTCAACAGAAGGGCCGATCACACCTGCATGATCGTTCTTAAAGATACCATGACCTTGCACACCATTTATTTCTGGCCTTATCCAAAATCTTAAAACAAAATCGTTTTACTCATGATTAGTCCCAATAATTAAGCTTACATACTTGTTTTAACTCGTGTCCTTGAAAGCCATTTTAAGTTTTTCTTATAATTTTAATATGCTTTCAAAATTATAATAGACCCATTCAGCTTGACTTTTCCCTTGACTAAAATATTTTTGTTGTTTTATGTATACCAAAACGAAATGTATTGAAAAAAAAGTACAATTATCTAGAGAACTGTCACGTGGTCTGAAATGGGCATCAAACAGGTAAGCTGAAATATGATTCTGCCGCTGAAATAATATGCTATACCGTTCTTAGGCTGCAAGCTCTGTCAACTGAGAAGTAGTGGATAACAGTGTACATACTGAGGCAAAATTATCCATGTTCTAGGGGTTAGGCTGTTTGCTCTATTTATTTTTTGTCAAAAGAGTGTGCTCAATATTTTTTGGGACAATTTGCGTAATCCCAGTCAACAAAGGTCCAACCTTGATGCATAACAATTTCTACATATGTAAATAAATTTTGCATTATTCCATCTATCTTCTCACTCTCGGCATCTCATTCCTAATAATAGCATGCAGTAAACGCATGCAGCCATTGGGTGCCTATTTTTATACTAGACGAACTAAGAATATGCAATAAGTTTTCTTTTCCCAAATACGTCTAGACGCATTCAATATTACTGAAAGAACTTCAAATATTTTGGGGCAGACTTCACCGTTTGCAACCTGAAATTACCCAAACAATAGCCTACCCCTAAAACAATACAAACCATAACCCTAAAACAATGGGATTCTTTGTCAGTGAAGTCCAATAGGATACGACCAGTGAAGTCCAACTGAATATTTTATTAAATCACGTTATGTAAAAAATCGTAATTATTCCAACCCATATAATTACCCGAATATGTATTTATAGGTTAGTGTAATTTAATTATCCTTAAATGGAAAACAAATTATAAGAACGAGTTTAGAAACACTTCAGAAGCAAGTCACAATACGAATTTGAAGTATCATAAAACAAAAGGCAAACAAAATGAATGTTTTATATGATACCCTAAATATACGGGACATCCAGAGGTCCCGTAAATTTACGTGCGATTTTCCACTTACGTTCAGGCCTTAAAAGTTTTATGCAACACGCGTAAATTATGTTGCACAAACGACACTTACACCTACGCAAATCTTAAGAATGGCTAAACACGGTTCCAGATGGCGACACATGGTATACGTAGTTGGCTGGGTCTGTAAGTAAGGACTCCCGAATCTTTTTTAACTTTTGTACCCACCGTGTGGGCTTTGCTAAGCCCCTTATTTTCCCACATGGAGCACGGGTTTTTCGGCAAAGTCCCCAGTACTAGTGAGGCAACAGGAGTTAACCCATGCAACGAATGTGTTAAACTGACTACAAAAGAAGTTCTAATAAAAAAATCATCGCGAGGATAATTAATATTCAAAGTTTGAAAAGTGTACGATTCAAATGGAAAGATGAAATCACCGGATTCCCATCAAGAAGAGGATCTTCGCAGGGTTTACTCAGCGTAGAAATGGAGAGCGGTGTGGGACTCCCAACAAGAAGAGGTTTTTCGCAGGCTATACTCAGCGTAGAAATGGAGAGCGGGGTGAGACTCCCATCAAGAAAAGGCCCTTCGCAGGCTATACTCAGCGAAGAAATGGAGAGCGGGGTGGAATTTCCAACAAGAAGAGGCTCTTCGCAGGCTATACTCAGCATAGAAATGGGGAGCGGGGTGGCACAAGTGGTAAACTCTTCACTCGCGGCGCCATATGTGAATTGAGTTTGTTGGTATCTCACTCTTGCTCCGAGGGTTTTTCTCCGGGTTCTCCTGTTTTCCTCCCTTAGCAAAAAAATAAGCTAAATTACAATTCGATCTGTGGTTTAGCCGGGTCCTGGTTTTTATCAGCCCATGGTTGTTTCAGATTCCGCTAAAATTCAGATATATTTTTTAGACTAAAAAAAACTGGATGGCAAAAATGCCATATTGTCTGAGCCATATACTAATGATCCGGTAAAAAAGTCTAGATGGTAAAAAACGACAAGAAAATGGTCGTGTTTCACCATTTTCGACTTTTCATCTAGATCAACTTGACCAAGCAAAACTAATGCAACCTTAAATTTAAGTAACAATCTGCTGACACGGACGTATTGTCTGAGCCATGTATAAGGCTCAGACAACGACATATGCTTACTGCCCCGTTCAATGTCCACTGGACGTTTAAACAACATTATATCCCTGTTCAGCTTAATTCCTAGTAGATATTCAATATTCATTGAATGCACTGCCATCGTAACGTTTGTTACTGCAAACAAAATTGGAATCGATTGAATATTAATTGAGATACACAAATTTGAAGTGAACCCGGAAGCTATAATTGCACGAAAACCAGTAAATTAATGTTAAGTAGCAACCCCAACCACCAGAGTTAACCCCAACCCCTACTAAAACACTATATATTTCTTGCTTTCCAATGATCTTTGGTGGAGATCTTGCCATAGGACGGAACTACAACATACCAAATGATCACGTGACTAAACTGCGCTGTTGCTTAGCAACCATTGGTCAACTTTAATCAACATTTTATCCCCGTTTAGCTAAATTCTTAGTAGATATTCAATATTCGTTTGAATGCACTGCCATCGTAGCGTTTGTTACTGCAAGCAAAATTGAAATCGATTAAATATTAATTGTGATACAAACAATTAAAAACGAGCAACAGAGCGGAATACGGTAATAGGAAATAGAAAATATGTTGTCTATTATCGTTTTTGGTACCAAAACGAGCAATAGCGGAAAACGGTAATAGGAAATACCGTTCTGGGCTTCCATAATTCGGCTTAATTCTAAGTAGATGTTCAGTGTTTGTTTGAATGCACTGCAATCGTAAATAAATTGAGTATTAATTTAGATACAAAAATTTGTAAACCTGTGAAGCTATAATTGCTCTAAAACCTGTAAAATATCACAAAATGCTGTGAAGGTAGGTTATTTGTGTTAACACATAGTCACCCTACGACTCTGTTTTCAAATTTAAAGATGCATCGGAAACTACATTATTAAAGGTTACGTTGATTCAATTGCTTTTGGAATCGGGTGAAATTTGATCAGGCTCAAGCATATTAAGGCCTGACTCGCCTGTTAATTTGACATATTTTTATTTAAAGGGAGGCTTCCATCCAATCTTTGTGAAACTCAGTAGGCTGTTTGTTATCGGTATTTGTAACAATATGAACTACTTGTATCTTTCAAAGTGGTGTCACGTGACTTGAAAACGACCGTTAACGGTTGAAACCTTGGGACAAAAACGGGGTACGTAAAGTGAACTTAAATGAATCTTTTTTCTTCATTCTTCTATGACTCATAATAAGGGCTTGAACGATGCGCCTTTTAATCATGTCCAGATCATAACGGAAGTAATTGATTAAAGGAAACAGGTCACGTGACATAGTAAAAAGTAAAATATCTTATAATATAAGTGACCGATACCACCTTAAAAGGCGCAAATGCAATGCAATTGTCATTTTAAGCAATGTGATAGCAAAACAAGGCCAAATTTTCCTGTGTAAACTTCCCCCATTTCAAAGAACTCGTTTTATGACGTCACCAACTGGGGAATGTCACGTGACACTAAAGGAGACTTCCATCTGATTAAGAAAGTCAAATATTAGGTATTTTCATATTTTGGACAACTTACATATAAATATATCGACAGAGAATTGAAGATCTTTAAAATCTCTGCTGGGGGTCTGTTAAGGACGAAAATCCAGGCCTTAAGTTACTTGAGGGGATATATAATGGAATGAGACTCAGTGGAACGTTACAAAAATCACAGAAACTGTTTCGAAGGGTTGTAACTTCGTCAATAATATCTAACCGAAACTTAATCATCATTTTCTCGGAGAGACGATGATGTTCTTCATAGTGATGTGCTAGAAGCCATCAAAATGCTAAAATATATGGGAACTAGAAGGGACAGACGAAATCCCGGCAGAAATTTTGCCGCAAGTATCGGCTTGATGAGGAGGAACAGACAAAGATTGTACATAGACTGAGCTATGTACGGGAGCGTAGCCAGAGGGAGCCCGGGCCCTCTTCCCTTTCGTAAAAAAACGCAACTGAAAAGTAACGTCACAGTAACGTCAGTTACCGGGAGTCAGTGAACAATGCGACAGTCTTACTGGAAAAGGTTGGTGACTGAAAACTGAGATGTACCTGAATAGACGAGATTGGTGCAAAAGACCGCGTTATCTATGTAAAAGAGTACTGCAGTCGCGAAATTCGTGAGTTTGGTGGAGTGCCCTCTCCTCCCCCCCCCCCCCCCCACCCCCCATATGCAAACTGCTGGCTACGCCCCTGTATGCAAGGCAAACAAGGCAATATACGAGGATGGAGAATGGCCGGAAGACTAGTTCTTGAGAAGTGTTCTTGTACCGTTTTAGAAGAAAATCAATACAAGCAAATGCGACTGAGAACACCACACGATAAGTCTCTCGTATGTATCCAAAATCCAACTCAAAGTTCTGCCGGGCAAACAGACTAGATCCCAAGGCGGAAAGCGTACATCGACAATGACCAGTTTAAGTGCATCGAACATGGCCAAGATCTGCATGCATGCTTCTTTGTTCAGTGACTACGAGAAGGGTTTTTCTACAGGTTCTCTGATTTTCTGTGAAAGGCCGGAAAAACGAGTTTTCCGGCCTTTTTCCGTGCTTTAGGCTTCCCTGATGAATCAGACATTACCGGGAAAGTCTGGATTTTTTACCGGGCTTTCCTGGCTTTCGAGACTTACCCGGATTTTTTTTCCAGGCTTTCTGTGAAAGGCAGGAAAAAAACGTGATTTCCGGGCTTTTACCGCGCAAGTCTAATGCAAAAAGCACGGTGAATAGTCCGGAAAGCCCAGTAAATCCGGGCTTTTCCGGACTTTCCGGGCTTTTGGTGCAAGGGAATTGACCAATAATTTTCCATGTTTCTTTAGTGTTATTTTGGATCTTAGTTACTTTGACTTTAAAATAATCTTGTTTGCTGAATTCTCTTATGTGCATCAATTTATTAGCATATCTTTTATAATAAGCTTTTTGGGCATTTTATAATGGCACTTAATGGGAGTAATATAGATTTTGCTTATGTTTTATGGATTTTAAGGGTGCGTTCGATTGACCGTATTCCGGAATAAGAATACACAGAATGATCACTACAAATCGCTCGTATCGTATCGGGAATTTTTAATCTATGGAATACTAAATGCATCCTGAATATCATATGTCAACAAACGTTAGTAGCTTACAGTGAAAAATGTGCCTGAACCAGTGATTTCAAGAGATTATTCCATCTATTCTTATTACGGAATACGGTCAATCGAACGCACCCTAAGATAGCAGTTAATTGTGATCCAGGGTTTTTGAATTAATTTAGATCCTTGTTTAGAGATTGTTCTGTAAGGGACATGCTCATTAACTATTGAATTAAAATTATCTACAAAATGTGTATATACATGAGATGTTTACATCATCTTCATTAATTTCCCAATTGGTATTTATTAGGCTAAATTGCAGAATATACAGTGGCACTCTTGAAGCTCTTTAGAAATATCTGGCTCCGTGGCTCCGTAGTTGCCTGCGCAGTCGTTTTAAGGAACTGAAATAGTACTTAACTGTATTAGTCATTTTGTAGCTAATCTTAGGCAGAGGGGTAATAGGATCAGCTAAGTCTTACAACCTCCATTTTGAATTTATTATCATCACAAAGTAGGAGTGGAGCAGTGGATGAACAAAACACACAGGAATCCCATAATATAGTGTTTATATTATCCATAATTTAATTTAATCAAATCTTAAAATACCTCATTGTGACTTTGTTCCCTTAAGGACGTTTTTTTTTTCGTTTTTCTTTAAGACTTAAAAATATATACCCATGGACAGAGCGGAAAAACGGAGCGCATGCGCACTAGCCACTTTATTAAAAGTGAATCAAGATGGCCGGTGAGCGGGAGTGGATTGTAGCTCTTTTTCAGGGACCTCTCACAGCTCAGAAAATACCACGATTACTTTATTACTTCACACCATGGACTGATATTCTTCAGTGACTTCTCTGAGCCCAATTAACACATAATACAGACCACTGAAAGAACGCTACAATTGCTCGTTCAACTCTGTCTTCAAGAAAACGAACTATTTCGAAATGTTCGTATGCGACTGGAAAAACGCCAAAAATAAGGAAACTTGTGAATATATAAGCTTTATACTTCGGTAGAGAACTAAGGAGGTAATGGGTTTGAACATATAAAATACCATATTCGAGATTTTCATACCATTTTTCAAACGAAGCATTTGAAGTTACAGTAGTCACTAGACTGTCTGCAGCAGTAGAAATCCTGGAACGATGAGCATTAATTATACCAAAGATTGTAAGTAAATCTATAGAGCTATTGTCAGGAAATTATACAATATTTCACTTGATTTGGTTATTATGGTATTACATCGGCAATTTGACGAATTAGTTGACTGTTTTACCAATGTAAAGAAAAAAATATTAGTTTTGTTTTATAATTGTTATGTTTTCAGAAAGCCAACAATAAAACAGTTGTAATCGAATGCCTTTGGTAAAGTTGTTTTTGTTCATTTAATTTTGTTCATGTTGGAAGTGTGTTGACACTAATTATGTTATGTGAGAGTTTTTTTTGTGGTTTTGACTTTGTAAGAGAGGTGCATATATGGTTGGTGTATGAAATCAAGAGCCTGCATGTGGACTTTAATTCTTACCCATTAGCTAGCTTTGTGTTTGCTTTTATACACATTTTATGCAGATCAAGCAAAGAAGCAGTACCTCTGATCTGGTCATGTCTATTTTCCTGTAAAATAGTAAAACTTGATTCTCTTCCCAATAAACACAGTGTTTGTTTGCTGTTTTGGAATATATGGACCGAAATAGTAAAGGAACACCTGCATGGTTATACAGATCACTTGTTGAGAAATAGACTTCAAACACCATAATTTCTCCCCAAACAAAAGCAAAGTCAGGCAAATATAGCAAACTATGAAAACAAATGCACATTTTTCATCTATAAGTGTTTTAAACCTGTATATTTTTACTGTATAAATTTTTTTTTATCTGGTCCCATTGCATGGAAGGAACACATCTATATGGAATTAAGACTCAAAAAATGTATACTCTTCAGATCTCTTCAGCACCATCACTTCTCTTAGTCTTTATTCTCCACCAAAACAAGAACACGTATGTATCCATGAAACATGTAAACATTAAAAATAAGTTATTTTCTTAAGATATGCAAAACTTTGTACAAAATTTAATGAGAGGTAAATCATGTGTGTTCAGGTATTGTAACTCAAATTTTGAGCAATGCCTTCTCGGATAAAGACGTAAAATCGTAGGTCCACTGACATGGTGGAGACAAGCCTCGCAGGGGACCTTGAGTCCTATTGTTTCGCCCAAATGTTGTAAATAAAAATAAATAAAAGGGTATGTGGGTTTGATGTATTTGGGAAAGGAAAATCATGATGGCTACGGAGGTTAATTCTGATGAGGTTTCATTCATGATACTAACATTAACAATCAGATACATCGATGTGCAAAATGACTTAAAATAGCTAATTGACTAATCATGATTATCAATACTAAGAATCTCTGCTCACATGTACATTGCATTTTCATGTTAATTCAAATCACAAGGGATTTTAATTTTTTAAAGTTAAATTTTAGACAAAATAATACTAGTTATCAAAATACTAATATAATAAATAACATATTTATTTTGATTTTAAATGAACATGCATGATCACAAGCAGAGATTCTTAGCATTGATATCATTATTATAATAGAACTATTATTAATTAATTATTTTTTTTACTTACACACTGTCTGATTGTTATTATTGTTATTGTAAAATGGAAGCCATTGGAAACATGTGCTTCATTCCAACATACTTCCCCTTCATTGCTTTCCTTTCCCAAATTAATATATTTTTATTGTACTTATACAGACTAGACTATCACATTCATTCACTGGGCACCTGACCCTTCTCCCTCCTTCCTCAAAATTATCATCCAGTAAAAAGCTGACCCTCTTCCTGCCTTGATATGATTCATTAGGTGCATTAGCAATTCAAACATATATACAGTCACATGATTCACCTCTGAAATAAGTTCACATAAAATAATATATAATTATAAGCACAATTGACAAATTAAGACACAATTCACAGTTAACCTTTAATTTTTTTTACATAATTCATAATTTAAGTTAAGAAAACATGTTCACTTATTATTATTGACATGTCTCTTAGATTAGCCCTTCACATAATTTCAGAAAATAATCTTCACATACTGTACTACTTCATAAAATAAGTATACTACAGGTGTACAGAAAATGGGCCATACAGGAAATGGTCACTATAATTATCAGGGGTTTCAAAATAACCTGGCTACAGCCAGTGCTCCAGAACTAGCATGCATCTACATTGCACTTAGGCTGAAATAGCTGTGACAGTATATACATGCATGTATAGCCAGCTTAACACATACTATAATATTTGTATTTTAACATACAGCCAGCTATACTGAAAACTAATGAAACCTGTGCATTATGCTAATGTAGTTTCTGTGTTACTCCAAAAAGAGGCTCATGAAAGAGCAAGTTTGCTACCAAGTTTTTCAAATAAATTAACAATTAATTATATTATACGTAATTGCTTATGGATTCCTGTACAAATATTATTATGTATTAATTATTATGTATTAGTAACCATTAGGCAAATGAAAAAAAGAGATATATATACGTACAAACAGTTTAATCAACTGTTAGAATATTTAAGGCTGAACTTTTGTGGAAAGTTATTGCATCCTGTGTTATGTCACCTATTGGTTGGATATAAACTCAGCAAGATAGTAGAGAATTCTGCTGCATGTTAAAAACATTAATTAAAAGCAAATACTTAAAAAAAAAATGTTGTCCTTCCTCTGTTGTACCATACAGGTTTACAATTAACACTCAAATAAAGTATACATGAAAAATGTAGATTTGTTCTCATACATGTAGTTTGCTATGGAGGCTATTTATATATCTTTTAATTATCCTACACATGTATTTGTCTCAATTTGCTTTTGGGAAGAAGTTCAAAACATGCTAAGAAATCAAATAAGCTTTAATAAAACACTTGGTATCAAAGAGATTTAATCAATCTAGAGAAAAACTATGTTTTAGTAAATTACATAATATTAGAAAGCAAGTATTTGATCTACCTTTGCAAACTTAAAAATAGGTTATTATCAACAAAAGGCCTGTGCGAGAGAATGAAAAGAACTTATCAAGTCGAACATTTCATTGCGAGAGCCAAAGATAATCTACGATATCATTATGACAAGTGGGGGCCTTTAATCCCCTTTGTTGCATTGTAATTAATTGTAATTGACCCCTTATCAAAGGAAATTGCTTACCACCCAAAAACCATCTGAATAATATAAGTTTATTTATGCAAACTGTAACAGCCCCTAAATTTATGTTTGATGTATCTTTGTCAAATTGCTTTTTTTGTTATTTACGTTATGTACTGCTTGTCTATGTTATCCATTTTTGTAAAATCAAATTGTAATACTGGAAAAAAAAATGCAAAAAAAAATTTGCTTCGTTCTACTACTGTAAACAGAGAGACTCGTTCACTTCCAGACCGATCTCTAGCGCGTTGACGTGTCAACATCATACATGTTGCTTCGTTCTACTACTGTGAACAGAGAGAGACTCGTTCACACCCAAACACCTCTATAGAGATAACCATATATGGACTAACACGTTGACATGTTGGCATCAAGGGCACCCAACGAATACTTTTTGAAATTCGATTGAAACCAGTTGTCTGCAGCTTATCTAGCCATTTTAAGGCGCCTACAATGTCTTTTGACGTATTCTAGAAAGCTATTAGCTGTTCGGATTTTCTAGGTGGAAATCGCGTCAACCGAAAATACTATGGCAAAATATTCCCGGCCTACGAATTTGTTAGTAGTCTAGAACATAAACAAGAATTTTCTAGCCCAAGTAACTTCATGTTGCAAGTTTTGTGGAGGTACGAATTTTTTAGGGATTCTTTTTTCCTGTTCTGACTCTATTGATCAGACGAATTGGGACGTACGAATATTTTAGGGGAAACCTTTTATAGTCTCCCTTTTCTTCTATAATTTTCTAGGGATTTAAAACAAATTTTCTAGCCAGTATTTCAGAAAAAAAATTTCTAGGGACAATTTTTTCAAATCCGATTTTCAAGTTTTAGGCTAACTTACTCTTCCGAACAGCTTTTTAACCGAAAACTTCGTTGGGTGCCCTTGTTGGCATCTCCACCAAACGTACTTGGGCTGTGTAATAAAATACAGTAACAACAACACAAGAAAGTAATATGTCAATTTTACTTAAAAATAAATATTTCCATTTAAGAAGCAATTATATTATGTTTCTGTGTTGTTTAGTGACTTAGCCCTAAAGAACCCTAATTTAGTGAGCACCATTGTTGACGGTTACGGTGTTTTTAAATGATGGATTAGGGTTTGGATTAATCGATAAAGGCATTGTGTTTCAGAATCTATAATGACATTCACTGCGGAGCCACTCCAAATATAACCTTGCATTGGAATCTATAATGAGATGAGTTTCACTGCGGAGCCATGGAGCCACTTCAAATATAACCTTGCATTGGTAGGGTATAGACAGGTATCGTGTTACGTTTGGAATCTATAATTATATCACTACGGAGCCACTTCAAATATAACCTTGCATAGGTAGGGTATAGACAGGTATCGTTTTTGGAATCTATAATGAGTTTCACTACGGAGCCACGGAGCCACTTCAAATATAACCTTGCATTGGTAGGGTATAGTTGGAATCTATAACGACTTTTAAAAATAATATAATAGGCTAAGTCTCATAGACTATATCGCAACCCCGCCATCGCAGTGCACTCTGGGATGGATATCTCAGATCCAAGATGGCCGCCCAGCAACAACAATGGAAAACCGAGATATCCATCCCAGAGTGCACTGTGACGGCAGAGTTGCGATATAGTCGTTAGTGTTACAGCGTCGTTTTAGCTTGCTATGGTCTGAGGAGCCGCAGAGCTGTTTTTTTAGAGACGTTGAAAATTGACGTTGTATTCTGCAATTAAACAACTAAAGACAATCATGATGTGCGACTCCTGGATAACAGTGACATTTACATCAACTGAAACAGCCTTTAGTTAGAAGTGTCAGGTGCAAATTAAACTGCACATTCGAAAGGAGCACTCCACCTTTTGAAGAAACTTAGGAAAATCCTGTGGACTGCAAGGTCAAGGTATTATAGGAAAGCATCCAACAATGACAGCAAGCGGCTTGTATGTATAGCAATACTTACTGTTTGTAAACACTGACGTCATTTATATATTTGCATATATAATGTGGTTGGCAAAAAAACCTTCGTGTTTGTATGACTTGTATGGGAACTAGCGATTTAGGCCTCACAAAATACATCTAAAGTCTCAATTCTGATTCCAAATCTTAATTCCTTTATAAGACTTATAAGTTAAGAGCATATATAAAGCTTCGATGAAAGGGCTTGCTTGCATTTTGGAAGGACAAGAAAGTAATTTGGCGATGAAAAAGCACCGACCTGTGATATTTTATAAGCATCTGACTCAGGGTTCACGCTTCGTTTCTGCCAACCACAGAAAGCAACAAATGTGGCGTGACTGGCCTGTGTGACGTCACAGTAAGTATCGCTATTATGTATGTTACGTATAATTATATGTAACCATTAGCTAAGTTACCCATATTTTATAAGCAATGGAATATTAAAGGTTCTCATAAAAAGCTTGGCAATTTAACGAGGCTTTGCTTTTATTTATGAACTTTTCACGTGACTAACGCTCATCCCCGGGAGTTTCGTTTACGTGCGGCAAAATGCCCGCCATGAAAAAACGCTTTGCATGATGGGACGACTGATTCACAGTCCGAAGCTCGATTGTTGAGCCTTTACGGCCAAAATTGCTGTACGATTTTGACCTAAATTGGAGCCTCATTTTGTCTTACCGGATTTAGGTTCGTATTTTGGTTCGATTTATGCTCATTTGAGGCTCGAAAATTTAGGTTTCTGTGAGGTTAGTTTTGGTTCATTTGTGGCTGAACCCGTTTTGGCTCAAATTTGGTCGACTTAAGGTGGCTCGCCTGGATTTTCCAGGGACGCACCATATCCACTTTGAACGGCTGATGCTCCACTGTCAGAGCTCGGTCGGGATAGACACTTCACCCATTTACTAGAGATAGAATAAACTTTCCAAAAATGTAGGTTTGTTTGACATCGGTGTTACCATAGTAACACAGCGTTGACGTCATGTATTTTACATATCATCACTTTTCTCGAAATCTAGACCTAAACTTTTAAAACGACCTAGTGTACCTTGTAGTTTAAATGTAGACCTTCAAGACTGCAAAGTTTAAAAAAATTGTATGAGAGCGTTTTCGAAAAAAATTGGGTTGAATATTTTCATTCAAAAAATAAACAATTCGCCTTACTTCCTGTTTATTTTTAGTAGTCGAGAACTGTGTTTTCCGGACCGATTCAAGCGATATTTTTAGCATATTTCATACCTGTGGCATAGGACTACTTCCCATGAAAATTTAATTCCATTTGCTTTATTCGATTTCGGTTTATGGAATCATAAGTAATGTCATAAATATGCTCATTTTACTCAAAATAGTAATGTATTTGCTAAGGAAGCTGTAATTCGAAAACTAGTCGATAAATATTTTTTTAAATCTTTTCACCTGAAATTCAACATGTACTACCCTGTCCCTGTAAATTTCAAGAGCATTGAATCATTTTAAGGGCGCGAAATAAAAACAAAAACAAAGGGAACTTTTACATTCATCTACGCAAGCTTCATTGCTGTATCGTTTTGTTTATAGCTTGCGTATTTCTGAAATTTCTCTTTT
This sequence comes from Actinernus sp. WN-2022, assembly GCA_030867875.1. Lineage (NCBI taxonomy): Eukaryota > Metazoa > Cnidaria > Anthozoa > Actiniaria > Actinernidae > Actinernus > Actinernus sp. WN-2022. Next base: position 68,710,010 of record JAOWCC010000936.1, read on the forward strand.
GTCTAGATTCTACATACTTGTGTGCTTTTGAACTAACAAGTTTACCATGCACGCTTTGCTACTGCCGGAACGCTCGTGCAAATTCTGTTCTTAGTACAATAGTCACGCTGCCAGTTGTAACGCTGTTATAGCGATGTTTCGTGTGTCGTCATCCATTGTCATTAATGTGCCAACCAGAGATCCCTTGGTTCCTATAATATATAACTTCTAATATTTATTTACAAAAGGTTTTATAATATCACTAATACAAAATCTCGTTTTTAATTGATATTTAGAAAATGTGGTCTAGACCTCACGGGCACTTTTTCCTGATCTGGTTACTAAAAATACACTTATTCAACATTATCACCCCGCACTACCAAGCTTCATGGTTGAGCTAATTTAGTCATTGTACTAATAACAGAATTTGCACGAGCGTTCTGGCAGTAGCGAAGTGTAGCAAGCGTGCATGGTAAACTTGTTAGTTCAAAAGCACACAAGTATGTAGAATCTAGACAAAAGAGAAATTTCGGAAAGGCACAAGCTATAAACAAAATGATACAGCAATGAAGCTTGCGTGGATGAATGTAAAAGTTCCCTATGTTTTTGTCTTTATTTTGCGCCTTAAAATGATTCAATGCACTTAAAATTTACAGGGCCCGGAGAGTACATGTTGAATTTCAGGCGAAAAGATTAAAAAAAATATTTATCGACTAGTTTTCGAATTACAGCTTCCTTAGCAAATACGTTACTATTTTGAGTAAAATGAGCATATTTATGACATTACTTATGATTCCATAAACCGAAATCGAATAAAGCAAATGGAGTGAAATTTTCATGGGAAGTAGTCCTATGCCACAGGTATGAAATATGCTAAAAACATCGCTTCAATCGGTCCGGAAAACACAGTTCTCGACGACTAAACAGGAAGAAAGGCGAATTGTTTATTTTTTGAATGAAAATATTCAACCCAATTTTTTCCGAAAACGCTCTCATACAATTTTTTCAAACTTTGCAGTCTTGAAGGCCTACATTTAGACTACAAGGCACACTAGGTCGTTTTAAAAGTTTAGGTCTAGATTTCGAGAAAATTGATGATATGTAAAATACATGACGTCGACGCTGTGTTGCTATGGTAACACCGATATCAAACAAACCTACATTTTTGGAAAGTTTATTCTATTTCTAGTAAATGGGTGAAGTGGTTAGTCCGACCGTGCTCTGACAGTGGAGTATCAGCCGTTCAAAGTGGATATGGTGCGTCCCTGGAAAATCCAGGCGAGCCACCTTAAGCCCATTTTGCTTCGAAATTTGTGGCCCAATTTTCGCACGGGGTCGCTCCATTTATTAAATCATTTATGAACTTTTCTTTATTGAATGATATATTTGAAGTCTCTTGTTTAGTCCATTCAAGACTGTTCCCGTGAGTCTTACGGTCTTACCTGAAAATCGAAATCTGCCGGGCATATAGATTATAGTAAATTTGAGACCGTTCCCGGCTGCCGGGCATATAGACACAGCGTTAATTCTTACCTCATTTCTTGATCTTGTCCTTGAAGAACTGTTTTAACAGCCTAAATATTATATGTGCTACCTGATACTTATTAAGTAATTTATTTCACGGTATTGCTAACAGCATAACGCTGATTTACATAGAATCCGTGGTTAAAAATACATCCGTAGTATGTAATTATAAGTAATTCCTATATATCTAATTATGTACTTAAAAACTCGTATAAACAATAATATATAAAATAGTAGTAACAATAACGAATACGAAAGTAAAGTAACGTATAGTAAAGAATAGTTTAAAAGTCAATTTAAGAGAGAGGCAGTCGCAATGTTGTTCTTAAAAGAAACCAACGACCTAGTTTCGCGTAATTCAGCTGGAAGCTGGTTCCAGAGCTTTGCTCCATTGTAGGAGATGCTCTTTTTCGCAAACTCAGTTTTGGGGAGGGGCAAGCAGAGTTTGGTATCTGCCCCCCTCAGGTTGTAGTCTGTTCTGCTTCCAACTGTTTTGAATAATTCGGTGAGACTGGTCGGTGCACAGTTATTTTGGATTTTGTGCATCAAGACAGCCTTGCGTTTAGCCCTCCGTTCATCAAGTCTATCCCAATCTAGTATGTCAAGGAGTAGACTGGAGCTCGTTTTATAATCAGCCCTTAGAATAAGCCTAGCAGCCCTATTTTGAAATTTTTGAAGTTTATCACAGAGGACCCTCCCACAGGTATCCCAGACCTCACAGCAGTAATCCATGTGAGTTTGAATAAGTGAATTATATATTTTCATTAGAGTGTCTTGGGACACAAATGGGCGGATCCTCTTTAACGCTCCTAGACCCGATACAACCTTTTTAGTTAGGTGGTCTATGTGGTCAGACCAACTTAAATTTTCGTCAACAACTACCCCTACCGTTTTGCTTTTACTGACCCTCTTAATATTTTTATCTCCAATTTCTATTATGGGTTCCTCGTCCAGATTCGATAAACGCTGACGCGAGCCGATTATCATGAATTCTGTTTTGGCCACGTTTAAGTGGAGCTTATTTGCTTTGAGCCAGTTGTTTATCTTGAGCAATTCGGTATTTGCTCTGACAACAACATCAATAACATCTGCTCCACTAAACGTGATGCTGGTGTCATCAGCAAACATACAGGGTGTTGACGTTTCGAGACAATTTGGTAAGTCGTTTATGTAGACGAGAAACAACAATGGGCCAAGTATCGATCCTTGTGGAACACCGCAGGCAATCAAACGCTCAGTGGATTGAATGTTCTCCACCGAGCATGTCTGGTATCTATTTGAAAGGTAGGAGTGTAACAGACCAAGTGACCCATTGTTAATTCCGTACAATTTAAGCTTCTCTAGCAATAATTCATGGTTGACCGTATCGAAGGCCTTTTTCAGATCTAAAAATATTACAATATTAAAAAGACCTCGATCCATATTGATCAACCATGAGTTCGTAGAGTTTAGAAGAGCTGTCATTGTAGAGTGAAGTTTACGAAAACCAAATTGCTTATTTGATAGAAGGTTCTGTGAAGAGAGATAGCTATATAGTTGATCATACAGAATCCGCTCAAATACTTTGCTAACGACCGGCAGAACAGATATTGGCCGATAGTTATCCATATCATTTTTGGCGCCGCTCTTGAATAAAGGTGTAACGCGCGCTTTTTTCCAGTCTGCCGGAAATACACCTGAGTCAATTATGACGTTAAATAGGAAACGTCCCATAGGATACGGCTGAAACAAGAGTCAGACGAAAAATGTAAAGTCAGCTTGTGTCGAATGTCTCCGAATGTCGATGCGAATTAGGGGAATCCCCTGCTGGCGAAGTGCGTGAGTTCAACCTCGTTCCCAGGGGTCTTTACGCGCCTAATCAAAGATGGCGTCGAAAGTACCCCGGGTACAGGCTGATGGGATTCGGCCACTGATTGGCTAGACATTTTGCGCGCGCTGATTGGAGAATTTCGAATAGCGCGTGCATTTTTGATTTGAAAAATGAACTGGTGATGTCGTCTTTCGCATTGCGCGTTCAAAATTCGTTGAAAACAGATAGAAATTCATCAGAACTTAGCGTTTTTGCCTTTTTTAATACTCACTTCGCAACTGGGTACAAGTAGAATAATGTATACGTACGGTTGGAATTAATTGGGATCACACTTCAACTGCTAACCGTTCTTCAGCGATGATGAATCCAAGATGGCGGATGTGCTTCAAAATATGCCCATATATTGGGCATATTTTGGGTCACATGACCAGCCTGGTTGGGAGTGGCGTACTGTGGTGTCAAGAAAAACGGAGGGCCTCGCAAAGTCGGTAAAAAGGCTCGAAATTTATAGGTCGGGTCTGCGAGTCTCGAGTTTTCTTTACTTTGCCAGTCTCTGATTTTTTTTCTCGATAATTTTTTGGGAGCTAGGTCTCGGGTTTCGGTGAGCCTGCGATCCTCTCCCCAACTCACAGCTGGGCACGCGAGTTGTGACATTGTTGGTTTTAGCCAATCAAAAACTTACCACCCCTGTCACAGAACGTATTTGCATAATTTTTCAAATGTAAATTATGCAAATACATTCAGGATCGCGGACACGGTTGGTTCTTTGCAGACTTTGATCAAAAATCATCTGGCAAGTCATCCTACTCAGGTTTAAATTCACAAATGATCGTCATTGTTATCTTTTTTTTGTCTAGATACATATACTAGAAGTAATCATAGATTATTAAAGTGCATATATTCGACATGTTTTTTGTAAGAGAAAGGACTGGGCTTCCTGTGGTAACACAAAAGACTGAAAGATTGCTGCAATGATGTGGGTGTAAATTGTAAATAATCCTGATCAAAAATGCTTGTTTTTAACTAATGTGAAACTTTTGAATGTCTTGAATTATTGCTTCCGCAAGCGAGCAAGCCTGAAGCGAGAGAGCAAGGCAGCAGTTCTATTGTCTTTTTTTACCACACTGCTTTGCGTGGATCTGATCGTCACGTGACATAACACGATGTGGAATCTGCATTGTTTGAGCTAACTACGTTCAACCGTTCTTTAATGTATTTCTGTGTATGCAATCCTTGTATAATCATGAATTGTTGAAGTGTAGACGAACTCTTTCTAACTCTGTGTAAACTATCAGTTTCCTAAGAGCAAGATCTCTCCTGTTATCAAGATGGTGAGCAGCAAATTATTTTCTGCCGTCAAGCAGCCGGTTCAAAATACAATTACAGTTGATTTCCGGTGTTTAAACTTCAATTCCCCGGGGAGAACAGCAGTTTGTTGTGCCGGGAATCTTAAGAAAATGTCGGGATTGGTAGGCTCAGGGAATTTAAAATTTACCGGGAGATCGTTGATATGTCGGGACAAAACGAAAATAAATCGCAACAACTTTTGAGTTACACATCACAGCTCCGTCAAACAGGATTCAATCGCACGATAGCCCTAAAACTACAATATACATTCATCTAACACCATTTTTTCCTGCCAAAGTGCTACTGTGTTATCATTCATTTGAGCATTTGTAGCACATTTTGCGGTGTGGTATACAGTGTAAAGCAATAATTGGAGTTAGCCGTAGAACACAATCAACCCTATAGATAGCTATGGCTATTCAGATGTGTATAAACTGCATTCCAGTTCCTAGTATTCACAATATTAAGTACACCCCAGTGTAGAACATAAACGGAAATTATTTTTCAAGTGAGAACATGGTGGTTGGCTGCAGAATATTGAGTGGTGTTGTTAGTTGCAGAATAATTTATGATTAATGTTGGTAGCCGGGTCCTGGCCTCTTATGGTTGTTTCAGGTCCCGTTAGAAATTCAGTGTAGATTAATTGATTAGGGAATTGAACACAGCATTAACTCAGTACTTTGATCATGAATTTCCCTCACCTTGTACTGCGGTGTTGATATTTAAGTTCCTTGGCATATCAAATTGTCATTATAGATTAACTCTAGCTTTGCCTGAATGTAGTGTTAATTTGTATAACCAAGATGCACACAAGCATGTGTCAACTGATGTGTAGTGTCACAACTCACAGCGGACGACCTCGTACCGTCTGAAAATGGGCCCGGTTCCTGAAAGCCCAATTAGCGCTAATCCTGGATTAACTCTCAACAAAACATATTAGTTGTCATGGTAATTAACTCTGGATTAGCGCTTATCGGGCTTTCAGGATCCGGGCCTAACAAGATACGGGTGTTTAGAAAACTCAGGCCTGGTACTGTTTGTACTGTTAATTTGTGCTGAACTATATCCACCGAGTGAATCGCACATTCACTCGGTGGATATAGTTCAGCACAAATTATGGCCAACTTGATTGTACTGCAGACCGCTCCGACAAAACCACAGGAAACCCAAGCTCTGTTTGTGTTTTAAATTATAAGGGTTTGTTTGAGATTTTTAACGAGTATTTGGTTGTACCGTTAGGCCAGAAATACTGAAATAAAATCAATGAAAACTTACCTGAAGTCTTTATCTGTTCTTCATTGGGCTCTGTATGCAATTTCAGCGAATTCTGTTGAAATTTTACCCCTCGACCTCTCCGACTAAGAAAGAAGGCAAGGACGGACGCAACCGCCATTTCTCGATGCCAATCACTCGAACATCACGCTCGAATTTTCATCCAAAACGGCAATGCCAACCGCAACTAGACCTCAAATAATAGCACAACAGTATCTATTCCAAGAGCCTCGTGCAGTTTAATTGAAATAATCCCCATTTCTCGAGCCTAAATCGAACACAATTTGAAACAAATCCGCCCGTTGGGATCCGTGATCGACAGAAGTTGCCAACGCTTAGCAACGGCAAGTCGGCCCAAAGTTCACGGGCTCAGAATCATACATATACGTTATTTTGAAATCGGCCTTTAAGTAAACGGCTATATGAAACAAAATATAGATAATCAATCACAGTTACATCAATTATACATCTCATAAATTCAAATAGAAAACTAGTATTTTATGTACTGTTCAAACATGATACAAAGGCTTCTCCATACATAGAGCTGATAAAAAAATTCAGATCACCGAAGAATGACTGCAAAACTTAGATCGGGAAATCATAATTTAAGGATAGAAACAGGCAGACACTCTTGTCCCAAAATACCCGAAGCTTCAAGGATATGTGAAATGTGTGTCACAAACGAAGTAGAAAACGAAATACATTTCACATTTCATTGCAGCTTATATAATAACATTAGAAAAGTATTCTTCGACGACATTTGTAATAAATACAAACATTTTACAAACTTAAATATCAAAGACAAAACTTTATTTCTCTTTAATAACATAGACCCATTTGTATGTAAGAAATTGGCTCACTATATTTTTGAAGCCTTTGAAATAAGAAATCATTGTAATATTAGAAATTGTTCTCAAAGTTAGTTTAGATTATTTTAGTTATGTTGTTTATGTTTTAGGCAATACCATTTATGTATATGAGAATTCTAATAATAAAGTTTGTGTATTGGCTCTCAACCCACCAACAAGGTCGGTCACAACCTCGATTTTTAATATGAGAAAGAATATCATCACAAACTTCCCTCGTTAAATAATAATAATAATAATAATAATAATAATAATAATGTCTTTATTTCTCAACCGGTAAAATACGTACCGAGTCTTACAGTCATAATAATACAAGAAATATTAGTAATACAATAAGTCATAAGTATAGTAAATATAAATGTAACAATTGTCTATAATTAAAGGGCTAAGTTATATCTAAAGATTAATCTATTTACAAACGAGTTCTTGAAGCGAGAGGTGTTTACTGAGGCCAAAGGGAGGATTGTTTTCTGAGGTTCCTGGAAGAAGGTTTAATTTTAGGCATAATTTTATAATTTATATTATATATTTGGTTAACCTCGTAATTACATAAAATCCTGTGAAAGTATCGAACACAACAGTTTTAAATTAACGTACTTTACACCCGGATCTGAAAATCAGGCTACACCCGGATTTGAATCAATCAAAACCCGTGAAATTAACTGATACATTAATTTGCTTATAACTATGAAACTAGCTTACTAGGCTCGAGGAAACAGATATCCCAGCTTTGCTTTTCTACGGCAACAGGCATTCCTTCTAGCTTCTTGTGATCTCTTCAACGTCGATAACATGTTCATAAAGTAACTTGACATCATGGGTTTTTATTTACGTGATGATATATAAATTTCTTTCTCATCATCACCGTGTTCAGGTGGGTTGAGAGCCAATACACAACGATGTTTTTAGTGTAGAAGGCGGTTCTAATAGCTTAAAATAGAGGAAATTAGATAAAATAAAACTGAGGAAGGAGAAAAAGAATTTTAAAAATTGTGACTGGTCCGGTGTAGGACTCGAACTCCGGTCGCTGGATTCAAAAGCGCGCGCTTTAAACCACTGTGCCATATCCATAGAGCCGTTTACTTAAAGGCCGATTTCAAAATAACGTATATGTATGATTCTGAGCCCGTGAACTTTGGGCCGACTTGCCGTTGCTAAGCGTTGGCAACTTCTGTCGATCACGGATCCCAACCGGGCGGATTTGTTTCAAATTGTGTTCGATTTAGGCTCGAGAAATGGGGATTATTTCAATTAGACTGCACGAGGCTCTTGGAATAGATACTGTTGTGCTATTATTTGAGGTCTAGTTGCGGTTGGCATTGATTTTGGATGAAAATTCGAGCGTGATGTTCGAGTGATTGGCATCGAGAAATGGCGGTTGCGTCCGTCCTTGCCTTCTTTCTTAGTCGGAGAGGTCGAGGGGTAAAATTTCAACAGAATTCGCTGAAATTGCATACAGAGCCCAATGAAGAACAGATAAAGACTTCAGGTAAGTTTTCATTGATTTTATTTCAGTATTTCTGGCCTAACGGTACAACCAAATACTCGTTAAAAATCTCATACAAACCCTTATAATTTAAAACACAAACAGAGCTTGGGTTTCCTCTGGTTTGACATCAGACTTTGTCTTATATTCCAGAGGTAGCACACACTTTTCGAATTTCCTCAGGCTTCGATAAATCGTAGCAAATTATTCGCAGATTCACTCGATTTTTACTGAATCAAAACAAATAAATAATTATGGCCGAGTTGAATGTTCAAGTATTTTACTTCTTCGGGCCTTTCTAATCTAAGACTAAGTACTTCTTCGGGCCTCTGGAACCCAGGGTAATGTCCAAGGTGCAAAACAGACCATATTGGACTTTGTCAGTCCTCCAGATGTACTACACACTTTCCTCAGGCTTTGCTCAATTGTACTTGCGAACCTTTGAAACATCATTGGATTGGATTGTCGGAAAATAAGGCAAGTAACTTACCGATCGCGAGCAAAACAGAAACCATGCCAGCGGCCATTTTGGTAAAATGAAGAAACCAAGCCACGAGGCGCTAAATACCTGCGTGCGCATATGTGCCGCTGGATACCCGAATGCATATTCACATACATAGTCCCAAAAAATTTGATTGCCTTCCGCCTGGAAACGCACAGGTAGCCCACACATCACCACAAGATAGTGTAAAAAGAGGTGCAGAAGTTTGGAGTTGGAGTCCTTGTATAGCTCCCGAGGGATGAGAGAGCAAAAGCCTGAAAATTCACGCGAGTGCGAGGCAATCTTAAGCTGATCGAACTCGTATTCGTAACCTTTGGAGAGAAAAATGGTAAGTTTTCAGTTTCAACTCTTCAATTTTACTATTTTGAGCCAGCTCACTCTGAGCCCAATCATGAGAGCCTATTTGGTTGATGAAACTGTTTCGAAACGCAAACGCGAGAAGTTTCATTGTAGTTTCAAAGTTCAGCTCATTTTCTGACACGAGTTCATTTACTCTAACTCCCGTCTAACTCTAATCCGGCTAAGATTGTCTAATCCCGGCTCGATTTATACATACAGAAGTGTCGTATCAGTGTCCCTAATAATACCGATATTTATATTTTACCAGAGTCAACGTGGTCAAGGATCGTGCCACAACTGTAACAATACCTACTTCAATCATTACAAACCCGAAAATTGTCAGTATTGTGGCGTCTACCTCGGAGGTCGTTTTATTCCAATGTTCAAAAAAACCTAAACTGTATGCTCCTGATTGTGACTCTCTTCACATCACCTGGCTGTTCCTTTTAATCCTCCAAGACACATGCAAAAGACTCTAGATGCAGTAGACAGGTATCAGGAAAACATTTAGAGGTACTGACAATATTTTAGTATTAAAAGCGCTGATCGACAAATATATAAAGAACAAACCAAAACCCAGGAATAATTTCTTGTACACTTGCTTCATCGATTTTAGCAAAGCCTACGATAACATATCACGTGACAAATTATACACAAAGTTAAACAACATTGGTACAAACGGAAATTTTCTTGCCATTATTAACTGAAGACATGTACAGCAAAGACTCCGCGTGTGTTAAACTTGACGGGCACATCTCGGAGGAATTTGCGTGCCTTAAAGGAGTTAAGCAAGGATGCATGTTGTCACCTACTCTTTTCAATATATATTTAAGTGATCTAGCAAACATTCTCAACAAAGACAAAGACGCCCCCGAATTAAACAATAGAACCGTTAGTTGCTTACTATATGCAGACGATTTAGTAATTATCTCAAAGTCTCAGTTGGGATTACAAAACAATTTAAAATACCTACTGGATTACGGCAAAGTCAACAGTCTCTACATCAACGAAAATAAAACAAAAGTAATAATATTTAACCCTAATGGTAGAAAACTAAATCGTTATTTATTCAACGTTGGGACAACACCGATTGAGAACGTAACTAAATATAATTATTTAGGTTTGACTTTAAGTGCCTCTGGATCATTTACCATTAGATAGCAAAACATGCAAGAGCTGAAAAAGGTTGCACTAAAAGCTTTTTACTCACTCCGCAAGAATATGAGAATCTCATTTAGAAGAGACCTGCCACTTACCTTACACCTATTCGATACCCTAATAAAACCCATTCTCACATATGGCTCTGAAATTTGGGGTCTTGATACTGTCAAATATGAATCACGTGACCCAATAGAACAAGTTCACACAAAGTTCTGTAAACAAATCCTAGGCGTAAGGAAAAGAGCAGTGAACAAAGCTTGCCGTGCAGAATTAGGACGTTTCCCCATCATTATCGAAGTAAAATCTAAGGCATTATCATTCTTGACCCGCCTTCTAACATTAGACGAAAATTGAATCGCAAAGCAAGCCTACTTAGATATGCTAAGTCACACAAATTCGAAGAATTGGGCAATGTAAATTAAAACTATATTATTTCAGAATGGCTTTGGCTATTGCTGGGAATCCCAACAAGATGCCGTTATTGATGAAAACGAGATCAAGCGGTTTTATAAATATAATACTAAACAAATTAAGACTGGAGGATATTGAAACTCAAGACTGGAGATCAAGCAAATAAATAATCTTCGATGATGAATCCAGATCAGTGGGAGGAAACAAATTAAGAACATTCCGTGAGTTCAAAACAGAATATAAACTCGAAGATTATTTATTGGAAGTTAAAAACATAGATCATCGCAGAGAAACTGTAAGCTAACCTGGAAACGAAAGGATCAGAGAAAACTGTAATCTAACCTGGAAACTAAAGGAGAATTAATACCCGCCACAGAAGTAAGTGATTCGCATTGATTTCGCCTACAGTAAAAACCCGCAAGTAAGAACCTGAAAATTAAGAACCTGTTAGCCTAAAATTTGTCATTTAGACCCCCTATGAACAAGAACCTATTTAGCCTAGTCAACAATACTGGACGGTAACTGGATTGAAAATGGAAGCCGCTCTAAAACAAGCCAAGATTGAACGGAGGACAGCAAAGCCAGCCCTGACGAGATGCGGTAAAGCCATCAATAACCTGATTGAAGGTAAAAGACCTTCTGCAGAGGTAAGAGAAAAGCTAATCAAGTATCAAGAAAGTTTCGAAGTTCTAGTAGAGAAACATGAACAGTATGTAAAGCAAATAGATGATGATCACGAATTTGAGACCGAAGAGGGCTGGCTTGCCCAGTGCCAAGAGGGTTTCATGGAAACGGAATTTCATGCTAAGGTTTATGTCGAGACCAATATCAGCAAAGGGAAAACAATTATGAATGAGAAGGGGGCTTCCACTAGTGGTTTAGAGGGAGACAAATCCTCAGTTCCAAAGCCAAATCAATCCAGTGGAATGATCGGAATGTCGGCTGTAAACACAGAACCGGAACTGGAAAACAACAATGGAATGATCAGAATGTCATCAGCCAACAACGCGCTGACAGCTGATTTTGACGCTAACCAGGTACCTACTGGTACAGGAAATTATACAAGCCTGTCGACAGTACTTATCGCAGACAAGTCGGTTGCTGAAAGTACAACGGCTCAGGAAATGGAAAACACGTGCAGCTTAAGCTAGAGAAACCCAAGTTACCCAGTTTTAGTGGAGATGTAAGAGAATACGCTATTTTTAGATCGGATTTCAAGCACGCTATCGAGAAAAGATTCAGAAAACGAGACGCGATAACGATGCTCCGCATGTGTTTGAAGGCAAACCCGCTAGAGTTAATAAAGGGGATTGGGACCGACTATGATGCCGCGTGGGATTATTTAGACGCTATTTACGGGGACCCGCGCTTTGTTTCAGACACGGTCATTCAAGATATTATGACGTTTAAGAACTTAAAAGAAGGGGAAGATGCTCGATTTTGTGACCTTGTACACTTAGTCAATCGAAGTTACAACACGTTGAAAGAAGTTGGCCAACCAAGTGACATGGATAACAGCCACGTGCTGTCCATAATAGAACGGAAAATGATGACAGAAAAGTCTGGTCCAGAGATCTAGAGAGAGAAAAGAAACCTGCTACACTGCAAGCGCTGTTAAGCTGGATGTCTATTGAGTTGTTTGAAGATAGCAGGAAGGAATCACAATATGGATAACTGTACTAGAAGCCGACAATGTTCGAAGACAGAGAGCGGCGTCCAGTGTCAGCAAAAACACCATCCGCTGCTCCACAAGAGCAACTCAATCAAGATAGGCGTCGCCATGGCAACCAATGCAACTGAGGCTGTGCTTCCAGTTCTGACTGCAAATATCACAGGTGAAGGTGGGATTTTCAAGCGAGGAAACGTACTGCTAGACTCCGGGGCGCAAGTCAGTTTAATCCGACAGTCAACGGCGGAATCCCTCGGCCTAAAGGGCAAGGACACCACGGTCACGATTACCAAAGTAGGCGGAGAAGACGAAACCATTAAAACTAAAGTGTACAAAGTGCAACTTAGCTCAGTAGATGACAACAAGAAATTCACAGTTAAAGCATTAGGAATTCCAAGCATAACAGACGAGCTCGAGTCAGTCAAGACGTCAAGCCTACCAGATCAGTTCGGTCTACCGAATACACGCTTTCGCCGGGGAAAAGGTCACGTAGACGTTTTGATTGGCATCGACCACGCCCTGATGCATACAGCAGAGACAAGACAGTCCGACCACCTGCTTGCACGCCACTCTCCACTCGGTTGGGTCGTTTTTGGAGGGAGACCAGATGAAGAGTCCTCACCGGCTGGACACATACTACACGTGAAGTACGCTGCCCCAGTGGACATGACGGACTTCTGGACTACCGAGACAATGGGAGTGGAGGTCAAACCCTGTGTCTGTGATGCAGACAAACTAACACAAGCGGAAAGAGAAGAGGAGAAGTTAATAGAAGAGTCGTGCATCAAAGTTGGAAATCAGTGGATGGTTAAGTACTCATGGAGGAAGGACCCAAGTCTACTACCAGATAATAAAGGCTTGGCACTGAAGCGCCTGGAATCGACAGAGAAAAGACTAAAGAAGAACCCAGAACAAGCTAAAGCTTACAATAATCAGATAGTAGAAATGAATAACATGAACTTTGCTCGAAAGCTGTCCAAGGAAGAGATGGAATCGTACAAAGGTCCAGTCCATTATTTGTCACATCACGCCATAATCAGGCCCGAGAAAAAGAGTACACCCGTGAGGCTGGTTTTCAATAGTTCATCGGTATACCAAGGCCATAGCTTAAATGATTACTGGATGAAGGGCCCTGATCTCCTAAACAGTCTCTTTGGAGTCATTCTGCGATTTAGAGAAGAAAGAGTAGCAATCGTAGGAGACATATCGAAAATGTACCACCGCGTGTTGATTCCAGAGCAAGATCAGCACGTCCATCGATTTCTATGGCGAAACCTGAAGGAAGATAAGGAGCCTGATGTCTACATAAAAACGGTTCTCACATTTGGAGATAAGCCTGCTCCCGCAATGGCCCAAATCGCACTAAGGAAAACAGCACGGGAAAGCAAAGAAGTCCTACCAAGAGCAGCGAAAGTACTGGAGAAGAACACCTACATGGACGACATTTGTGACTCTGTGACAACAGTAGAAGAAGCGCGAAGCTAAGGCTGACTGAAGATATTGATAACGTTCTAAGAAAGGGAGGTTTCAAAGTTAAAGGCTGGGTCTCCAACAAATCACTGAAAGACGGTGAGCAGAAAGGAGTTGCGGAGGGGATGTCAATATTTCAAGAGGAGATTGAAGAAAAGGTGCTAGGCATAGCATGGAACAACAAGACGGATCAGTTGTACTTCAAAGTCGAATCCGCGTTGTATTGCTAAAGTCAATCATTACGAGGGATCCGAATCAGGCAGATGTGAAGCTAACGAAGAGAATGCTGTTAAGTCAAACAGCGCGAATCTATGATCCCATTGGATTTGCCGCCGCGTTTATTATCAGAACGAAGATAGGAATGCAAGAGCTGTGGCAGATTGGAGTAGGCTGGGACGAAGAACTCCCACCAGCAATCCAGGAAAAGTGGCTCAAGCTACTCAAGGAGATGACGGAACTCAATGGCGTCACATTCCCGCGACACCTGTTATTCGTTGATGAAGCTACAGACGCGCCAGCACTATGCGTTTTTTCTGACGCATCTGAAGAAGCTTTCGGAGCATGTGCATACATTAGGACCAGAAAGAGCGACGGCACGTACGAAGCTAAACTAGTTGCAGCCAAATCACGAGTAGCGCCTTTAAAGCAGCTGAGTATCCCACGCCTAGAACTACAGGCCGCAGTTCTAGCATCGCGCCTCGCGAAAACCGTGCAGGAAGAATCGAGAATACCGTTTCAAGACGTCTACTTCTTCACGGACAGCACAATCACGCTAGCCTGGATCCAGAGTCAGTCACGTATGTTCAAGCCATTCGTATCGTCACGAGTAGGAGAAATACAGAGCAACTCGAACCCACGTCAATGGAGACACATCCCGGGAGAGGTCAATGTAGCAGATAATGTATCGAGAGGAATTCACGTGAGCAACCTCGTGGGAAGATGGAGTGACGGGCCGGAGTTCCTGCAACGACCAACAGAGTTCTGGCCCCAAGAAGTAGAGCAACCGGTCTCAGAAGAGCATATGGAACGCCGTCGAGTAGAAACGGTCTACCAAGTAAGCGCCGCAGAAAGACCAATCGATCCCGAATCGTTTTCAAATTGGAGGATACTGATTCGAGTTACAGCACGTATCCAGAGACTAGCAAAGAAGATACGCTTGAGAAAACACGGCCAAGAAGGAGTAGAGGGTCCATTAGCATCCGAAGAGCTAAAGAAAGCAGAAATGTTCTGGATCAAGAATGCGCAAAGGAGTCTACATAGCCGCATGACAAAGGGCGAATTCAAGTCGTTAAGCCCGTTCATAGATGACAAGGGTGTCATCAGAGTTGGAGGAAGAGTCGACCGAGCCTTGGTGTCATATGAGAGGAAACACCCAGCCCTTCTCCCGGACAAGCACTGGGTATCGCTGTTAAAAACAAGAAACGTACATCAATTCGGGCACCCAGGACTAGCGACTACAACCGCCAAAGTAAGGCTACAGTACTGGATCCTGAAAGGCAACAAGCTAAGTAAAGCAGTCAAGTTCCAGTGTGTCTTCTGTAGGAGGTTTGCGCACAAGGCTGAGTGTCAAGTGATGGCAGAACTACCTGGACTACGCCTAGCCCCCCACACTCCGCCATTCCACTATACAGCGTGTGACTACTTCGGGCCGATGAATGTCAAAATCGGACGAAACAAAGCAACGAAGCACTACGGAGTAATTTTCACCTGTTTAAATACAAGGGCAGTCCACCTTGAATTAGCAGTTGACCTTTCTACGATGGAGTTTATGCAAGTTCTGAGGCGATTTCTCTCCATACGCGGTCAACCGACGATCATCATGAGTGACAACGGAACCCAGATGGTTGGAGCCGCAAGGGAACTAAGGGAGATGATTGAAGGGTGGAATATCGATGAGCTCCGAGCGTTTTGCGCAGAGAAAGAAATGAGGTGGATATTCACGACACCTGCAGCTCCACACCAGAACGGCAGCATAGAGGCACTCGTGCAAACCTGCAAAACGGCGCTAAAGAAAGCCATAGGCGACCAGGTCCTGACACCATTTGAATTGTATACCTGTCTCCTCGAGGTAGGAAACCTAGTCAATCAACGCCCAATCGGCCGCCTACCTAACGATCCTGACGACGGATCGTATGTGCCCAAACGACATGCTGTTGGGACGTGCCTCGCCTAAAGCACCACAAGGACCATTCAAGGAGTTAATATTTTTTTATAAAATTAGTGGTTTGCAATGGAAAATCCAGTTATCGTAAAGTATTGAAAACAAGATAACTAAAACCTTCGAGTGTGTGGTTATGAAATGCATTGAACCAACAATTTTAGGAATAATAGTCCAGTTTCGTGTTCGAAAATTACCGCTGAATGTAATGACTACAGCCTCATTCTGAAGTTAAACATTCTTAAATACCAGCGAGAAGGTGCAAAATGCGAAACTACAACAATACAGTGCTGTGAATAGCCCACCTTCTCGCTGGTATTTATGAATGTTTAACTTCAGAATGAGGCTAACCATGCGTCTGTTTATCGCAGGTGTGCGCAAGATCGAAATGCCATTTACACGCACCCTAACCCGGGTGAGTCATGATTTTACCCACGAGAGCAATAACCAAATTACTCGCACCTGGATCCTGAGATCGCATGCGGCATCTTAGGTTGTAGGTTTTCGCGTGTTCTCCGTGAGGAATGGGATTTCTTTGACATGAAGTAGTTCGTGGGAGGACTCGCTGTTCTTCTTGTTCGCGGTACGTACTTTTGAGACAACTGCCAACGATCTAGTAGAATTATTTGAGCGGAGTTCTCAAGGTATGAAGTACGAAGTTGCCTCCCTTGTGCTATTGTATACCTATCACACTTCTCACACTAAAAGTCAATGTTTACTTGAATCACTTCAAGAATCATTATTTAACACTAATTCGTGCAAATGAACCACAAGGTTTTCGTTTTGAATAACTTATTCAACCGACTTTACGACCATGTGTTTTTAAGTAAACATGTACAAATCATTTGAGTGGGCGCCCTGTGGTGTAACAATATAAGGCAACCAACGATAATTTATTGACACGGTACAGTTAACAGCTAAAAGTCAGGGTGATACATCGTGTAAGAACAATCAAACATTATGCATCACGTATATACCGAATCTAAATGACACCGTTGCTTCAAAGCAGATGCACTATAAGCACAACCCTCGAACCCAATAAAAACCGTGCGATCGGAGTGGTCGAGGAAGTTAGCCGATCAATGTATTGCTGTGTTTGTTTCCTGAAAGTTGTACACCAAATGTCATTATGGACCGATTTTCCTATCCATAAACACAGCAATAGATTCAGGCATCTATAAGGAACAGTTGATAGCAAACATTGTTTCTCAGCAGAGATCAGTTCCCTTTAAGGGTTCAATCAAGTATATATACACGTCTATAATAGATTTGTGTACTAGAACGTTTCACTCCTTTCCACATATAGCCACAGCGTTTCGTTCTTGTGACTTATAATAATGAAAGAGAGCATGCATCTAATACATTAATAAAAAAATAATATTCTAACTGCATCATTTTTGTTGACCACCTTCAGGTAACCCAAGCTATGTAAATGGCGATATTTACTACATTTGTATGGATGTTTTAGTCTTGCATTTTCAAAGCTAATATTGAACAACAATCGACAAAACATACAGGGTGTGTTTATTTGTTCATGGGCGGTGTGTGGCTGCAATTTCAGAGCGGCTGGGATAACACTGAATCGCCTAACTTGAGTATCAGGCTCTCAAGAGTGAAGGCGTAGAGAAAAAGAGAGCCTGACACAGATCAATAGAGTTTCCGCCTCCAAAGCTTTCGTCATCGAGCCATCACTTTTTAGCCAATGACATTTATTTCCGGTTTTCGAAAAATTGACATAACCGCCATCACCACAGGTACCCCAGGCGCCTTCTACGCTGCTATAAAATCGAGGTCGTGACCGTGTTGGGTTGAGAGCCAATACACAACAATGTTTTATTTATTTTAGTGTAGAAGGCGGCTCTAATAGCTTAAAATAGAGGAAAAGATGAAATAAAACTGAGAACGGAGAAAAAGAAGTAAACAAAAAAAATTGTGCCTGGTGTAGACTCGAACTCCGGTCGTTGGATCAAAAGCGCAAGATGTAAACCACTTTACTATAGAACCGTTTGTTAAAACAGCATTTTCAAAATAAGGTATATATGTATGAGGTCTGAGCCCGTGAACGTCTGGTTACTTTTTTCTTCGAATTTATGAGAGTGAAAAAATACGTTTGCATAGCAGGCTAGTGAACTTTGGGTAACAAGCCGTTTTTACATCGATTCCGATTGGTAGATGAAAAAATGGCACAGCGGAGTGTAAAATTCAATGGGTAGGGGACGGTCTACTGTTTGTCGTCTCGTTGCTAGCGAGATCGAATTGACATGGTAGGGGACGGTCTACTGTTTGCGCCTCGTTGCAGGCGAGATCGAATTAAACATCCGCGAAACTCGCAAACTGCAAACTACGTGGCATTTTTCTCCCGTTAAAGTAAACCAGTGAAAGTGAAGCTGAGTGTGGTGAAGGACCTGTGTTTGGGCAACAGTTATTTGAAGGACGTTTGGCGATGTACGGGATTTTTGTGGGAATTCGAGGCAATTTTCTGCAGCTGATCGGCGGCTGATCGGCGTAGAGTTTGCTACCTTCCCAGGGAAGGAAAATTCCTGTAACTCCCTCAAAATTGAACGGAATGGCTCGAAACTTCACAGAAACTGAAAGGAACACACAAGAGACAGGTAAGAATATTTTGACGATTTATTGAATTTTATTTTAGAGCAAACGGCCATTCGGACTAAAACTCCAAACATTTACTGTAATTTCAAATATCCGGGAAATAACCGTTTTACGCATAATGAGCCTGTGGTACCTGTGCTTACAAGGAAAGTGCTAAATTTCGCAGCATTCAAGCGGCACAGCTTTGATACCATTCAATGCAAGACGAGAAACTTGCTGTACGTGTTTTTATCAACTTCAGTGGACTGACGACAACATCATGGTGACGATCTTTATTTGTCCCGTTGTTCGTTTCCAGAACTGTGAGAAGATCTTTTGAGTGGGAAACAACTGGTATGAAATTCTCGCCGGCAACACTCCGAGGACGTCCTTTCTTTCGATCGAGAAGCAAGCCTTCGAGACAAAGTTTTTGAGCAGCTTTAAGTGAATATTTGGTAAGAACTGTAAAGCGCTTCTAAGTGCCTTTATGAAATCCATTTCATTCGTTATTACAAGAGATATTTCAGATACTAAATCGTTGTTCGCTAGTGCAGATTTCAAAGTAAGCTCGCGCGGACCTGACATTTTCACATCCGGTTTTGAGTCTTGTTTTTTATCCAATCAGCGCTACATCCAGATTCTGGATGTTGAACACGAGTCAATGAATGGATTTGTGTCAGGCCCTTTTCTTTCTCTTCCTCCTCCCCTCTCCCCATTCTCCCTCTCCTCCTCCCCCCAAAAGGGCTTGACACTCAGGTTATGAATCGCCCGAAAATGCTGAAATTGCAACCACACACAGCCCATGAAGACTAAAAAAATCCATACAAATGTAGTAAATTTTGAATAATAAAAAGTAGCAAAAACCGTATACGACAAATCTGTCGGTGGTACGTTGGATCTTGCGGAGAGATCTGATCAGCCAAAAATACTAAATATTGCCATTTACAGAGCTTGGGTTACCTGTGATTCACCCAGCCATAAAATACAGGGTTTTGCCACAGGCAGCCCAAGCTCTATATTTGTGTTATTTAAAAGCAACTCATTACGATATTTTACATAATTTAATAAAATGTAAGAAATCAATACAGTACTCAAATAAAGATTATCTACCTCTTCAACGTTGTTGTTTCTGATTGTCCTGTGCACTCCTGGGGTAATTTTAGCCACTTTCACAAGATTTCTAATTCACTGTCCCAACTACAATAGAAAATATAGTTGGGACGGTGAATTGGAAATCTTGTAAAGTCGCAGAAATCTCCTAAGGAGTGCACAGGAAAATAATCTTTATATTAATTACTGTATTGATTTCGTACATTTGTATTAAATTATGTAAAATCTCGTATTGATCGTGTCGTGATTTACTTCACAAAAAAAATTATGCGCGACACAAAAGTGATGTTTAACATCTTTTTTTTACATGTGACGTCATCACTTTTGTATCGCGCTTAAAAAAACCCGGTATTTTATGGCTGAGCGAATACACAAAATCTTACATGACAGCTTGACGACATCGTCGACCTTAACGTGGTGTAAAATACCGTGGGGTGGTGAAACGTGTGGTAAAAAATATATATTCAATTTTAGAGATAATGATATCGTTATTATATTCCTTTGTATTGTTTGCCGTAACACTTAAACGATACGTATATTTCTGCATGTTCTCTCATTTGGCAATGGTAATTTTCCAAAGTATCCAATATAAGTACATAAAAGAGAACACCAATTCTAATTGAAATGGTTATTTCCCCAAGTCTTAAGGTACGGACACATTGCGTGCAATATTGCTGGTAATGTTGCAGAAGTAGGATCGAGTTCTACTTCTGCAACATTGCGCGCAGCAAATTGCACCATATGAACATCCCTGCAACATTGCTGACAATGGAATGACGCTTTCAGCCAATAAAATGCCACTCTTTTTGCTCACCGCTGACCAAAATACTGACATGTAGCCGCACCTTCTATGTTGCACATATCGCAGCGTGTCAAACCCTTCTCAAATCAATTGCCAGCAATGTTGTGCGCAATGTTGCAGCGTGCCAAACCCTTCTCAAATCAATTGCCAGCAATGTTGTGCGCAATGTTGTGCGCAATGTTGCTGCGTGTCGAACCCTTCTCAAATCAATTGCCAGCAATGTTGTGCGCAATGTTGTGCGCAATGTTGCTGCGTGTCGAACCCTTCTCAAATCAATTGCCAGCAATGTTGTGCGCACTGTTGCAGCGTGTCAAACCCTTGTGCGCAATGTTGCAGCGTGTCAAACCCTTCTCAAATCAATTGCCAGCAATGTTGTGCGCAATGTTGCAGCGTGTCAACAACAACAACAAGTTTATTTGTGTCTACGGTTTACAATGTTGCAGAAGAAAAGAGTAAAATAATAATGTTGGACACCGGCAATCTGAAGTAGCTAAACTAATCGATTCAGATTGCCGCATGATTCAAATTACAATGTGTAGGTCGTATATAGGCAAAACCCTTCTCAAATCAATTGCCAGCAATGTTATGCGCAATGCTGCAGCGTGTCGTACCTTTACTAGTGTATTACCAATGCAAAAATGTTATTTACATTACTTCTAGTTCTTACACCATCCAGAAAGTCATTGGTCACATTAACATATAAATTGAAATATTTAGAAACGTTGAACATTCTCATGGGCTGCGCCAAGCAGAAAGGACCTTTTGAGTCAGCGGCAGTTTGGAACAGTTGGACAACTGATTTAGATAAGGGAAAGAATGATTTGCCAAAATTGAGTTCCTAAAGTAGAAAAAAAAATCGCCATTCAAACGTTGCTACTCA
This sequence comes from Actinernus sp. WN-2022, assembly GCA_030867875.1. Classification (NCBI taxonomy): domain Eukaryota; kingdom Metazoa; phylum Cnidaria; class Anthozoa; order Actiniaria; family Actinernidae; genus Actinernus; species Actinernus sp. WN-2022. Next base: position 68,731,385 of record JAOWCC010000936.1, read on the forward strand.
AACAACTTTTCTCATTTAGTTGATATTTGATCGCCCTTGAACATGTCATTTATAGCAATCTCGCCATCTTATCTCTACAGGAGTGGTTGTGTAGCTTGCAAATTTATAGTAGAGGTAAACGTTAAATTATGTTTTCGAGTTAAGCTGCTTGGAAAACTGCTCTAGGTCGCGAAAACTTCCTCGTGGCTTCCTTTCACACCGACTCGCCGTCACCTCGATTCTCAAACTCATTCTCTGCAGCATTAATTTTTTTTATTTTTTAAATTAAAAATTATCTTCCAATATGCTCTTTCAGTCCAACAATCTCCTCACCATTCCTCTCATCTACACAGAAAGCCTCCATTGCAGTTATTTCGCGAAATATTCAAGGATAAGAGTTGAACAACGGCAGACACTCAAATCAGCATTTGCATCGTTCACAAGCCAGTTTGAAGTCTCTTACAAATTTATTCTTCATTTGCAAAGCCCTTTTGTTATAAAATGTCTTTCTAATGAATCAAAACATGCGCTTCTATTATTACTCTTTCACTTTTCTTTCTTATCCGATTCAAACAAATCTGTAGACGTAATTTCGATTCTACCGATTCTTTGGTAGCCTGTGAACTGCTTGTCCTACTAAATTCAAACTGATTTGTTTTCGCGCGTTTTTCTCGAAATGACGTCATATGTCACAAGGTCCCTTTTTGCTTGGCGCGGCCCAGATCTTATTCAAATATTGCCACCTAATTTGCATATCGCCACAAACTTAGCTTATTTGGTGAAGTAAATATATTGGCATTCAAAACTAAAGAAATCATCAAAGCGAGCTGGTTAGGCAGCATTTAGCTGTGGCCATACACAACTCTACACTGAGATAGCGATAACTTAAGGACTGGTCAGAAATTACCAGGGGGGAGTGGGGTAGGGGAGGGGTGGAGAATGAAATCAATGTCTAAAAATATACAACCATCCCCGGACAATAAGTATGAAATATTTTGACTCTACTCCCTTTTGCCCTTTCCCCCATAACATATCCTATTACAGCCGCCCATTTTTTAATGACCCTCTACTTTTGGGTTTCAAAAGATTATGACCCTCCTCCTATCTCCATCCCCCTGCCCCTACTAATTTCTGACCAGCTCCTTAATACCATTTTATCCGAATCAAATTTCAGTATCACTAAATAAATAGTGGCATAAGCACTCAACAGTGACCAACTGCACTTTTCCCATTCAAATAAGATTCGCCATTTATGGATAAGGTCTATAAATATAGTATATTAATATCCCAACTTCGTGAACAGTACAACATCAAAGCAGGTGATTGGCTAATGACAGTGACATCCAAGCAGGTGATTGGCTAATGAGTGCTTTATTGGTGACCACAGCACACTATATGCTCGGAATATTAAACGTTTTCCGACTGTACGATGAACTCAAAATTTCTTGATACTGCATTTGGCCTCCGGTTTCATGCAGTATTCATTATTGTTCGTTCATTGTACCGTCAGCGCGTGCCTGTATTTGTCAATAACGCACGCACGACAGTCTCTAAGTAAACCCTTCAGTACTGAATCTTTTTGCATTGAGTGTCTTTCGGTACGACCATGTACAAAGTTTTTCTTGTGGATTTAATGTATAGTATAGTATAGAACTTTATTTTGATAGGGTAACTCCTTCAGCTAATTACAACTTAACTGTTATCAACGGAGGCCCTATACACAACTACTACATCAATGATCAATATTCAAATAAACAAAATGTACAAAAATCAAATTATACAGTTTACAATTATACGAATTTAAAACAAAAAAGGAGATATGAATAATAAAAATAATAATAAAAAAGAAACTAATTAATTTACAGACTTTGATTGTATACGATACAGCCATGATAACAAAACGACTTCATGCTGCATTCTAATTTAACACTAGGGACATGTAGGTGATTGCTTCGCCTTGTCAACCTAGCCACAATATCTCTATTAAAGGTAAAATGGTTGTTAAAAAAATTCTCTCCTCGTGAAACTTCTTTTTTATGTTTTTAAAAATATTTTTCATGGACGTCACCTGACAGTATCTGCTGCCCAATAGAGGTTTTGCACCACCACGTGATGGCAGCCATGTTGGTGGCCAGAACAATAGAATTTTATTCCTTTGAGATTTAATTTTTCACATGATTGAACAAATCTCATTGTTCTGGCCACCAACATGGCTGCCATCACGTGGTGGTGCAAGACCTCTATTAGATTTAGTTTTCTTACTTAAAAAGTAATTGTTCTAGGTTTATATCCTATTCTCACTGGGACCAACGCAAATAAACTCCCGTAATTTGCACCTATTAACCAGTTACTCACCTTGATTAGCAAGGTTCGCATGCTGCGGGTATAAATTCACCTTCCAAGGACTAAATTATCCTCCTTTTCCTCGAACGCCCGAGAGCACCGTACGCGCCCTTCCCGCCTCCCCGCAGCGATGACCTATCCCTACTCTCAGACTTTTCCTGGCTCCTGCTCCCTCTCGCCTTCGAGCTCGCTTCCTCCCGTAACGTAATCTGCTTGGGGTGTTTGGGAGCAGGGACCTCAAGTGAGAATCTATTACTATCTAAACCTACTTAATAAGTATTCAGGTATTATTTAAAGAAAACTGTCCGACCCTATCCGAAAAAGGTAGTCGGTCACATAAGCTATCAAACCTGAAACACTTACCAAAGAAATGGCCGGGGAGGTGTCGTAAATAAAATTAATCATAACATATAAAAATGAAGTTACGATCAGGTGAGAAGTATGCTAAAACGTAAATTTTACATCTAGTGTAAGTACTAAATTGATGGCAAATGTCTGACTAATACGCGCAAAAGGCAAAATACAAACTACAAATGATGCAAGTGGCATACTTTTTTTAACCTGGATAAAGTAAAGTACATGTTAAAGTGCCTATAACCCTACTTGCAAGTTTTATAGCTATGAACCTTCGAAATGTTTTGAATACTTCTGTGAAGAAAGTTTTGGCTTACAGAAAATACTCAATGTTCTACGCTTGTTTGAAATCGTGTAAATTTCACCTTCCCTGACCCATGACCGCGTAAGGAAAAGCCTGGGTTGATTCCTGAGTAGACGTCATCTCATCAATGCATTATTCTCCATGTCGCCTTTTTATCACAACAACATCAATTTATAGAGAATATACACAGTTTGCAAGTTGTTAGTAATTAAAAGATAAAGTCATTTTTGTCAACACTTTAAGTATTTCTTCAAATTATTGCAAAGTCGAATTAATCATATGACGTCTACTCTGGAATCGACCCAGGCTTTTCCTTACGCGGTTATGGGTCAGGAAAGGTCAAATTTACACGATTTCAAACAAACGTAGAACATAACGTATTCACTGTAAACCAAAATCTCTTCACAAAAGTACTCAAAACTTTTCGGAGGTTCATAGCTATAAAAATTGCAAGAAGGGTTATACGCACCTTAAGTCCCTTTATTCAACGTCGGTACCTCCTTCAGCCCAGCAGACTGTTCTCTCAGGAGGCCTTATACTCACCTTTGACCCTACTCTTTTCCATCAGACATGCCACCCATACATTGAGTCCAATTTGGAGATTTATATTTTAGCCTCTAACTTCGATTGCATTCGGCAATGAGTTGATCGGAGGTTACAGTTATAGTTTGTTCGATTGGAATGCCATTGACCTATGATGAGCATATGATGCCTTCGTATAGGGTCTGGCCATAATTAATTCCAGTCGGGTTTGTCCACAATGATTTTAATGAACATAGTGTCATCCCGAATATAGGCATGCCTCTGGAGATCTGCGTGCGAGCAGAATAAAGGACACCCAGAAGCAATGTTCATCTCCATTCGTGGTTTCTGGAATGAACTGCTTCCCGGGTCAGGCCTGAATGCATCTATAATGTGCTCTTCATTGTCTTGATCCAGTAACATCAGTGTCACCTTTTGTCTGAATGGCCAGCGGAGTAGCGCGTCGTAGTTTACGCGCATGAGCACAAAGAACAATGAGATGTGTGTTCCCTTGCCCATTCCATCACCATTGAGGTAGATGCGCGCGCACATTTTGTAACCGTGAGGTCCTGTGTAGAAACACTGACTATAGAATGACACCCGCCTTCCTGTCTTTGCATCATTGCGTTTTTGAGCAACATTCCTGATCTTCCACATCAAAACACCATTAATACTGCTACCCTCGTGATCATTTATCTCTTCCTCAAGACGTGAGATAGCTATGTTGTGCATATGAAGCGCCTGATCTGGAGATACTTGTCTTTCCATCTGTCCATTGATTTCCGTGAGGTCCATGCTCAACCCCTCTAGGGTGCAATTAGCCTCAACAGCTAACTCATTATTTGCACTTTCTGCTTTCATGTTGTTGACCTCTGCGTTGTTCATGGAAACAACGCCATGGCTGCAAGTGGGATTACGCAAACCTTCCGCCTGATTTTGAGATTTGAGCTCTAGTTTGTGTATGTGTCTCTCAGCGACGTTGAGTTTAGCTTCCACGGCGTTGACCCAGTGTAACGTCATCTCTTGAGAACTGTCAAAGTTACCTGTGCGAGTTGAATGTTGTAACTTGGAGTTAAGATTTCCACCAGCTACATGCCTGTAGCGTTCCTCGAGTTCTTTAATCCTCGTCTCATGGTCTTGGAGTTTATCTTTAAGGATCTCAAACTCTCTTACGAGACTGTCAATTCCTGTGATTGCCCTTTCACATATCCTCTTCAGTCTTGCTATTGTGCCATTAGACTGATTCATCATTTCTTTCAGGGATCTCGACAAGTCGAGTGCCAATACATGACATAAGTGTGTGCTTTTACCGTCTTCAAGATGGATGACCTAGAGGGAAAATAACTTCATCTAATACTGATGGACTAGGTTCTTAACAACAGGGTCCGTACTGCTGAGAGATGATGAAATTCCAGGAGTATTCCAGGGCACAAAAACAAAATCAAAAGATTTCCAGGACCCGTTCATTTCCAGGACGCATGGAAACATATGAGGTTTCATGAAAATAATATGTATATAAAATTTCAGGAGTAGATGGAAAAACAACTTCTAGGAGTTTTCCTGGCCCTGGGAGAAAATTATAAAAATCCATCCAGGCCAGTTCTTCAAAGCAAGGGTAACTACTTTATCCTTAGGATAATCGGCTAAATCTGTAATTGTAATCTGTACAGTTTAATCTTGGGTTAGCGATTTAACCCAAGGTAATGCTTACCCTTGCTTCGAACAACTCGGCCAGAGTTTTCGAGGAATTTCTATCAAGATTGATATATCATCATTGCCATTTGCAACATTTTTAATACTGAAAATATAGACCACATCCACAATCCACTGCAGGGTCCTTGAGTCAAATTAACATTTTTACGATCCCAAGAATGGTCGTAAAGGAGACCCAGCTACAATCATGGACAAAATGTGTTGGAACACTGCTCGAGTTGTTTAAATTAACCCCCCCCCCCCCCCCTCAATGTTGTTTTAGGACCACATTTAATCTGGAAATTCATTCACTACCAACATCGAAAGGGGTTTGGGGTTTGGGAAGCTTCTAGACTGGACTCTCAGACTGTGCTCAGACCAATTGAGCTAACGAGTGAGGCGGAGCTGAAGTATCATAGTTTTGGAATTCTTTTTAACAACGAATGGCAAAAGTTTATATTCATATTTTTATTACTTGTGATGTCAAAATTAGAGCCACCATTTTTAACTGATTGATACTACTAACCCCAGTTTCTGGGCACCCTCTGCTGAGCTTATTACAAGGGTTGGTGCTTGTTGGATCCAGATGCTTCTGGAACAAGAACAGAAATACAGTTAGTGAACTAAAGAGACTAAACATGTTACAACAAGAAACCATGAGAAATGTTTCTGACAAGAGTACCTCATGCAGATAAATTATTATCAGGTACAAGTGGGAACTAGGACCCAATGGGAAAACATTTCACTCTAGGATGTACATGTACAGACTAAGTGCAGTGAGGTACAAACAAAATGACCACAATAATGTAACATCAAGTTTCTTTTGCTTTCTGTAGAGTACAGAGCTTTCATTACAAAAGAATGTAACATGGTTCGTACAGACTTCAGAACTTTTTCTTCAAGGACTTTTTAAGGACTTATTTTCAACAGGATCACACAATTATCGAGTGACCTAAAAATTATATGCATATGTAGATCCAATGTTAAACCCTTTCTTTGACTTGTTTGGTCACCAATTAACAGCACTGTCATTATATTAGCCCATCCCCTTATTTGATTTTGTACTGACAGTGCACAAAGTTGGAATATGAAAATGCAGGGGCGAAGGCAGGATTTTTTCGGAGTGACACACAATTGTGTAAATTTCAACTCAATGGACCATACCCCCGCTTCCCCACCTCCCCCCCCCCCCCCCCCCACCTCACCCCCTACCACACACACACATTCTTTCAAAAATTTCCGAGTGATGCACGTGCGTCCGGGTGACTTATGGTAGCTATGCTCCTGAAATGTAGATCGATAATTATTATAAAAAAGGTGACGTTTTTGTCCTAAAATCCTATACCTTTCAAGTATTTTCATGTACCATTTCTATTTGGGATAGATACATACAAGGTACATACATGTACATGTAAAGCTTCAACTTCTTTTTAGTAACTGCAGAAATAAATTCACCTTCATATGATCCCCAACAATAGGCTGTTCACAGAAGATACACCTCTCCTCCCTGCAAAGACACTCATGCTGTAGGTGATCGGTGAGTCCTTCTTGTGTCACTTGCTTTCCACATTCTTGATGGATGCAAGAGAGTGGGGTGAAATTACATGATGTCTGGTGGTTCTGTGGAATAGGTGGAAACACTATTTAACTACAGACAGACACTGATAACAAAGTTAATTCTAAAATTTGTAGGTCCTTTAAATTTATAATACCTGTACATGTACATGATTATACAAATGTACTTTTGATCACATTGAGATTTTGTACTGGAACAAGTCAATGAACAGGAGTAGCTTTTGAAAGCATTTATAGTGTGTAATCATATATATGTTCATGTACATATACGGTATGTTGTGGTTTGAATTTTCAAAATTTTTAAACCAGTTTTTTTTAACCAGTTCAAATTTTCAAAATTGGTTTCTTCTTTTCAAGATTCTAAAAAGGGATTTCTCAACTTTTTGGGATTCATAAAAAAAAAGGGGTTTAGTTTTTTTTGGTGAATTTAAAAATGAAAATTCCACCTACCCCTCCCTGCAAAATATTTGGACCACTCTCCTCTCCCTTTCTATGGTACTCACCATTCCCCCAAGATAACTAAACCAATTATAATTGTAACAATTAATTATAAGAGCAGCCTGACCCAAACTATCCCCCTTAAAAAAGGCAACAGAACTAAATGATTTTTTTGATTAACACAAATTCAGGTACCCAGCTCAGGTTGTATGGCAGTTCAACAGACAACAGGGTGAATTCATGCTCGATACAATTGTAGCTGGAGCCTGGTTAGAGCGGTTTTCAGTTGAGTGTAGTAAAACCAAAACAAAGTAATTACATAGCCAATCACAGGAGCAAGTGAAAACACAATCAGTCAGTCACAAACTGAAGTAAATCATGATTAGTTTTACTTGAACCAATCACGAGGCAAAGTAAATGCAATAGGCCAGTTTTGAATTCGAAAATTACCGCTGAATGCAATGACTACGGACGCATGTACAGTACTCAGGCTTATCCTCATTCTGAAGTTAAACATTCTTAAATACCAGCGAGAAGGTGCAAAATGCAAAACTACAACAATACGCAGTTGTGAATAGCCCACCTTCTCGCTGGTATTTATGAATGTTTAACTTCAGAATGAGACTAATCCTGAGTACATGCATCTGTAGTCATTGCATTCAGCGGTAATTTTCGAATACGAAACTGGAGTATTATCAATACTGCTGCTAAAACAAAACCCAATTGTGTGATTGTATTTTGTTTTTGTTTTAATAGAACTTGATTGGCTGACAACTGGAAAACATTTCTCACAGCCAATAGAAAAGCTAAGCAAACTCAAAACCAAAGCAAATTATCACTCACTAAATCAAAAACCACTCTATATCACAATATTATTAATTCAAGACCAAGGTATGTGTCCCTTATCTATAGCTGTTTCTGGAGGTTGTAATAACTATGACATCTTTCGATAGCCACATTTTTGTGGTCCCTTCATGTAGGCAACACATTAATTGCTATCAAAGTACAATAGAATGAACACAATATACAAAACAATAAAGAACGAAATACACAATACAATTTGGTAGTAATTCATGTCTACCTATACATGAAGGGAGAACCCAGGCTTAAGTAGTAGATAAAATATGTGTCCAATGGCTTGCCGTTTTTTATCATGCTTGTAAAATGAAACAATAATTGGAATGCACATTATTATAATGTGATTATGTGTTATTCTAATTATGGAACTTGAAATGACCATGTTGTATGTCCCATAGGAGTTACAGATCTTTATCAAAAGTTATGCATACTTATTAGCTGAGTAAAAAATCTTTATCAAAAGTTAATTTACTCATTAATAATTTTATTGGGATTTACAGTACTGTGCATGTGATCTGAATACTGAGCTGGGATTGGTTTGCATCCTCATTAATTATTCATGAATTTTACAATATATACATTAAAAATATCATTAATTGGGCTTTGAGCTCTCCAAAAAATCAAATCACATTTTTACAATCACATTTACAATATTATTTAAAAAACCTGCTAACAAGAATTGAAAAATTCGCTAGCTATAAGCAAGAATTGGAAAATTCACTAGCTAGCAAGAATTGGAAAATTTGCTAGCTAGCAAGAATTGGAAAACTTGATATACATGTACATGTAAGTCTACATGTAGCTGCCAGCTGCATAAGTCAACCTGTCATTATCACTTTTAATTAATTACTGTATAAAGAGAGCGAACAAAGTTGAAATACAAAGTCATGGGACTATATTTACCAAAAACCTTGGGCCAGGGCTCGATCAAATTACATTCTAGTAAGTCTTTCTCAGGGGGTGCATGGTGAGCACTGTATTTGCAGTCTAAAGGGAGGAGAGCCTAAATAGTAATCTTGATTCAATATCATTCTACATACTTCTCGGTGACGGAGTTCCCCTTTCCAAGGACAACCATGGTTGGTACAGGACAATACTATGCGTTCAATCTCCCTTAAATCTTTCAATTTTCCAGGGAATACCTGTGTTTAAAACCCAGACAGTGTAACTGTTATCAGTCACTTATTTTTGTAATACCATATCTTAAAGTGCCTATGAACAATATTTTTTAAATTTTAGATATCAATTCTACACCAAGTGAATAGTAGAATGGTAAAATATATTTTGCTTTGAATGCTGTGCTGCTGAGTTAAGGAGGTTTTAATATCCAAAATGCTAATTGCATGATGTCAGGGGAGGTATCTGCAATCACTTCTTAGTGGTTGTGAATGGGCATTTCCCCGGAGAAAATATGTTCATGATTTCATGAACCAGCATGAACTATTCATGAAAGTTCATGAAAGTTCATGAACAGTTCTTGATATGTTCTTGACTGGCAATTGCCTCAGTTCATGAACTAAAATTCATGAAATGTTCATTGAACTGTTCATGAATATTTGATGGTCACTGATAAATACCAAATATGTTCATGAACTTATGATGAATTGTTCATGAATGGAACAAAATTATCTACTGATATAGGAAAACAAATTTCTAACATCATTTTATTTCAACCATGGGTATATAACACTGATAATTTGAAAAAAATGTTTAATTGTAACAAAACATTTTGTATAATAATTGATGCCTCCCCTGACGTCATGTAATTAGCATATTGGATATTTAAACCTCCTTAACTCAGCAGCACAGCATTCAAAGCAAGATATATTGTACCATTCTACTATTCACTTGATGTAGAATGTATATCTAAAATAAAAAAATAAGGTTCATAGGCACTTTAAGTTCTGACCTGGCCTCTCTTTTGGCTGCCCATACTGTCGTCTTATGGAAGGCTGCAACCTCAACCTTCCAGAAGACTACGGAGCAGCCAAAAGAGCGGCATGCAGGTGATCAGGGCACACTTATAATTTTCAAATAGACGGCTAAAGTGAACATTAAGTTGCACCATAAATTTGTTGTCTGTAAGTGGTCGGCCAACCACTTACTGACCATGGCCATGACTTACCAACAGCTTACCAACCACTTACCGACAGTACTTGAGAATGGTTTCCACAGGGAATTTTCGTCTCAAAGTAAAATCCAGCTGATAGTACAAACAGGGAATTTTCGTCTCAAAGTGTGCGTACAGTATTGTGCAAAAGTCATGCAAACGTATTTCGCTCTTTGTTCCTATGAAAATCGATCAGATACGTGACAATTAGAATGCCAAGGCAAAATATCGCCAACCTGCGAGCAACATTTCCACTTTATTTGGTTTATTCACAGGAAGCCCAAGCTCTGTTTATGTAAATTTAATTTTATAAGGGTTTGTGTGGGAATTTTTTTATCTGGTTTTTCGATAAATATACTGTAATAAAGTAAATAAAACTTACCTGGTGTCTACATGTATGATCTGTGTCTTGGCTGTGTATGTACATTAAGTTTCAGCAAATTTGGGCGAATTTTTAATCCATTACTCTTCATACTACAGAAGAAATGAAAGGTAGGAAATGAACTTCAAATCTTGGGTTCAAAGCCACTCACATTTGGGTTGATTTTTTCACGAAAATCGCATCGAATTTACTTTTTATCCCCATCAGAATACGCAGTGATAAATTTCCAGTCGATCTTTGCCAACCAAATGAAGACATCTGTATTTGCCAAGCTACAATCCACTGTTGAGTCCGCCAAAATCTCGCCAAAAGCAGCCATCTATGCCCATGACTCACCAAAGTGGTGCCAAAACCGTTAACACAGGAAGCCCAAGCTGTGGAATTTTTAAATCTAGCTGCAGAGTAAAGGATTTAAAATTCGCCTAAATTCGCTGCAACTGCATACAGACATAGTCAAGACACAGGCTATAAACACCAGGTAAGTTTTATTATATTTATCAAAAAGCTAGATAAAAAAATTCCCAATGGACCTTATAAAATAGCCATAAACAGAGCTTGGGTTTCCTGTGTTGGCACCACTTTGGCGAGTCACGGGCATAGATGGCTGCTTCTGGCAAGATTTTCGCAGACTCAACAGTGGCTTGTAGCTCGGAAAATACAGATGCCTTCATTTGGTTGGCAAAGATCGACTGGAAATTTATCGCTGCATACTATTCTGATGGGGATAAAAGTAAATTCGATTTGATTTTCATGAAAAAATCGACCAAAACATGAGTGGCTTTTAACCCGAGATTTGAAATTTGTTTCCTCACAGGCTTACCATCCTCTAGGTTTGTACCTCAAAATTGGTTTTGGGTTCCCTGTGGCTACGAATTTTAAAGATTACGGAGAAATGATACAGAGTTAGATTTACACGTAGGAATCAAGTCAACCACTTACCGACAGCTTACCAACCACTTACCGACACAATTTTACCGACCGCTTACCGACCGCTTACCGACCACTTACCGACCACTTACCAACAACGTATTTATGGTACAACTTGTTCACTTAAATGCCCAAATAGACTGTAAAGTAATGACCATCTTTAAAATTGTTGCTGATAATTGGAGGAATAAGGCAGAAGATTTCTCAAGTAATTTAAAGATATATGTAGCAATTAATTTTAGTTAAAAAAACATAAATGGCAAGGAAAGTTTTACAATACTTTTGTACCTGGACCTACATGTATACACCAACTAAAGTATTACTGTTAAGTGTATATCTTACCTCTTCAGGTTTAATTATGGTTTGACAGTTGTTACATTTTGTTGGTCCTTTACTGAAATTAAAGTGCATAAAAGTGTTGAAAAAATATTTTTAAATGCTCAGCTCAAATGTGAAATTCACTGTCAGATTTGAATGTAAATTATTCTCCCAACTAATACATGTATGTATATAACCATAAGTTAAAGTGCACCTAACTCCTTTTGCAATTTTTATACATATGAATCTTTGAAAGGTTTTGAGTACTTCTGTGAAGAAATTTTTGGCTTACATAGAATACTCTATGTTCTATGCTTGTTTGAAATGGTGAAAATTTGACCCTTCCTGACCCATGACCGCGTAAGAAAAAGACTGGGTCGATTCTTGATCTTACGTCATCTAATTCATTCCACTTTGCAATAATTTGAATAAATATTTAGCAGATGTCTAAAATAACTGTTTTCTTTACTAACAACTCACAGACTGTGTATATTATCTATATATCGATGTTGTTGTGATAGAAAGGCGACATGGAGAATAATGCATTAATGAGGTGACATAAGATCAAGAATCGACCCAGTCTTTTTCTTACGCGGTCATGGGTCAGGAAGGGTCAAATTTTCACCATTTCAAACAAGCATAGAACATAGAGTATTCTCTGTAAGCCAAAAATTTCTTCACAGAAGTACCCAAAACCTTTCAAAGATTCATATGTATAAAAATTGCAAAAGGGGTTAGTTGCACTTTAACAAATCTGTAAACTAATATAATTTATCAATGAACATTTTGGTACATGTATGTAGCTGCATGGTTGCCCATATTAAGTGCGAGCCCTTTTAAATTTTGTTTAACTACACAACAACAGTTAATCTCTACGTACATATGTGTGCATGCCTGCGAGTTCCACAGGAGGGGATACAGTAAATTTGAAAATGGAAGTTATAAGGGCAACTATTAAAGGTTTCATGAAGTCTGGATACCTCAGGGTTATAAAATATAGCATAACTATTAGCTGCATAATTTCGTTGGCTTCACCAAGGGGAACCCAAAGTACATGTACATGTAATTATTTAAAAAAAATCATCAAAAATTAATTTAAAACCAAATTGAATACCGGTAAATATTAATTAGTTGGGTGGTTATCAAAAATACCGATTACCATGAAATGTTTTAATAAAACTTGAAAAATGTTCTGGACTTATAATACATGTACTGTATTACCACCAGGCCCATGTTAGACTATTTTGCATGTAATTAACATCCATCACAAATGATGTAACGTCTGTGACACTGGTTTTTCTCCCCCTCAGCCAAAAGTAATGAAGGTGATGATGATAAATGCACTGAATAAATAACTATCCATTACCTACAAATGTACATCTGTACTTAAAATTATAGAACTATAGCCTGATGAACTTTACCACATCTCATCTCACGTTCAGCAAGTTAACTTCGAAGATTTCTGCTTGAAATATTTATTTGGTTGTTTTCTATGTAACGTCCATGATGGTGCTTTTTCTTGATTTAAATAATGTATAAAATGCCCAAATTCTTACTCAAAGACGTGTCATTTTAAGTATTACTAACTGTATTCTGGAAAAGAGTTATGATATCGAAAATTTTGCAAACTGTTTTTGGCATATTATCTAGAGAAATAAAAAGGTTAAAAATCTTGTGTGAGATGTTAAATGTCCAGCCCATGTATCCATAAGTATAACCTTAATGGGAACCTTATATGTAAGTGAAATGAAATATAATTATACTAGTATAATTGTTATAAATTTAAATGGTGGATATATAAATCAACATGTTAATGACTATAGATTAATTGGATGGATTCCTAACCTTCTTAATGTTACAATATATATCAGAATTGGACTGATTGACTGACTGTACATGCATGTACATGTATGTAGCTGTTAACATAATATATTGAGCAGTCTTGAAAATTTGCAAGTAATTAATTATGGCTTTTATGCTATAAAAACTGAAAATTCAGGCATTCTTGAGAAGATCTCACCTTAATTCTGGATTGATGCAGTTGGAACAGTACCGATGCCCACAAACTGTTTGTACTGCATACCTGGCTATCAGCTTGCACTTGGCACAAACATACTTCGGCTTGATATTATCATAATCTGCCTCAAGGAATTTAAATCCTGACATCACAATACCTGATATAATAGAAATTAAACATGTTTAAGAATAATTAACTGCATTTAATATTTGTATGTTCAAAAAGAAACTCAGAAGCCCTCTCCATAAATTCTGCATTCAAGTGTAACTGGGTGGTGTACGTGTTCCTTAAATGGTCAAATATCCGGTGACCTTCATTCTCTGCTTTTCTGTTTTTCTCGTATGTTGACCTTTTAATTTAAACACTACTTATTTGTTTAAGTACACACTGCATTTGAGCAGGCATAATATTTATTGTTTTGAACCCGAGAATTAACCGTACTATACCGTACTTCATGGTCCCTTTCTTTAGTAGTGGGATGTCGGTCAGGTGATTGTAAACTCGATCTCGTCATTTAGCACAGAAAATGTATTCTGATGAATATGGATCGGGTTGTCATGTAAGAAAGATGGCTCTTGAACAAACTGATTCGTTGCTAAAGCTTCAGTAGGTTGGGTATTCTCAGAACACTGGAGACCTAATTGGTCTTTCATTGTCTTCTTTTTTGTATTTTTGATTTTTTTTTTAAAGTTTGAAAGTCGGATCTCAGCTTTATTATATCCACTTTCAACTCGCCATTTTCAACTTCTAGGTCAATAATATGTGATGACAGCATCTTGATTTCGGTCTTGTATATATTATCTTGCTGCATCTTCCAAATGACTGAGTTTCGTTTCTTGATTCGTGTTTTGATGTGACGAGACGCATATCAGTTAGGTCAGCCTCCATGTTACAAATCAAGGTCATTAAATCAGCGAGAGAGTTCTTATTGCTGGCTAACAATCCTCGTGGAGAATCTAAAGAATTCCATCTCTTCCGGTTTGAATTTGACTCATGTGTATGTTGCTTTTGGAGTTTCAAGGATATGTTGATCCAAAACTACATGCTCTTGGTTTTTTCATTGACTTGTGAACTTGCAGGCTCTGTAAATTGTTTTGTTTTCTTAGTATAATATAAAGTGTTGAACATGTTCATGTTCTCAAGCATGTCGCGCGTGACCTCTGTTTCTTCATTCGTTAAGTTCTCTACTTCATCTGTAATCTGGGAAACTCAATCTTTGCCCATGCCTTGGCACATAACTATTCCTGTTGTTAAGTAGACGTGGATGGTTATAAGTAAAATCCTTTGACAGCTTGTACCGTTTCCGCTAGGTCAATATCCTCGCTGGAACGAAATAACTTGATCTCAATATTCTCTGACTGTGTCTCTGCCTCATTTAAGTGGTCGATCCAACTTACGGTAAATTTAAATCTCTGACAGTTTTTAAGAGACTCGTAATATTGGTCTTGAAGTGCCTTCACCCAAAATAAGATGTTCTCCTCGGATGTTTTAAATGCAGCACAGCGAGCCGATGGCTTATAGATTCCAATATCTATTTCTTCGAATTTTAGCTTTCTGGATCCTGGCTTCAGGTCGTCGTACGTGCCGTATATAAAATCACTGGCCATCTGGGTAAAAAACGCGGTCCTTCGGCTCCGACAATAGCGCCAGTTGAAATATCCTGAGCCTGTTGGAATAGAAGGCTTTCGCACGAGTGAAGTTAAATAAAACATTAAACTGCTTACATTTGAGAGATGGGACTCCAAATTAGAGAGAAAGTTCCTCGCGGGTCCTCCACCATCTTGATTTACTGTATTAAATTATGTAAATAAATTAACCTGGCGATTGTTGCGTGACCAGCACAGTGCAATCTGATTGGTGTGAACTTGAACTTTAATGCATGTGCAAAAATTTTGTTGCACGAAACAAAAAAACAAAAAACAAAAAAAAACGGCTTAATGCAGATTAAGACTCGGTGCTGCCACAGGCAGTCCGAGTAATTAGCTTTCAAAGGCACCTACACCTTCAAAGGCACCTTTCAAAGGCTGAGTACATGTACTTGACATTTGTTTAATTGACAGTGGATTATATCTTATTTTGTAACTTGATATATATAAATCTCTATATATTGGCATACATGTATATCTCAGTCTGTATTTTAATTACCGTAAAGACCTGTGTATAAGCTGCACCTTTTTACCCAAAATATTCGTTCAAAATTGGGGGTGCGGCTTATCTATGGGAACACCTAGAAAGCAGACCCAACATCAACATATATTTACATATCATGAACCTGTATGAAGCTTTTATTATGCGAAAGTGCATATATTACAATCAGCTTCAAATCGCATCCGATCGTGTAATAATTATAGCAATTTAAGCATAATCATTGAAAAAACACGCAATTTGAAAGAATTAATTAAAAGCAAAAACTCTTCTAAGACCTACATGTAACTTAAAGACCTAATATATTATAATAATTTAGAATTTCGTGAAATATATTTAAATGTTGATTCGCAGCGCTTGTCAAAGCATGCATCTAAACAACCAGGCATTCTTTGCAATTTTACACATGGGAGATTGACACTAGACTAAAAGATGATTTGTTATATACATGTACGTACACCATAAATACCCACATGTATGCCACACTGTTTTGGAGAAAAACAAGGGCCAAAGTTGGGGTTGTGGCTTATTGTACATTGTAGCTCGAGATTTATGCAAACTGTTAATATAAAGAAGGCCATTTTGGAAAGATTTTGTGGGATGAGCTTTTCAAAGATAGTCATATTGGGCCTTGTTTGTGCTTTGCCTGGGGACTTATAAAAGATTCTAAGAGTAAACCCTATGGCATTCCCCTGTAAAAATTTTGCTGTGTACTACCCACAATTCTTTTCGGCCTGTGTTAAGTCCGAAGGTAAACCAAAGGGAATTGGTGTAATCCATGATAGCTTGCAAGGCTTTTGAAAAGAATGCAAAGTGACTACAGAAACTGTCAGCCATGCAAATTTATTGAATCTGCTTTCCAATAAGATTAACTGAAAGTGCGAAAACCTAAGTGCTTAAACAATGTTTCTTTGTGAAGGGCACTACAGCAGGAAGTGAATCTTTGATGAGTAAAAGGGTTAATGCATTCAAATTTGAAATGAAAGGTCAGGTAAAATGAACAAACAAAATCTTAATGAAAGACTTGAAAAAAAAAAAGAATTAAGCCTGAACACAGAATAACAAAATACTACCACAGACACTGATGAGCAATTTTTGACTTAGCTCTCTGGTAAACAATCTTGGAATATTAAAAATAGCGGCAGGGAGAGGCAAGAAAAAGCTAAAATATATTTTATTTTCAAATATTTTTTTCTATAATCAGCATTTTCACATACATGTACACAACTGGTCACAATGTAAAATTTGACTTTAAAAAACCTAAAAGTGACTGTAAAAAAAAAAACAGAAAAGAGTCATTTCATCCCCACCCCTTCAATTACTAATATTTTGAAAATATTAGTTGACGCAATGTGTGCATGCATACATGTATGTTGTAGATTGTTTCTAATTTCCGGTTGTTTTTCAAACAACTTCTCATTTCTGGTCGTTTTTGAAACAACCTAGTTACTCGGGCTGCCTGTGGCAGCACCGAGTCTTAAAATGCAAGCCGTTCTTTTTTTTTTTTTTGTTGGGTGTCGCAAAATGTCTGCGCATGCGTTAAAGGTCAAATTCACACCAATCAGATTGCACTGTGCTGGTCACGCAACAATCGCCAGGTTAATTTATTTACATAATTTAATACAGTAAAGCAAGATGGCGGAAGACCCGCGAGGAACTTTCTCTCTAATCTCTCAAATGTAAGCCAGTTTAATGTTTTATTTAACTTCACTCGTGCGAAAGCCTTCCAACAGGCTCAGGATATTTCAACTGGCGCTATTGTCGGAGCCGAAGGACCGCATTTTTTACCCAGATGGCCATTGATTTTATATACGACACGTACGATGACCTGAAGCCAAAGAAATATATATTGGAATCTATAAGCCATCGGCTCGCTGTGCTGCATTTAAAACATCCGAGGAGAACATCTTATTTTGGGTGAAGGCACTTCAAGACCAATGTTATGAGTCTCTTAAAAACTGTCAGAGATTTAAATTTACCGTAAGTTGGATCAGAGAGTATCGAGATCAAGTTATTTCGTTCCAGCGAGGATATTGACCTAGCGGAAACGGTACAAGCTGTCGAAGGATTTTACTTATAATCATCCACGTCTACTTAACAACAGGAATAGTTATGTGCCAAGGCATGGGCAAAGATAGAGTTTCCCAGATTACAGATGAAAGTAGAGCACTTAATGAATGAAGAAACAGAGGTCACGCGCGACATGCTTGAGAACATGAACATGTTTAACACTTTATGTTATACTAAGAAAACAAAACAAGTTACAGAGCCTGCAAGTTCACAAGTCAATGAAAAACCCCAAGAGCCTGTAGTTTTGTATCAACATATCCTCGAAACTCCAAAAGCAACATACACATGAGTCAAATTCAAACCGGAAGAGACGGAATTCTTGAGATTCTTCACGAGGATATTTGTTAGCCCGCAATAAGAACTCTCTCGCTGATTTAATGACCTTGATTTGTAACATGGAGGCTGACCTAACTGTATGCGTAATGAATTCTTACTCTCGTCACATCAAAACGAAACTCAGTCATTTGGAAGACAAATTAGTGCAGCAAGATAATATATACAAGACCGAAATCAAGATGCTGTCATCACATATTATTGACCTAGAAGTTGAAAATGGCGAGTTGAAAGCGGATATTTATAATAAAGCTGAGATCCGACTTTCAAACTTAAAAAATAAAATAAAGAATACAAAAAAGAAGACAATGAAAGACCAAGGTCTCCAGTGTTCCGAGACTACCCAACCTACTAAAGCTTTAGCAACGAATCAGTTTGTTCAAGAGCCATCGTTCTTACATGACAACCCGATCCCTATTCATCAGAATACATTTTCTGTGCTAAATGACGAGAGTTTACAATCA
Source organism: Actinernus sp. WN-2022 (assembly GCA_030867875.1). Taxonomy (NCBI): domain Eukaryota; kingdom Metazoa; phylum Cnidaria; class Anthozoa; order Actiniaria; family Actinernidae; genus Actinernus; species Actinernus sp. WN-2022. Next base: position 68,750,216 of record JAOWCC010000936.1, read on the forward strand.
CCTGACCGACAACCCACTACTAAAGAAAGGGACCATGAAGTACGGTAGTACGGTTAATTATCGGGTTCAAAACAATGAATATATGCCTGCTCAAATGCAGTGTGTTCAACGAATAAGTAGAGTGTTTCAATTAAAAGGTCAACATACGAGAAAAATAAAAATATTAAATTACATATATACTAGGGGAGCAGAGAATGAAAGTCACCGCGCTACCGGCCACTCCTAAAGACTGCTAAATTCAGCTAATAATTCTTCACTTTGGTTATTACAAAGAGGATTTCAAATGAAAGTGTATTTGATCTTCAATCTCATGTGGCCCGAGTGTAAGCCCAGATGGGCTCTTGTTTACTTTAAAACAACCTACCAGTAGGTCATTTCTATTTAAAAAAATTACCTACATGTACATGTACATGTAGGTCATTTTGACAATTTTAGATAGAGTCTTTTAAATGTTGGATAGCATTACATTTGTCTGTTTTTTTTAATGTATATATAGGGTTAGGCTTTGGATTAATTAGTTCACAGGACCATTGAAGAAGCATTATACTTGTCTGTTGTTTAGTGACTTACCGGTAGCTTGAAATACCCACAATAAGACTTCAAAGTATTAAAGTGAGCAGCCCTTAATGTTGACCGTTATGTTTTTTAAAATGTATTTAATGGGTTAGGTTTTGGATTAATTAGTTCACAGGACCATTGAAGAAGCATTATACTTGTCTGCTGTTTAGTGACTTAACACTCTAAACACCCAAAATTAGCGAGCAATTGGTTACTGTTAGGGTTACTTAAATATTGGGCTAGGGTTTGTATTAGTTCGCAGGACCATTAATTCAATTTTAATATTAATAATAGTGTTAGGAATGAGTTTGCTTGGAGTGGGGTGTTAACTGGCTTTAATAAATCTGCTTGTTATTGCATGGCGTTCCGCATGGAAACGGCAAAGTGAAAAATAACTGTTGATAACGTTTTGAGTTATTTCTGTGTATTAGTTCTCGATCATTTATCCATGTTTATGTCTTTTCACATTCTCTGAGCAATTCTTTGATTATAGAGAACAAGACAATAATACAGCGTTTCTTTGACCTGCACTTCATTTTTTTTCTAGACACATGAGTGGTCAGTGTTTTATTCCATTGGAAACAGCTGAGTCTAACCACAGGCAGCCCAGACTCGACATATATTTCCCGCCTTTTGGGTTACCTGTGGTATGTTTCATAAGCGATCTCGGAAGAGTTTACATTTGTAGCTATGAGGTAGACACGCGGCCAACGGTCAAAACCTCGAGGCCTAATAAACTGCTTTAGAAGTCCCCAAATCACCCCAAAACCACTCACAAAACTTCATTAAGTATCAATATTTTATTATTGAAGACTTATTTCGTAGGAATCGGAAAAGAGAATTCACAAGGAGCAATTATATAAACTCTTCCGAGATCGCTTATGAAACATACCACAGGTAACCCAAAAGGCGGGAAATATATGTCGAGTCTGGGCTGCCTGTGGTCTAACGAGTACGAGCCAGCTACTCCAAGATCCTCTGCACTCGTTACTTCAATACTGAGATAGTCTATTTAGCTCTTGAATCGTAAAAATCTTCTTCTAGATACAATGTTAGAGTTGATGCACTTTTTTTTGTCTTTATTTTAGGTCAGTGATTACTCTAAGTCGGTCCGGTTGACATGGTTTGTTTTGAATACGAATGGAGCCGTAATAAAGTCAATAAAAAATGTATTTTTTCTAGATTTAGCTTCCTTACTTCCCTTGAGTTGTTGCAGCTTTCATAAAAGAATTAGCCTGCGTAGCGGCTCAAAAGGGAAGGGAGAGGAAAAAAAGCGAGGGGACTGGGGAGGGAGGAGGGGAAGGGAGAGCCTGCCAGAACGCTATTGTTTCGGCGTATTTAATCGTTCTCTCAGGAGACGAGAAATGTGATTGGCTAAAAACGCGAGAGTTGCAATTACAATCACGAATGTACAACAGTTAGAAAACAATAATACGCCATGTGTTTGAAGGCTTCCTCGCGCTGTCCGACGAACTAAACTAACGAACTAAGCTAGGACAGCGCGAGCTAGGACAACAATAACTAAACTATTTACAATGACTCTCTACATCTTCCCCCCCTTTGGAGGAACTTCGGCCTGAAGTTATTAAACTAGAAAATTGAAACAAATAACATTTGTTTCTGTACATGTAGCTTCTAAAAGTCATAGTTTGACCTACAGTGTATTGGTCCAACCATTCTTGAAATACAGTTCTTAAGAAGTGTACATTACCTTGACAATGTAAACAAGCGCCGCTATTGGTTAGTTTTGACAGCTATTCGTGACGGATTTCGTGACCACTTGACGAGAGGCGGATAACGCCGAAACAATAGCGTTCCGGCAGGCTCTCCCTTCCCTCTCCCTTCCCCTCCCCAGTCCCCTTTGCTTTTTCCCTCTCCCTTAATTGCCCCTATTTTCCCTCTCACTTTCCCTTTGAGCCGCTACGCATCGATGAAAAGCGCCTCGAAGCTGCATACCTTAATTGTGTATATTTGTGTCCACGAGGTAGACACGCAACCAACAGTCAAAATTTTGAATCCTTGGCTAATAAACTGCTTTAGAAGTCCTATCCCCAAATCGCCCCAAAACCACTCACACAACTTCATTAAGTATCAATCTTTTATTATTGAAGATTTATTTCATACAAATCGGAAAAGAGAATTCACAAGGAGCAATTATATAAACTCTTCAGAGATTGCTTTTGAAACATACCACAGGTAACCCAACAGACAGGAAATATATGTCGAGTCTGGGCTGCTTGTGCTTGCACGAGTAGGTCTGAGGTCCGCCATCTTGGATTTTCATTAACTAGTGTTAATCTCCCACGTGTAAAATTGCAAAGAATGCCTGGTTGTTTACTAAGATGCATGCTTTGACAAGCGCTGCGAATCAACGTTAAATATTCATGAAATTCTAATATATTACTTAAGGTCTTATTTATAAGTAGGTCTTAGAAGAGTTTTTGTTTTAATTCTTTCAAATTGCGTGTTTTTTTCAATGATTATGCTTAAATTGCTATCTTACACGATCGGATGCGAATTGAAGCTGATTGTAATATATGCACCATCTCATAATAAAAGCTTTATACAGGTTCATGATATGTAAATATCTGTTAATGTTGGGTCTCCTTTCTAGGTGTTCCCGTAGATAAGCTGCACCCCCGATTTTGAAAAAAAAAATGGGGTAAAAAGGTGCAGCTTATACACGGGTCTTTTCGGTATCCTCCTATTATACTGTATTTTTGATTTTAGTATAAACTGGTGTTCTTGCTCTTATTTTTAGTATATTTACCGATGACACTTATTATATAAATCTTTTCTACACAGACGATATAAAGCTTCATACATGTAATTTACATGTAGAACAAACTTTTAATGAACACTATATAATTGAAGAGCTCACTCACAGCATGCAAAAAGGGTGCATTTTGTCTCGTATATGATCATGATTGGCTATGTGCCAATAAATTATCTTCAAAAATTAATATACAAAAAAAACTAACTTTGTAATATTTCACCCTTGTCAAAAGAAACTAACCTCAAGTATTCATATATAATTATTAATAATCAGCTTATCAAGCAACAGAATGCAGTCAAATATCTTGGAATTTTAATTGATTCTAATCTAAACTGAAAATGCCACATACAAGAAATATGCAAAAAAAATTCAATGATTAGAAGCTAATTGGTGTGCTATATAAAATTTGCCATTTTTGTTAATGAAACCAATTTATTAAGTTAAACCCGGCCATCTTTCTTACTCTCGATCTTCCCTATATAACTTATGGTATTCTAATGTACATGTACATGACTGTATGGAGAAATACATACCAAACAGCAATACATCCTGTTAATTCTACAGAAGCGAGCAGTATGTACCATTTCCTTTTCAAAATATGATGCCCACTCATAAGCTACATGTATATTTAAACAACTTGAAATACTAAACATCTCAGATTTATTGTTTCTTCACACTGCCATTTTCATGCACCAGTACTTTTTTAAAGAATCTTCCATTTGTCTTTGACAATTTTTTCGTACAGCTTTCCGTTAAACACACCTACAACACCAGACTTGCATCTTGCATAATTACTATCTTCCAAAAGCTCGTACGAATTTTGGCATTTGTAAGGGTTAGATAATGGCACAAGAGTTCTATGTGATTTAGAGTGCCGAGCATTTAGATAGAAAACCACCAGCTTGCAAGCACGAGTGGTTTTCTATCTAAAATGTGAGGCACTCTAAATCACATAGAACTCGATTGTTCATTATCTAACCGTCTAAGAATTTGGTCACATCCACGAGACATTTCTTTCTGAAATTATTACCAACTACTGTAAGAAACTCTGAACATTTCGAAATAAATAATATACAGGGTCTAGACTAGGAGAGTAATTATAATTAGTATATATTCTCTATATAGAGAATACTAATAACTAAAGACTATTGTTTTCTATTGTTTCATAGCCTTATTAGTGATCTCAATATAGAGAATACTAATTTATAATACTTAACTATGGGATTTAGACAGCTTAGACAGATTTCGACAGCATTGGTGAGTGTGTGTGACCATGTTCTAATTAACAATTAGACCCACAGCCCGAATGGGCTATGAGTCAATAGCCCACGAGGCGTAGCCAAATGGGCTATTTAACTCGTAGCCCATGAGGGCGACAGGTCTAATTGTTTTAGTATAAACTAACTAGTCGGACAGTAGAAAATAATAGAAAGAAACAAATTGAAGTTGATTTTTTTTTTTTTTCGTGAAAATGCATGCGGTTTTTCTCTACCATGGGCTATCACAAATAGACCTATAGTAGGGTAGCCAATCAGAATGCAGGATTTGTAATAGTCCACTAGTTGGTTTATACTAATAATTAATATTAGATTTGCAGGTGCAAAAGTTTGGAAAGCCAGAAATTGATTGTAATTTAAAATTTCTAGCAAAAAAAAAAACTCAAGAAAAATCAGATACATTGCCGGATTTCAAACCGAGAGGGTATGGGCACTAGGGTATCACTTTCCGGACGCAATAAACAAGATGGCCGCCAGATCAGTCGCTGCAAAACCGAAGAGATGGTTTGGCACTGGAATTGTGCTAGTGCTTTGTGCCATAACAACTGGCGTACGAAATGGGTGAATTACTATACTTTACCAGTCGATCCCGAGCTTAGAAGAAAATATGCTGCTATACTGAAGAACGAGAACATAAATTGGACAAAACAAGTGATCTGTTCGGCACATTGGACAGGAGGTATAAGATGTTCCCCCCATCATATCCCTGATATTATTTGTTCAGAGGATCAACTGAAGAAATTGGAGGCCGAAAACTACAAAAGTCCCAACGCTAAACTCAAGAAAAAAATTGCTTGTGCTCAAAGAATATCACAAGAGAGTAGTAACCTGAGTAAAAGGAAAGCTCCTAGGGAAAGATCTAGCAGCATCCAGCCACCAAAAAAGAAGAGAAAAACGATCAATGATCTGCAAAAGGAGAACTATTTACTCCAAACCGAACGTGACAGACTAAAAGCTGAAAATGAAGCTTTGCGTATGGACAACAACACACTGGAAGTGGAAAAACTTTATAGAGAAATAAACGCTTTGCAAGAGAATTTGAAAATGGAAAGAAGTTTATTGGAACAAAAATTAAAAGAAATGAAATTTGAACTAGGCAAGAGACGATTCAGTTATGACTGCATGAAAAGAAATGACAAGGAATTTGTTTTCATGTCTGGACTTACAGTTAATGAATTTAACTGCCTCTTTACATGCTTAGCTCCATTTATGCATTTGATTTTGTATCCAGATGGTGTCCAGAGCCAAAACAAAAAGGATTCAAACAACAAGCTGCTTGATAAAAGATCAGAACTTCTTGTTACACTAACAATAGCAAGACATGGTGTTGACCTTGGTATCATGGCCAAATTAGTAGGGGGCAGTTCATCTACATGTACCATGTCAAGAGTGTTTGTAGCATGGATGGTTTTCATTCGTTCTGTTCTTGATGAGATTGATCTTAAACCAGTGCCTGGTTTTATAGAGGCTTTTTTACCAAATAAGTTTGTTGATGCAGGGTATGCTGAGTGTGGAATTCTTGGGGACAATACTGAGGCATGGATAGCTCAATTTGAGAACTTTGATCTTAACAACCTTACCTTCAGCCATTATAAGAATCATACAACTGGCAAAGTATCAGTATGGATTTTCCCCCATGGTGCTTTATGCAAGTGCTCTGATGCATACCCTGGAACAATCTCAGATGAGCAACTCACAGAGCAAATTGGAGCCATAGACTATTGTCCTAGGGGAAAAATAGTGATGACTGATAAAGGCTTTGCAATCAGTGATCTATGTCATGAGAAGGGAGTGCATCATAACAAACCACCTTTGAAGTTTGACTGTCAGTATGATGAAAATGATATTAGTCTCAATTTTGACATTGCCACACTACGTATCTATAATGAAAACATGATTGGTAGAATCCGGGACTGGTCAATTTTGAACACCTGCTGGCCAGCAGGAAGAGTGGACCTTCTAGGGACATGTTGGATTGCACTAGCACATATTGTTAATCTAACAAAGAAACCTGTTGGACCCAAAGAATGAACTTTTGAAAGAACAAGGAAGAAAACATTTGACTTTATTTAAAGCTTCACATTAGTTGCTATAGACCCATTCGAAAAATGGCTGCCGCTAATTTGCATAATATTGATATTCAATATTTTCTGAAGAATTAACTAGCCTATATGAAAGAGCGAGTTCATGTTGGCAACATGTAGCTCTTTGACAACAGAAGAATATATCCTTACAAAGCAATCAACGTTTGAAACTCTGAAGAAACACGAAAACGAGGCTAGTCAGTCCTGACGTCCTGAATCTCATACAAAACTCTCTTATTTTGAACCTCGGTAACTTCGCAACACTTGGTGCTATGCTCCTTAAATTTTACAAACGTACTCATTTCTGCATGCTCTCTGAAGTGACAGTGTTTATTTTAGTACCAACATTTCATTACAACCAAAGCTTGGTGACACCATTTTTCGAATGGGTCTATAATTTATATGGTAAACACTGGAACTGGAAACACTGGAAATTTTCATCCAGAAAATGTCACGGAATTCAATGCCTTTTTCTAATTTACTTCAATTGAAGGGCTGTGTGCAACAAGGGCATACTTGACTACTGATCACATTCTAAATTCTCACCTAGAACAAAAAGCATTTTAAGGAAAATTTAGAAATATGCATTCAGGAGTCACTTATGCCCTTGTTACGTAAAGCCCTTCAATTATTGTCAGTCACACATGCACTTTTCGAATCTTGTCTTGATATTTATATTTTGGGGCCAGGCTAGCTAGATGTCAATTAGTTTCACTACTTCCTCATTGGTCAACCTGTCCAACCATAACAAACGTGTTTATTGACTGTAGACAAATTGTTTTTCTTTCCCTTGCTTCTAGAAAATGAGCTACTGAAACAGATTTTGAATCCAGATTTTAGTAAAGATCTCTGATGAAGTCTTGGAAATGTCAAAGAACAGAACCCCTGAACAGAAAAAAAAATCAGTGGTGCTTTTTTTAAGCCATCTTACCAAAACATGACTAGTACTCCTTCATCCAGACAAAATTCTAAAAGGGCATGTGTGACTGACAATCACTGTAAAACAAAACTGCATTTGTTGCAAGCATCTTGTTTGGTTTTAAAGCAAGTTCTACAGCTCTGTGGGGCTGATATATATTTTCTGTGCCTTTTTTGCTTCCTGTCTCACCCATGATCTCAAGGGCTTCAAGGATGCAAAGGTTGGCACCATTCCAACGTTGAGTTCTCCCATTTTTTTTAGGAGATGGTTTTCTTCATGGGGCCATTCAGTAATAACAGTATGTGTAATCATGTGATCAACAATAGTTTTTACAATGGTAATAAGGAGATTGTTTTTCTCTATGAGAAAAACATTAAAACACTTTCTTTCTGGCAGATATGATTGTAAAAATGTAACTGTTGCACCAGTTATTGCCATTTGAAAGTTTGTTTGCAGTAGATGATTTGCAGTAATTGCTGATAGTGGCTCATCACTTCCTGCAACTCTTGTTTTGATCTCTAATAAATAACCTGGTCCAATACCATCTGGACTACCTCCATACCTGTCATCATCTGGGTGGGTGAAAAAGCCACAGCTACTGATTAGGGACTTTAGATGAGCTTTCAAAAGCTTTTCTTGCTTCATCCTCAAACTGTTGTCCTCTCAAGAAACTGTTGAATTTCTTTGGCTTTACTTTGTTAGGATCAATGTTATTCTTGATACATGTTAGATAATGTAAATGTTCTTTCTCCCCTGCAAGCCCAATTAGAAGACCAACTACACTGCAGGTAACTCTCCCAATACGTAAGTTAAGCCACTCCTGTGAATTTTGTTTGACATCATGATAATTGAAGCCATATGGTTTTACCTCTGGCCAAGATGGAATTGTTATGTTCAAATCTTGCTGATCATTTATATTTTTTAGTCCTTCACCTTTTTCTGTTTTTCCTTTGCTCTCCTTCACAACTTTATCTTTAGCAATATCAATTAGTTGTTGTAATTGTTCAATATATGAATAAATCTCCCTGTGTTCATACATTGGCTTATCATGCCCTATTTCTGGTGCATCAGACCGTACAGTGGCTAGGGTCTCTGTTCCTGGCTGCTCCATTATATTCTGCTGCTGTTGATCTACAGATGTACATGTATCATTTGATGGGATTAGAGGTGTATGCCAAACATCCTGGTGGTTTGGAAATTTTGCTTTAAGTACATGTTCTTCATACAAGCAAGTTTCTGCATAACTGTGATCTTGTAGGGCCTGCTTCAGTCTATAATGATAATTGTAATTTAGCTGTCCAAAAAGACCAGACTTCACACCATGGCTCTTTAATGTAGCATATATATGATCTTCTACATTAATTCCAGTCTCTAGGATTCCTGTTTTGATTTTGGATACCATTTCATCTGTATCCCGTTTCATCCAGTCACTCTTTTCCATTGAATCTTCAGTGATCACTTGGTTATTTAAAGTGTTTATTTTCCTTTTCTTACGTGAACTTTCTAGTGACTTTCTAGATGATCTCATATTCCTCAAATGAGACAATGGAACATGACACAGCTGAGTCTGATTTTGAACTTTCTTTCCTTTCTTATGCCATCTTTGAATTTTTTGGGTGCAGGTAAGGGCTAGAAATTTCACACCATATTTTGTAAAATGTTCCAAGTATATCAGAAGGCATATCACATGACAGCATAGGCCAGATAAACCAATGGCACATTCACAGTGCCCCTTAAATGGCTTGCCATCCCTGAAGAGAACAACAGCTGGCCTTGTTACCCCACTATTAGTTGTTGAAGTAAAACTTTTATATATATGTGCCTTCACATACACGTTGTTTCCTTCCTTGTGAACTTTGACAGTCTTAACTTTTCTGCTGTTGAACATTCGAAGAGCTTTTCTATACTGGCCTTCACTTCCTTGACGTTTGAGCTTTTGATATTGTTTGATATCGTTCCTCGTTACCTTGACAGAAAAAAAAGAATTAACTAGCAAGATCCCTTGTATTAACACACACAAGTCTGAAAAAACATTTCACAAGTTCCATTCACCGAACTACGTTTTCTTTAATAAATGAAACTAAAAAGAAAATGGCAGTCGATAAAAAGCTTAGATCTTACATCATGATTACCGATCATACCTTTGGATAAAGAGTAGAATCTGACACCCAAGGTGCTTCTGGTCGAGGGACATCACTTGGTGAAAGGTGAGATTGAAATCTAAATGTGTTAAGTCTTTTTTCGATCAGCTTATCTAACAACACCGGGTTCTTCAACCTCGTGACTCGTTTCACTAACACTTCCTTCGTACCCGATATGCTCAATTTCACCTCGCTCAAGCATTTCTGTAGGAATTCAACACTCCAGCTGTTCGGGTCTTCCTCAATTATCTTCTGCTTTAAAGTTTGCAGTGAAATTGGTAGCTTTTCTTCCATCTTTTTTAGTTTCTTCGCCATTGCAAATCCACCTTTGTCACTTCTGTCAACACACTTCCGTCCGGAAAATCCTTAACTAGTGCCAGTCTCTCATGGTTTGAAATCAGGCAATGACCTTCTACATGTACTTAAATATTAAAGCCTGACCTTTCTGTTTCTTCCAGTAGCCATCTTCATTATTTTAGTCTGTTTTAAAGTGCTAGTGACACAATTTTCGACTTTTTCCTCAAAATTTTACATCAGGAGGGCATGACCCTTAAATGATTTGAATGATTGGTTTGCCCCCCCAAGGTATTTTTAGGGTGTATTTTCAAAGGTTTTTCTCACCACAGGAAGCCCACTTACTTTTCCTCTTACATGTACATGTAACTGTGCTTGCTGTGGCTTGTGACGTCACAACCAGAACACAAGTCTCTCGTTGGCTGCTCCCTTCATTAGTTTATACTTTTTATTTCAAAGAACAGAATTTTGCATGGGGTTATTCTTTTTATTAGAACTTTGATTGTAGTTTAACTCAGTCTAACACATTTGTTGCATGGGTTAACTCCTGTTGAGGTTGCAGCCTTGCCCCCTAGTACTTTGGACTTTGCTGAAATTCCAATTCGATCTGTGGATTAGCTACATGTAGCTAGGTCCTGGCTTTGATTAGCCCCTATGGTTGTTTCAGCTAGGTTGGCCCATTAGAAAAATTAGAAATTCAGCATAGTGTCCCACATGTGGGGAAATACATGTATATAATTTAAACCTGCAATCATGCCCGGCTCCTTTCCTATGAATTCACAGTGCATGGAGAGGGTAGAGAAGGGCCTCAGTGATACAAACACTTGCCAAAGCACATGTAAATAGACCATAATATTTATGATGATTTTTCTGATAGGTTGAAAAACAATTGCGGTATTCTGAGTGGTTCATACATTTTAAAGTGTGACTTATGTGTGGCTTGGCTGGCTTGCACAAAATTTGTGACAGGGGTTGGAAAATGACTTGCCCAACCCCCAGGCCGATATAAGGTTACAAATGCCTCACTCCCGTGATCTCAAAATATGCAAATGCCCCACCATGTCCCGGAGGGAGATGGACATTGCTGCAATTGACTGATCAATGCATAATATTTATCAAGTTTTGCATCATCATCACCCCATATATGGACTATATGGGGATGATCTGCTGGACAGGGTATGGTTTTTTGAGTTTCTGATCTTAGACAGGGTATCCATTTTCATATCGACAGATCTTGAACAGGGTATTTATCTAGTGTCGTTTAATATTTAGTCTACTGCTTGATGAAGACTTATTTAGTTATGACACCATTATACAAGATCACAATAAACACTGACATCCAAGTATATATAATTTGTTATTTGTCTTATAGAGGGAAAATTCTAACACTTTGTCTTGAACAGGGTATGGAAAGTTGAGTTTTTTTTGTCTTAAACAGGATAAGGGTTTCAGAGCCCCAGTGGCACACCTCTACCCAACTTTGGGTAGAGTACCCCCCCCCCCCCCCCCCCCCCCGACGCAAAACGAGTGTGGTAAATAAGGAAATACCACGGTAAACCACAGGCAGCCCAAGCTCACGATTTGTGGCTCTTACAAATCCTATGTAGATTACGTGATCACTCGCGCAAGATGCGATCTGATTGGTTGGTCATCGTCACGTGGTGGAGTCTAACAAACCCCACGTGCATGTGACGACAACCAACCAATCAGATCGCATTTGCCATTCACGGGACGTCCCGCTGTCTCGGGACTAAGTTACCAGCATCCGAGGGTTTTGAAATAGCGGTTTTTGATACCACAAATATGTCGTTTATGAGGGCTAAAATGTACATTTTTGCAATTCCACCCCGAAATAAACGTAGACAGACAGTCCTTGTGTGGAGTCTGGCGAGGATTGAAGTGATTTTAGAGTGCTTTATTGCCCTTCGAGTGATTTGATGTGCTCAACGGACTGTGCAGCCTTGTCATTTCATTATAGAGAGAGATCTCAAAAATCAAAAGCTCTCTAAAACCGATCCAAACTAGCCCAAAATAGCAGAGAATACCCAAGGACATAAGAAAAGGACACTTGAGGTACATTTATTGCAAAATGTTATTTCATTACCTTTATTTTACCACGATAAGAAATCAATGCAAACTCTATTAGTGAGATGAGAAGGAAAATTTCTGGAGAAAATGGTGACTCTAGCGCGCGCTATATCACGCAATCAATCTTGTGCGAGTGATTACGTAATCTACGTAGGATTTGTAAGAGCCACAAATTGTGAGCTTGGGCTGCCTGTGAGTAAACTAACGTAAATTTTACAACAACATCCAATTTTCTCGTGTTCTGATTGGCTCTCCGCTATATGCAAAATAGTATACATACAATGAAAATGACGTCACTCGCTAGCCGTGGTAGCTTTGCAAACTGGAAGTGCTTTCACGGCGAGGTTTGTGAATTCAAATGAATGTTAACTTCGCTTCCAAAAACAAGAAAGTGAGGATTTCACAAGCATTTTATTAATAGGAGAAGTCAATCGGTGAGTCAAACTTCTTTGTAGTATGCCATATTATTTGGCAAAATGAGAGTTTTCTCTTGAGTGGATAAAGTTTCGGCGAATTTGTACTTGTAGTCAGACTTTGTGACTAGACTAGTTCTCTCAGAGCTCAGAAGTTTTGAATTATATAACAATAACTTTTCTGATCCAGAAAAAAAAAACTGAAAGGATTTCACATGCATTCCGTCAATTACTGAAGTTAATCGGTGAACCAAATTGCCATTTGTCTAATAAAGCTTTCTCTCGGCAACGGTATTTAGAAGTGTTTACGTTTTGACTTTCAATAGCCTTTTTCGACTCGAAAGCAGTTTATTATGCACTCATTTGAAGCGGGGCGGCCCCCGGGCACCCAGGGGCATTTGTCACAGCAGCCATGACAAATACATGCTAAAACCCCTCGGGTGGGGCAGAAAATTGTGACAAAAACCCCCACCCCTGGGGCAACCTGGGCAACATATTATAAGAATGAGAAGCTAAACGTTTTAGAAGTGTCAAAAATCTTTATAGTTTTATACTTGTAAATATTATCCTTTATTTCTTTGTTCTGTCTTCCGACAGTGGATGGCTTAATTTAATCTCTTAATTTGAATGATAATGATATGACTTACCTCAAGGACAAAGAAATCGAAGAACGTCGATCGATCGAGCGAGTCCTGTGGCGAAAACCGCTGAACGTTGAGACAGCAGATTACGTGCAAACCCCGTGGGTATGTCCCCGGGGTATTTTGACGAAAACGTAAAAGTGCCCTAATGCCCCGCGTGTGGGGCATGTTTTTGCTACAAATCCCCTGCTAAGCCCGTGGGTTGCCCGGGGGCCGCCCCCTCGGGATAGCCGCTGATACCCGCATATTAAAGTGCTTCGTCGTTGTAAAAAAACAATCGCACACATTTTGCTATTGTCTGTACTCGTATTGATCATAGAAATGACGCCATAAAATGTTGAAAACTCAAGTGGAACAACGAGCGTAGCGAGTTGTTTCACTGCAAAGTTTGGGACAGACAATGGCAAAATGTGTGCGATTTGTTAATTTGATAAGTTTACCTCGGTTCCCAATCTGTGAATTGTTGGTTCAATTAATATGTGTTACCTGTAACGGGCCTGTGATATGTCAGAGATGGAATATGACTCGGGCTTCCAAGATTTCTCCTCGACCTCGGCTGGCCAAAACACGCGGACTCTGAGAACGAGATTATAGCAAAAAAATTGAAGATTTCTGTTTTGTTTGGTGTTTGCATGACTTCTAACTTTTCTTTCGATTCCATAAGGCATAAACACCTCACGCAGGACTGTGTAGAGAAACGTAAAACAAACTTGCCTTTGATGGGTATCTCGTAGACCTAATTTCACCTCAAACTTTCGCGAGTTTCTAACTAATACATCTTCTACGGCTACGTCTGCAGCAAGAAACATCTACAGAAGTGGGGAAATCCCCGATGTTGTCATTTTCCAAGGTTCTTGACATCTTGTGCGGCGGACCCAACCTCGTCCCCATGCTCCAGGGGGGTTTCTGGAAATACCGAATAGCGCGAATACGAATGGTGGCGAATAGTAAATATAAGTTAAAGATTAATACTTACCGAACGTAAGTCCTTCAACGGGTACGAACCAGTAGACGAACCTGACGAGAGAATCACACTGTCAACATTCGCCATTTTGTTTTCCTCGTGTAACTCACTTCCATGGGTGGGTTACCTGTGTCACTCGAAAGCGAGGCTGCCTCGGATTAATAAAAAACAGCAAACATTTTCTACATACGTCATCGTACACCTGATCAGAGACCTAGTTGGGGAAGTACGGTGGCCCACGCAAAAGGGAAAACACGCAAAAGTGAAAACACGAACGCAAAAGTCAAAACACTAACGCAAAACCCAAAACACTCACGCAAAAGGGAAAACACTAACGCAAAAGTCAAAACACTAACGCAAAACCCAAAACACTAACGCAAAAGTCAAAACACTAAAACAAAAGTCAAAACACTAACGCAAAAGTCAAAACACTAACGCAAAACCCAAAACACTAACGCAAAAGGGAAACACTAACGCAAAAGTCAAAACACTAACGCAAAAGTCAAAACACTAACGCAAAACCCAAAACACTAACGCAAAAGTCAAAACACTAACGCAAAAGTCAAAACACTAACGCAAAAGTCAAAACACTAACGCAAAACCCAAAACACTAACGCAAAAGGGAAAACACTAGCTAACGCAAAAGGGAAAACACTAGCTAACGCAAAAGATCTGACCGAGGTGGTCCTGGGAACGAGGGTTTTAGTTTCAATTCCAACATGGCGGACATAGGCTAATCATACGTGACAAGAGACCATCACCTAAGAGAACCGATCCCCCATACTAGCCTCTCTCCCCATTATAGTCTGCGCCGATTTATGTTTAGCTTGCATAAATTAGTTGGCCTATTTTTACCACTCTATCCGATTGGTTATGGGTGTCACGTGTCCGAATGGACTCCCTTATGTGAGGGGTACATGCTGATGCTCGTCGTACCTTTTAGGGATCAAAATCAGGAGTTTGGTACCACTTAGGGTATCCACCATCAAACACAGACATTTCTATGTAAAGCGGTACCTTTTAGGGGTCGTTTGTCAATTGAACAAAAAAGCTGTTATCATTTACATTTTTATTATCTTTTAGGGGTCAAAATAAGCTTGAGCCACGCCCATTTTAGTACCTCTTAGGGGTCAAATCGAAAATGTCCGACGAGCATCCCTACCCCTTTTATATGGGAGTCTCCCCCGGGAGAAGAATGCATTCAGTGTTTTACTCAGTAACCAAAGTATTCACAATTTTCTACTTTCACGACAGTTACTCTGCAGATTCATATTGCTGATTACGGTGTTGCAAAAGCATGTCCGATTATTTACGATATTATAGGTTCTATTTCTAATTTCTTTAGCGAATTGTAAGCGTCTGTTTATTCCAAACTCAGTCAGTCAGTGTTTCAGATTAACTGGATTTATAATTTTGCAAAATTGTGTTCAAAAGTCGATGCGTGTTTGCTTGCTATAAACTGAACGTTTCTAAAATTATTAGCATGGAATAGAGCAAATAATCCGGTCAGTTCCCTAGGTATGTTATCTAGCTATACATGAATATGAACTACAGGGAACGAGTATTTATAAGGTAAGCGAGGTTTCAATAACAACGATACGGGATTGTTAATTTATTCTAATTTTTGGAAGACTTCCATACTCGCTCCGGCTTCAAACTGAACGAAATTCAGGTCACTCCAGTTTCTTTTCACGGCTTCCAGGTCACATCCGAATTTCTTACGGGTCTGGCTTAATACAGCCTACAGTTTCCCAGTCAAATCCAAACGGCAATATTTTTAACGAGTTTTCAAATTACACTCCGTAGCTTATATTAAATTCAAAGTTCATTTTCTCGAGTCTTCAAGTCAGATCAGGTCAGATCGTCCGGGTAGTAAGTTTAGGGAGCAACACATAATTCAGAGCCAGGTTTGAAGCTTCGCATCCATCGCCCTTCTTTCTTTGTTGAAATCAAGGTTGAATTCATGAGATGGAGCGATGAAAATCCGTGAGGAGCTGGAACCATATCTTAAAATAGCATCGTGACGACCACTGAGCCAAAAATAGATTGGCGCAGACTATCATAGGGTACGAGATCAGTTCTCTCTTGTACGTGAAGAAAACCAAATTATAGATTTTATTTCAGTAAAAAACTATAACTACGAAACTTTACTAAGCTTTCTTGAGAAGTACCCGCATGGGATTAGAATGTCCAAGAGAACCCTCCAGAATCGTTTAAAGCTTGCATCGCCGTGGGTGTGAGGTAAATGATGAATATGAAGTTTGCGAAATCGCTAGTGAATTGTACTCGTAATTCCTATTGAAATCGCCCCGCCTCAGAAAATATAGGCAGTACATGTCAACGCACTGAATAAAAAGTGTTTTTCTTTTAAATAAAATTAAGTGTAAGACCTCTTTAGCTACTATTACTACTACTGGCTACGAAAATACGTGAGTCGGTAACACTCTTTAATTTTTCTTCGGAAAGTCATTTCAAATTTGAGTTAATTACACTGCTATAAAATTGCAAATCTTACCGCCGTTTTATCTTCTCATTAGTTAATAAGCTGTTTATCCAGAAAGGTCTTCCTAGTTAGAACTGATCTAATTACCGAATTACCGTTTGACAGGCTTAAGGTGGTGGTTAACCCTTCTATTTGGTAAACAAATTATTTATGGCACATTTTTCGAAAATATATCAATCCTACGTGCTATTTATCGGTCTTTTTAGATATGTGTTTTAAAATTGAAAATTTGAAATTTCCCGCCCAAAATCAGTTGATTAATAAGAGGACTATTCAAAATTGGTCCTAGCAACGGTTTGTTTATTTTCAAAGAAATTGGTTGCTATGGGGTTTTAAAGAAAAAGAAAAATGCTATAAACCTGTTTTTTTCGATCCGTTATCCTGTAGTCCAGAGTTCTTAATTCCAGAATTGTTTTCCCTACCCATGATTCTTTTGGGGCTCAAAGAGCTCTATTTCTTCCGATGCATGTTCTAAAGTTCTGACTGTTGTTTATGTGAATAAGTGCGTTTCTCGGTGTATCTATGGAAAAATCTCAAACAAACGATCAAAAGAAGTTCAGGAGTGTAAAAAGAAAGAAAAGGAAAGGTTTTCACGGCAAAAAAGCGTGGGAGATTGCCAAAGAAAGACCAGAATCTTCTGGTACAGCTGCCGAATGCTCGAAGTTGAAGACCGGAAGTCGCCATTCCGAAGCACCAAATCAATCTGAAGTGCCAGCAGCACAGGAAAGGAGAGAAAACGAGCCTCAAGATATTCGAAATGTATCTTCTGAAAAGCTCATGAACAGTTCTTTTCAAGTTTTAGAGCAGCAAGAGGGTCAATTAACCCGTAATAAACGCAGGAAGTTGGGGCTTGTAAGTGCAAGTGACACTGGAGTTAGTGAAGCACGTGGTTTCAAGCTACAAGATGCAACCCTGCTAACTAAAAGTATTAGTGAAGCTGCAATTTGTAGCTCCTGTCGAAAACCTGACAGCAGGTTGCAGCTATTACAGAATAATAGCATGCGAGATGGATTATCAGAGCAGCTCTTCCTACAGTGTGACAAATGTGGCAACAAGACCTCACTAAGCACAAGTAGGAGACTTGGGGGGCAAGGTGGAGGTGCCCATGAGGTGAACAGGAGGTCAGTTCTGGCTTCACACCAGTGGGGCCTTGCAGGTCTTACCAAGTTCTGTGCTGGAATGGACTTACCACCACCTGTTACAAAGAAAGCTTATAATCAGCACCAGATTCAAATTGAAAAGCTGGCAGTTGACAATGCTGAGAAATTAATGTGTGAAGCTGCAGAGAGATTGAAAGCTGTGACAGTAGCCAATAATGTAGAAAAGACGCACACTACTGCTGATGGAACTGTCATTGCTGATGTTGCTGTTACAGTAGATGGAACATGGCAGAAGAGAGGACATTCATCAAAGATAGGAGTTGTATTTATCATTTCTGTTGAAACAGGGGAGGTCTTAGACTATGTTGTAAAGTCTCTTGTGTGCCAAGAATGCACAACACATGAAAGTTGGGACAAAGAGAGTGAACAATACCATTTGTGGAGAGATTCCCATAGTCCTGAATGCCATATAAATCATAAGGGTTCATCTGAAGCAATGGAGGCAACTGGGGCTGTGGAGATTTTCTCTCGAAGTATCAGTAAAAGAGAACTTCGGTACACATTATTTGTTGGCGATGGAGATAGTAGTTGCTTTGGTTCTGTAAAGGATGCAATGAAGGATAAGTATCCAGTAGAAAAAGAAGAATGTGTTGGGCATGTGCAAAAGAGAATGGGTTCTGCTTTGAGGAAATTCAAGGCTGATCACAAAGGACAGAAGTTGGCTGATGGTAAACCAGTGGGGGGTAAGGGAAGACTGACAGAAAAAGTTATGGACCAAATGCAGAATTATTATGGGAAAGCCATTAGAAACAATACGGGAAGTCTAGAAAAAATGGAAAGTAGCATATGGGCAATCTATCACCATATGATTCAATCTAGTGATATTACTTTGGATGAACAACACAAGTTATGTCCTAAGCACAAAGAGACCTGGTGCAAAATTTGGCAGGACAAAATGAACAAAACAAGCACATATGATGACCAGAAGCGCCTCCCAGAAATTTTTAGAACTGAACTGAAAAAAACATTCACTAGACTTACAAATGTTGAGTTGTTAGGACGTTGTCTAAAGGGCCTAACACAAAATCAGAATGAGGCTATAAATGGCCAGCTGTGGCACAAATGCCCTAAAAATCGCTTTTGCGGAAAGCGTAGGGTAGTAATTGCTGTTTGTGAAACTGTTGGGGTTTTCAACACTGGTGCAGCGAGCAAAGCAGTACTGATGAAATCTTGTGGAGTAGACCCTGGGAGGAATATGATGAAAGCTCTTCGTAAAGAGGACTCAACACGTTTATGCACTGCTGCGTACAAAGTCAGCAAAAAGTATCGTGAGCGCAGGCAAGCACTTAGGGCTAAACGAAAGGCCAAGTCTGACAAAAATTCCTATGGTTCAGGAGCTTTTGGTCTGAGTTCTAAACCTGAACTCAAGTCAAACAAGAAGCTGAAAAGGCCCAAAAAGAAAGTAACACCAACAGTGTCTACTTCAAAGAATATTGAAGTGAAATTTGTACTTCCAGTTGTTGAAGCAGTATATGTTCCACCAAAGAAGGCAAAAATAAATTGAGAACATTTAAGTGACACTGCTAAAGTGCATTATAAATGACTTGGAACTTATTTATACTGTTGTGTAAGCTAATATAAGGTACATGTAAGTGAAAATACCTTAATTCTTCAAATCTGAATGGTTTTTGTACTGGTAGAACCATACTTGTGACCAATACTCAATTAATAACTGAAAATAATAAAACTTCAACTTTAACCTAAGATATTTCATTTTCATGTATTTTGGACATTAACAGTAATAACTCAATGCCAATTCAATATTTCTTAATGAAATTTTCAGCACATGTTCAGTTCATGAATACCTATGCAATGAGTTATCAGTTTTTGGGTATTGCGTATTTAGCTTATGTTACCATGGAAACATTGAAGTCCTACCTTAAAATCAACAAAATAAAGAAATTCATAAAACTAATAATTCATTGCACAGACCCCTTCATAGTTAGTAGTTTCACAAAGTAAGAAGTTGAAATTCAGTAATCATCCCAAGTTATTATCATTTTCAGAAACACATAATTTATCACAAAGGCATGGTTGCCATGGCAACAAATCAATTTGTTGATATCAAAACAAGTTGAATCGATTTCTCTAAATAAAAGTTATGTCTCTACCAATTTGAGGACTGATCTGATTAATAACTTTAGAATGACACCATTTAACATTTTTATGCTGTATAAGGGTTAACCACCACCTTAACTCTCTTGCTTTCTAGTCCTCTGCCCTCATACCCACAACGCTATAAGCTACATTGTAATGGTCAATAGAAAATAACATTCAAAACCATTATGAACAGTACTTTTATGCAACAATATACAAGGCAAACAATGCTGCTTAGTGATTTATGAAAATATATTTCATTTTCATTTTTAGTAGAACATTTAAAGACTTTCTACAAGCTGTATTTAGTACAATGAATTTTGACAAATATCGTTATTGATTTGAACACTGAAAAAGGATAATATCCACGATCATCCTACTTTACGTGCACTTGTACACTACAGTAAAATTTTCTCTGAAATATTTTAATTGAATTCCAATTTATCAACCTTCTGCTTAGATGTGTAACCTATTTACCTGGGATGATGGATGCCCTTGTTGAATAAATAACATTAACCCCCTATTTAAGGTTAGAACATGCACTGGCCTGCTTAATAATTAAAGAAACCGTGTACAGTACTGTACTCTAGCAGGAGCCCCTGATAACTAGGAGCGTCCATCCCGCATACTAGGCCTTTGTCACAGCGTTTTTACAAGTTAGGTTATTTTTAGAACGGTTTCCCGCTATTCTTGGGCTGCAATCATTCCTAAGGGAATAAAATCACACAGGCGTAGCAGCCATGTTGATGGTATAACAAAAGTAGCTAATGAGGCATCTTTTGTTCCGCCACTGGTGCAACCCACTAATTGACGGGGAAAATAATCTAAAAATAGTCCAACTTGTGAAAACGCTGTGACAGCTATATAGGAGATATGGACGCTCCTGGTTATGGGCTCCTGACTCTAGTCACACATAACTTTGTTATTATAAATAACATAAAATATTAACAGTAGTTTTAGGGACCGATCATTATTTATGAAGGAGGGGGGGGGGGGGATAGGGGTGGGTCAAGTGCATTTTCTTTAGTCAATAATGGTGGGTCATGTTATTCTGAGTAGTAAAGAAGGGGGGGTTGTGTTGCAAAATGTTATTACTTTGACAGAATACAAAGAAATAATATCAAACTAAGTCAAGAAAATCACAAAGAAAATCAAAATCGCCTAGAAAATAAATCGGTCTTTTATTGTTTTATTGCAACTGTTATTGCTTTGACAAATATCAACCCAAATTAAAACAAAGGAAATCAAAATTTCCTACAAACCGAATTATAGTCATGTGTGTGTGTGGGGGGGGGGGGGGGGGGGGGTTCATTACTTAACATGAACTTTGAGGGGAGGGGGGTGGTCGCTTGTCATTTTGAGGCCTGAGGAAAGGGGGGAGCTTTAGTGAATGTTATTTGTTCAACAAGGGCATCATCCCAGATGAATAAGATACACATGCACCTAAGTAGAAGGTTGATAAATTGTAATTCAATTAAAGTATTTCAGAGAAAATTTTACTGTAGTGTACAAGTGCACGTAAAGTAGGATGATCGTGGATATTATCCTTTTTCAGTGTTCAAATCAATAACGATATTTGTCAAAATTCATGGTACTAAATACAGCTTGTAGAAAGTCTTTAAATGTTCTACTAAAAATGAAAATGAAATATATTTTCATAAATCACTAAGCAGCATTGTTTGCCTTGTATATTGTTGCATAAAAGTACTGTTCATAATGGTTTTGAATGTTATTTTCTATTGACCATTACAATGTAGCTTATAGCGTAGTGGGTATAAGGGCAGAGGACTAGAAAGCAAGATATAGTTAAGCCTGTCAAACGGTAATTCGGTAATTAGATCAGTTCTAACGGGGGGGGGGGGGGGGGATCGCTGTGACCCCGGGTCCATCGATTTGAGCTCACAAACTTCATATTCATTTACCTCACACCCACGGCGATGCAAGCTTTAACCGATTCTGGAGGGTTCTCTTGGACATTCTAACTGGCCCATGGTACTTCTCAAGAAAGCTTAGTAAAGTTTCGTAGTCATAGTTATTTACTGAAATAAAATCTATAATTTGGTTTTCTTCACGTATGATTAGCCTATGTCCGCCATGTTGGAATTGAAACTAAAAACCTCGTTCCCAGGACCACCTCGGTCAGATCTGTTGCGTTAGTGTTTCCCCCGTTGCGTTAGTGTTTTGGGTTTTGCGTTAGTGTTTTGACTTTTGCGTAAGTGTTTTGGATTTTGCGTTAGTGTTTTGACTTTTGCGTAAGTGTTTTGGATTTTGCGTTAGTGTTTTGACTTTTGCGTTAGTGTTTTCCCTTTTGCGTTAGTGTTTTGACTTTTGCGTTAGTGTTTTGACTTTTGCGTTAGTGTTTCCCTTTTGCGTTAGTGTTTTGACTTTTGCGTTAGTGTTTTGACTTTTGCGTTAGTGTTTCCCTTTTGCGTTAGTGTTTTGGATTTTCCGTTAGTGTTTTGACTTTTGCGTTAATGTTTTGACTTTTGACTTTTGCGTTAGTGTTTCCCTTTTGCGTTAGTGTTTTGACTTTTGCGTTAGTGTTTTCCCTTTTGCGTTAGTGTTTTGGGTTTTGCGTTAGTGTTTTGACTTTTGCGTTAGTGTTTTCACTTTAGTTTTAGTGTTTTGGATTTCGCGTTAGTGTTTTGACTTTTGCGTTTGTGTTTTGCACTTATGGGCCACCGTAGACCGCCTGGGAATGCTTCGTGTTGTAGACATTTCTTTTTATAATATTCCTTTCTTTTTTTTCCGCCGGATTTTTTCGGATAGCGTGTTTTCAGTTTTCCATACATTTCTCTGTAAATTTTCCCGCGGACTTTGACTCGTTGTTACAGACAAATGTATGGTAAACTGGAAAACACGATTGCACGCTTTCCAGCGCAGCTACATCCATCAAATTTTAATAAGTTTTAAAATAATCTTTTACCAGACAGTGAATATTTCAGAAATTATATTTTACTGTCATCATTTGGCACCGGATTCACATACAAACACTGTATTTCGCGCCATGTTTGCACCCCTTTAAAGATGTCGTAATCTGAACCGCAAACTCTCTGAATTTCTATAACGGGACCTTTAGCGTGTTGGTTTTTGTGGAGGGAGGAAAACCGGAGGACCCGGAGAAAAACCCTCGCAGCAAGGGCGAGATACCAACAAACTCAACTCACATATGCTGCTATGGCTCGTCAGGTTCGTCTAGGTTCGTACTCGTTGAAGGACTTACGTTCTGTAAGTATTAATCTTTAACTTATATTTACTATTCGCCACTATTCGCGACTATTCGCGCTATTCGGTATTCGGTATTTCCAGAAACCCTGCTCCAGGGCACAGGGAGTCCCTAACCGATACTAGAATCACAGTAAGAATCCCGGGGGGGGGGGGGGGGACTCCCCATAAAAATAGACGGGGGTGCTCGACCTATCTTTTAGGGGTTAAAATCGTTAGCAGTGCTATCTCTTAGGGGTCTTCCAAAGGTCTGCTATCTTTTAGGGGTCTCCGAGACCCAAAATGTATGTGGCCGAGAAAAAATAGCGCTGGATCCTCGAGCATGAGACCCCACAAGTTGAATCGGTATTTACGGCTTCGATATAGAGTTTGATCCATCCGAATATTAAAGACGAGGTTATGGGGCAGAGCATCGTCTCTTATTTCCTTTAGTTTGCACAAATTTGTCTTTTGGAGTGCTATCTTTTAGGGGTAATGTTTTTGTGAGCCACGCCCATATTGCTATCTTTTAGGGGTGAATTTCATTTCTCACGTCGAGCACCCCCGTCTATTTTCATGGGGAGTCCCCCCCTCCCCCCCTCCCCCCTCCCCCCCGGGTAAGAATATTGGAAGATTGGATCGAAACATTAGTTTTGATGCGTGTGGGTTACCTGTGATTTCTTTGCCGCGCGAAAGTGGTTGTGAATTTATCGTAGTCTGTTTGTTTTTATCCCAAAATTGTTCATTCGCAGCCTAAAATTCGGACAATACAGTTATCTGGCTGTAAAATGAACCAGCTAAATGTGTAGCTTATTTATTATTCTGTAGTCTGCATTAGTTTTAAGATACCGGATAATGTTTTGAGCGAGATTTAAGCGTTTGAGTTCACCGATACCTGTTCGCTGATTTTCGCTAATTTATCCAAAAATTGTACTTTCTCATCCGAAAAATGGACAATAAAGTTGTCTAGCTGTAAAACAAACCCGCTGAATGTGTAGCTTATTTATTATTCTGTAGCCTGTATTAGTTTGAAGACATTGGAGAAAGTTTTGAACGAGACTTAAGCGTTTGAGTTCACGGACACCTGTTCGGCTCATTTTCACTACTGTATAAGTATTAGAAAGGGAAGACACGGTGAGCCAAGGTTTTTACTTTTTGACTGCAACGTATAACCCCACGGGGAGCGACGGGACATGCCTTACCATATCCTAGAAGTGAGATACGTCACGCGACAGTTTTCGTGACTCATAACGACTCAACCCCTTAGTAACCCCGAAGGGATTTTTTTGTCAAACTAAATGTTCCTGGTACCTCCCCTACTGAGTCGTTTTTGGTCAACAACGTTGCAGCAAAAAAGTAAACACCTCGGCTCACAAAAACGAAAATGAAATGTGTTCAAATGTCAGTGTCCTAAACTATAAGGCTTGCCAAAAAAATCACATCAGGAGTTAGAAAATGCTTAAACAACTCACACATGTGAATTGAATTAGAGATTATGACATTTGCAAAGGACTTCTGGTCGGTTTTCTGAACGCTGTGTCTTCCCTTTCAATACTTTATAGCAAGGCGATCGGCAGCGAAAATCAGCGAACAGGTATCGGTGAACTCAAACACTTAAATCTCGCTCACAACATTATCCGGTGTCTTAAAACTAATGCAGACTACAGAATAATAAATAAGCTACACATTTAGCTGGATTATTTTACAGCCAGATAACTTTATTGTCCGAATTTTAGGCTGCGAATGAACAATTTTGGGATAAAAACAAACAGACTACGATAAATTCACAACCACTCTCGCGCGGCAAAGACACCACAGGTAACCCACACGCATCAAAACTAATGTTTCGATCCAATCTTCCAATATTCTAGTATCGGTTAGAGACTCCCTGTGCTCCAGGGCATGTTGGATGCGCGGAACCACACAAGTCGATACAAGAGAGTGTCAGATATCAATCAGGATGGAAATCCGGGTTCATTCTAGTCTATTAAACTAGCTATTCGGTTAACGGGATCCCTGTGGTTTGACAAGCTGGCTTAGTGATGTGCCGTTTTCCAATACATCTGCATCTGCGTTGAACGCGATTGCAAAATTAAGACAGCTAGATATTAAATGCTCATGTATAAAATAGGTTTTTACTCGGGCCAGGCCTAATTTGGCCGGCACGAGTCCGAAATCGCAAGTGCTTTTTTATTTATGTTGGAGCAGCACGTGACAGGATCAACCAATCAGATTCTGACTTAACACAGTGAAAACAAGATAGCGATGACCTGGGAGCCGGGAGAGATGGTTCCATCACAAATTGTAAGTAGCTTGATGTTTTATTTAACTTCATTCGTGGGAAAGCCTTCCAACAGGCTCAGTACACTTAACTGGCGCCCTTGTCGGAGCCGAAGGATGTTTTTTTATCCAGAGATTTACTCGACACGACGAACACCACATCATGCACATCTACATCTACATTTATTTTGTCAGCAAAAACTAAATACATAATGTACAGTTATCACGCTAACATTAAATAAAAAAACAGAAAATTAAAAATGCAAAATAATACAAAATGAGGGTTTCTATAATAATATTAATTTAAACAAGAGCCCATCTGGGCTTTCACTCGGGCCACATGAGATTGAAGATGAAATACACTTTCATTTGAAATCCTCTTAGTATCAAGTCGTGCTTTAATTCGCCAGTGAGAACGTCAAAAAAACAGACTGGTCTATTAATCGCTTTTATGGCATGACTATGATAACGCAGGATTCGAACAACAGAATACTGGCAAATTCAAGTGTATAAATGCAATACAATGACATATTCAGACTTTGAATTTGATTGAAAATAGATCAAAAACTCGGGGAAATGTCCGGCTAAAACTGTATGAATAAATGTGAAATGAAACATAAATTTCATAGCAAGAAAAACAATTGTAATTCCTATAAATGAGAAAGCTCTTCTATTAAGCCGCTTCTCATATACACAGACTGTTTCACAAAAAACATTTGCGCTTATCGACACAAGAATTCAGTTGACCTTTCAAATAATTTATTCTGAGGTACGCATACTCTAAATCAGATGTTAAATAAAGCGATAATTAGAAGGAAAAGTACATTAACAGACAAACTGAGAGGAAATTTATTCAAATCAAAAAGAGTTTACTTACAGTACTTACGTAACTGACACCTTCGTGCACATATGCACTGAATCGGAATGAAAGTCGAAGCCTACCTCGAACTTAACTTTCAGCTAACCTGTTTCCTTTCATTCCACAATGAATAATAATCTCATAAAGTAAGCCCGTAGCTTTCAATACATTTGCCAGTGTCTGAATGAAACACTCAAACAGCTAGATCTTTTCCAATTTCTCTCACGAGTCACGGCAGAAGACAGTCTCAAGCTACAAAACTTGAATTTTGATCCTCTTCACAGTAACGTAATTTAACGTCTCCGATCAATTCCTCTCTCTTTGCTGGCAGTTCATGCTTCTTGTTCGTGTAGTTGCCCCACTGAGCCGTAACCACAAAACGAGCACAGCATTTCAGTTGGCATACACTGCGTACATCTGCTTAACTAATTAGATTTGTAAAAATCTTAGCGGATCATGTAAATATTCCGCTTGGCTCAAATATGAGGGTTTCTGCCGTCAAAGTTCATTTTTTGTTTCAGTTTTCCCCATATTAGCAGACTTGTATAATGTCTCGAGCTCTCCGAATCCAGTAGAAAGACTCTGGTTATTCTGTCGTAAAACATGGACCTGACCCAAATTTAGGTTGTATTGCATCATTGCCCACGATGGAATAGATTTCTGACAATGACTATTTGAAATTGATATCTCCTTGTCTCGCCTAGTCTGAGCTTTGAATTTTCTTATCTGAGCGCGCCTGAGGAAATCTAACCTTTGTTTGCGTGACCAGCATAGTGCAATCTGATTGGTTTGAATTTGACCTTTAACGCATGCGCAGAAGCCGTCTGACACTAATTTAAAAAAAATGTAATAACCACTTGCATTTTAAGACTCGGCGCTGCCACAGGCAGCCCGAGTAATAATGTCCAGTAAATAAAAAACTTATAATAATAATATATATAAAAAAATTATATAATAATAATAAATAATAAAAATAAAAATTCAATGGATATTGTCTTACTAATTTTCTCTATAATGATCATTTAACTTGATTTTAAAACTGTGTAAAGATTTGGCAGTGACGATATCTGATGGAAGACTATTCCATTCTCTGACTGTTCTAGGAAAATACGAATATTTGTAAACATCTTTGCTTGTATGTTCAACATAATATTTAAAATTATGAGTTCTACGAGTACGGGTTTCTGTTGCTGGTTATAGATATATGGACTTGTTAACATGAATAATGTCATTTGTGATTTTATACATTCTACATAAACGAGCTTGTTTGCGGCGAGAGGCCAGGGGTTCCCATTCTAGATTTTTCATCATGGAAGTTACACTAGAAGTGTATCTATAATCCCCTTTGCAAATTAAAACGAGCTGCCGTCCTTTGTATGTTTTCCAGTTTATCAATATCACATTTGTAGTGTGGGTACCAGACCACAGAAGCATATTCGAGTTTAGGTCTGACAAATGTCTTGTACAGAGTACTCTTGGTGTCTTGTTCACAAAACCAGAAGTTCCTCTTGATCAAATTTAAAGTCTTGGTAGCCTTAGAAGTTATTTCATGAAGATGGTGGTTCCACCTTAATTTTGTGTCCAATGTAACTCCCAAGTACGGGTGCATATCAATATAACTTAGAACGGTGTTACAAAAGAAATACTCCTTATGAGGTGGACTTTTCTGCATGGATATACACATAATAAAACATTTCGCTGGGTTAAATTCCATTTGCCAGATGTCCTGCCATAGCTCTAGTTTCTTTAGGTCTGATTGTAATTTGTCCATATCTGTTGTAGTGGTGATAGGTATGTAAATAAGACAGTCATCAGCAAATAATCTGGTTGGACATTCAAGCTCATTTGTCAAGTCGTTAACATAAAGTAAGAATAATAAGGGTCCAAGAACGGTTCCTGGGGTACACCTGAAATGACTTGCTGAGGTGGAGATGAGGCACCATCACACACTGTTTGTTGAATTCTGTGTGTTAAGAAACTTCTTAGCCAGTTATTTAGAGGACCTGTGATTCCATAAAGGTGTAGCTTTTTTAGGAGTCTTTCATGTGGCACTTTGTCGAAAGCCTTTGTAAAGTCCAGAATTGCTAGATGAGATGTTTTCTTTTCATTAAGTGCATATGAAATTTCATGTATCGTTCCTAGAAGTTGTGTTTCTGTTGAGCGCTTTTGGCTAAACCCATGCTGGTTATCCACCAAGATGTTATTCAGCTCAAGGTATTTCATTATGTGGCTATGTACAATATGTTCGAGAATTTTACATGCCACGCAAGTTAATGAGATAGGTCTGTAGTTCTTGCATTCCTCTTTTTTTCCTTTCTTAAAAACTCCATGGATATTTGCTTCTTTCCATTTGGTTGGTAGCACCGCTTGGTCAAGTGATGCCTGGAAGAGGTCTGTTAGTATTGGTGAAATCTCTAAATATAAATCTTTAAGATCCATGGTGGAATATCATCAGGACCAGGA
Source organism: Actinernus sp. WN-2022 (assembly GCA_030867875.1). NCBI lineage: Eukaryota > Metazoa > Cnidaria > Anthozoa > Actiniaria > Actinernidae > Actinernus > Actinernus sp. WN-2022. The sequence goes on from JAOWCC010000936.1 coordinate 68,778,937, forward strand.
GCTTTATCACCTTTGAGGCCTTGTAATTGTTTTTCTACTCCATTACAGCTAACTTGAATGGGGCTTATTTTGGTGGGGTTATTAGATGGTGGGAGAACAGGATAGGTAGACTTGTTTTCTTCTGTAAAAACACTACAAAACTGATTATTTAGTGCTTTTGCTTTGGTGTACGGTCATTTTTTAATTTTCCATTAACTTTAAGGTCAGGAACTCCAACTTGGCCATTGCTTTTAGTTCTCTTTATATAGGACCAGAATGATTTTGGATTTTCCTGAATAGAATCTGATAAAAAACCAGACACATATTCATTTCTTGCCTTAGTAAGTTCCTGTCTCAGTTTCGTTTTGGTTGTTCTGTATTTGGCCCAGTCTGTGTCTTTGTTGGATCTTTTAGCAGTATTATATAATTTTTGTTTTTTCTTACACATTCTTCTGTGCGTTCTACCAAACCAGAGAAGATTGAAACGACTCGATGTTGTTTTGCAGGGGATGTTTTTCTCCATTGTATCTTTTATTGCTTGCTCCAGTTCTTTCCATTTGTTATCTACTGATGTTTCCGTTAGATTGGACATATAAAAGTCACAAAAAGACAACATGTCGTCTTTCATATTATCAATGTTAGCTCTTTTCCTGATGAATATTTTACGTTTGGGTATCTTTTTCCTTTTAGATTTCAAATTTATGTTAAAAGTAACCATATCATTGTCACTGATACCAGATACTACTGCAAGGTTTTGAATGATTGTTTCATTGTTAGTCAAGACCAAATCCAGAATGTTTTCTACATTTTTTGTCGTCGAGTAGGTTCATGTACCATCTGTTGGAGGCCATGTTGCTCGAGTAATTCTAAGAGTTTTCTTGCAGGGCAACGGGGGGCTGTTGTTACTGTACCATTATTCCAATTGATATTCGGAATATTAAAATCCCCAGTGAGTATGATGTTATGACTGTTAATTTTCTGACCAATTTTGAATAGAGATGCTTCAAGCTCTTCTAGGTTGGTAACATTTCCACTTGGATTGTAATATGTTCCAATAGTCAAGGACTGTTGGCATGGAATTTGACACTGCGTCCATATTATTTCACAGTTTGTATCCAGCTCATGCTTGTGAGTGACAATTAAGTATTTTTTTATTGCTTGGAATACACCGCCTCCATGGGTATTTGTTAATCTGTCTTTTCTAAATATAGTGTAATTTGCTGGAAAGATTTCTCCATTGTTAATATCAGGAGTAAGCCATGATTCAGTTCCCATCAATGTCAGTTTTATATTCATCAATAACTTGTTCAAGGTTTGCTCTTTTTGACTTGATACTTTGACAGTTCATTAACAGACAACGTAGGACAGGTTTGTTCTTGGGCTTTGGATTAGTTTTGTGTTTATTACGTTTGGATTTTGGCGATGAAGTCAACTTCGGACTGGATATTAAAATAGGTGATGATGTATTGCTGGTAGATTGTGACAGTGGTAAGTCGTTCAATACAGAAAATGTATTGGATAGGTCCAGATATCCATTACGGTTGAGAAGGGAGCCAGAATAATTGGGGAGGCTACACTCAGGACAGATCCAAGTACATGAGCTGTTTGCAAGAGTTAAATAGGCCGAGTCACTGACTGAACAGCATTTGGTATGAAGCCATTTGGAGCACGAGTCACATTGTACGCCTTATTGATTGCACTTAACAGACTCCACATGGATATTGCCAATTTGGTCCTGGGTTGATTTCAATGTCACCACAGAGGATCATTAAGCTGCATATGAAAAGGTTTCTGGAGCCAAATTCATTCAGCAATAGCGTGGAATTCAAAATGGCGGGTCGGCTAACACGAACATTCTTGAGAAATATTCCCGAACCCAAGTTCAAGGGAGCAGGAGATGATGATATGTTGAAACTTTTGATGTTTATATATCTTTCTGTAGTAGATTCATGCCCACAATATCTCAGATATACTATGAAAAAGTATAAACCGAGAGGAGCGATAAATTTCATGACCGCCATCCTTACACAGGTTAATTGTTTTGGCCACATGAGTGGCCAAAACGCGCGAGAAGTTTTGCTGAAACCAAAGGTTTCTTTGATGGAAATGGCAAAATGTTGAACTTCTCGCACTTTACCACTGGGAGCACACACATAACGTTTGTATTTGATTTTAGAGGGAAATGATGTATGAGGATTAAGTTAAAGGATCTAACATAAGTATTGCACAATTCCACAAACATGCATCTTTGAACATGAAATAAACGTTAATATACCTTATAATATATAATAATAATAATTACAGTTCTTTTCCGCGCATTTCGACTAGCCTCAATGCTCTTACACTTTATGGGAAAATACAATAACAATCTAATCTAATCTAATCGAACTTTAAACCATGTATACGTGAATAAAAAAAAAAAAAAAACTATATATTAAATAAATATGTCTTAAGAAGAGACTGTTGTTTTGTCGTCCTGGCGATTTATGAGGGTCTTTCGTTAAGGCAGTCGACTACCTACGCTTCCTTCAAGAGCCTTACATGTAAATGTCTCAACTGAAGTTATATTTCGACAAATTAGACACTGTTTTTGACACTGACCATATTAGAACTTGGAAGACGGTTTGTCCTCATTGTGGGGCAATTGTTTGAAATGGTGAAAATTTGACCTTTCCTGGCCCATGACCGCGTAAGAAAAAGACTGGGTCAATTCTTGATCTTACGTCACCTCATTAATGCATTATTCTCCATGGCGCCTTTCCATCACAACAACATCGAAATATAGAGAATATACACAGTCTGTGAGTTGTTAGTAAAGAAAACAGTTATTTTAGAGTAAATGCTAAATATTTATTCAAATTATTGCAAAGTCGAATGAGTTGGATGACGTAAGATCAAGAATCGACCCAGGTTTTTTTTTACGCGGTCATGGGTCAGGAAAGGTCAACATTTCACCATTTTAAACAAGCCTAGAACATAGAGTATTCTCTGTAAGCCAAAACTTTCTTCGCAGAAGTACTCAAAATCTTTCAAAGATTCATATGTATAAAAATTGCAAAAGGGGTTAGTTGCACTTTAATTTGTTCTATATAGCCTTGTAGTTCTTTAACTTAACTTTAGCCCCTTTTCCGGTCCACCTTACTTATTTCATTATAATTTTATCTTAATAATTACACCATTGGGGGTGGGTGCGTCCTTTTATATTATTAGGGTCTCTCTAATTCTGTACTTGTAAATACTTATTAATCGTTTGTTTGAATGTGTACTATTTGGGATAAGCCTATTCTCGTACTAGTTGTCCATTATTGTAGTTTTGTTTTGTTTGAATACTATACGGCTGATGGAAGCCTCTAAACTGATAAATAAAATCATAAATTTCATTAATTAAGGGTTAGAGACTGGCGTGAGTGTCTGTACGATAAACGAAAAATAATCAGTACGCATGCGCAGTATGAAGAAATGTTGAGTTCATCGTACAGTCAGCAAGTGCCGGTATTTTGAACTAAAACACAAACATAAAGTCTCTAACTTTCCAACTGAGCGTACAGCGTGCTGTGGTCACCAGTAAAGCACTGTTTTTATTGTAGTTAATTCTTACTATTCTGTATCAAATGATACAGAATACTAATTATACGCAAGCGTCAGTATTAGGGCTCGCAATCGACCACGGACCTCCCTATCCCGCGTCGGGTAAAATGACATGGTAGAACTTCTGTCTTGATGATATGGCTACAGACCATCTCATGAGCCACTGTATATCCGATACAATACGGACGCGAATATTGAAATGTACTTATGAAATGAACTATGTAGAATTAATTTCCCCCCTGAAATTGTGATGTAAAGCATAAAATAAGAGTTCGACGTTATAGTTTGCATCGCGGACATGTGCAGCGTGCACAACAGCATGTCCCACATTGGCGAATGTGTGGAAACGGGTTTTTGTTTAAATAAAATGTACTAACCACATAATTTGTTTTAACTATTTCCTGATGTTTGTGTCCCGGTATATTTTGAGTAGTTATTCTTGTCTTGAGGTACTTTAAAGGACGAGGTCGAAGAGTCTGTCCCACATGGATAGAAAGCTACAGTTGGAACACTTGCGATGTCGAAAGAAAGAAAAAAACAGAGCCACATTTGAAACCCGTGCTCGCCACAGGCAGCCCGAGTAATTATTTATTATGATATTTCACACAATTATCAATTGTCCTGAACAGAACGAAACGCCACCCTCTTGTAGTGTACAGTTTTAAACTGTAACACATACACTGTTTGGACGCAGTTAATTATTTATTTATTTCCCGCGCGCCGCCATCTTGGATCTTATGACGTTACACGGAACTTGTAACAATAGGGGCAAAAGTGTGACGTTATAAGATCCAAGATGGCGGCGCCCGGGAATTTAAAATGAGTTTTATGGACAGGAAAATCGGTTAGGGCTTGATTCCATCCGCCAGAAGGACGCAATCCCAAAATGCACTGCACTAAAATACTTCATTGAGAGCAGGAACTGGTGTCTAATGAAGTAACGCCTGCTAATCAAACAGCATGCAGTATAAAAGTTCTAAAAAAGCGGTTGTTGACAGCAAATCCCTCGTGGCGCATGGCGTAAGGGATAGTAACGGTTAGGGTTTCGGTTAATAGATGGATTAGGGTTTCGGTTAATAGATGGATTAGGGTTTCGGTTAATAGATGGGTTAGGGTTTCGGTTCGAGTCTTCGTGGAGCCGATAGTTTTTTTTTTATATAGTGAGAGAAGCGTACTTATTCGCCTTTAGTTTGTACCCTAGAAATATAACATCGAGAAAATTGCAATTCGACCTTCTGGCGGATGGAATCTAGCCGCGACCAGGAAAATCGGTCCATAACTGACATCTAGCGTACAATTTACAAGAAACAAACACAGCATTAGATTTAGGTATCCATAACCAACATTTGAGAGCAAACATTGTTTTTCAGTGGAGGTTCCCTTTAAGACACTTAAAGTGCCCCTACGATCAAATTTTGAGATAGTGATATTTTTACGTATTTATAAAGTAAAGTTGCAATATTTTTGCCTCTCCAAACTGTTTTTCGATATCACGACGGAAAGTCTTAGATTTTGGGGTCCGAATCTTGAGGTTTTCTGTCCGCACTGAGCCCAATCCGTTCCGTGACAGAGCCTGTACAGAGCTAATTTCCAACTGGCGTGACGTCATCTTCTCAACACAGCAACATGCGGGGCTATGTTCACACAAACTTCCGCACAAACTTATAAGTAAAGTACATGTTTATACTGTTTTTTCCAAAAAGGAAAGGAAAGAACGAAGTTTTGAATGGAAATACGCATTTACAAGAGCGACGCGTTGAGAAGATGACGTCACGACAGCAAACCGCTGGTCGAAAATCGCGAAGTATTTGGAACACACTTCAGTAATGGCGGACGTGATTTCGACGGTAAACTCTCTGCAAAATTCATAGGTTAATTTGGTCCTTTGGTAATATTTTTCAATGATTTGGATATTTTCGGCACTGTCTGTGTTTTGGAAGACAAAAAAGTAGAAAAGAAAATGGTCGAATTTCGTCGTAGTGGCACTTTAAGCTTCAAGCAAAAAAAAAATATATATACGTGTAAGTATACATCAACAAGTTCGCGTACCAGAACTTAAAACTTTCGACATCGTGAAGCATAGCGTTTCGTTCTTGTGACTTATGTAATAACAGCATGTTAACTAACAGCAACGAATCAAACGAGCATGTTGGTGATAAGAAAAAAAAGATACATACGTTACAAATTTTTTTTTGCAGATGGCTAAAACATTTAATGATGTAATCTGGAAACAAAAATACCTGTTTTGATATACGTTTTTACCCATGCTCGGTGAAAATCTTGGCGCTGACCGAAATGTACGTGGGCTCTGGGCACGAGAGTGACTCGGGTGATAAGCTTTCCGATACTTGTCAAATGTTAAACTGATGTTTTGATGGATGGATCGATTGTGGTCTTTTGCAAACATAATTGTGGATTTGTATCGACCTTATTCATAAATACATAAAAGCGAGGCCAGTTGTCATAGAAAGAGAAAAATCTACATTCGATGGCGGAAAATAACGTTAATTTTCCTACGACACAATTACAATACAATGCAATACTTTTATTTCACACTTTTTTTTAGATTTTACAATTTCACTGTGTCTTGAGGCTAAATTAACCGCACGGTTTTCTAGTTAGCCACTTGCCTTCATTTGTTACATTTTTAGTGTGTAGCAATCTAAGACTAGTAAAAATATAAAAGGGGGAAGACGAAACGAGAATATGATACAGAAGTATGTTTGAGCGTTGCTTTATGTTTTCAACTGCTCCGATAATAAAGAACACAACAGTGCTGTACGACAGATACTAAGACATTTCTGACCGACTCCAATTTTGTGATCTCTGGGACAACTGGCCTCGTTTTGATACCATTGTCACCAGACTTCTTAGGTACCGCGCGGGCATAAGGTATGAATGAGGTGCATTACTCTTTGGAAAACTGTTCCTGGGAATATGAGGCACAAAAGGTTGTAAAAGCAATATGTATAACCTTTCTGAAAAGCATACCGTTTTTTTCCTATCACCAACAAGTCTTTAAAGCTAATAATTAAATTGGTTAACATTCCAGTGCTTAACAGGAAATCTCGGCTGGAAAACTATATTTGCTCTCAAATGTTCCTAATGGATGTCTAAATCTATTGCTGTGTTTAATCTCCAGTAGATTGTACACTAGATATCATTTATGGACATATTGTTCTGTCCATAAAACTCATTCGAATTTCCCGCGCGTCGCCATCTTTGACTTTATGACGTCACAGTATTTCTCCTTTTGTCATGAAACAATAGCTCTTTAGTTGTAACAGTAGCCTGCGTGCAAGCACAGGAGGGGATCGGATGGGGATTGAGCCTATTGTTATAGCCTGCCTGGCAAGCGCATGGTCAACACATCCTCCTCGTTGAATTAACAATTATCCTTAAATGGAAAACACGCTTGAAATAATAATGATAATCGTTAATTCTAGTGACATTCTTAAAACCAGTCAAGGATAAAGATAAACATTTGTTACATTCCGAACTTGGTTTTTCAGCCGAGGTTCTTTTAATGATTTACAAACATTTAAACGTTTTGATTTAGATATAAAGCCGTGCTCGATTGACTTTATGAGAAAAAATATATAGAAAGTTTAATTACATAGTTACAAAGTCATATTTCTTGAAGCAATCTCATATACTAATATTCTAAAATGTATCACATTGGATCATGTAACAGATAAAACTCGAAATATGCGCTATATGTTCTAGATTACAACTGTCAATCGAGCACGCCTTTATAATGACTAAAAATAATATTCTTGACCAATGTAAACAAAAACACACGTGATTTATACTGATTTAACAACAACATTAGGTTTCTTTGTCTGTCAGTTAAGTTTACTCTCTCGCCTCTCTGGTTAACTGTTACTGTTAACGTTGATGTTAATTTGAACAGATATTTCTTTTTGTTAATGGTGTAGCAGTGGATAGTACACATTCGACGGTAACTTTGTTTTCTTTTCTTCCGCGAGAGATTGCATAATTGTATAGTGTGAAACTTTCATTAATCACCATTCTTTAGTGCAGAATCACAGCACTAGGGTGAAATATTTATTAGGTTACGAAAACAAAAAGCAAAAAAAAAGACGGTCCGAAACCAATGGCACATCGCTCAATGGAAACGGAACTCAATAGACAGAACTTTCACAAGTGGTCCCCACCTGAATTCTTCGAATGCAAGGGCAAACTCTATTGAACAGGTAAGAGTTAAGGAAAAGCGATTTTCAATGTCACATGACTTACAGTTATGGTACCATCCAGAACGTGATTGGGATGAGACAGAGGAGCCTTTTTTGAATCATGCATGTACATTCACTAGCATAATAATTGAAATGTTTATGAACAAATAACATTGTCATACATATAATAGGTGCTTATTGACTGAGTAGTGTCGGACGGGAACATATTTGGTTTCAAATCATGGCGTACGGACCGAACGCACTACAAAATGACAAGAGCCAAATATTTTCCCGTTCGGCCCGACCTAACTCAGTCAATAAGTTTCTTATCAGATGACCATTTGGTTTGTTTTAATAATGGAAAAAACAACAAGTAAAAACTCGAGTAGGGCAGGATGGCTCTTTCCGACCCGCACACGTACCCCCTATCACGTGACTATTGTAAAATATTTTGAAAGGAAAAAGCACACGGGCCGTAGTGCCATGCAACGTGCTCCGTATAAAATGTACGGGTCACAATATACAGTATACTATCGTATGAACCGTACCGCCCCAAAATCACGCGATGGGGCCGTTCCACCCTTGAAAGTGGCCACATGACTGGGTAAGGACGGTCTGGACGGGAATATACTTGGCTTTCCTTTCAATTGTATGGAAGTCGCTGCGCTCGGTCCGTATGTCATGACTTTGAGATAAATATTTTCCCGTCCAGCCCTCCCACTCAGTCAATAAGTACCAAGTACTGAATCCTTTTTTGTAACGAACATCTTTCGGTTCGACCACGTACAAAGTTTTTCTTGTGGATCTACTGCATCTCCCTCCTCTTAAAACTATTACGCCGTCTACTTTTTAATGATGCTGTTTTCGTATTTTCTTCTATATTTGATTTTCCTATTAAAAAAAATTACATTAACATCCTATCTAATAAGTAAATGGTAAGCATGTTTTTCCTAAAAGAAAGCTGTCAGACCCTATTCGAGAAAGTTAGTCGGTGACTATAGTACACTATAGAAATGGCACTGGAGGTGTGACGTCATTATGACGTCATGGACTGATGAGGAGGAGCATGCCAAACCCACAATTTATATCTAATATAAGACACGCTCCTAATGACAGCAATCGCTCAATAGACTGCAAATCCAATCTTCAACCCCAACCCGAACCATAAAACTTACCCTAACCGCTTCGAAAACAAGTTCCCAGGTAGTCGATGAAGTTTTAGGGCTAGGGTTCACAGGTAACAGGAGAAAAAAGGAGAGAAAAATGCGAGGTTTTTCTTGATTCCTAACTCATAACCTTCTGATATCAAAGCCATCGTGATAACCACTATACTAAGCGAACATCCATCCTCGAAGTGTGACAAATTATCAGTTCAATGTTTGATTAGTGCCCAGTCCTTTAGCGGTCAAGTGCAGTTTAGTTATCTGTTGAACGATTCCTGTCCTTAGGAACTTTTGATTATAAGTACTAAATGTGATTATTCACTTCTAACTAATACACAAACATCTAAATAGGTTTGAAAGCACCGCTTGGCATTACTGATTACAAGGCAAAATACAAATGTAAATGCCAGCAGCATCTCTATCTTACCTTTGGCTCTATTCTTCGCCATCAGACATGCCACCCTGGATATCACCGCTGTGAACCTAATTCATAAATCGAGTCCAATTTGGAGACATTTGTTTTAGCCCTCTAACTTCGATCGCATTTACCAATAAGTTGATCAGAGAGTAGAGCTAAAACTACAGTTTTCCATTGGAACACCATTTATGCATAAGTTGCATATACTGCCTTCGTATAGGGTCTGGCCATCATCAATTCCAGTCGGGTTTGTCCACAATGATTTTAATAAACATTGCGTCATCACGAATATAGGCGTGTCTCTGGAGATCTGTGTGCGAGCACAATAAAGGACACCCAGAAGCAATGTTCATCTCCGTTCGTGGTTTCTGGAATGAACTGCTTCCCGGGTCAGGCCTGAATGCATCTATAATGTGCTCTTCATTGTCTTGATCCAGTAACATCAGTGTCACCTTTTGTCTGAATGGCCAGCGTAGTAGCGCGTCGTAGTTTCCGCGCATGAGCACAAAGAACAATGAGATGTGTGTTCCCTTGCCCATTCCATCACCATTGAGGTAGATGCGCGCACACATTTTGTAACCGTGAGGTCCTGTGTAGAAACACTGACTATAGAACGACACCAGCCTTCCTGTCCTTGCATCGTTGCGTTTTTGGGCGATGTTCTCGATCTTCCACATCAGAACACCATCAAAGCTGACACCTTCGAGGTCGTTTATCTTCTCCTCAAGATCAGCGATAGCCAGGTTACGTAACCCGACTGCTTGGTCTTGGGATTCCAGCCGACGTTCTAGTCTTCGTATGTGTTCCTCAGCCTCTTGTAGTTTCGTGTTGGACTGTTCGAGGTCCCTGCGCAATTCCTCTATGGTCGTATGTACCTCTACAACTAGAACTTCATGATCTGCGCTTTTTGCTTCCGCGTTGTTGACTCGACGTAATATCTCTTGCATTGGAGAACTGTCAAAGTTACCTGTCAAAGTTAGCGACTGTAACTCGGAGTGAAGATTTCCGCTGGCATTTTTCGAGAGGTCTTCGAGTTTTTTTATCCTCGTCTCATGGTCTTTGTGTTTACCGTTAAGAATTCCAAATTCTCTTACAAGACTGTCTATTCCTGAGATTGCCTGATCACATATCCTCTGCAGTTTAGATACAGTGCCGTTCGGCTGATTTATCAGACGTGGTAGGGTTTCTTCAAGATATCTTGACAAGTCGAGCATCATTGCAAGAAGCAAAGACGCATGTTGGACGATGCTTTGTTCGAGGTGAATTTTACGTTCCTTAAAATTCATTACCTAAGACAAAACAAATCAACTGTTGTAACCAACTGCAAAACAATCTCAGTACATGACTATGGCTTATCAGATATACGGGCTGTCACGAAGGTCTCAAATACGGATAGAAACCTCAGGCTGCGCCCTCGTGCGGAACCCTCCGTGAATAAATCCCATATCCCCTCGCTCCAGACCAATAACCTTACATATTCTAGAATTACGTTTACTGATAAGATAAGGTGCTTATCTATCTTAATTCAGAGATTTTTTTTCATCTACGGCTTCAATTAACTCGGTGTTACCAATGGACAGTTTCACTTGATGCTTGTCCACGTGGCTAAGCTTCTACGCAGTGCAGATGAGCACGTGCTTTGTCTTTCTTAACGTTTAGCGCAACCAACTTGGCAGACAAAAAAATCCCAATTACTTGTTTGGAGCGAATCAGAAGTTTCTAATGCCCGCCATATTGCTGCTATTGATCAGCTACTAACCTTAGTTTCTGGGCACCCTGCCTTGTTGAATGGACACCCTGTGTCCAGCTTATCACAAGGGTTGGCGCTCGATGGATCCAGATGTTTCTTGACCTGTAAAAGAAGCGAATTGTTCAAAGGGACTGTCTTAGCATCCATTTTTGATAACCTACGGGCCTCCAAGCCAAATTTCAGTTGTATAGCTCGGGGTCCCTCCGCTCCAGTGAAAATAAATTGAAGAAACACGTATATAGTAATCAACAGATCCTGAATAACTTAATGTGTTTAATTCAGAAGTGGAATTAAATAGGTTGCGAGGTGCGCAAAGGACACTGGTTGAGAAGGCCCCTTTAAGTAAGTAAGTAACTTTATGTAAGTGTCAAATGTATTTAGCTTTGCAACTAATTGGGGACACTAGTCCCTTATCCGAGAAGACGTGAAGGTCTAACCATTTGCAGTTGTTTCACAAAGGCAGTACCTTCCACTCAGTTATTTTAAGACCCCGAGTGTTGGTCCGGCCAGGGCTTGAACTCGCGACCTCCCGCTCAACAGAACGGAGCTTGACCACCGAGCTAACCGGGAGGCGGTAATCTAACCGGGAGGCGGTAAGCTGAACCGGGAGGCGGAAATAACCTCTTTAAAGAGGTTGTGTGTCGGCGTCACGGTGGGAGGCCTTTATATTCACAGTCTGGGCCGGTCACCGTTATTGTAGCGATAATGAACCTCGTACACATGTGGGATTGTTAAAATCAAAGAAATAATGCAAAAATGACTAACGAACTGTGCCTAGACGTAGACTTCAAGGACATTATGTATCATTGAGAGAGGTGAGTTTGCAGCCAATTAACAACCACCCAATCTAACACTGACTTAGCCTGGCGTTCTCTTGACCACCCAATCAGTAACACTCACTTAGCCTGGCGTTCTCTTGACCACCCAATCTAACACTGACTTAGCCTGGCGTTCTCTTGACCACCCAATCAGTAACACTCACTTAGCCTGGCGTTCTCTTGACCACCCAATCTAACACTGACTTAGCCTGGCGTTCTCTTGACCACCCAATCTAACACTCACTTAGCCTGGCGTTCTCTTGACCACCCAATCTAACACTGACTTAGCCTGGCGTTCTCTTTGGGGAGTAGCATTATGTTTAAACGAGGGAAGAATGGGGCGAGAAGAAAAAAGAAAGGAGGGGAGGAGAAGGAAGCGGAGGGGGGAGGACGGAATACAACGTCTCAGCAAATAACTTGTATTATAATACACATTCCTTTCCTTTTCCTGTAGTGTAGAGCACAGCTTCATTTGAAAGGAATAACTAGTCGGACTGTTAGCCATAAAAGTAAATATGTTTGATGACCACAGTTTTTGCACACTATTATATAAATGGTACAGGACTCACATCTGATCTCGGTTGTTGTTAGTTCTAGGAGTAAAATATCATCAAAAACGGGCGCCTCTAGTTTTTAATTAGTGCGATATCATGTAAATTCCTATTTATTTCTTATATAAGTTACTCATCAAACGACCAAGTTCGTCTTAATTATTCTAGTGGAGAAAGGCCTAGTGAACAGTAAACTACTAGTTGCAAGGACCAATACGGACGAAGTGCAAGAACCGTATCACCTTGCAATTGGATGGGATCTAATCAGCAAAAATAAACGAATACTAATACAGAATTGAAAGGTTGATTGTACGGATAGGGAAATATATATATAATTATTACCGATATTTCGGCCACGGCCAACCTTCCTCAGGGTACACAAGTATATGGCAAGAAAGGAAGAAATGTAAGACAACTAAGTCTGTACCGACTATACTGATATTGTTTTCTTCTTAGTTTTCTATCACGCTCACTTATCACTTGTAATTTTATCTCCCAGCCTCACATTCATGTTTTCAAAATTTAACATTTGTAACGGTTTCGTGTCATATACTTGTGTATCCTGAGGAAGGTTGGCCGTGCAACCGAAATATCGGTAATAATAAACACTTAATGACTGGCCTCGAGGGAAACAAAACTCACTGATTCCCGAGGGGACAGGCATTAAGTGATTTGTTATATAGACATAAGTTTTTCTAGAGGCAAAGGTGTGCATAAATAAAGGACCTACCTGATACGAGCGAGGTTTGTCGTCTTCTCTTCGTGAAGCTGCTTTTCAACACAAAAAACTGCCTGCATCGCTACGGCATTTTTAGCATCGTTTTGTGTCTTTCGTTTAACCTTTTTTAGCTGCCAATTTCTCACTCTCGCGCTTGATAAAGATGTAAATATGTTTCTTTGGAGCTGGTTCCATTTTGAACGCTTTCTTTCGACGAAAAATGGTCAGCTTTTGATGAATATCTAGACGTTTTGGTAAACAAATATTTCCCGCCTTTAGCTAGCCAGTGGCGCGCGCGACATTCACACCATCTTCTGTCACGATGTGATCAGGGGCGGGAAACTTTGAAATTTAATGACTGCCACGTGACCCTGAATTAGCCAATGAGAGCGTGCGTTGTGTCTGGAAAACTTATGGCTATGTAACAATTATATTTATCATATGACCCGTACGGCCCCGCGCGCGCTTTCCTTTCAAAACCATTTATAAAAGTCACGTGATGAGGGCTGGACGTGTATGGCGTGAGCGGGCCGGAAAAAACCGTCCGGCCCTGCATATGGTCATATGATAAAAAAAACTATTGACTGAGTTAGGTCGGGCCGGACGGGTAAATATTTGGCTCTCGGTCATTTAGTACGTCATGACCTCGAGCCAAATATTTTCCCGTCCGGCCCTCCCACTCAGTCAATAAGTACCTAATATTTCCATAACCGTACAATTAGCCTTTCATTTTTGTACTAGTGAACAGTGAGTTGTCTGTATGTTTACCTCAGAGCAAAGAATCTGTTTTCCGCACTTTGCTGGACACAATACCGCATACCTTGGACACTGATTCTCATAATGATCCTGACAGATAAAAACAAAATACCATATTAGCCAAAGAGTTGTACAACGGGGACATTTTCTAGAGCAGATGACAAACTACGGCAAGTACGTAGCTTTACCGTAACCGTACTGTACCGTAATTTGATTGGATCAGCAGGATAAAACAATAGGGAAACCATTTCAAAGTCACGGCATGCCGTGCAGTAACCGTGACTACTCAGTGGCAGTAGTTTGTCCCACTCATACGAAATCTGCTCTAACATCACAAATAAATACTGCCACAATAGCAGTCAGTATCAGTCTGTATCACAAACATAACCTTGTAAAGCGCAGGTGAATATATCCATATAGAATTTGCGGTATATAAATGAATACCTTTACCTTTAGTTCAATTCACCTTCCTACGAGTCACTATACAATAGGCCTATATGACCGCACATACCTACCCATTTATTATACAAGTGCCCCCCTCCCCCCAGGTAAAATAATTGCAGGTATTAATTCACCTTCATATGAGTCACTACAATAGGCTGTTCACAGTAAGAACACAGCTCCTCTCTGTAAAGACACTCGTACTGTAGGTGATCAGCGAGGCCTGCTCGTGTCACTTGCTTGCCACAATCTTGATGGACACAAGTGACTGGTGTGAAATCACATGATGTCTGGTGATCCTGTGAAAAATCAAAAACACCTATTAACTACTGCTTGCAAAGTTAATAATACTCCAGAAATTTGTAGCTGTTTTACTTTTTGACATTCTGCAGAATATATAATATAAAACCCTAAGGTATTTTGATCGCATTGGCGTGACATCAATACACCCTTTCAGCTTGTCTGTTTGTTACCCCATTTCAGATCATGTCCTAGCTCTCCAGATGATTCAGTACTTTGTTTTACAGTTCTAGAAATTTAAACGTTTCCTCTTGGGATACAGAAAAAAAAAATACTCAAGGGTAAAGTCGGGGGAGCCGGGATGGCGCAGTGGTTAAGCGCTTCACCTCTCACCTCTTTGGCCCGATCAACCCCCATGGTTGTTTCAGGTACCGTTAGAGATTCAGTGTTGAAGCTTTTGGTTGTTTTTCCCATCCTTTTGGCCCGACAAACCGAACAAGCGCAAAGAACAAGAATAAAGCTTCTGCGGAGCAATAGAGTTCCGTATTCACTGGGTGTTAGAAATTCACAGATACAGAGAAGTCGGGTGAACTGAAATAGGGCAACAAAGAGGCAAGCTGAATGGGTCTACTAATCACAGTAGTCATGTTCTTATATAGGATTAACAAGTAGATCGATTTACCATGCCAGTTGGTTCATGAAAATGGAAAACGTACTCAGTTGACATCAGTGACGCAGGAGGGGGAGGGCAGTTGTCCCGTCCCCCTTTCCCCCTTCCCCCTTCCCCCTTCCCCCTCCGCCCAATTCCAGAAGATAGATTAACAGAAGTAATCAACGAAAATGTCCCGGAATTCATCATTTTGCCGTTTGTTACCGTGTGAGCCACACATTTCCAGCTTGTGTCTAGACTTGTCACGCTGTCTGGACAACTGCCTATGCTTTCGAGAAAAATACACTGTACTGGTTTTCGTAGTGTTTTGATTGTTCATTTTGACAAGCCAGAACAATAGCGTTGTTGTAGTCGTTCCTTTCCCAGTCTCACCCCGTTGCCTCCTGGAACGCCTGGCTAACATCTTACCTCTCTGTGACGTAGTTCCCCTTTCCAAGCACATCCACGAGCATGATTAATACACAACAATACAAGCTGCAGAATCTCCCTGTCTGCGAACTTGTCAGGGAACACCTGTGACGAAAGCAAATTCTAGTATTATACCGACACACCTTATCAAGGTTTTGCATGTTATATTCTTTTAAAAACCAGAAATCACAGTCATTACAGCCGATGAGTTGTATCTAAATGATCGAACATAGGGCTTACGGCAGCCTCCTTCGCAGGCATCCTCCCGTTCTCAACTCAGAAGAGAGAAACTGCGGAGAAAATTGAATTACCGGGGTGGACTAGAACCCAATCCCTCTCATTCTCTTTTCCTGCAGGAAGTCCAAGTTCGAAACTGATAGGCCTGGCTTAACAACCTCGTGACCAGGGTCTTCTCGGTCAGATCCAAGATGGCGGCTACTCCGAGAGAAGACCCTCTTCTCGTAGCCGCCATCTTGGATCTGACCGAGAAGACCTTGGTCACGACGTTGCAGGCTTACAACAGGTTGGTCAATTCTTTACAACATCGCCTTACCTCATCTTTTGTGATCACTGTCTGACAGGCGTAACATTTTATTGATCCTTTGCTAAAGAAGAAAAGGGGAATAAAGTGTTTCAGCTTATTTTTAAAGTGTTGCTTGCCGGGACTGAATCGAAAAGGGAAAGGAGAAAATACGGAATTGAAAATCAGTTAAATTTCCCCGCTGTACATCTCCCCTCTCCTAGATAGACAGCAGTTCAGACATAGTTTTAAACAAATCGACCCAATATACCATTAACTTCGACGAAAAGAGCAAACACATTCTTGGTTTAGATTTTAACTTTCGCACAAAAATTGAATAATTCATGGTTGAGCTCGGCACACGAAAAGAGCGGCGTTTGAATCAACTACCAAATTCAAACCCATCACTCCCCCTCACAATTCCTTCCGCCATTGTCATGTAAAGTGAGTGAAACTGCATGAAAACGAGGCGAACGGTGGCTCGAGCGACGCTACAACAGTCAAAGTACTATAGATAGAAATATTGCATGATTGTACCGCGAATTTCTCAATGTGTTTTAAAATATATTAATATAATTCTCTTGTTTGTTTAATATTCGCGGAGGAGTCACCGTTCGCCTCGTTTTCATGAGCACTTTACATGAAATATTCGTAATGGCGGAGGGAGCTGTGAGCGGGACTATTGATTCATCATCGCTCTAACTCATGTATTAAATTCGGCACAAGGATCAGCATCTGAAAAGGGATGAAAAAGTAACACATGCATTCATATCCGTTAGTTCTCGCTTTCTCCGTGTATTAATTATGGCAGTTATTGTAAATGTTTTTTTTGGGGGGGGGGGGGGGGGTGGATTAGATTATTTTGTCCATATATAAGAAAAAAGCAAGGCGAATAATTACCTTCTCTAAATTTGATAATCACTCCAGTCCCTTGTTTAAAGCTCTTGAGGTTATTAAATTTTTTGATCTTATAATCCTTCATATAGCAATCTTTATGTACAAATATCACAATCTACTGCTACCATCTGTCTTCCTTTCTTTCTTTACCAAAATAAATAAAATCCATAACTATAATATAATACTTGCTGTAAAACAATCTTATTATCTTCCAAAAGCAAGAAAAATTATGGAATATTTAACATAAGATTTCAAGGCGCATCACTATGGAATTCCATTGACGAAGAGGTGAAATCCTCCTCTTCATTGTCTCTATTTAAAAAGAAAATGAAACCACTTTATTCAAGATTATTAGTCCTCTGTACATCGCTTCTCTTCAAATAATCCCTTCTTTTCGAATAATAATGCTGTTTTGCAACACATACCTTTATTACTTTACATAAATATTATATTAGTCTACTGGTAGTTTAAGTGTATTTTCTCCACCTTATAGTGTGTGAATGTGTGTATGTATGTGTGTCCCCGACCTTAACATGTAACATCTCTTCAGTAAACTGGCTGCCTGGCATTTTTAACTCTTAAGGTTATTTCGGGTAGCCAGTACCCCTAGCATTGTATTATCAATTTGTTTTGTAATATCATTGTAAGTTACTGGGGTAAATAAAGGATTGTTGTTGTCTTATTATTAATATGAAGAGTTCAAGTAACCTGTCACAGGATTAATTGACAACATAGGTATATAGCACTTCTCTTTTCATGAATAATTAATGTGCTCAGCAATCAAAACGCAGCATGTAGGTCACGTGGATACCTCTGTAAACCCCTTCCAAACTGGAAACTAGCGTAATTAGTATTCTATATTTCACAAATAAAAAATGGTTTTCCACGTTCTACAACAACATAATGCACGCTCGAGGTCTTGAAAAACTGCGGATGTACGAGCGGAACTTGGGCGCATTTAACAGCTTTTCAAACCTCGAAAGTGTATTATTTTGTTATAGAACGTAGGAGTGGAGTTTAGGACCGACACTAAGAACGCCTGCAAAGGAGGCTAACCAAAGCGGGGAGCCAACTAAATAACTAGGAAATCTGCGCTTCGGCATTGTCCTATTTGCAAAGCATTGTGAAGGATCAGTTAATCGAAACTAAATACACTGGGCCTTAAAAGCCATCTCCCTCTACGATTTAGAAGTATTACGGAGTTCCCTAAAGTAATTTTCGCTCCTGCTGTCAGAGACTGTTCGAGTGAAAGAGTCAGTCAGGGTCGAGAACATGAACTGATGAAGGAAAAACTGAGCGGGGACTGAGCGACTTTATAGAGGCTGTGGTCGTCAATAAATCCCACACTGTAGAGACTTGGATAGGAGAAATAAAAGTAATAAAAATGAACTGTACAATGTTTTGACTACATATCTCAGATACCGACAAAGTTACGAGCACACAAAGTTTGATTGACATGTTTAATAATCATGTTAATCCATGCGGAAAAGGGTCAGAATTCAAATTTCCGTAAGATGGCGGCAGGCGCTTATTATGCTCGCTTCGCTCATGATGCGAGGGAAACCCTAACGCTAGGGTCACCCTACCAGGTGGATTAGTTTTCATTTGCTAGCATGCACAGGATCAAGTATTTGATTTACATTATTATTATTATGTTTATTGAGGAAGCTCTCATCACTAGAGCGATTTTCAGAGAGGTCGTGAGGAAATAAATATGTTACAATTAATGAAAAACACAAATATGATAAAAATGTGAAATACAAATAAAAATGCAAGATGTGGAAGTTAAAAATACATTAAGATTTAAAAGCTAATTAAAAATAGAGTCTCTAGCCTTAAGTTTATAATACGATAAAGTCTTCATCTCCCAAATGTTACTTCCTCAGTAATTGTTCCAGTCTAAATATTCTAACATATTCACGTTGCTACTTCGTACTCAAAAAATAAATGTAACTGAATATATCGTCCTGGGCCGGGTTGTTCAAAGCCGGATTAGTGTTAATCCTGGATTAACTCTGCACAGAACCTATTGGTTGTCATGGAAATTAACCCTGGATTAGCACTAATCGGGCTTTGAACAACCCGGCCCTGAAGACTAAGTAAAATTAAAGATCGTCAACTTCGCTTTCTTTTGGGAAGGAAGGCACAATTGGTGGCCTTTCGCCGATTTCCCGTGGGTCGCTGTCATTTTCATTTGAAACCAGGTCAGACGAGTTATCCCTACTCGATCGTGTACATGACAAGTTGACCCTAATGCGCAAGGGTCATTCAACCTCTCAGGTACGTTGACCCCAGTGTTAGGGTTAACCTAACAGCCGAGACAGACATGTCACAGAATACAGACTATAATAGCGCCGGGTTAACCCTAGCGCAGCGCTGGGGTTTCGCTCTCATCATGTACACATGCAGCCCCGAGAACGAAAATATGAACGTTAACCTCTCGAATAATTTTATGTTCTTACCTTAGTTCTGGATCAACGCAGGAAAAACAGTACCGATGCCCACAAGCCGATTGTAATGCTCGTCTTGCTATTAGTTTGCATCTGGCACAGAGATGTTTGGGGTCGATATTTTTATAGTCTGCCTCCGCTACTTCAAATCCTACCATCACAATATCTGAAATGAGAGGACTAAATATCAGTAACATTTTCGACACAATAATTCAAACGTTCAGACCGACGAATAGGTTTTGGCAGCCGGAATAGTTATAAATTTTCCCACATTAGATGGCATCATCCAACCGAGTTCTTGCTATGAAGTAGATGAATAATCTTTGAGATGAACACGTAAAATAAATGCTAAAATGACATAACCTTGTTAAGTTTGACTAGCTTGAGAAGAGCTTGAAGTTTCGAACTAAATGATTAGAAAGGCCAACGCGTAGTATTGAACCCATACAGGTTGCTGGTGTGCAACCAATCCCCTGAGACTCAAACCGACAAAGACGTCGGCCGTGTAAATCAATATAACAAGAGAAGCTAACGAGCAATATTTTATAAATGTCCGCCATGTTGGTAGCCTGCTATGCAGACGTACATGTATTTTTTCACTCTCAGTTTTCTTCGAATTTATGAGTGAAAAAATTAGTCTGCATAAGCAGGCTAACAACAAGGCGGCGATGACCGTATTTCTCATTACCGATACTTTTTTTATTCTCAGCCGAGTCGGTGACTGATATAGAGAGCTTAAGCAACGACGACGGCAACGTCTAGGACGACGGCATAACACAATAGACTTAATTACAAAATACAATAACTTCACGTGAAAATGCACGCAGTCAACTACATTTCAACCGTTGTCTACAAAACACAACGTGAAAACTCCATATTCCACGTTAACAAGAGAACGCAAACGGTCGAAAGTAAATCACTCCGTTTTTCGTTCGGCGTGAACGGAACTCTATGCTTGTCGTATTTTTCGAAGATATGGATGTGAAAAGTAATTAAAGGCGAACGAAGGAAATAGTAAACATCATATTTCGGGAGAAAACACTTCGTCACTGCCGTCCCCGTCGTCGTTGCTTAAGCTCTCTAATGTCAATGCATCAGGCCATGCCAATACAATGTTTCGTTTACCATTGCCCGACCGACCCAATCTTATGGAAACTAAAACAAAAAAGATTGGAGAATAATTTCATAACTGCGCCTCTTTTCCGAGATCTCTACGTTTTAGTTTCTTGCTTTTCTCATGCGGATAGAGGTTTTGCACCACCACGTGATGGCAGCCATGTTGGTGGCCAGAACAATAGAATGTTATTCCTTTGAGATTTAATTTTTCACATGATTGAACAAATCTCATTGTTCTGGCCACCAACATGGCTGCCATCACGTGGTGGTGCAAAACCTCTATTGTCAATTTACAACTATATAGTAGAGGAAAAAGTAGTCGAGGAATACGTGAAAGTTTTAACGCGAATCTTCAAGCTGACTTAGTAACTAGGCTTGGTTCCAGATCCCCTAACGTCGATTCTTTATTCTCTTTTTTTTTTTCGGCCCGACCGACCGAACATCAAGGGCAAAGAGCAAAGAACGAAGCTCAGTTGCGGAGATTCACTGGACGAGCTTTACTTTAAGGTTTGAACAGCTACAACATAAAACAGAGCATGGTATGATGAAAACGAGCTTAATGTGAATACCAATGTTACTTTTTGAATGTGAACTTGCCGCCGAGTTACGAGTTACGCCAAATTCAGAATTACGGTACGGTACTAGGTAGTGCCCAAGAGACCATTACCTAAGAGAACCGATCTCCCATATTGGGCTATCTTCCCTTGTTGTGCCAATTTATTTTTAGCTTGCATAAATTAGTCTAAATTTGTACTTTCTAGGCGAGATGTTTTGGCGGTTTTTCCAAATATTTGCCATGGAAGTCGAGTCAGACAAGTTCTTCGGTAGTTGTGAAATACATGCGGACTTAAACTCGTCTCTCTCTATGATATAGAGGTTTTGCACCACCACATGATGGCAGCCATGTTGGTGGCCAGAACAATGAGATTTGTTCAATCATGTGAAACATTAAATCTCAAAGGAATAACATTCTATTGTTCTGGCCACCAACATGGCTGCCATCACGTGGTGGTGCAAAACCTCTATAGACGTAGAACTAAAAGAAATAGGCCCTTTGCAGCTAAAAAATCACGTGCACGTGGTTGTAATGGAGCAAAAAATATCTGACTTCATTTAATTGTTCAAAGGCTTTGTACGAGATCGGTAGTGTTATTTGAAAAATCTGTTTGTAAATGCTATTTTCCACCTCAAATCAATTGTCGATCTTTCTAAAATAGCGTTTTTAAAGTACTTTGCTCTCTAGCATCCATGGCAGGGCTTTTCCCATGGGGATCACGAGCTCAATTCATTCGTTAATGAAGTATTATATCAGTACGGAGACCCTGAAGTAATTTCCCAGTAATTTTGGCTTCTACCGAGGCTGTTCGAGTGAATTGAAGAGTTCAGGGTCGAGTTACTACATGAAGAAAACTGAGTGACCTTGCTTATAGAGGCCATGGTCGTGAATAGATCCTACACTGTAGAGAATGAACTGTGCAAAGTTTTGAGTAGATATATCTTAGGCCTACGGCAAACGTCGAACTAGCCATGAACTTAGTTCAGACGAACCTATTAATTTTGAAATACGCTCATGGATAGTACGATGTTTGCCGCAATTGAGATCGACCTATTCAATAGGTACGAGAGCCAAGTCGGGAATTACGACTCTGGTGCAACCATAGTTAATAGAGTTCTCAACACGCGCCGAACTAAATTAATTTTAATTTTATTTTTTTATAAATCATGCAAATAGTATGGATTGTGCCAAAACCGTGAAAACAACATCTCCCCCATCTCCCAAACACTGATCCCCCCTTGGTGAGCATGCGCTGTACAATGGCGATTTCGAAGGCGAAATGGCGGCCTATCGGGAAGTATATGCCGCATGACGCTCAGTCGGAAATGTGTAGTTCGTGCTTTAACGTCTCAAAATGCATTTGCCTTAAATGTGAAATGCCCTTTTGTAATAAATGCGGAGCAACTGCAGAATACCCCGTCGAAAAACGAAGGGGTTTTCATTAGAAATGTTGCTACGCGTCATAAACGAGGGAGCGTGAGCATAAGTGTAGTTTCAAATAATATATAGAAACACGGCCAATAACGCCACTTGCAGTAACAACCATCGTATCCTATACACGGCACGAGTGCTACAGGTTAGGAAAGTTTCAATAACAACGATGCTCGTGCAGGTTGGCAATTTATTCTATTTTTTTGCCATGCTCGCTCGCTATAAAATTGAACGTTTACGGCTTATTTCCTTTGAAAGTTTCATGAAATTCAGGTCACTTCCACGGTTTCTTTTCACGGTTTCCAGTCACATTCGAAGTTCTTACTGGTCTGGCTTAATACAGCCTACAGTTTCCCAGTCAAATCCATACGGCAATATTTTTGACGGGTTCAGTTCAAGTTACACTCCACCCAACTGTTTGTACGGCTTATAAATTAAGGCAGTGGTAAGCTTGTCTTACAATATTAAATTTCAAAGTTCATTTTCACGCGTCTTCAAGTCAGATCAGGTCATATCCGTCCAGGTAGTAGGTTTAGGAGGAAGCAACGCAGAAATCCATGCAGAGCCAGTTTTGAAGCTCCATATAATTTGTTTCGTATCCAACGCCCGATTCAACAAAGGAAATGAAGCGAGTAAAATCCGTGAGGAACTGGAACCGAATCTGAAAATAGCATCGTGACGTCCACTGAGCCAAAAATAGATTGTCGCAGACTATCATAGGGTACGAGATCAGTTCTCTTAGGTGATGGTCTATTGGTAGTGCCGTATTTATTTGATGTCCATATTAAATCAATTGTGCATTTGCTGTTACATTCATTGAACTTTTTAAAGCGATAATAAACACATCGTAACCGTCGCGCTATCAAAACCTGTAGCTCTATATTTACATAAAATACTTCCACGAATTACGTCATAAGTTTCGCAAGTCCTGAAGTTATATTTCCGCTTATAAACACACAAGGGCACTCCATAAGGAAATCTAGAAATACTCGCATAAGAATATATCTTAAATATACTTTCCATAAGATTCTGAACAGGAAATTGAATGGATCCATCTACTGCACGATGTAATGTTAGGTAACAAGCTCCTTGATATTTACTTTATAATGGTAATATAACTGAGTGGAGTGCAATTTGGTCTGAAATCATACGAGAGTATGATTTTAGAACAAAATTGCACTCCACTCAGTTCTATTACCACTTAATTATATTCATTTTGAAATCTTAACAAACGAGAAACGTTCGTAAATTTTTTTTTTTACAACAAACTAGAAAAGTCAAGCAAGTAGAGCTTTGAAGAAGGCAATTAAAATCTAAGAGCGTGCGCGAGCAATCACGCAATCCCTACGCTGTGAAATGGCTTCTTAAATTCTGCTTATTGATTGGTTCAGCATAAGGTGCAATAACAGACACAAAATGAATCCAGATGCAATTTAGGCTGAAATCACTGCTGCTTTTGACCAATCAAATTGCAGGAAACACCAGTGATTTCAAAATGAATATAATTATGATCATTAATTTCAGTAATTATTCCACTCTTCCTAAAAAGCACCGTATATGTATGTGCTCACGAAAGCAACTATATAGCAATTGCAATCGCGTCATTTTGTTTTATTTGCCAAATGTATTGAAAATATGGTCGTAATAATCATCATCTTGGAAAAAGAAACTAGCACAATTAGAAACTAAAACACAAGCTTTCGATATTCTGACATTATCTGGGGAGTGGGTTCACAATGATTTTACAATTATTCACCGAAGTGGAGGTGAATAACTGTTCTATCTTTTCTATCTGTTCTATCTATTCCGGAATAGGAATAGATAGAACAGTCTCTGGAAATCACTGGTTCAGGCATATTTTGCACTGTAAGCTACAAATGCTTGCTGACATATGATATTCAGGATACATTTAGTATTCCAGTGGCTAAAAAATCCCAGTACAAGCGATTTGTAGTGATCATTCTGTGTGTTCTTATTCCGGAATACGGTCAATCGAACGCACCCTTAGTTTAAGCAAAGAACTGACTTGAAGAGAGAGAAGTGAAGCCTTTGAAAACAGTTTATTCCTCATGGAAGTATCAAGCGTATCAGATAGGTTTCAGGGACAATGCCGGGGTTTTCCCCTAAGCTTAAAGAAGATCTACAACGGCTTAAAACTCTAATTAATAAAGAAGGTAAAAATGTCAGTTATACCTGAAGTAAAGTTGTGACTTGAAGTTTTCAATAAAATACATTTTTGAAGTTATATTAGTTTAACTTTTTCATCAGAATTACTTGAGGATATTTCAAATGCTGTTACATGTATATATCAGTTTCTGCTGTACCACAATACTTGGTGATAACTTAGGCCGCGTTCACACTTGGTGCCAGAGTACATTGCCTGAGCAACGGCACGATACTGTGGTTCGTTCAGAGTACTGTTGCCCATGAGTATCAAGGAGTGTTCACATTAACGCCGCGGCAGGGTTTCTGGGTAAAATGCCTGGGCACTCGCGAAAATTGTGTGCAGACTGGTGGTCATGCCTGAGTACAAGGTCGGGACCAAGAGGCCGTGTTCACACAGGTGCCCGGGCACGGTGCCTGGACACGATCAGGGCACCAAGTGTGAACGCGGTTTTAGTCTAATATTATGTCCAGCAGGTCTCAGCCAAGATCTCAGCCAAGGTCTCAAACTGAATCCAAGTTCTGAGGCCCGTTTCAAACACCGCTTCACTCGTATGCAGAACTCAATGCTAATCAGTACCGAGCACGTCTGAAATAAACATAATACAGCATTATGATAAAAAGATCGTTTGGCAACTTCAGTTGTTACTTTAGGAATGTGAAGTTTGTTACTTTGCCTAGGATTTTCTTTGATTGCCGTGAATCACATAACAATTCGAATAATTTCCCGCCTTACTAACAAGTAGGACAAGAATCTTTCAAACGCTTCGATGACATCTTCCAATGTTCTAACCAATGCTGGCACGGGACACAGATCAAAACATATAGATCAAAAATCCTAGATCTGTAAAACCCCAGTCAAACGTTTCCAACATCTGTTCAACATCGGTACAACATCGGTACAATATTTATTGAAACCGATCTTGAAACCGATCTTGAAACCGTTTGAAATGGCCTTTAATTAAGCAAAGTCATACTTTACACTATTTGATATTTTGCTTTCAATATCTCTACTACTCATTAATTATTCATGAGGACAACTACAAGCCCAGAGGTCTCAATTTGTACAATGTGACGTAGTTTGAAACCCCCGTCAAATATCAAGTAACATATAAAAAACGAGAGCTAGTGTTTAACCAGGGGATCCAAACACCGAACACGAGGCCGCTTCGGAGAACTTCACTATTCAAAGTACTCGGGATGTTGAAATGTCTAAAAGCGCGTTAATCCCCCCCCCCCCCCCCGGGGTACTCCCAGAAATTTAGGATAGGGATGTGCCGTGGAGATGTCGAAACCCTGACCCTATCAGTAAGGCTGAAAAATCGTAAAATGGGTACCCTTTCCAAGGCTTGAAACAAAAATATGAGACCCTATTTATTTGGTGTCGTAATGATTAAATAATTAATATTTAACTCTTTATGTTTATTGAAGATTGTTACGTTTAGCGGGCGTTGAGCAAATGCACGATATTACGCATCAAGAGTTAGGGGGTCAAAATAAAACGTACGCTATTTAAGGATCGGATATTTAATTTTAGGATGATAATACAGAATATGAGAACGTTATACCAAACGTGCTTAGTAGTGCCGACTCGAGATCATGCGAGATTAAACAACTCGAAGGAAAAGTACCAGAAAATTAATGATTTGAATAGTGAAAGACAGACACGAGTAGGTGTATCCAGTATAGGCTATGGACATTGTGCTTGGATGTAAACCATCTTCAGAACCATGCCGGTTGTTTAAGTTCAAATATAATCGCAAGTTTTAGCAAGTGTGAACGGAATCATAATCAAACCAAATTTAATGAAGTATGACACTGGTATGATAACTTCAAGCATTGAGTATATATATAATTTGAGTATATTCACTTCTAGTGTGAATGTGCCTTATTATAAGTCTTGTCCATAATAACAGGGAAACTAACAGTCAACAGTAAAGAAGTGAAGTGACATGGAAAGAAAAAACCTGCCCCCAGCAGGATTCGAATCCGAACTCCCTCAGAAGTCATGGACTCCTCAGTCTTGGCATTTGAAATTTCATGCGAATTTTTAAACCCCCCGTCGAATCCGGTGACTCGTACATGAAACATTACTTCAACACCTTTCAACAATGAGTTCAAACGATTTCAAGATCGGTTTCAAGATCAGTTTCAACAAATATCTGACTTGGGCTTTATGGTTAATGCAATGGTAATGTGGCCCGATCACGTGAACTCTCATCGGTTTGTGATTGGCAGATATTTTTGACGCTATTAGCAGTGTTTAAGTTTTAGTTCGGTGTTTTTCCCACCGGTCAAGAACTAAAAATCTCGGGCGATGAAGGAAGTACTCTTCCTTCGAATTGCAATTACGCTCTTCTACTCGTGAATAAGAATTCCATATCGAGTCTGTATGAAATATTTCATCGGCGCAATTTCCATCGAGGTTCGGAAACTCTTCGAGTGAAAGCGCCGGTCTGCCGTGAAGGGGGTTGAGAAATAATTGAGCAGAAGGTGCCGCTCAGTTAAATAATCTCGATTAGTAAACTCGGTTAGCCTCGGCTTCACGGCTTCTCGGATAAAAACATATAGCTTCTTATAACCCATCAAATATTTTCTCTCGCATGATTGGTGGAATGCATCACGAGACCCGATATTTTTCTCTCCGCCAGACGCCAAATATCAGCGAATACACTCCCTGTAAAGCGTAAGCGCGTCAAAGAAAGTATTCGAAGGATGATAACAACAATAACCTACATTGTGGCGTCGAAATATGCCCTGATATTTGTCCTTGGACATTATCTGATCCTCAAAACCCACAGTTTCCCTCGAGCTTCGCTCTCGGGAACTGTTCTCTTCTCGGAACAGATAATATCCACGGACGAAATATCAGGGCATATTTCGAAGTCACAAATAGGTTATTGTTAATATATCAGTCGTATGGTTTATAAACTTGTTACCCTCCGTAAATGACTAACGTAACAAAATATATATTTTCCAATCAACGCCGGTATAACCCATGTAGCGAACATGTATGTGCCACTGTCAACAAAGCTAACAAAGTTTTGGGAACATTAAGCGAACCAATCAGTGTTCTCGATGTTATACAAAACTCGGCGTGAGGCTAATACTGGAGTATGCCGTAACAGTCTGGTGTCCCTACTTAGTTAAAGACATTATTGCCCTAGAGAAAGTCAAAAGGAGAGCCTCCATACTCGCCCTTATACAGAACAAAGGGTAAATGTGCATGCTATAAGGAACGATGCAATATCTTGGGTTGGCAATCCTTGATAAACGTAAACTATATCTCTTTTTAATTGAATGCTACAAGACAGTCTTTTATATCAACAAACTAGATTTTACTGACGATTTTATACTGGCACCAAAGCGCACTAGAGCAAACCATAGCTATAAGCTACACGTTATAAATCTGCAAAAAGTAACTGTTACAAATACTCATTTTTTGTTAGAACTATCAGCGAGTGGAATAACATACCAGGCACAATAGTTGAAGCAGGACGTTATAAACATTTTAAGGCAAGGCTTGCATTTTTTTTAATGGCCCAACAGATACTTCAGCCTTAAAGTTTGTTAGCATGCACTTCAGTAACATTTTAATTGCGTTCGACGAAGGAGAACGCATACTAATCTTGCAGTGGACTCCCTGTGGTCATGTGTGAGATACCTGTGCTTCCCCAGGCGAAAGAAATCGAGGTCCCGGGAAACTGGTAACCACACCAAAATGGTCGCTCGCATAGACTATATCGCAACTCCGCCGTCGCAGGGCACTCTGGGATGGATATCTCAGTTTGCCATTGTTGTTGTTGGGCGGCCATCTTGGCCGGATTTAACAATGGAAAGTGCCCTGCGACGGCGGAGTTGCGATATAGTCTATGGTTTGTTTTGCTCGCGATCGGTAAGTCACTTGCCTTATTTGCCGACAATCCAATGCAATGATGTTTCAAAGGTTCGCAAGTACAATTGAGCAAAGCCTGAGGAAAGTGTGTAGTACATCTGGAGGACTGACAAAGTCCAATATGGTCTGTTTTGTACCTTGAACATTCAACTCGGCCATAATTATTTAGTTGTACTGAAAAGCACAAGGAGTCCCTAACCGATAGTAGAATATTGGAAGATTGGATCGAAACGTTAGTTTTGATGCGTGTGGGTTGCCTGTGGTTTCTTTGCGCGCGAGAGTGGTTGTGAATTTATCGTAGTCTGTTTGTTTTTATCCCAAAATTGTTCATTCGCAGCCTAAAATTCGGACAATAAAGTTATCTGGCTGTAAAATGGACCAGCTAAATGTGTCGCTTATTTATTATTCTGTAGTCTGCATTAGTTTTAAGACACCGGATAATGTTTTGAGCGAGATTTAAGCGTTTGAGTTCACCGATACCTGTTCGCTGATTTTCGCTGCCGATCGCCTTGCTATAAAGTATTGAAAGGGAAGACACAGCGTTCAGAAAACCGACCAGAAGTCCGTTGCAAATTTCATAATCTCTAATTCAATTCACATGTGTGAGTTGTTTAAGCATTTTCTCACTCCTGATGTGAATTTTTTGGCAAGCCTTTTACGGTTTAGGACAACATTTGAACACATTTCATTTTCGTTTTTGTGAGCCGAGGTGTTTACTTTTTCGCTGCAACGTTGTTGACCAAAACACGACACAGTAGGGGAGATACCAGGAACATTTAGTTTGACAAAAAAATCCCTTCGGGGTTACTAAGGGGTTGAGTCGTTATGAGTCACGAAAAATGTCGCGTGACGTATCTCCCTTCTAGGATATGGTAAGGCATATCCCGTCGTTCCCCGTGGGGTTATACGTTGCAGTCAAAAAGTAAAAACCTCGGCTCACCGTGTCTTCCCTTTCTA
Organism: Actinernus sp. WN-2022; assembly: GCA_030867875.1. NCBI lineage: Eukaryota > Metazoa > Cnidaria > Anthozoa > Actiniaria > Actinernidae > Actinernus > Actinernus sp. WN-2022. The sequence goes on from JAOWCC010000936.1 coordinate 68,808,618, forward strand.
ATACATATACAGTAGTGAAAATGAGAGAACAGGTGTCCGTGAACTCAAACGCTTAAATCTCACTCAAAACGTTCTCCGATGTCTTCAAACTAATACAGGCTACAAAATAATAAATAAGCTACACATTCAGCGGGTTTGTTTTACAGCTAGATAACTTTATTGTCCATTTTTCGGATGAGAAAGTACAATTTTTGGATCAAATAGCGAAAATCAGCGAACAGGTATCGGTGAACTCAAACGCTTAAATCTCGCTCAAAACATTATCCGGTGTCTTAAAACTAATGCAGACTACAGAATAATAAATACGCTACACATTTAGCTGGTTCATTTTACAGCCAGATATCTTTATTGTCCGAATTTTATGCTGCGAATGAACAATTTTGGGATAAAAACAAACAGACTACGATAAATTCACAACCACTCTCGCGCGGCAATGAAATCACAGGCAACCCACACGCAAAACTAATATTTCGATCCAATCTTCCAATATACTACTGTCGGTTAGGGACTCCCTGTGCTGAAAAGTGAACCCGAGTGAATCTGCGATCGAAAAATATGCTGTTGGCTTGCTCGCTGCATTGAATTGTTCTGTTCGCTTTGCCGATACCAAAACTGCAAATGGTCAAGATGCTATAAATCATACCTGAAGGCTGAAGAGAAATACATGGATATGAATATTTCAGTGTGAGTTGTGAAGAAGCTTTTTAAATACTACACGTGTGCATTGTCGTGGTTTCATCGTGGTTATACAAATTAACACTGCATTCAGGGTATAACCACACTTGGATATGTCAAGGAACTTAAATATCGAAACAAGGTGAGCCCTAATATGATCAGAAATTATTCTTCAATAACAATGGACACTCAATATTCTGCAGCCAGCCTTGGTCTCACTTGAAGAAAAATTTGAATCAATATTTTATGTTCCACACTGGAGTGTAATCACTAACACTTAGTCAGTATTATGGAGACAGCCTTGGTCATGAAAACTGGGATGCAGTTTATACACATCTGAATAGGGTTGATTGTGTTCTATACTAACTCCTATGTACTATTCAAAACACTAATTGGAGTGGTATTACAAATGTTGAGAAAACAATTGAAACCCGAGAGGCGTTAGTTCTGATACAAAAAATATGTCGAACGCACTTTGATAATCTATGATTACTTCGGTTTCATTACTTCTAGTTATAGGATATATTCTATATCTTCTCTATTTGTAGAAGGAATCACATGAACTGCACGTGCTATACTTGATTTATAGATATACTGAAAGTTCATAATTACATAAAGCCCCGTCCAAACGAATAAAACATCGGTAAAACATTGGTAAAACATTGGTAAAACATTGCGTAAAACATTGTTTGAACAACAAGCTGTGATGTTTTACGGGGTGGCCAAACGGATAAAACATGTTTTATAAAACATTGTTTGCGAAAATGTATCCTGGGATTGAAACCAACCCATAATTCAACTCGCGCCTCACTAGAAAGCATCAAAACAAAGATGGCGGCTCGCTTGAGAGTACGTAAATGTCTGTCTGTTGCTTTACTGCTAGAAGAACTCGATGATGATGCAAGTAAAAGAGGAAAAACAAGGCGATGCGAAATGATGCGAATGAGTCATGAAGAATTCAAGGAAATTCTTACAGCCATCGAACATGATATTACACCTCATCAAGTAAATGGTGGTCACAAAGTTTTACGATGCTGTCCAAACGAATCAAACAATGTTTTACGGATACGAGAACAAAAGAAATGTTTTACGATGTCTTACAGAATGTTTGACACAGTTCAAACTTCGTAAAACATCGTAAAACATGTTAAAACATGTTAAAACATGTTAAAACATGTTAAAACATGGTGGCCAAACGAATAAAACAATGTTTTACGATGTTTTACGGAAATGTTTTACTCGTTTGGACAGGGCTTAAACCTTTAGGCGAGTGCAATTTGAGAACTTTCAAAATATCACTCAAGTGCCCATAAATCAAGTATAGCACGAGCATCATGCGATTTTTTGTTTACAATATACTGAGCAAACATTTGCTGAGAGCATGCGACTGTACACTCAATAACCTTTAGATTCACTCGTCATTGACCAAATTATCAGAATCCAGATATTTTGTTGAGTATGTTATAAAGCCTTGTATTATTGTTTACGTACCATGGTTGTTTTTTTGTTAGTGATTTAATTTTGTTAGGTTCATAGGGCTAACCTTTTGATTTCCTTCAGGGTGTTTCTTTTTTTTTTTTCCCAGTATCAATTCTAATTGTTGATTTTGAATCCGTATCCGTATTTGTAAATACATTTTTGTTGCACCTTGAATAAACTATGTACCGGTATGTATGGTAAAACTTCATAACAACGAATATGAATAACTTTTTTCGGTTGGCAGACGAAGAGCTATTCTGCAGTGCCAGCCAGCCTAAAATTCATGAATAATTTCTAAATTTCCCAGCTAGGAAATTTGAGTGCAGAATTTGCCAGCAGCAAGAAAAGATCAGAATATTTTAGCAGATGAAAAATACGAGTGAAAAAATTGCCAGCCAAGAAAATGTTTGCATATATAATTATATATATTGAAATATCTAACAAATATTTTCCAAAATATATCTTGTCTGATAATCATGAGCATTTATCTTTTGTTTGAAAAAAGTAATTTCAGTACCAGTGCAGTGGAAGAAAATGAGTCAAGAGACAGGAATCACAAAATATGCAGAGGGGAATTGAAATAATGGCAGGCCATTACAAGAACAGCTTGAAAAGTTTCAAATTTAATTCCATAATAGGTGTCAGACAAATTTTGATATCCTGTAGAATTCACTATTTTTGAAAAATTGGAAGCAAAAAAATGATGCAGAATTTCCTAGCTGTCAAATATCAGCCTGCAGAATTTGCCAGCCAAGTGGCACTGAAGAACAGATATTTTGCAAAACAGTTCGTTGGGTGTTCCTGAAAAAGTCGGTGTTGTTTGAAACGAAGGCAACATAGTTTTGCATCGAACCTGGAAATGGCTTAGGGAGCACAAAGACACTGCTTGGAAATACGAAGCATCCAGCAAAATACAGATCTGTAAGTCTGTGATATGTCTAATTGTTTATGAGTCAGAGATTGGTAGTCTATCACGTAGTTTGACTTGCCTGCCTCGAAGGACAATGAGGACAATCTGACATTAAGCGAGCCAACAAAAGCACAAATATAACTTATGTCAGGCCGAAGAGAACAAATATGCAAATAATTAATCTTAATGACAACGAGAGAGACAATTAATGTACAACAACTACAGAATACACCGCTAATAATTTCCCAAGCCTGAAATTTACTTAAAATATGTGATTGAATGTCATGAGCAAATATCGACAGTGTTCAGCCGCAGAAAGAGAAGCAAAGGAGACAAAATTACCAACAAAGTGAATCACAAACAACTACGTACACTAGAATTTATATTATTTAACCCTCTATTAAGCCTTGAGATTTTGAAACTGATTTTTAGCTATTAACCCACCCCCCAAAGGTAGATAACTGTAGTCATTGTTGCCATCGAACTTTAAACTGACCTATAATACTGAGGGCTCATACTTTCTTGTCCGCCATGTTGCTCACGTCAGCAGCTTTTTCAACGAGCACAACAGTGAGTTGTTTAAAAGGAAACACTCAGAATTGAGGCTTTTTAAAGCATTTCCCCCATCTATAGAGTGCTGGAGGACATCATTAAGTCTGATGAAAGCTCGAATCAGCATTATCGTGACGGAGAAGGAGCTTCATTTCTCACTTAAGCTTGACTTCTGTCACTCTAGCGTGGGCCACGTATTGTGGCTTTTTTTGAATATTGGACAACATTTGTTTGCCATTGATTGCAATATGAAGGTATTAGGTCGAAATGGCTTTAGACGAATGAAAATGAGGGGAGGGCTATGCCGCCGATTGGCATGCTTTGCGGTCAGAGTGGTTGAATTTAGCTTGCGGTGAAGGGCTTATGGAATGAATGGCTTGGTGCTGGGCAAGTTTAAGTGTTCAGGGACAGAAAGTGCGATTAGTACAAAGTTGAAAGCCTATAATTGATTTGAAACATGCATTTTTCTAAAAGATAAAACTGTTAGACGAATAATAATAAAAATATATTCTTTAACCAGGGTAAACCCTTCAGCCAATGCTGTTAGCAGTGGGTGCCCTGGGAGATTAAAATAATGTAAATAACAAAGTATAAAAATATCAGACAATAATACAGTAAAAGTATATGTACGGTACAAAGTTATCCGATAATTAATATAAAAAAAACTACATTTAAAAAAATTAAAAGTCTAAAAAACATCTCCTAATTTTGTTTTAAAAACTAACAATGATGATGTTTCTTTAACTTCTGTTGGTAGAGCGTCGTATTCATTAATAATTCATAAGGGTGCCTATCCAGTAAATGTACAGTTTATGTCACAAGCATACTCCTGTAAGCCCAGTTTCTCTAAAGTTAGAACAAATTCCATTCTGCAAAGATGTATTAATTCATTCATTAATTTCAAGTTGATATAAATACGGTGTATTCGGTAAAATGACATCACATTGTTTTGCTTTTGTGCGGTGCAAAGCCTCAAAGCATCCCAATGGATTTTAGTTATCTCAGTATTCATTTCACAAGTAGTTTACCGAACATTCGCGTGGATGTCCGCGAATGTTGTAAAAGTTTTATTTTATTTTTTATTTTTTTAGATTGTTTGCGTTATTATACGTACTTGTCCAGATAATACATCCATATTGTAAGTAGGGATTTTTATTTACTTATTTTATTTATTTATAACATTTGCCCGGTGGACTATAGGCGGGAGTGCAAGAAATAAGAATCTAGGTCCCCTCTAGGCAAGTCTCCAACGTGGTCAGCGGAAAAAAACAGTGATGTTACAGGCACACAGCGGTCAAACGTCTGCGCGTGCGTATTACGGTCAGTTTGGTGGGCGTCCGCGCGAATTTTCCGCGCAAAATTTACATTAAAACATATTACAGTGAACTTCTACCCCCAAAAGTTAAGACAAATACGTGAAAGTTAAGCTTTTTATTTTCACAGTCGACGGGAAATTGAACAAACTACAAACTGTGAGTTTACCAAAAAATTTCGTAATTTACCAAACAAGTTCTCAAGGTTTGAAAACGGGTGTGTGAACAGTGACGTCCGCCGGCTCGCTTTGTTTTGGAATATGTTGTTGATGCAAGACTGTTGACGCATGCGCAGACGTTTGACCGCTGTGTGTGTTACAGGTATAGACAAGAGACCATCACATGTGATGGTCTCTTGGTATAGATCGATAGGGATTTACAAATAATTATAATAGAACAATTATTAAATGTTACTTTACAATTGTACTAAGTGTTAACTAAGAACCAGCTAGATGTCGACGATAGATACTATAAATAAGTATTGACCTAATGCTTAGGAAAGATAATAAATCTTCTATGGTATGAAAATGAAACTAGCAGTGGCAGACTGTAGAGGGGTTAGGACTACGACAGAACGGACATATGATTCGCCACGTACGAATGACTCTAGCATCAAAGGTGGAGTTAAGCCTGTTATACAATAAAGGAGGTTTGAGCCTTGACTTGAAGGATGCCGTATAGACTGAATCAGAAACACGAGTAGGATAAGGGAGAGAATTCCGGGATGTTGAACGTTGCAGTTGAGTTGGAGTGGTAGTCCACACGAGCTTGAAAATAACGTGTACGGCGGCACTGAACAGAGTGTGGTTCATCGGAGGGAAATATCCATCTTCAGTATTTGTTAGCTCAGAACATGAAAAACATGACGGGACAAAGTAGCTGCTAATAAGAAAAGAAGACGGTAGGAGCAAATAAAACATCTTCCCGCCCATTTATAAACTTTGTTTATTACTTACCAAAACCTAAGCCTAAAAACACTTTACTTTAGTAAAGTCAGCGGTCAACGGTGGCCAACATTTTTAGAAACCTTAGAGCTTTCCATTTTAAGTTTTCACTCAGTATAATTATTATTCCTAAGAACTTAGATTCGCATACTCTTGTAATAGTGTTTGTTATCTTCAATTTTTATGATTATCGAAATAGAAATAATTATTTTATTACTGAATATCATAATTTTTAAATATTCAATAAGAGTTTATTGGTTTCGAACCATAATGTAGCTTTATTAATTCAGTATTAATAACGTCATAACCTTTTTGACAGAAACACAGACACTAAATCCATATCCACGAAATCATAATTCTTATTAATCATTGTGTTCATCATGAGCGATGAATAAGTCGGTTGATTTTGTTGTCCTTGAACGTTTTTTTGTTATGTTTTATGCACAATCTTTTGCACGTTACGTCATAGCCGCCATGTTGGTTTACAGTTAACAATAGATCAAGGGCACCCAACGAGTACTTTTTGAAATTCGTTTGAAACCAGTTGTATGCAGCTTATCTAGCCATTTTAAGGCGCCTACTATGTCTTTTGACGTATTCTAGAAAGCTATTAGCTGTTCTGATTTTCTAGGTGGAAATCGCGTCAACCGAAAATACTATGGCAAAATATTCCCGGCCTACGAATTTGTTAGTAGCCTAGAACATAAACAAGAATTTTCTAGCCCAAGTAACTTCATGTTGCAAAGTTTTGTGGAGGTACGAATTTTTTAGGGGTTCTTTTCCCTTTAGGCCATTCTTTTAGGTGACCTCCATTTGCTAAAGGTTTATTCTTTCGGATTTTAGATGTCAGAATTTCTTAGGGAATGAAAATGTGTTCTCGAAAACTTTAGGAGGCCGCTTCACTTAATGATTTGTGATAATATGTTGTTTTTTTCCCATTCCAACCAATGTTTTTTTTCCCGGATCGTTCTGACTCTATTGATCAGACGAATTGTGACGTACGAATATTTTAGGGGAAACCTTTTAGTCTCCCTTTTCTTCTATAATTTTCTAGGGATTTAAAACGAATTTTCTAGCCAGTATTTCATAAAAAAAATTTTAGGGACAGTTTTTTCAAATCCGAAAGTTTTAGGCTAACTTACTCTCCCGAACAGCTTTTTAACCGAAAACTTCGTTGGGTGCCCTTGATAGATTCTTCGTTAGCTTCTTTTGTTCTGTGATTTTAGAAAAAAATTCGCACATTAGCAACAAAGAAAAAAAAATCCTGCATGTATTATTGGAGAAAAAAATATCACGCAAAAGGCTGTCAGACAAGCACCTAGAGTTCAAGAGGTAGATACTGGTATATTGAATAATCTATTCTCCAGGGATCCATACCTTCCAAACCAGTGAATAGTATTTTTATTTGTAATACTGAGAAATAAACCACTCATAGCAAACTACATCCGGGTATTGAGTGGCGTATTTTCGATATCCTCCAGGTGAAATGACGTCACGTTTGCCGCCTTTTGAACTACAAATATGGCGGCAGGTTTGTGAAATCACAAAGGAAGATATAAACAGCTTAAATGAGCTGCATGACAATGAATAGTCCGAGCACAAAAAGCCAAATACGATCTAAAACTCTCTAAAGATTTTCTCGACTGCAACGAAGAGACAAGAAAACCCGATGAAACTCTCCAGAACAGCTTAGAAAGATCACGAAGAAGTTTGTACTGACAGTAAGTGCAATGAGTAGATAAGAGTTCTTAGAGCAGTTTAAAGAGGCCGTCTCACCCACAGTGCTCAGCGTGCTGTTGTTATTGTTTATATCCGGGACTTTGACCCCTTGTTCACGGCGGGAACTCACGAACTTTATGTTGGTGACATGATAATTTTGATTTGAACATGGATGACCTTGATGAAACTAAGAGTACCTTACAAGTTGAATGTGAAGTCAACAAAGTGTTATACAGCAGTACTTGGCTGTACTATAACATTTACCGCTCACCCATCGCTGCTATAAACAGACTGAACACTCTCTCCGGGTAATACTAATAATTATGAAAGCGAGAGGATTCTCTAGGGTTTCTCTCCTCGGTTTTTTTACTTGCAGACAGAGAAAGAGAGAGAGAGAGAGATCTGCTAGCAGGCAATCTCGTTGCTGGCAGTAGCAGAGAACCAGTTCAAGAGAGAACAGTGAACGAATTACAGCTCGTTTCAATGGGAAATTATTATCACGGCGGCTCTGTTGTCAAATTTCGTGCGACTATAAACTTTGATCGATCCGGTGAATCCGAAAATCTCGGCGAAATCACTGTGTGAAAACCCTTCGAAACCAGAGAGAGACCTGTTTCCACAAGTTAAACGCCGAAGCCCTCAAAATTATTTTAGGAAATTGCTCAATTCTTTTCGGGTCGACCAAGCGGAGTTTCGTTGCCTATAATATTTTGTTGACTATAATATTTACCGCTCACCCGTCGCTTCCGAACCCTGTCATCAGTACTATAAACAGAGAATACTAATAATTATGAAAAGAGAGGTTTCTCCCCTCCGCGTTTTATTTTTCCCTGCAGAGAGAGAGAGATCATCTGCTAGCCGGCAATCTCGTTGCTGGTGCCAGAGAACCAGTTCAAGAGAGAACACTGAACGAATAACAGCTCACTTGAATAGGAAATTATTATCATGCAGTCTCGGCGGCTTTGTTTGTCAAATTTCGTGCGAGTATAAACTTCAAATGATCAACCCGGTGAATCCGAAAATCTCGGCAAAATCACTGTCTAAAAGCCCGAATTCCGCCCTTCCAAACCAGAGAGAGACCTGTTTCCACAAGTTAAACGACAAAGCCCTGAAAATGATTTTAGGAAACTGTTCTTCGAGTGGAGTTTTTGTTGCAAATTGTGGTCACGTAAGCCAGCCACGGTGTTCAAAAACCCAAATCGGCTCAAAGATAGTAGATACTCGAACTAAGCGCTAATATATCTTTACATATAAAGATTAATGGTCAGAATAGCTTCTCCATGTTGCCGGTGGAAATCGTGGACACAAACGGACAATTGTTTACTTTCGTTGAGGACGAACGAGACTGGCATCCATCAGAGAACTCAGTACGGCCGTCTGAAATAAAACTAAAATGTGCATGACCAAATAATTTAAAACACTTAAATAAGAGGCTCAATAGGAAGAGCAATAAAAAAGGTTCAACCTAGTATGATTTTTTTCACGATAGCTGGAAGGATGGCAGAGATGCAGAGAAGATTAAAACCACTACCATAAAACTCTGGATTGTGATGGCATCGAAATATGTGAGCGCGCTAAGCACTGTGGGTGAGACGGCCCCTTTAATAGCCCACTTCCGCGATATGCTTTACTTGTCACGCACAAAGGTTTCAATACGAGGCTCCGTGCTAAATTAAATTTATTCTTTTCTCTGTGAAAAGAATAAATTTAATTTAGCACGGGGCCTCGTATTGAAACCTTTGTGCGTGACAAGTAAAGCATATCGCGGAAGTGGGCTATTGTCCATATAATAAAAAGAAAATTACACGGTGGTTTGAATATATGACGTTTATCCTCTAGAGTCCAAAACATTCGCTGCGCTCACTCGTGAAATAACTCTCGAGAATAAATTTCACTGATATATTCGCACCACCGTTTATATCCTCTATATAACCGATGATAAGACTAATGCTGTAGCATATTAGAATAATTAGCAACTGTGCCAAGGTTTGAGAGATGTTTATAGCTAGGAGTCTTAGTGAAGTATATCCTGATTCACTACTAGCTTAGTGAGCCGAGTTTTAATTTAGTTTAGGCTACTGGATAAATATAACCAAAGTAGTTTTCACTGATATCTTCAATTGTTCGTTCTGGAGTAAATATAGCTCAAGTCGATAGAGCTATTCTCAAGCTGAAGCCGATTTTCTCCAGGTTGACCCGGCGAACACAAGGTCAAGGAAAACTGATCGACTGTTAATGGCAGAATTAATAATAACTATGTGAACCGGAGAATTATAATAACCTACCAATTTACAGCATACCTTTTTAGATTAGAATCAGTGCAAAGATGACATTCTTCACGACACTTCATTAACATTTTCTGTCGGGTCTCCAGCGTTAGTTCATTACTGCAAAAAACCGTGAAAATCCAATACCGGATTATCACGTGGATCAGGTGATCGGCATGGGTTCAAATGTACGCTGGTGTGCGTATCTCATCTTCATCGCTTGTCATATTTTGTGAAACCACAGGCTACCCGAGCGTAAGGGTTTTGATTAACCGTTTATTTTACAAGACTTGACTGGGAATCTCGTACAAATGTCTTTAAATCAATGAAGTCATATTTTTGCCATCCAGTTCAACCACGTGATTGCATTCCTGCAAAATGCCCATTCGTGCGTAAAAACTACTAAATAAACAAGTCCAAGGACTACAGAAAAGCTGATCGAACAACGTATATTTAGAGAATTCTACGATATTTCGGCTGGCCAAACCAGCCTTCTTCAGGTAGATCTTACTACACTCGCAATTTCCACGAAGTATCTTATATTCTCCTAGACAATTTGCATAGTGCTCGATGTGTCATTCCCGCTCAGAGAAATGACGTAATATACTGACCTATCAAAGTCTTCAAGTTAGCTGTCTCTTGGACTTCAAAATGATGTTCTACTTAATAAAGGGGAACTGAACTCTAAAATCAACCCGTCTATTCAAAGATGTATTCCAAATAAATACTAGTTCTGCTATTTTATTTTTCTGTGTTGCGTGTGTATGAATAGAAAATTAGTTTTCACGTTCGATTCTCCGCTGATAGATCTATATTGTGTGGCGGCTCAATTCAATGAAATTCCCCATATTGTACGTCACGGCATACCAAGGAAAAGCAATTACACCTCCAGCACAAAGAAAACACAATGATATGCAATTAGAAGCATTAGTCCAACGTTTCAATGCCAGGGCCTGTGCCTGACGTCACAAATTAGAAGACTTGAGCCGTCTGTACATATAGCGGAGGTTGTGAGGAGGGTTTTCAGATTTTCTCTTCATAGATGCGCAACACAGAAGAATAAAATAGCAAAACTTATTTATTTCGAATACATCTTTGTATAGACGTTGGGTTGTTTTTAGGGTCCACTATGATCAAAAATACACTTTTCCTGTTCCGGCTTCAGAATTTGAAAGTATTAAAAAGTAATGCCAAAGCTTAAGTGCGATTATTTTTACCGTACATCCAAGCTCCGACTGTCCGCTGTTACTCAATTCAGAATTGCTGGTTTGCGATCAATCCCCAGAGATTCATATAAAGAAAGTTGGTTGATCTAACGAGAGAAACAAACAAGCAATCTTAACGTCAACCAAGTAGGCGGCGAACTTTTGTTAACGTTCAACCAAGTTTAAAAGTCAACAATAGAAATAACCTACGGGAGACGATACAATCTACAAATCTCACCTTTCTCCTGCTATGGCGACTGGTATATCCCAGACGGGTGTGTACGTTTGCCGTGGTTTGTCCTTCGAATCTCAAAAAACTGAGGGGGAAACTGACAGAAGGAAAGACAATCAGGACATAAATGCATTTATGAATGGTCGTTATAAAATGCAAAAACAGTCAATGGAAAGTGTGGAGGTCTAGCTAGAACAGAAGTCGATTAATATGGACTTCTGCAAATATGTCAATATAGATGTACTTCTCATCATGTTTTCGCAAATTGAAATATTTTTTTCAAATGTCTTGCGTCAGGCAATTGAAAAAAATTGGACAATATTCCATATTTTAGTATTATTCGACATATAGTATATATGTATTTTTGTGTAGGAAAACGTTTTTGGCATCCCTTGTAAATTACAGTTCTCCATTACATCATTATTTATAACATTAATACCGACATACCTTTATGGACGATTTAAAATAAAATAAAATAAACTGTATAGGAATCTTAGAGTTATCTAAGATCTTACTGAGTACAGATCGTACAGAAATAAACGTTACCAGAAGTCCTTACGCAATATCAATTAAAATTCAAATTACAAAATAAAAATGGAGCCAGTTTTGCCGTATTTTGAGTAGAAAACCCGAAAATGTGTTTTTTTGTAACCTAACCTTAATCTCTCAAAGTTACTTGCATAACCTAACTTTCAAAGTGGCGCTATTTCTCGAGCTTTTAATGGATTTCGTGTAGTAACACGTCGAAACAACGGTCTCTTCCAGTACTTTAAGACTAGCGTGCCAGTTTTGCCGTATTTTGAGTAGAAATACCAGAAAATGACGTTTTTCTAACCTAACCCTAACCTCTAGCTCTGAAATAAAGAAATTATGGGATAGATCTGAGACAAAGGCATTATGGGATCGAAAGGCCAGAAAAGTCCGATACTGTCATTTGCTATTAAAATAAAACACTGGAAAGCGCGTTATTACCTCTTCAAGTGAACAAGCACACAAGATGAAGCATGTTAACACGAAAGGAGCCTTCTTGTCTAAGACTGTTTTTGTTTTAACGTGCTTCATATATATATTTAATATATAATTATCGATGAAATACCAGTGTATATTCCTTTCTAAAAAGTGATATCTTCACACGTGAAGATATAACTAAAAATGATATCTTCACACGTGAAGATATCACTTTTGAAAATATGGGTGGTTTTCAAAGATTTCTAGCCTTTTTAGGAAGAGATTGAAACTGGTATTTTATCGCTAATTATATATTAAACAGAATATTACATGGCCGCTTGGAGATACAAATTTTATCTTCTCGTATTGATGAAATATCTTACTCGTTCGCTGCGCTCACTCGTAAGATATTTCATCAACACTCGAAGATAAAATCCGTATCTCCGCGCGGCCATGTAATATCCTCTATACATACAGCTATTTCAATTAATGTTGTCTGGGAGATAGGGTATCAGAGAATAAGGCATTTTAAAAACGTCGTACGGCTTTACACAGGCTAAAAATGTAAAAATAAACCGTAAATTAAGTAGACTTAGTCGTCTATAACTCGTAACCATAATTCGTTTCGGTGTGGGAATACCCTAATGGCCTATTACCTGATGTCCTATTTCCTAACTCATAGACAACATTAATTGAAACAGCTGTAATCAGAAAAATATTTTAAGTACATGTTAAATGTAGATGATAATGTGGATTTAGCATGATGGCGTACGAAGTTAAAGTTAGCGGCAACAAACTGACCTTATCACTTATGCTTGTAGAACGACATTTGGAACAGATAGTCTTATAGGTTCTGATGCGGGTCTGGGTCAAACGTTGATAGCAGAAGCGAATGGTAGTGCGCGCGAAGTAATTTCTTGAAAGAAGCTATAGAGGTGCTGGTTTGAATTTCAGGTGGCAAGGAGTTCCATAGAAGCACGATACGATTAAAATAGGAATATCTAAAAGTAGAAGTTTTATATAAATTAGGTTTGTAACCAGAACTAGCGGAAGTGTTTCTGGTGGCTTGATGACTGCATGGGAATAGGGAAAAACGTAACTATAGTTATATCCAAGCTCCAGAGATTGATGCGGCATTTACAAAAGTATACCAGGTCTAAGTATTCTAGCCTGTAGGAGACAGGAAGTAAATTTAGCCTAACTAACCTCTCCCTATAGGAAAGATCGCGTAGAATAAACTTGGTGGCTCGGCGCTGCACGCGCTCGATTAGCAGGAGATCCCGCGTACTCGACTGCGGGGCCCACACTTGGCTGCTGTAGCACAGAACCGAGCGCACGAAACTAGTGTATAGCGCACAACGAAGATTTGAATTGAGAGAGGCAGGAGTGTTTCTCCTGAGAAACCCTAGCACCTTGTTTGACTTAGCAACTATTGATACTACATGGTTAATATGCCAAGACAGATCCTTTGAGATAATAATGCCCAAGTCCCTTTAATAGTGAACTGGACTCGTTTAGCAGGTCAGACCCTATGTTGTAACTCCGAAAAGGTGGATTGCGTTTCCTAGTAATCTTTAGTACTTCTCGTTAAATTCAAATACTCCGAACTAAAATTAACTTAAAATTGTTCGATTTTTGAACACATCGAACTGAATCGAACCAAATCGAACTTAATGGAACTGAGTCCATGGATTCAATAATCGACTAGTTCGGAAATCGAACTCACACGGTATTGTGCCTATTCGATTTTGCCGGTTCGATTACCGAACTGAATCCATGGATACTGTTTGATTCACTTCGATTTTTGAACATTCGAGTAGGTACGCCGGGAGAAGCGGTGCAATGTTTAATTCAGAAGAGTAAAGTTTGGTGGAGGAGAAACAACCAACACAATATTGAACACTCCGGATGCCGTTCTGTAATCACTTCACTCAGCACACAGTTTAATACATGAATTCGAAAAACAAATTATACAGTTGCAATATATACTGGATAGAGCTGAGAGATTTATCATAACAGATCTAGATACAAAGAGGTTATTACACGGAAAGTTGTGTAATATGGCTGGGTATTTTTACGAGTCAGCTTTATTTTTTCGAGCCTGAAAGGCGAGAACAAATAAAATCGACGAGTAACAATTCCCAGCCGTATTACACAACTCTTCGTGTAATAAATTGTTTATTATACGACAGCTAACACGAACAAAACATGTTTCTTTTCGCTTACCTTACTGCTCTGTTTGAAGAAAATCTTGAGAGAATAAATCTCGAGAAGAAATCTGAAGTTTTTTTCGCGCGCTAAAAGCTGATTGGCTGTTACTGAAACACCCCATTTCGATTGGCTCTCGTGCTTACAAAACCTTTTAAGTGTTGAATAAACCTGTGCAAACCTGTTCGCGACCCGTGTAATGCGGACTCATATTTGCACTCGTTTTAGCCCGTATCTGCACTCGAAAACGCCAAGTCGTTTAATAATTAACAGTTATTCACCGAAGTGGAGGTGAATAGTGGTGGATATTTACCGAGCCGCTTCGGCGAAGCGGCTCGGTAAATCTCCACTACTATTCACCAACACTGAGGTGGTGAATAGCCAGCACCAAATATTTATTTTATTTTCTGTCAAATGGACAAAAACTTGCGTGAGGTAATTGCTGCTTCGCTCGGAGGTGAATTTGAAATCATAATTTTTTGAAATCATATTCACTGTTTGAGTAGCCAATCAGAGCGCGCAAAAAGTGATATTCACTGGTGTGGTATCAGTTCTAATAGGTAATACTGCTCATTCCCGTATCAACGTTAGGTTTGTAAGCGCTTTATACTGGGCTCATTTTCAAGTAGAACCGGCTGCCATTTAACCGCGATCTAGTTTGTTGCACAAGCCGGCTTCAAGCTCCCGAATCAAGGGATCTTAGACAAAATATAATGTTTTCCCGCGTAAAAGTTATTGTCAATGAGCTAACGAATGAAAGTCCTTATCTGTTGTCGTAATTCGCTTGTTTCTGGATCCTTTATAAGTAACATTATATGTAACACCCCTCGGTATTTTGCTTCATGCAAGATCAAGCGTTGCAGTCGTCCGTACATATACTATGCAAATACTTCCGCCTCTTTCCATTGTCAACTATAGTCGGTGATATTGTGTTCAAAATCCTGGACCTATATGTGTGCGTCGTCAAGCGGTATGCAAAGGAACAATATATTTGGTGTTGGTTCTATGCGGCATTCTTCTCGGATTCCCGTTCACATGGCTAACAGGCTATGTGTTAACAATAGCCACTGTTCAAGGCGTCTATCCTACACAAAGCATCACTATTCGAATCTGATCAATATTCCCTTAAATGCTCCTACTATCTTTTTGAATGATAAATCGCTGAGGCTTTGTTTAGTTAATGCGCGTTCGCTTCGAAATAAGTCCGCTGACTTCACTGATTATGTTCTGGACTCACAGTTTGACCTGGTTGGGTTGACTGAAACTTGGTTTACCGCTGAGGATGTGGCTGCTCGTGCACTGGCGACTCCTGACGGCTACAAGATTCTTGATCATCCTCGTGTGGGTCGGAGTGCTGGCGGAGGCACCGCTCTCTTATTTAGGGACACCTTGCGCGTGTCTAAGCTAGCCGCTGGTGAGAAGTCTTCATTTGAGATTTCTGAATGGCTTGTGACATCTGGCTCGTATTGACTTCGTGCGGTAATTATCTACCGCGTGCCATATAGTGCTGAGCATCCTGTGTCAACTAATGTTTTCTTTGCTGAGTTTTCTGACTACATGGAGGCCATTATATTGGCTCCTGAAAAGCTGGTCATCTTGGTGACAGGGATGCAAGGAAGCTACAGGATTTATTTGAATCATTGGGTCTTCAGCAACATGTTGTGGGGGCCATTCACATCCAAGGACACACTCTGGATCTGATTGTGACGCGCAAATCGCAGTCCGTGGTCTCTATGCCACGGGTTGATCGCCTATTTTCGGATCACTTTGCTGTTACTTGTAGCCTTCAAATGCCTAAGCCGGCTGTTTCAGTTAAGGAACATAGCTATAGGAATCTTAAAGCTGTTGACATTGATCAACTAAGAAAAGATCTTAGTGACTCTGAGTTGTGTACTTATCCCCCCCGCTCTCTTGATGCGTTGATTAGTTGTTACAACTCTACCCTCACGGACATCTTGAACCGTCATGCCCCTCTCAAGACAGGGTTGTAACTGTTAGGCGACGCCTACCATGGTTCAATGATGATATAAGAGAAGCCAAGAGGGCTAGACGCAGGGATGAGAAGCGCTGGAGGAGTACTAAGTCTCCGACAGACTTTGGACGCTATAAGACCTGCAGGAACCGTGTCACTTATTTATTGAATAACGCGCGTACAGCGTTTTATAAAGATTTTATTGAGGACAACAGTGGCGATCAGAGTAAACTTTTTAGGGCTACGAAGAAGTTGCTGAAGCAAGGTACTGAAGTCCAGTTTCCACCACATGATGATAGATATCAACTGGCTAATGGTATGGGGAATTTCTTTGTTAAGAAGGTATCTGATATTCGGATGGATCTTGATGGTGCGGCACAAAGTTGTTCTGAATTCTCAAAATATGACTTTGCTCGTCCTGTGGAAGAATCATTTAGCGAGTTTAAGCTTCTAGACGATGATGACGTTTTAGAGTTGGTGAAGAAATCTGCCAAGACGTTCTGTGCTTTGGACCCGATCCCTACTCCACTGGTAGTAGAGTGTATTGATGTTCTTTTGCCTGTAATTAAAAAGATGATCAATCAATCTCTTAATACTGCCTCCTTTCCTGATTCATGGAAGGAAGCTTTTGTAAACCCTCTTCTTAAGAAGCATGGCCTGGATCTTCTGTTTAAAAACTATCGTCCAGTTAGTAATCTTCCTTATGTGTCTAAATTGACAGAACGCTCAGTATCAGATCAACTGCTTGTACATATGTCTTCCAATGGTCTTTACCCTGCTTTGCAGTCGGCGTATAGGCAACACCATAGTACTGAAACTGCTCTTTTGAAGGTGAAGAATGACATCCTTATGAATATGAACAAGGGTCACGTGACCTTGCTGGTTCTTTTAGATTTAAGTGCGGCCTTCGATACCGTTGATCATGGTATTCTGATCACGAGTCTTCAGTCATGCAAGGTTTGGAGTCTCGGGCAAGGTCCTGGAATGGTTTTCAGCGTACTTAAGGAACAGAAGTCAACGTGTCTCGGTTAATGGGATTCTCTCTAACAGTTTTACTTTGCAGTACGGTGTTCCTTAAAGATCTGCCTTGGTCCTCTATTGTTTATCATTTACACATCCAAGCTTTTTGAGATTGTAAACGCACATTTGCCTAGCGTTCATTGTTACGCGGATGACTCTCATCTTTATCTTGCTTTTAAACCAGATTCGCAAGTAAATCAATAAGAGGCAATTATAGTAATGCAGCACTGTATAGAGGATATTCGTCAATGGATGCTGACTGACCGGCTCAAGCTTAACGATGATAAAACTGAGTATTTACTTATAGGAACAAGACAACAATTGTCTAAGATCAGCACGGGTTCTCTTGCTGTTGGTTACCACCAGATTGCTCCAGCTCAAGAGGCCAGGAATCTGGGCTGCTGGCTTGATCAGCAACTTAGTATGGGGACACATATCAATAGGATTTGTAGTGCGTCTTATTTTCACTTGCATAACATCAGATGCATTAGGAAGTTTTTATCAACTGAATCAACTAAAAAGTTAGTGCATGCTCTAATTACTAGTAAAATTGACTACTGCAATAGTTTATTATATGGTTTGCCGCAAACACAGTTGTCTAAGTTACAGCGTGTCCAGAACACAGCTGCGCGCCTTATTTGCAATGTTTCCCGCTTTGATCATATATCGCCTGTGCTCTTTAAGCTTCACTGGCTGCCAGTGCAATTTAGAATTAAATTTAAGATACTAGTAATTACATTTAAGGCTATTCACGGGCTAGCGCCAGGATATATAAATTATTTAATTATCATTAATGGTGCATCGCGTTATTCTTTAAGATCAAATAATGAACTTCTCCTTGAGTTGCCAAGAGAGCGAACAAAGAGGACATTGGGGGACAGGGCCTTTTATGCTGCTGCCCCTAAACTATGGAACTCGCTACCATGTAGTATTCGTAATTGTAGAGCCTTAGATAATTTTAAGAATGTGTTGAAAACGCATTTATTTAAGTTAGCTTTTTATAACTAAAATCTATTAGAATTATTTTATTTATTCTTTTAATTTTACCTTATTATAGTTTTACTGTGGTTTTAGCTCAATTCTTATATTATTGTATATTTCTGTTTTTAATAGTTAATTTTGTGATGCGCAGGCGATCATATATTCATGCAGCCTGCGCACTATAAATGTAAATTATTATTATTATTATAAGCTTCGAATTTCAGTTGTTATCATGACCATGAATCCCCTTCATGCTTGGCGACTCCCCGAAAGAGGTAAAGTGAACAGCGAAGGCAAAACCCTCCAAAATCGCCCGGTGGGGGGTATTCCCATATTATACGGGTACATGCCGCTCGACAGGGTATGTTTCCGTTGTTTCAAGTCTGGAACAGGGTACCTTTTTGCCATTTTGTCTGGAACAGGGTTGCAAAAATACAATTTCTTGGTCTGGAACAGGCTAAGGGTTTCAAGGGCTCAGCGGCACACCCCTATCCTAATTTTTAGGGAGTATGCACCCCCCCCCCCCCCCCCCCCCCCCGGGCACAATCGCGAAGAGTGTCCATTTTGTTTATTTCTTCAGTTATTCAAATGAGGCGTTGCTATTATCTTGGGTATCCATCTTTCATCGTTGTCCCATAGCAGCTGTCATTTTCTATATGCGATAATTAACAGACAAGACTGAGGACAAAGGCCTGAGTTGTAAGGCGATTTGAGCGAATTTTCGATCCCTGTGAATCCTCTTGTGTATGAATCTGATGAATCCACCGAGGTCGAACGATAAACAAACAAGAGACGGGCTTTCCCTGGCACTTGCAAGCAACATACTTTTATCAAAATACTGGGCGAACTTCTGATCCAAACTAAAACCTGATCAGCGAGAAACGAAATCGAACGGTGACGTATGCGCAGTCACCGGGATCGGATTATCCCTATTTTTTCGTTGAGCATGCGCAGTAAGAAACAAATGGGGTCTGGGTACGAGATTACACACAACCACAACGCACGTACGGCATGTCTGAAACTATGCGCCAACTATGCTACAACTTCTGTAGATAGATAGTTGCTTTTATTTAAACATAACACGGTATATAACTATTTCAGCCAATAAAATTAACAGGGTACCTTTTTTGCCATTTTGTCTGGAACAAGGTCGCAAAAATACAATTTCTTGGTCTGGCCGTGGCTATCGAAATATTGGAAGAAAAAAACGTTGAATCAGCCTTTCCCTTCTTGTCTATTAATAAAATAAAACTGTTATCAATAGAGGCCCTAACAATTTAAAAACTAATATAAATAACCCATTTGATAATATTGAACTATAAAAATATACTTAATTATTTAAAAATCTAAATACTTATCCTAATTATAATAAAATATAATTTCAAATGCTAATTTTTAAAGATATTTACTACAAAAACTAACTATTCTTGGGTTGCATATGACGTCACGGCGGCCATGTTGGAGGAAAATTAACAAAAGATTCCTCATTAGTGTGTCTTTTGTTCCGTCCTCCAACATGGCTGCCGCGTCTTTGTCTTTTGAATCTGCAGGGATTGATTGCAAACCATCAATACTATCAAATTACAAATTACGATTAAAAACTATGCATCCATGATAGTAAAAATATTTCTTGCTGGCAGTAGGCAGATGGAAATTATTGATTTGCCTAGTAGATATTTTAATAACGTCCCAGTTAAAGATAAAAAAGTTATTAAAAAACTGGGGTGACCGGCCATCGATTTATCTTTTAACTAAATTTAAAATCTGCTTCTCTCGTCTGTTTTCTAACGTGCCATATCTTAGGGAATCTAACGCTTCATCACTGCTAACTGATTTCATTATAATGCGCGCAGCATGCCTATGCAATTTCTCTAATATACCTGAATTTACTTTTCAACAGCAGTTCCAGACAGTGTCACAGTAGTCTAGTACAGGTAAAATAAATGATATTGACTGCATACATGCTGCTACGATGTGATTCCACGGTCTATTGACAAGTGCGCGCGGCTTTGGAAGTGAAGACCTATGTTCGAGTAGTTAATAATGCAGTTTCCAAATCCTCCGTGTTTTTTTTGGGGGGGGGGTGGGTTATTTATCTCTCACCAGAAACATATTCATCTACTTTAAAAGTCTAGTTAAATCTCTTAATTCGGTTCTAGAGAAACAGTATATCAATAAATGGAGAGACTAAGAGAGAGATGAAATATATAACGGAAACAAGAAGTCAAAACTAGAGTTATATTCAGCAATTTAACTTACTTATGCTCATGATCCAATAAATGGATCAATAAAATTGTCCAAATTGTTTTTATAAAAACGTCAGTTCGACCATTTGAGTTTCTTCAGTTAAAAAATAATAATAAAAAAACCGATAATATACAACATTAGGGTGCGGCGTATATATGTAAGTGAGCATAAGCTATAAAAATAAAATAACAATGAAGATTATATGTTCCACTCTTCAGAGACTATAGGTGATATGTAAAATAGACCACCTCGAAGTTTTCGACGCCATTTTGTTTGGTATGCAAGAATTCCTGGCGCGGTTACTCAGTCCCCATACAAACCTTTGTAATTCGGACATGCTTCGTCAAAGCGCTCTGAAGAAAATTGTAATTACGGCAAGCTGACCTAATAATTCTACAAGAACCGACAACAGAATTAAAGGTAAGATAATAACGAAGATAATTTGTGAATTAAACCCAGTAGGATGACTTTTGCCAGATGATGTTTGATCGAACTCTGCAAAGAACACGGAGAAAGAAGAGACATTACGGATCACAAATGTATTGAAATAGCGAACTGAATATAACATAGGGGTTAAAGTAAACATTATATGTAGGAATCAAACTTTGTGGTTTAAGTTAATTTAGAGAGAAAGAAAAACAATTTTTGCTCTCCGTACACCACGTGCTTATGACTACGACGCCATGTTTTTGAACAGTTTACACCGATCCGATTCTGAGTGCCGAACAGAAGTCCGATCAATCATCTGGCAAAACTCATACTATACTGGGTTCAAATTCACAAATGATATTTGTTCTTAACTTACCTTTGATTCTGTTGTCGGTTCTTGTAGAATTATTAGGTCAGCTTGCCGTAATTACAATTTTCTTCAGAGCGCTTTGACGAAGCGTGTGGGGACTGAGTAACCGCGCCAGGAATTCTTGCATACCAAACAAAATGGCGTCGAAAACTTCGTGGTGGTCTATTCAAACGATATTAATGATGTAATCACAGTATCTATAGAGACTGAAAGGCAATTTATTATAAACACTATAATGAATTATATTCTTAGACTTGAATTCCTCTCTTTTCTGGAGTGTTTGCAACTGAACTGCATGCCCAATAAGATTATCTGGTTAAGAGCCTATTTTATCAGTTGATCGAAGTCATTGATACTCTCAATGCAAATGAATTTAAAATCTATAAGGCAATGAGAAATTTGGTTGAAGTGTACGAGCAAACTCATAAATAATTTTTTTTAACCATAGCGCCGATTTGTGGTTCCGAAATCTAACTTTGAGTTGATTAGAAGTTGAAGTCGTATGTTCTGTTGGCCTCTACACAACATTGGTACATTTTCTGTAACCAATCCTTCTATAAAGCGGACATCTCTTCATAGCGGGCAACGGCAGACTGAGTGGACATCTGAACAGCCTTTTACGTCTATACTACATTGACTGATGATAAACTGACCAATCAGAATACTTGATCTTAATCACATTTCAGCCACGAAAAATGTATTAAATCTCCCGCCAATCCAATGTGTTAAAGGGGCATGGTCATCGGTTTATACGCATGCGCAGTAGAGACGAGATAGTTGAGTTTTCCGTGGGCCACGTGAAATTCAACTTATCCGCCATCAATGCGAGCGTGGTATAATCTGGTCCGATTTAATAGCTTGTGTGGGCCATCAGTCCTCCAAACTTCGTACAGTATTTTAGATGTATACATGTATTAGTTCTATAGCCTTTTTTTGTTTGATTTGTGAAAGTGAGCTAGAAAATTTCGAGAAAAACACGAAGTCAGCGTGGCGTGAACTAACGGTATGTTTGTACTAGTTCGATTTATCGGATGTCATGCACTTGAAAACTATTTTTATCACTTCAAATGAATGTCGATTGTTCACATGGCTATCCTGTGTGAGCTGCTGTAGTTATTTGGAATCAGGGAAATTTCGTAAACTTTTGCAAGCATAGTGTAGCGCGCTGTTTACTCGTAACGCAGTCTGTGAATTAATAACGAGCTTGTTCGATCTATCGGTTTTCAACTCCAAAACAATTTCGATACCTTCAAGCGAATTTCGATTGGTCAGAAGACTATCCTGTGTGAGCTGCTGTGGTTATTTGGGCATCGGGAATTTTTAAAACGGGAGATTGCCTACAGTTTTGGAAGCATACTGTAGCGCGCTCGACCATAGAATGTTTATTTGCAAGTCTGTTTATAACTAGCGAGCTTGTTTGTACTAGTTCGATCTATCGGTTTTTATGGACTCCAAAACAATTTTGATAGCTTCAAATGAATGTAGATTGCTCAGAAGACTATCCTGTGTGAGCGAATAGTAAATATAAGTTAAAGATTAATACTTACAGAACGTAAGTCCTTCAACGAGTACGAACCTAGACGAACCTGACTAGAGAATCACACTGCCAACACTCGCCATTTTGTTTTCCTCGTGTAACTCAGTTCCATGGATGGGTTACCTGCGAGGCCAGTTTTCTACATATGTCCCGGCATCGTGCACCTGACAGACGTAGTTGGGTTTCACCAAAGACCGCCTTGGAATTCCTCGTGCTGTAGCTATTTCTTTTTAGTTCTTTCTTCTTTTTTGCGCCGATTTTGTTTCGGATAGCGTGTACAGGGGAATAGACCCTTTCAGCTTGCCTGTTTGTTGCCCATTTCAGACCACGTGACTTTTCCCTTGGGCACACATTAAATGCGTTTTTGTTTCAGTTCTGTATCCTGCGGAGCCCTGTAAGGGCCATCCACAAACACACATTTTATGAAAGAATATCGCGTGATACAGTGTTACTATCGCGCGATACAGTGTTACTATCGCGCGATACAGTGTGTGTATGTGAATCCGGTGCCAAATAATTTCAGTAAAATCGAATTTCTGAAATATTCACTGTCTGGTAAAAGATTATTTTAAAAATTATTAAAATTTGATGGATGTAGCTGCGCTGGAAAGCGTGCAATCGTGTTTTCAGTTTACCATACATTTGCAATTGTCTGTAACAACGAGTCAAAGTCCACGGTAAAATTTACAGAGAAATGTATGGAAAACTGAAAACACGCTATCCGAAAAAAAACCGGCGAAAAAAAAAGAAAGAACTATTATAAAAAGAAATGTCTACAACTCGAAGCATTCCCAGGCGGTCTTTGGTGATCGCTGATCAGCCTCGCTTTCGAGTGCCACAGGTAACCCATCCATGGAATTGAGTTACATGAGGAAAACAAAATGGCGAATGCTATTAAACAGTGTGATTCTCTCGTCAGGTTCGTCTAGGTTCGTACTCGTTGAAGGACTTACGTTCTGTAAGTATTAATCTTTAACTTATATTTACTATTCGCACTATTCGCGGTATTCGCTATTCGGGTTTTCCAGAAACCCTTGAGATTTAAATACTAGGCGTTTTTGTATTACTTTTATGGACTGGCAACCTCATTTTACAGCTTCATATGTATGTCGGTTGATCAGAAGACTATGCTCTTTGTGTTCCTGTGGTTTGTTTGGCATCAGAAAGTATTTTTAATGTACTTTTTGTTCGATTTTCGTGCAGTGTTTGGACATAATTCGCCGATATCAGATTTTATGCAAAATTGTCCAAAACAAGCATGTTCAACATTCTAAGAACAGAACTGTTTGTCCAAATGTTATCATATCCAACTCAACTTCTTTCTCCATCGACTCTGAAGCCATTGTTGCAATGTGGTTCCCTAATACAGGGCCGTCAGCCTTCAAAATTGAATCAAGACAAAACTGAACTCATAGTTATCAGCTCTAGATATCGTCCTAGGCCAGATCTTGAGCACGTAATAGTTGGTAATGAGCGCATTGCACCTCGGACCTCGACGCGCAATCTAGGAGTAATTATGGATCATTCTCTCAGCATCATGGAGGAACACGTAAAGAAGATTTGTAAGGCATCGTACTATCATCTAAGAAATATTGCGAAGATTCGCAAATATCTAAATCAAGGCACTGCTGAAATTCTAATTCATGCTTTTATTGGTTCTAAACTTGACCATTGTAATTCTCTTTTATATGGTATCCCTAAGTACTCAATAAGTAAATTACAGTCTGTCCAGAATGCGGCAGCTCGTATCGTAACGCTTACTAAGAAATACGACCATATTTCTCCTGTAATTATCCAGCTACATTGGCTACCCGTAGAGTTTCGTATTATTTTTAAGCTATTGTTATTAGTGTACAAAGCTCTTAACGGGATGGCGCCCTCCTACGTTACCGAACTATTGAGTTATCGCAAATATTCACGATCGCTGCGTTCCAGCAATAAAGAACTTTTGAGTATCCCGACAAGCAAACTTAAATCATATGGTGATATATCATTTTCTGTAGCTGCACCGAGACTGTGGAACGACTTACCATTGGAACTTAGGAAGTCGTCATCGATTTTACTTTTTAAAAAGACCCTCAAGACATACCTATTCAAAGCTGCATATAATCTATAGTCTGTATGTATGTATATATATATACATTATTTTATCATATAATATATATATATATATATATTTTTAGCATTTTCAGAATTTTATTCCGCGTATTATGTAATTTTTATATAGTTGTAATTGTATAGCCATAATGTCTTTTTTTTAACTTAATCTTGTAAAGCGCTTAGGACAATTAATGGATTCAGCGCTATATAAATAGTTATTATTATTATTATTATTATTATTATTAAAATGCTACTACAAATCCTCCCCTTTGCGACCTTCTCACGTATACGCTCGCTCAACTGGGAAGATTTCGATATGCTAATTAGTACTTTCTGCACGCCTACTGCGCATGACTACCAGGTGACCATGCCCCTTTTAAGGAGATAAACATATTGGCTTTTCTACTCAAGTAATTTTTAAGAGTGATAGTCCAGTCAGGTTCATATACGGTATGCAAGATAGATCTCAAATGTTAATTAGGACAATTAGTAATCCCAGCAATTTCAGATCTATTTTTAGTTTAAAAGAATTCATTTTTTAAAGGGTCTTAAAAATTTACCTTATTCAGTAAGGAGTAACTCGCAACTCTGCCTCCGATTTAACGTTCCTTGCTCGAGAAGACACGAAAGTCTAACCATGTGTTCAAACTCGAGATTGAGATTTTGTCGCAAAGGCCGCATGCTTCAATAACCTCTTCCTCCGCAGGCAACTCAATAGAGTCTCAATAGACTTGTCACAAGTCGACTACCTTGAAAACTACTTAGCCGAAACTGAAGTCCTCTCTAGCAACTCAACTGGCAAGCCGGTAGAAAAAGATAGGCCTGCTCTCGCTACCAGAAGCCCAAGTTTTGGATTATTTTTGGTTGATTTAATTTGCCTGCGGGGCGGCCTATTTCGCATTTATTTTATTTCACACTAAGTATTGAGATAAGGTTACACGCGTAATCAGTATTGTGTTAAATATAAGAAGTATAATAAATAATTAAGTGGAAATAAAGGTGTCATGATTAAACAACCTTACCGGGAGGCGAATTGCTTTAGTAATTATAACCGCTAAATTAATTTTCTAGTTATTAGGCTAGACATATCGCCTACAGAGCATTTCCACCGGACAACCCAACAATCAACTGCAGTAAGCCTCGAGCGTAGCGTTTCCGTGCCGACGGAAAATTAAATAAGCCGGTGCTTTATCTTGATAACTAAAAGGCGCGCATCTTTTCTTTTCGGGTGTTTGTAAATCACGGATACGGATGCGGATACAGATGGCGGTATCTTAAAATAATTAAATTACAAAATAAAAATACAGTTAAAAAAATATATTTTTTAATTGGCTCGGAAAATTTGCAAGGACTAACGACAGACAAAGTAGACGGAACCGGACTGGCACATTGGATGGGATCTAATCAGCAGAATTGTAAAAGTAATAAAAATATGTCCGCATTTCCGAACATATGCGACCATTTATATATATATTCTTTACCCGATTAAAACAAAACAAAAAACAAAAAAAGCCATCTGAGCAACAACCCTGATGCGATCCCATCGACAAGTGGTCCAATCCGATCCATTCCTAATTTTCCAAGGCGACTTCATGCAGTCACGGTATCAATGATACAATGATACAATGATACAATGATACAATGATTTTATTCGCATTCCCATATTACATGAATGGTATTGCTAATAGACTAGTATAAAATACACGGGGAAAAAGGAAAGGAAAAAAAACGATAATAACAAGTATATATATTTAAAGTTCATACTGCGGCTAGACGTGAAAGTAAGACGTCTCGCCGTTCAAAGGCTTTATAAATAAAGTGACCCAGTCTTTTACATATAAACGGGTCAACATTATTGAACAGAAACAGCTGGGTCTTGTCAATGTTCTTTAATCCAGGGAAATTAATACAGTATTTGCTAATATCATCAAATAGCTTGTACCTCAAATTATCATATGAATCACAGAAGAACATGAAGTGGTTTTCGTCTTCTATATCAGTTGATAGACAGCACTGGCAGGTTCTCAGCTCTCTTGGTAACTTTAAGTTACCTGTGCATGTCTACCAACTTCTATACGTAGATTATGATTTCCAGTTCTTAATTTGGCTAATATTCTTCTGTGCTTCATATTTTTTATCATGTCATAGCAATCGGAACTATTAGAATCAACTTTAAACGATGAATAAAAATAGAGCTTCGTGTTTAATTGAACAAGTTTCATCTGATGTAACTTTGATTCTTTTGTAATATTCAATGTGATGTTATGTATATGTTTTTTACTTAATTTCAATCCTTGAGAGGTAATAGAAGATTGTATATTTGGTATCGGTTGGAATGTCTCTAACAGTTTATTAACTGAGGTCATGAAGCTCGGCTTATTTGAGAGCGCGAGATCGTTTGATATCTTTAAACATTGCTTCGCAATACTATCTTCGGGGAGATCCTGGAGATGTTGTAGGAAATGTAATATATTCCGGTAAATTACTGATTTTAACGATAATCGCCCGACTTCATTCCGAGTAGCCACGTTAGGGGCCCGTTTGTTGAGTCC
The DNA here is from genome assembly GCA_030867875.1 of Actinernus sp. WN-2022. Lineage (NCBI taxonomy): Eukaryota > Metazoa > Cnidaria > Anthozoa > Actiniaria > Actinernidae > Actinernus > Actinernus sp. WN-2022. The sequence goes on from JAOWCC010000936.1 coordinate 68,836,278, forward strand.
TAGATAGTATTTAAAGAACTGCGAGTGAAGTCTTTCAATTGTATCTGTTTCCCATTTTGGAAAATTTATACTATCATAAGCCCCCCATATTTCTGAGTTGTACAATAAAATAGGTAAGAATAAGGTGTCAAATAACTTGTTGCACATTTTTATCGGCATTTTGGAGAAATCTAGGTACCGTTTTGTAGCAAAAATAGATCGACGAGTTTTCTCAGTAGACTTTAGTTTTGACTTTGAAAAACTACCATTACTTGAAATTGTGGTACCCAAGTATGTATAGTCAGGAACATTTTCAATCTGAGAACCGTCTAAGAAGAATTTATATTTCTCCATGGTAGATTTTCTGCATTGTTTCTGAAAAATGACGGCTTTAGTCTTTTTAGTATTTACTGACATCCACCAATCCTTACAAAATTTTTGTAAAGTATTAATACTTCTTTGAAGACCTGCGGCTGAGGTAGATATTAGAACTAGATCATCTGCATAGAATAATGAATTCAATTTACTTCCGTCCGAGAGGGTAATCGGGTCTAGTCCATCAGTCTTTTGTAGAGAAATTGGAAGGTCGTTTAAATATAGATTGAATAATAGTGGTGATAAAATACAGCCTTGGCGAACTCCTCTATTATATTTAAAGAATTTTGATCTCATATTTCCTGATTTGATACAACATTCCGTTTTAGAGTACATGTCGGAAATCAGACGAAGGAATTGACCACCTATTTTGTTGTTTAGCAATTTCCACAGTAAGCCAGGATGCCAAACTGAATCAAATGCTTTTCGGAAATCTACAAAACAATAAAATAATTTTCCTTTTGTTTCATTAATTACATACTTATCAATCAGAGTGCGTAAAGTGAAAATATGGTCTGCCGTTCTATTGCCAGGTAAAAAGCCGATTTGAGAATGGTGCAAAAGCTTCTTGCATTTTAAAAGGGTATGCAATCTGTTATTGAGTATAAAGCAGAACAGTTTCCCCAAACAACTTGTCACACAGATTCCTCTATAGTTTGATGGATCTGATCTATCACCTGATTTATAGATAGCGCTAATAATACCATTTGTCCATATATCGGGATATACACCCGTTCTTAAAATAAGATTAAACAATTTCGAAATAATGGGAACCAATATATTTACCTCGCATTTGAGCATCTCGTTTCTAATTTTATCAATACCCGGTGCTTTTTTATTCTTTAGCTTTTTAATTGCTTTTCTGATTTCATCTTGTGAAATTGATACGTCTAAAGAAGTCCCATGTGTGTTGGACATATCGATGTGTTTAATTTCCTCAACAATTGCATTTTGGTCAGACGAGAGGTTTTTCTCTTCAATAGAAGAATGAAGGTCGCTAAAATGTGTGAGTAGATTGCTCACAGGAATCGACTGGTCGGTTTGTTTCTTATTGTCACTGTTGAGAGATTTTAGAGAAGACCAGAATTTTCTTGGATCTTTCTCTTTGACAAGAGAATCTATACTATTGTTGTAGTATTCTTGTTTCTTACATCTCAAAAGTGATTTATAGCCTTTGTTAATGTCATGGTATTTTTGTCTTAAGCAAGTATCCAGCGGATTCTTGTGTAGATTGTTAGAAACTTGCCTGTATTGATGCCGCATATTTTTACACTCATTATCAAACCAAGCATTAGACCGTTTTCTTTTTTTCTTCTTGGAAATCGATAAAGAGGTTTTAGCTGTTGATTCAATTATGTTATTAAACTGAGAGATAGCCTTGTTAACATCATTGCGGTTTTGATTAAAATTTGTGTCCTCAAACTCACGTATCAGATGACGTATGCGTGGTGACTGTAAAGAGTTACTGAATTTATCTTTGGAGTCAGATCTCCAAATAAATTGCACAGGAAGTTCATGTAGATTGTCATTATCTGAATCAATCACATCAGGTACGGGTGTTATGTTGAGCCAGCCAATAAGTTGGGAATGATCCGATAATGGTGTGGGTTGTTTAACTATAAAACTATCGAATGAATTAAACAATTCGTGACTAACTACAATATAATCAACAGTACTGGCTCCCTGCCGTCCATTAAAAGTCAGACGCCCAAGTGAATCCCCTTTAAGTCTCCCGTTAAGTATAAGTAAGTCAAGTGATTTACACATCTCTAATAAAGATTTGCCATGGCTATTTGCATTACTATCTATATTTTTCCTTTTAACAACATTCGATTGCAAAGGAAGACAGTCTGCTGGAGTATGGTTTGAAGTGTCCGCCTCAATGGAGTCACTTAATGTACCAGTACGGGCATTTAAATCTCCTGCTAAAATTACACGACCGTTTCGTTGAAATAAATTTATATCGCTTTCTAAATCTGAGAAAATATCAGGGTTGAAATATGGGGAATCACACGGAGGAATATAACACGAGCACAAAAATATATCTTCATCCGTATTGAAAAATACCTTGTCCAATTTACACCAAATATAATCATGGGATTGTTTTATAAAAGAAACACCCTTTTTCATTAGTGATGTAACCGCGAGTAGAACTCCTCCAGAGAATCTTCCGGATCGTTTAACATTTAGTTTTTTTGGTGGATTAATAGCTATGATATCAAAACATGGGATGTCTAGAGCTTCATGACCCCATATTTCAGAAAGGATTAATAAATCACAATATTTTATGTCATTCAAAAAATCATTATTTACTAATTTATTGCCAAAAACAGAACGACTTCCGAGACCGTTTAAATTCCAACAGCTCAGTTGTAATAGATGTGGCATGACAGGAGACTGTGCTCTACCTTGACACATATATTAAAATGTATATATAGTATAAAATAATGATCAGATTAGGACAGATGGAAGAAAAAGATACAAATACCTGCTATGGCTAAGCTTGACGAATCATATCATAAATTTTAAAAAGTTTCATGAGGATGCTTGGGTCAGGTAGACCACCGCCATTCTCAGCATGGCCTCTAGTAGACACATCTACAGTTGGTAGTCTTCTATTAGTCATCTCAGCATAAGTTGGTGATGGCCGCTGAGGTGTATAAGGCTGCGACGGCTGGATGAATTGAGGTGCAGCGTAACTCAGCGGTGGCTGGCCAGGTGGTGGAGGGATATCTTGCCTCTGGGTGCCAGGCAGTAATCTGGGACGTGGATCCTGATGCCGAGCCCAATTATCAACTCCGTCGTGGGGATTTCGGTGGTTCCTGCGGCTGACTCGGTTGAAGATCGCATCCTTGAAGTTAGCAACTAATGCCCCGACATATCGTTTCTTCAAGTGTTTATTATCATGTAGCATGTTCACCAATATATTATTATGATTGATGAAATTAACATTCACGGGGACCGCTAATTGTTGTAATTTAACATTCATCTGATGTCGTAAGTGTTCAGCGGCGTCTGCTCTCGGGAGGAGAGTAGATATAAGAATTTTCGATCTTGGATATTTCTGTGCAGCAAGGTCTATGAGCACTTGGTACTCTTCGATGCATTTGTGTAACGGGATATGTTCAATGTCATTTGTGCCTGTATGTATTATTACATGCGTTGGGTTGTCAAATTCCATTGAGCTTAATACCTCTACAGCACTTGGGATAGTTGGACAAAACCGGTGATTAATTGTTTTATCTCGACATACTCTATTAAAATCAATGAATTTGGCATTTGAGTCAGCCAGGAAAATTACATTGTTTCCTTGGGATTGCGCCGTATCGGGTGGACTTCCACTATCTGTCCGTTGGGGTGTGTTACGTGGTTGCCGTGGCGGGGTTTGAGGTCCAACTCTAGTCCAACTTCCCTCTGTCCTTTGTTCTACACCATTCATGCGAGGAGCGGTGTCGCGGGATTGTATTGGTGTTGGCGCTGGTTCGTCGTGACTCTGTTCCGCCTGGATAGATTGGTTCCTTTGGTCACTGTTGTCTAGTGGTGCATACTGGTTTTGATGGACGGGAATTGTAACTGCCGATCTTTCCGATTCATGTATTTTGTCAGCCTCCTCAACTGTACTTGAATTTGTAGGAATTTCCTTTGCTTTGTCTTTGACCACATTCTTTAGGCTCTTCTTCAACAGCTGGACTTCCGTTCTTAATGTAGCGGTTTCCGCTTTCAATCGGTCGTTTTCAGTTTCAAGGTCAATCACTCGTGAAGCCAGTGTTTTGAACTCTGTCTTTTGTGAATGTTCATGTTGAACTATTTTATCCTCCAGATGACTTAGTGTACTGCAATAATGTTGATCGTTTTGTAGTGACGTGTGTAGATTATTGCGCATTTGCACAATATCCGCCTCTAGATCACAAATAGTAGATCGCAACTCAGAGAGTGAGTTTATGCTACGAGGAGACATGCCTCGAATGGAATCTATAGAGTTCCTACGTTTGCGTGAGTGATTATTCGTTGATTTCGGTGTTTCTGGTTTCGATTCTTGAGGTTCATCGATAGTAATCGTCTCAGCCATCACTTTCTGTGCTTTTTTTGTTTGGGGTCGAGTGTCAATAAACATTTCATTCAGCATCTTGTATGTTATCTCTACTTCAGCAGGGCGATCAATTTGTTTTGAATCTTGAGAATCTTCTCGAGACTCTTGTTCTACAAGCAACTGAAACTTATCGTTCAATCGCGGGAACTCCTTTGTAGCCCACATCTCATAGCATATACCTTGACACATTATAACACCAGTTGTTAGATATATGTGTAGAGTAAATAGCAGAGAGCCAGGATCGGTTACGGGTTTTTCAGCCGCTTTGTTCGTTTCCACTGTTTGCTTGGCCACGTGCTCGCTCGAGCAATAAACCTTCAGTTCGATACTCTCCATGATGGTCTCAGACTTGTTAGGATGGTCAAACCATTTGATGTTAAACCTTGTGCAGTCCTTCAATGCTTCAAAATACTGTTCTTGGATTGCTTGTACCCAAAAGAGAATATTAACCTCTGAAAATAGTGGTGCCACTAGAAAATATGGTTCCCGGACCATACCCACTTCTGGTCCCCCGGCAGGGGGGGACCAATTCCACTAGTGAAAACGCATTATCTTTTGAAACTCTGGCGTTGCTACGTACTTAATGATACTAAGTTGTTGAATTCCTGATTTTAAGAACTGTATTGAGTTTTGGAAATAGGCGTAATTCATTTGACAGAATGAATGTACTAAACTAAGGTTTTATACATTATGATTTCATATCATAACTACATATAATATCATATCATAACTACATATAAGGTTTTATTAAACTTACATTCTTTTATTAATAACAGTTACAGCTTTCTGACATCGATCGCACGCTCCGATGTAGCTACCTACGTCACTGCTTCGGTTTTGTCTCACACCAAGAAGCCTGGCCAAAACCTTTCGAATGTGAAATCTAAAGGTTTATGGTAGACTTTGAGAGGTTTATGAAATACGCGTGTGAAGCCTAAGTCGAAATGTTCTGCCGTAGGTACTTTACGTAAGTCAAAAACATACATCGACCCACAAATACACATATTTCACTTTGCGAGAGTTAACCCATATTATGGGTTTTGCCAGGCTTCTTACTCGGGAGCCAAAACGACTGAAAAAAAAGCATTGAGTAGAAGCCTGGGGAGGAGGCTAGTAGCCACCAACGTCTTTAACTACAAAGGAAAGTAGATCGATCATTTCTCACTTTCGCTACGTACCGTCTTGTTGCAATTGCGTCCAAAATTACCTCGTCTTCATGGTCTAGTGCTTTAAGATCTTTTGGACAGATTCGGGGTCTAATATACACAGAAATGCACCACTTTCATTCTTGCGCGCGAAAGGCCTGTGATAGGTAAAGTCTGGAAAAGCAAGCTTAAAACAAGTCGAGGAATCAAGGCATGCATGTTCGCTAACAGGCGAGAATGTTGACACAAATCGTGTTCGAGCTCTAGCACTGCAGTTTGGCGTTCTGGTATTGATGATAATAATATTGATCATATTCGAGTTTCTTGGCTTTTTGACCAGTAAACAAGTTATAATTTTCCAACTTAAACTTTGCCGCAAAGCTGCGCAGTTTTATTTCCCTTGTCGCTGCTTTGCAGCTCGCTGGTGTCGCTTAAAAATTGATAAAACCTCTGGAACTAGGGTAGTTTCAGTGGTCTTTTGCATTATCGGACATTTCGAACGCACAAGTAGTCGACGCGTACAGTGCAAATAGTGTAAACATGTATTTGACGGCTAACATGACGTCGTGACTGCAAAACCGGTTTTTCGAGAAATGTGATACCAGTTCGAACATGGAAGTGAGATTCGCAAGCCGTGCCACCATGCCAGAGGTCGCTCCTCGGTGGAGGAACTTCGCGCCTAACTTTCGCGAAGGGAGGCAGTAGAACCTCTGGTATCCAGGGTACTGAATATTATATTGGTCAAGTTCGGCTTTCGCTTGCACCAATTATGGACGTACACCTATTTCAGAAAACGTTGTCCGATCAAAAGCAACTGACAAGCAACAAGCCAAGACCGAAAGGATGCCGGTACCTTGTGCTCGTAATTAATTTATTCAATGGTTTTTTTTAATAGGTGTATGTGGAGATGAACAGCTGACTATTATGATTAAAGTCGCACCAACATGGGTGTTGATGATTTAAATTTAACTAAATTAACTACATTTAGGACTAATTTTAGTTAGTTAACGTCACCTCAGATCCAGGGGAGGCATTGACTCGCGGTTTGACTAAGTCTAGTGTCGTTTGTATAAATCAACTAAATTAAAAACATTAAAATTGTCTCGCAAATACCTCTTTTTATCCTCAGTTATTTTGGAGATCCTGTGTGTAAGTCCGGTCTTATAATTCATCCAAAATTTTCATTACGATGTATTCCATGATACTGGCGTGTTGTTGCGTACAACCGCACTAGCAAAATCAGTGCCCATTCAACATTGCGCAGTCAACTTTAACGAAACTAATAAAACCATCAACTTTATTAGTATATCTTATAATAATACAACGTTGGATATTATACCATGCACCGGACAGCTAGGTACACAAAGCAGTCAAACGGACGGCGTTCCGCATGGCGGCCATGTTGAGTCCCCCGATAGTAACCTTTGTTTTTGCTCGAGTCTGACCTTGCAAAACGTTTGTTTCTAGCCAACACACCAGGTGTTACCACGAAGTACAAACAATGTAGGAGCACGATGCTGTTTAATGGCATCAGACCAAGTCTTCAAGAGGTTATCATGGCTACGATGGTTTCATAAGTTATATATCAAAAACGAGTTCGAGTTTTTTGATTGTGGTATCCAAATACATCGAAGCACATGAATCTCGAGGGCGGCTATACGAGAAACAAATAGCTCAAAAAAATCAGGATTTCCAAGATATTGTAAAAACGAACCCGTCCATAACCAGGAATTCGACATTTTTTTTATGAAAAACCCGGACCCGGAAATCGAAATTAGGTTCAACAGTAGTCCATTACCAGGAGCGTCCATATCTACTATACCCGTGAGTCAGCGTATGACCGGTTTGAGCTATTTTTAGAACATGTTTCCCGGGTAAATGCCTTCTGACTCTGCTGCGATCGTGCATATGCTTGCCGTAATTATCGAGATTAAGAATGATCTATTGTTCTTTGAGGTGATTTTACTAACGCTGCCTTGTCCTGACTATGGTTTGATTGGATTCCCAAAGTGTTGGCACGTGAATTCCCGTGAGATCTGTTCTAAATATAGCTCAATCCGTTCATGCGCTGACTAACACTATTAAACAGAGCTAGTATGGGAGATGGACGCTCCTGGTAATGGGCTCCTGGATTCAAACAGGTTCAAATTAGTAATGTAAAAACCCAGATCCGGTACCGCTGAAATACTATTAATTCCCCAAGGGGGTAGGGGTGTTTCGTCTATGATGGTTATTCGAGCCTGGGAAAAAAACAAGAAAATCAAGTGTAAAGAGTCAACATGCAGTAATGTTAATAACATCTGATATAATCAAACCACAGACTAACAATGAAAATCTGACCCGACGCCAAATAGTTATTAAAAGATTGAAATCATTTCTGACAAAGAAAAAGATCAGGAAGCAAAAAAAAAAAACAAGCAGGCAAGTTAGCCTTCTCCCATCTCGGCTACAAAGCGAAACTCATTCCTCGACTCCTGTTTACGAACAACGTTCTCATACGGAAATAAGTCAAAGTCAGAAATAATGAATTTGGTCACTGAGAATCACTACAGAATATTGCATGCATCAGGCCGATGCAAAGTGAGTTGACTGCTGTGGTACATAAACCGTGACATTACTCTTTTGTTCATTCTTTTATACTACCCTGATGGACGCGCTTCGAGTGGTTCTAAAAGCACTTAAGAACACCAGGTGATTCACATTCACGTGGTCACGTCACGGTTCATTTGTTGATAAAGGTCATCTAGAACAAACATTCAGGCCTTATATCGACGTACACAATCTCGTACCCAGACCCCATTTGATTCTTACTGCGTATGCTCGACGAAAAAGAATCCGATTTTTGTGTATTCTGATTGGCTGTTCTGAACAATGCAATTTCACGGGAAGTAAAACATAAAGCATTTCTGGAGCGTTGATTTATTTGGACAAAGGCATTGGAAGTTGAGGCCGGGTTATCTAAACGCTAAAAACCGTTGGATTTTATCTAAATGGTGCCGCTAAAAATCTTCAGGGATTCTTAGATATTGTATCCAATCGGGAGTTCATATCACTTCATCGCAACACACATCGCACACAGTACATGAATTATCAGAATTCGAAAATCGAACGCTTAATCCAACTGGATATATATAGCCGAGGGATTTACCATAATAGATAGATAATACTATACATTCCCATATTAACAACAATGTTCGTAAGTACTCTATAGGCAGAAGAGGCATTTTCCGATTTCGTAAACTTGTGAACAGGCGTAGCCTGCCATGCAGACGTATTTTTTCACCCTCATAAATTCGAAGAAAAAAGTAACGTCTGCTTACCCGAGCGCTTAATTAGTTTCCAATATGCAAGCATGACGTCAGCACGTTTGTTTTATTTTTCTGCCCAATCAAAGCCATTGTTAGCATTTTAGTATTTTGGCGCGCAGGTGAACACTCTCCTATGATTGGTCAATGGCAAATGTATTGTCTGAATTCCTTTTAAATGTAACATTACGTCACTTTCCAGGATATGGAAGGTAAAATCTGATTGGTCCATAACACAATGAGGTGTTCATATTCGAAACTAATTAAGCGCTCGGGTAAGCAGACGTTACTTTTTTCTTCGAATTTATGAGAGTGAAAAAATACGTCTGCATAGCAGACTAGAACAGGCGCTGATCGCTTAAATATAAGCGTTTGTATCACGGGGAATGTAACGAACTCCAGCTTTCAAGGAGCTAAAATACGAGAGGATCGTAAGTAAAAATGCCTTGACTTGATTCTACGAGTTTTCAATCCCCATGAATCCTCTTGTGTACTGAAAACTGTGATGTCTGATGAATCCATCGCACGATAAAGAATCACGAGCCTGATGCATGAAAATAAAGCCTTAAAATCCAAACCAAAAAATGGCAGAAGATGAAAGAGACTCCCTAAGGCTTGCCCTAACACTAGCAAGCAAACGATCACTGTCAATATACCGGGTGAACTTCCAAATCCAAACCAAAACCTAGACCTGAGGCGCTGAGCGAGAATCGACCCGAAGAAACGACTTCTCAGGGTGACGTAATGATAAGCATGCGCAGATTCAACGGAAGTCCGTGATTCGCGGACTTCCGGAATCGGATTCTTCCAGAGCCCAATTTTTTCGTCGAGCATGCGCAGTAAGAAACAAATGGGGTCTGGGTACGAGATTGCGATGTACACTGGCACGTCATTCATTGTCATTAATATTCCAACCAGAGAACCATTGGTTCATGACACAAAGCGGCCATTTGAAATCATGTACATTAGCATAACAATTGTAATGTTTATCAACACGAAACATCGCTATATCGAAGATGCGCTCATAAAACCTTGAACCATCGACTTATTATATACATACACAGAATACAGCATGTAGTCGTATCGTGTATGGGACAAACTCGGAAATATTAGTACTTCGGTGCTACTAGCTCTGTAATCCGAATATAAATAAATTATATTATTATTATATTATTATTATATTATTATTATATTATGTATAATCGAGCCAACTCACAAAATAAAGTCAGCTGACAACACTTCTCCTTACAATTCCCGCGCTATACTGGGCAGGGGCGTAGCTGCCATTAAGCCCGGTCTTAACAGGAATTTTGGTGATTTTTTTTGTACTGTAGTTTTACGAAAAACGCTCAGATTTTGTCCATTTGTCATTTTTGCTCTTGTTTTAGGTTGATTGTCTAGGAAATATTGCATCGGAAACGCTGGAAATAGCGTTTCAGAGCTTGTAAATTTCAAACATTTTGCGCTCGTTTGGTTTGTACCTTCGGGGGAAAATGAATGGCTGGCTACGTCCCTGCTGGAATAGTAACTGACGCGAAAACAAGAGAACGAGGGTGGCGTTGATCCGCGAAAGGTTAACTGAAACAGCTGTTATATTTTAGTAGTCGGAGAGACCGCGTTTTTAATCCAGAATCGGTCATATTACACAAAGATAAGGAAATCGCGAATTGTTGGCGACAACATGCAGGTGGAATGAAGACTGACTTCGTCTTGAAAGTGTGTACACTACTTATACACGATCTAATGCGATTTGCAGGGAAAATAAAGAAAACACTCCACCAGAACAGGTTGATTTTAGTACGATGCGACCCTAAGAATTGGTATCTGCTCTTGGAATCGAAAGTCAACCGATCTTCGACGATGAGCTTTTTGCAGGAATGCAAGCACGTGCCGGGTTGTACTGGTGGCAAAAAAATCTGACTTAAATTATTGAAATTAAATTAAATTAAATTATGAGATCGGTATTTACACCTCCAATCGATTGTCGATCTTTCTGAAACAGCATTTTGAAGTTTGTTTGCCATCCAGTAAAGCCCGGCTTTCCGATGGGATCACGAACGCAATTCATTGGACATTGAAGTGATATATCAGTACGTGACTGCATGTTTCCTGCAAAAGGCAGGCGCATATTACCCAGAAAATATATAAGCAAATACCGTGAACAAAAATCCTGCAAAAATACGTTGGATCCGAAGTGAGGACCTACACAGCCAAAAGATAAACATAGTCAATTAATAATGAAAAGTCCGAAGTTTATACAACGTAAACTATTACCACAGAGATGAACTTCGTCCAACTGTACGACTACATTGTTGTCTCATTCCGAAGGGAACAAACTACCAAAAATCTAAAACGGCTGTAGAAAATAAAAATCATGTAAGATGAAATGTGCTCCTCCCGGTTAGCTCAGTGGTTAAGCTCCGGTCTGTCGTTCGGGAGGTCCGCAGGTTCAAACCCCGGCCGGACCAACACTTAGGTAGAAGGTGTTGCCTTTACTTGTTACATAATACAGTAAACGGTTAGACCTTCACGTCTTCTCGGATAAGGCAGTAGAATTATAGGACTAGTGCCAGGCCCCAATTATAGCTGCAAAAGGCGGATTTGGTGGACTAGTTCTGAAGTCAGTCTTTCGAATGACGAACATCGCATGGTATGCTGGGATTGATACTTTGGAATGCTGTATTTTTGTTGTCCAATCAGTGTTTAGTTCTCGTTGTCAAAGCGGCTCCGGTTAAAGTGGTCGCACAATAAATTAGATCGCTCATGAAATCTTAATTTAAACTAAAAATCAAAGATACATGCACTTGTGGACATACTATGGAATAATGATACCAATCTTGAAGTCCCCGAAATATTTGAAATGTATTACCTCAAAAAGCCCAGTTTCCATATGATCGCTACGATTGCATGCTGAGAAAAACGTACAGAGTGATCGTATCGACAATATGAAAACACTATCGGTAACGACAGCAATGATCACAACAATCAATAATTTTAAATGGAAACCACTTTCAGCGATCGTAATGCCGATCAATTCTGGAAAAGTTAAAGGGGCACTGTCAGTCGAATTGAACTTCTTTAACAGATCTAGTTTACTTTTTATGTTTATCATTTATTTGAACTATACTAGTTTACATGTTTCTATCCTATCTATTACTTAAGACTTTCCAAAGGACAGTCTCTCATGCAACGTAGTTTAGAAATTTCTAACCCTCGGAGCATACATATTACTGCATTGCCGGCGAGGAATACGTTTCCACCTTTTGGCCACAACTCCATAACAGGGTGGTTTTTCGTACCCGGCAGAAGACATCGTATTTACCAGTCTGGCTATATACGGTCGTAAAGCCAGTCATTACTCCTCTTCCCTGTCGTCCTGGCTGAATAGTACACATCCTAAATAAACTATTATCTTATGAAAGTGCAGTCTCTGTTAGTGTAGACGTCAGAATATTATCAGATGAGGGTTGAAAGTGCCCCTCGTATAAAGCGCAACGAGTGGAAAGAAAAAAGCTTAATACACGGGCACTTTTAAAAACACTTCGACACCATCATAAGTATACACCCTCACACACACAAACAGTCACACGGATACAGAATGAGATATGCACATCCGGGAAGCAGCTGGTAAACTAGAGACTTTCCGTATCCTGTGGGAAAGATAACAATACAATCTCGGAGAGTTGTCTGAGAACTATTCTTGCTGTTTCGCCTTCAGTCTGAATTCAGGTGCTAAATTCCGCCGGTTTGCACTCTTCAAATTGCTTATGACCGATTGTATAGTATAACATTGTTCTCGAAGCCATGTCGAGATTTTACAAGCACATTGATTCTTAATAAACCGATCGCGCGAAGAGAAAGTATCACAAAGTTCTTGGCTTCGCTGTGACATGCGCACTAATGCCGAGTACAGAATACTCGTACCCGACGGAACTGCGCAAGCTCGAGAATCGGGTTTTACCCGATCTCTCCTTCCCTCCCTCATTTTTTAAAAGAAATCTGGGCACGAGATTAGGTAAAGATTGAAGTGGGGAATATGACAGAACCATTTCGACTTAACAAATATACAGTACCTTAAACGTGTCGTGTCACAGTCCACAGAAGTCTATAACGTTATTTTTAAAAAAACACGGAGCGCACACAGTAATCAACAGGGAAGGTCGGCTTCAGATACCAAGACACAGCCCTGTGGTCACTCGCGGATGCTGCGGCCGGGAGAAATTGCTGCCAAGCGATAAGGGGCCAAGACAAATTATTTGACAGAATGCCAATTTTATGACTAATGTATAACACAAGATATTTACTTTAATCGTACGTACGGAGTTAGGGCTTCGGTGACAGCACAATTCCCTATCAGATTATTTGTACTTTCGTTCGAGCAGATAATGAAAGTCACCACTCCTAAAGACTGCTAAATTCAGCTAATAATTCTTCCCTTTGGTTATTACTAAAAGGTTTTCAAATGAAAGTGTATTTCATCTTCAATCTCATGTGGCCCGAGTGAAAGCCCAGATGGGCTCTTGTTAATTATGTTTTCACTGTATATGTCTTAATTACTATAAATTATCATAATTTCAATGTTTTATTAACACTAATGTATAGTATACCGGGAATTCTGCAAATGGACGGATATCTGTAGAACTTCGAAGGAACTAGACGGAATAGGTTTCACAAAAACGAGCCTGTAGTCTGAGATTGCCGGGTTCAGAGAGGCCCTGCTTATGAATGCTCATGAGAGACAAACGTTGGTCAATGCTGTTTAGAAGCCAAGAGATGAAGCTAGTGTACAAAGTACGTTTACGGATAACATGATATACATATAGCAGGAAACATACTCATTATCATGTCTTTGAGTCTCTTGGGCAATACGATACGGTTTGTTTGACCTTCATTAGGCGGCACAAGGGAGACTGAGGCAGAAGGAGGACAGGGAGGAAACCATACGATGCCCTGGTACGATGCTTGGCGGGCTAAAGGCTAGTGTGCAACATAGGCAAAAATTACCACATTTAGGACGTACAGTCTAAAATATATCACTATTTTGATAGCACTCTTCATTTCGTGCATGGGTACGTGAATTACTATGTTATCAGTACAGCTGCCGGCGCTTTATAAATCCAAGAGCAGTGAAACTGGAAAGAGTTTACCGAGGGGACAGGGAAACTCATAATGTCCAAGAAGCAATTACATTAGCTAGGAACCCAAACAGTGACATGTTAACAAATTTAACCAGTTCAGTCCGAAGCGGCTTTGATTTACTGCTAGAGCCGGCACGTAGCGTAGGACATAATTACGCAGTATTTCTAACTGTATCAGGTGTAGGAGTTGCGTGAAATCGTATTCTTCACTGAACAAGAGCCCATCTGGGCTTTCACTCGGGCCACATGAGATTGAAGATGAAATACACTTTCATTTGAAATCCTCTTAGTATCAAGTCGTGCTTTAATTCGCCAGTGAGAACGTCGAAAAAACAGACTGGTCTATTAATCGCTTTTATGGCATGACTATGATAACGCAGGATTCGAACAACAGAATACTGGCACATTCAAGTGTATAAATGCAATACAATGACATATTCAGACTTTGAATTTGATTGAAAATAGATCAAAACCTCGGGGAAATGTCCGGCTAAAACTGTATGAATAAATGTGAAATGAAACATAAATTTCATAGCAAGAACAAAAATTGTAATTCCTATAAATGAGAAAGCTCTTCTATTAAGCCGCTTCTCATATACACAGACTGTTTCACAAAAAAACATTTGCGCTTATCGACACAAGAATTCAGTTGACCTTTCAAATAATTTATTCTGAGGTACGCATACTCTAAATCAGATGTTAAATAAAGCGATAATTAGAAGGAAAAGTACATTAACAGACAAACTGAGAGGAAATTTATTCAAATCAAAAAGAGTTTACTTACAGTACTTACGTAACTGACACCTTCGTGCACATATGCACTGAATCGGAATGAAAGTCGAAGCCTACCTCGAACTTAACTTTCAGCTAACCTGTTTCCTTTCATTCCACAATGAATAATAATCTCATAAAGTAAGCCCGTAGCTTTCAATAAATTTGCCAGTGTCTGAATGAAACAGCTAGATCTTTTCCAATTTCTCTCACGAGTCACGGCAGAAGACAGTCTCAAGCTACAAAACTTGAATTTTGATCCTCTTCACAGTAACGTAATTTAACGTCTCCGATCAATTCCTCTCTCTTTGCTGGCAGTTCATGCTTCTTGTTCGTGTACTTGCCCCACTGAGCCGTAACCACAAAACGAGCACAGCATTTCAGTTGGCATACACTGCGTACATCTGCTTAACTAATTAGATTTGTAAAAATCTTAGCGGATCATGTAAATATTCCGCTTGGCTCAAATATGAGGGTTTCTGCCGTCAAAGTTCATGTTTTGTTTCAGTTTTCCCCATATTAGCAGACTTGTATAATGTCTCGAGCTCTCCGAATCCAGTAGAAAGACTCTGGTTATTCTGTCGTAAAACATGGACCTGACCCAACTTTAGGTTGTATTGCATCATTGCCCACGCTGGAATAGATTTCTGACAATGACTATTTGAAATTGATATCTCCTTGTCTCGCCTAGTCTGAGCTTGGAATTTTCTTATCTGAGCGCGCCTGAGGAAATCTAACCTTTGTTTGCGTGACCAGCACAGTGCAATCTGATTGGTTAGAATTTGACCTTTAACGCATGCGCAGCAGCAGTTTGACACTGATTAAAAAAATAAATAATAACCACTTGCATTTTAAGACTCGGCGCTGCCCACAGGCAGCCCGAGTAATAACAACATAGAACAAGGCAGGACCATACTAACTGACTATAATCAAAAATTACCTTCAGTTTGCCTACCTAACTCACTTCCAGACAATTCTCCGTCAAGTCAGCGCCTCATATTTGAAGTTAACAAGAGCCCATCTGGGCTTTCACTCGGGCCACATGAGATTGAAGATGTAATACACTTTCATTTGAAATCCTCTTAGTAATAACCAAAGGGAAGAATTATTAGCTGAATTTAGCAGTCTTTAGTGGCCGGTAGCGCGGTGACTTTCATTCTCTGCTCCCCTAGTATATATGTAATTTAATAGTTTTGTTTTTCTCGTATGTTGACCTTTTAATTTAAACACTACTTATTCGTTTAACACACTGCATTTGAGCAGGCATATATTCATTGTTTTGAACCCGAGAATTAACCGTACTACCGTACTTCATGGTCCCTTTCTTTAGTAGTGGGTTGTCGGTCAGGTGATTGTAAACTCTCGTCATTTAGCACAGAAAATGTATTCTGATGAATAGGGATCGGCCGGGTTGTCATGTAAGAAAGATGGCTCTTGAACAAACTGATAAGCTTCAGTAGGTTGGGTAGTCTCGGTACACTGGAGACCTTGGTCTTTCATTGTCTTCTTTTTTGTATTCTTGATTTTGTTTTTAAAGTTTGAAAGTCGGATCACAGCTTTATTATATCCGCTTTCAACTCGCCATTTTCAACTTCTAGGTCAACGAGATGACAGCATATTGATTTCGGTCTTGTATATATTATCTTGCTGCACTAATTTGTCTTCCAAATGACTGAGTTTGGTTTCTTGATTCGTGTTTTGATGTGACGAGAGTAAGAATTCATTACGCATATCATAACAGGTCAGCCTCCATGTTACAAATCAAGGTCGTTAAAGCAGCGAGAGAGTTCTTATTGCGGGCTAACAAATATTTTTATCCTCGTGAAGAATCTCAAGAATTCCGTCTCTTCCGGTGTGATTTTGACTCATGTGTATGTTGCTTTTGGAGTTTCAAGGATATGTTGATCCAAAACTACAGGCTCTTGGGGTTTTTCATTGACTTGTGAACTTGCAGGCTCTGTAATTTGTTTTGTTTTCTTAGTATAACATAAAGTGTCGAACATGTTCATGTTATCAAGCATGTCGCGCGTGACCTCTGTTTCTTCGTTCATTAAGTTCTCTACTTTCATCAGTAATCTGGGAAACTCTATCTTTGCCCATGCCTTGGCACATAACTATTCCTGTTGTTAAGTAGACGTGGATGATTGTAAGTAAAATCCTTCGAGAGCTTGTACCGTTTCCGCTAGGTCAATATCCTCGCTGGAACGAAATAACTTGATCTCAATACTCTCTGATCCAACTTACGGTAAATTTAAATCTCTGACAGTTTTTAAGAGACTCATAATATTGGTCTTGAACTGCCTTCACCCAAAATAAGATGTTCTCCTCGGATGTTTTAAATGCAGCACAGCGAGCCGATGGCTTATAGATTCCAATATCTATTTCTTCGAATTTTAGCTTTCCGGATCCTGGCCCCTACACTGGCTTCAGGTCGTCGTACGTGTCGTATAATAAAATCACTGGCCATCTGGGTAAAAAACGCGGTCCTTCGGCTCCGACAATAGCGCCAGTTGAAATATCCTGAGCCTGTTGGAAGGCTTTCGCACGAAAGATGAGAGATGAGACTCCAAATTAGAGAGAAAGTTCCTCGCGGGTCCTCCGCCATCTTGATTTACTGTATTCAATTATGTAAATAAATTAACCTGGCGATTGTTGCGTGATCAGCACAGTGCAATCTGATTGGTGTGAATTTGACCTTTAACGCATGCGCAGAAATTTTGCGACACCCAACAAAAAAAAAAATAACGACTTGCATTTTAAGACTCGGTGCTGCCACAGGCAGCCCGAGTAATTATATATAATGATTGAACGGTAGCACTAGTTTATGTCAAACGGTCAAGTAATCGATATCAGATGACATACACAAATGATCACTGTTCACTGTCTAATTTCTTTATGCGCAAGGGAGACAAGACACGTGGAGTTAGTTCACCCTTCCTTGGTCTATGCTCGCTTTCGTCGTCCTTCCCGGCCCATGCGCGGCGCATCTTTCTCCTTTCCTACCAAAAGCGCCTGTGTAGAGGCAGCACGCGGAGTATGAATGTGAAGTGGAAAAGATTTTACAACCTGAAGAATCAGGCCTCATTTAGGATCCGGCGTATTTTTTTATTTTCGTTCACGGTATTTAGATATACATTTTCTTAAATGACATGCCATTTTCTAAATCTTCAAACATTCAAAATTCTCCTACCTCAACGGCGGCGAGCGATATGTCTAACTGGCCTGTTTATTTATGGCATCCTTAGTGTGACCTGCATTGTACGGTTTACCGTAGTAAACTCAACTTTGATTAGTTGCTCCGACAACGGCGGCCCCGGGGGTGCTTATGTGATAAATGGGTAGGTATGTGCAGTCATGAGGATCAAACCCTGACCCTGTTTGACCCCAAAAGGGAGCTCCAAAACCCCGATTGCCCTACTTTTTGTAGAAACGAACCCTGATTGCCCGACCCTGACAGGCCATATTGGAATCAAATCCTGACTGCTCAAATTAGGCTTCTACTCAAATTTGGTCCAAACCCTGGAGTCCTGAAAGACTCATCGACAAATTCGTATAAAGTAAACCGAAAAAGAAAAAAAACATGTTGTTTACCTGCTTCGTCGATTTAAAAAAAGCATTCGACAGAATACCAAGAGAAAATTTTTTTTGAAAAACTAAAACAGGCAGGTATCAATGGCAATTTTTTCTCAATAGTACACTCGATGTACTCTAATGATTACTCGGCGGTCAAAAAAGATGACGTTATTACGGAAACCTTCAGATGCTATGCTGGAGTTAAACAAGGCTGCATGCTCAGTCCTACCCTTTTCAACTTATTTTTAAGTGACTTACCACAAACGTTAGACCATGCGGGCATGGAAGACCCGATATATATATCTGATGTCAATCTGAGCAATACGCAGATGATTTAGTTTTAATATCCAAGAATGCGCGCGAATGACCTACAAAGACTCCTAGATTGTCTCGAAGGCTATTGTAGCTCTAACAAACTAACCGTTAACAAAGGCAAAACGTAACAAAAGTCATTGTTTTCAACAATAACGGCAAACGAATGAACAATTATAATTACTCGGGCTGCCTGTGGCAGCACCGAGTCTTAAAATGCAAGTCGTAATTTTTTTTTGTTGGGTGTCGCAAAATTTCTGCGCATGCGTTAAAGGTCAAGTTCACACCAATCAGATTGCACTGTGCTGGTCACGCAACAATCGCCAGGTTAATTTATTTACATAATTTAATACAGTAAAGCAAGATGGCGGAGGACCCGCGAGGAACTTTCTCTCTAATTTGGAGTCTCATCTCTCAAATGTAAGCCAGTTAATGTTTTATTTAACTTCACTCGTGCAAAAGCCTTCCAACGTGCTCAGGATATTTCAACTGGCGCTATTGTCGGAGCCGAAGGACCGCGGTTTTTACCCAGATGGCCAGTGATTTTATATACGACACGTACGACGACCTGAAGCCAGTGTAGGGGCCAGGATCCGGAAAGCTAAAATTCGAAGAAATAGATATTGGAATCTATAAGCCATCGGCTCGCTATGCTGCATTTAAAACATCCGAGGAGAACATCTTATTTTGGGTGAAGGCACTTCAAGACCAATATTACGAGTCTCTTAAAAACTGTCAGAGATTTAAATTTACCGTAAGTTGGATCAGAGAGTATTGAGATCAAGTTATTTCGTTCCAGCGAGGATATTGACCTAGCGGAAACGGTACAAGCTGTCGAAGGATTTTACTTATAATCATCCACGTCTACTTAACCAGCTTAACAACAGGAATTATAGTTATGTGCCAAGGCATGGGCAAAGATTGAGTTTCCCAGATTACAGATGAAAGTAGAGAACTCAATGAATGAAGAAACAGAGGTCACGCGCGACATGTTATATACTAAGAAAACAAAACAAATTACAGAGCCTCCAAGTTCACAAGTCAATGAAAAACCCCAAGAGCCTGTAGTTTTGGATCAACATATCCTTGAAACTCCAAAAGCAACATACACATGAGTCAAATTCAAACTTCACGAGCATTGTTAGCCTGCAACAAGAACTCTCTCGCTGCTTTAATGACCTTGATTTGTAACATGGAGGCTGACCTAACTGATATGCGTAATGAATTCTTACTCTCGTCACATCAAAACACGAATCAAGAAACCAAACTCAGTCATTTGGAAGACAAATTAGTGCAGCAAGATAATATATACAAGACAGAAATCAAGATGCTGTCAGCACGAATATATTATTGACCTAGAAGTTGAAAATGGCGAGTTGAAAGCGGATATAATAAAGCTGTGATCCGACTTTCAAACTTTAAAAAAATAATCAAGAATACAAAAAAGAAGACTACGAAAGACCAAGGTCTCCAGTGTTCCGAGACTACCCAACCTACTGAAGCTTATCAGTTTGTTCAAGAGCCATCTTTCTTACATGACAACCCGATCCCTATTCATCAGAATACATTTTCTGTGCTAAATGACGAGAGTTTACAATCACCTGACCGACAACCCACTACTAAAGAAAGGGACCATGAAGTACGGTAGTACGGTTAATTCTCGGGTTCAAAACAATGAATATATGCCTGCTCAAATGCAGTGTGTTAAACGAAAAAGTAGTGTTTAAATTAAAAGGTCAACATACGAGAAAAACTAAACTATTAAATTACATATATACTAGGGGAGCAGAGAATGAAAGTCACCGCGCTACCGGCCACTCCTAAAGACTGCTAAATTCAGCTAATAATTCTTCCCTTTGGTTATTACTAAGAGGATTTCAAATGAAAGTGTATTTCATCTTCGATCTCATGTGGCCCGAGTGAAAGCCCAGATGGGCTCTTGTTTTTATTATAATAACGATCAACTAGAAAACGTCCGTATGTATAAAATTTCGGGCTCACTTTCAGTGCACACGGAAATGTCACTGTTGCAAAACAAGAACTAAAAAAATTAGCACTAAATGCTCTGTTTAAACTCAAACAAGAAATGGGAACTTTCTTCAGATCTGACTTTAAACTTAAGATCAAATTATTTGACACTTTAATCAAACCCATCCTGTTATATGGAAGCGATGTCTGGGGAATTGACAACAACTAAAGGATCTGACACAAATGATCCGATTGAAATAGTACATACTAAATTCTGTAAACTATTTCTAGGAACTACAAGAACATCTGGCAATCACGCCTGCAGAGCAGAGCTCGGTAGGTATCCCCTTAGGCATGAATCAACATTCAGAAGTATCAAATACTGGACAAAACTATTAATTAACAGAGAACCAGAACTTACTTTTATAATATATATTGACAGTTTACAGCTGAATAAACCAACATTCTGGAGCTCTAAAATTCAAAATACCATACAGAGCCTTGGCTTCGGTAACATATGGATACTTCAGAATAATTTGCTAGAGTACAGGGGACTCCTAAATAGCATTAAACAACGATTAAAAGACATAGAACTACAATATTGGCTCAGCGATATAGTAATGATCAAAGGCAAAATCCAAACCAGGGCAACAAACTACGGATCTACCGTACATTCAAAACAAAGTATGAATTCGAAGATTATTTGAATACTGTTAAAAACATTAAACACAGAATTACTTTCACGAAATTAAGAATAAGCAATCATACAGATTTAGAAAGGTAGACATGTTAAGCCCTATTTAAAACCAGAAGATCGAATATGCTCACGGACTTGCAACAAAGAAATGGAAGACGAAATATACCTAATAAGATGTAAAACGTTTGAGGCAACCAGGAATGATTTCTTATTCAAATTAAAAACTCTTGTTAACCTAGACAGTAGCCGTATGTCAGGAAAATATATTTTCTTAACTATTATCAATCCCTCAAGGGAAGTTTCAACTATAGCCGCAAAATACGTGTATGAATGCATGAATACCAGATCTGTCACGATACAAGGCTCTTAATATTTTAATTAGTTACTTTTCTCTTTTCTAGCTACTTTAAAAGTTTATTAGCAACAATCTGATGTACCTATGTAGTACAAAGAGCTAATGAAAATATGTCTATGTCTATGTGCCGCGGGATGCAAAATTCAGATGTATTAAATTTTGGTCCAGTCTAGCAAACCCAGATGCCCCACCCAAACTCTCTCGTGATATGTACTCTGACATGAAATCAGAGACCAAAAAAGCTTTGCTAACCCAAATTGGTTTTGGAAATATCTGGTTGGACCAAGAGTTAAACCCTAACCTCGAACCTACTAAAAATTAAGCAAAGGATTAATGATATAGAATTTGAAGTCTGGCTGGGGGATCTACATAACGACAATAGGAGCGACCCTACCCAGAAGAATAAATTGAGAACATATCGCCTTTATTTTGAAGGCTATTTATCTGAGGTTAAGAACCTTAAGTACAGAAACGCCAGAGGCGTAGCTAGGCATTTTCAAGTTGTAAGCACAGTGCAGTAGCTACCGGTTTTAAGGGCCCCCTCGTAAAATAAATACAAGGCCAAACAGGGAATTTTCGTCTCAAAGTGTACGCACGTGCGTATATATGCGTACATGCGTACAGGAAGCTACGCCCCTGAACGCCTTCACTAGATTACGAATAAGCAATCATTCGCTAGAAATAGAAAAGGGCAGATACTCAGGTGGTTATAAAAAACCTGAAGAAAGAACTTGTTTTCAGTGCCCAATGAGACTGAAGATGAAAGACACTTTCTTGTTAAATGCTCTTTATATAACAACTTGAGGAACGAATTATTAGCTCAAGTTAGCTCCCTTAATATCAATCGAAAAAGAATATCAGACGATCAGTTGTTCCTCTTAATGATAGATCCTCCACCTAAACTCCAAAACACAGTAGCGAAATACATATTTAACTGTTTTTCTCTTAGAGATAAGGAAAAACAATCTTAGCTATACTGTATAAAATATTTGGATTCAAGTTGATGTACACGTTCGAACAAAGCTCCAAAAAAATACTGTCTGTCAGTCTGTCTAGGGTATGGTTTTCGATGAAATCGCCGTTCTCCCTAAGTGGGGGATGCTGTTCGTAGGCTAAGAACCCCCCGGCTTTTAGTCCCATGTATTTAGCTTCGATAAACTGGTCTTCACAATCCCGCTTTGCAAATAGGACATATGACAACTACCGGAGCGATACGTCCTGTCTGACTCGACTTCCACGGCAAACAGTTGGAAAATAAGGCTTTTATCTGTCGGTAAAACCGCCAATCATCTCGCCTAGAAAGTTCAAATGTAGACTATTCACTGCCTGCTTTTGTTCTTCTAAATTATTTCCTGAATTAACGCTCAACTGCCAACCACTCGATCGCTTCCCTCCAGAAAATTATGTTTCTGTTCCCTCTTATCGATGCCATTTATAAATTTATCAGTCGACAGTAGTTCGCAGGATTTCGTGACACATATATGACAGGCGATGACAGCTAATTGACCAATCAGTATTTCCCGTTCAGATCTTAAACGGGAAATGAAAAAACATAAGGGATGGGCATGGCTGCAGGCCCTTTTCCCCCTCTCTCGTACCAGTCTCCTTTTTCCATTTTCGCGCGGCCAAAATTATTTTATCATTTTCTTCGCGTTTAAATAACACCGAGGGCCTGTTTCGCAGGCTATATTAAAGGAGGCTTAAAAACCATAACGATTTGACCCCTAAAAGGTACGCAAATATAAAATTTATAAAGTGATTCCTTTAATTTCAAAACGAAGGAAAAAGACATGTAATTACAACAAACATTTTTTTACGAAGAGAAAAAGAACCGCTTAAAGTAATTATAAATGATTCTAAATCCCTAAACGATACGACTCGGTTTGCGTAACTGAAGGCCTATCAGTTACACTACGCTGAATTTTTAGCTGACAGCTAGGATAAAAGTGGTACGGGTACCAAAATATCGGTTGGCTACCTCGTTTACACTAAAAAAAATTGCTGTGCGAAATAATCATTTGGTACGGCTGCCAAAATGTTGGTACTGACTATTTACTTTAAGAACGCATGCGCTATTCGTCGGTTAAAGAAAGATTGGAAGCCTTATTGCCAACAGCATCAACATAAGCTGTAGATTTGATAAAGTTACGAAAGAATGCATTTGCGAAACCAGAGAAAAACAACGGGAATCGGATTGTTCACTGAATCAGATGAGGTTAGCGGCTACGTTGGCTGAGCCTCACACCTCCTAGCTAATCGCGTCTATACGGCGAGAGGTTAAGCTTACGCCGTACTTATACGGTACCCTCTTTCTGCATTTTCTGGATCCGCCCCTGTATGCATACGTTCTTCTGCATAGGTGGCTAACAATTCACTGACTGATAGAATAATTAGTGATTCCTACGATTCATACTGATAGAATAATTAGCGATTCCCACAATTCATACTGATAGAATAAACCTTCAGTATGGTAATCCATGTAAATAACAATATTACGATAATAACATATATTTACAATGATATGCTGTGCGACTTATTATCAATAGACAGGAGCCCATTACCAGGAGCGTCCTATATACTATAATACTACCACCCCATCCCCCATTTTTGACCATCTATTTTCCATTCTGGGGGCCTAGTGATAATTTTAACACAGAAAATGAAATGATAACGTGAAACAAATCATGCATTGCACTTGTTTCTAGATTATGCCAGGAGCCCATTACCATGAGCGTCCATATATACTGTACACGTGAGTCAGCGTATGACCGGTTTGAGCTATTTTTAGAACATGTTTCCCGGTAACTGCCTTCGGACTCTGCTGCGATCGTGCATATGCTTGCCGTAATTATCGAGATTAAGAATGATGTATTGTTCTTTGAGGTGATTTTACTAACGCTGCATTGTCCTGACTATGGTTTGATTGGATTCCCAAAGTGTGGGCACGTGAACTCCCGTGAGATCCGTCCTAAATATAGCTCAATCCGGTCATACGCTGACTCACAGACGTAGTTTGGGAGATGGACGCTCCTGGTAATGGGCTCCTGCAATAGATGACCCTGGAGACAGATGTAGGTATATTATTCACGCTCATCCCAAGAGAGTGACTGAGGGCAATAATTTCTTCGATCTAATAATATGTTTATGGGCTCCTGTTGAAGATCAATAACATTAATAAAACCTTTGGGTGGGTGGAAACGGTTTAAAATTAAAATTGAATGTACTGACCACAATTTATTTTAACTATTTCTTGAAGTTTGTGACACGATCTGTTTCGAATGCTGCAAGTTTTTGCAACATTTTTCTTGTCTTCAGGCGCCGAGCTTCAGGCACTTTAAAGATCACGCTGTTCGAAAACTCTGTCCCTCATGGATAACTGAGAGCCAGTATTCCAACTAGCTTACTGCGACGTCGAAAAAAATGCCACACAGACCCGAAGTTGAGACCCGGGCTCGCCCGAGTAATTATTTATTATGATATTTCACACAATTATGGTCCTCGACAGAACGAAGCGCTACCCTCTTGTAGTGCACAGTTTTAAACTGTAACACACTGTTTGGACGCAGTTAAATTTTAAAGAAAAAATGATTCAATACTCACTTCAAAATATATGTTTGTAAAAAGCCAAATTAGTACACATGCACCGATACAAATGCAAGGATTTTTTGCAATCCAGCTCAAATGCATCTTAACACTAAAAAACAATGTTTGCTCTGAAACGTTTGTTATGGATACCGAAATGTAATGCTGTGTTTGTCTCCTGTGAACTGATTGTTCACTCGATGTGAGTTAGGGACCGATTAATTTCCCGCGTGACGCCATCTTGGATCTTATGACGTCACACGGTTGTAACATTAGAGCTTAAAGGGGCTGTGTCACGGTAAGACTTTACATTAGTTTTTCCGGGCCGAATACTGATGAACTAACGAACCTCTCGGCCATGTGGAATACTTAAAATGAAAGCAAATATGCAAAAATGACTAACTAACAGTGTATATAAACAGTCTCCAGGGAAAATATTGAAAAGGCAAGTTTAACTGTTTGTATCCAATTAACAGCCACTAAACGAGCGATTACTCGATACATGCGCAGTACCATGACATAGCCCCTTTAAGCATCAACGACGGCGACGGCAGCGAGGATGGGACCTAGAAAAAGGTTTTCTCCCGAAATGTGATGTTTACTATTTCCTTCGTTCGCCTTTAATTACTTCTCACATTCATATCTTCGAAAAATATGATAAGCACAGAGTTCCGTTCATGATGAACGAAAAACGGAGTGTTTTACTTTCTTACGTTGGCGTTCTCTTTTAAACGTAAAATATGGGGTTTTCACGTTGTGTTTTTCCAGACAACAGTTGAAATGTAAGCGACTGCGTGCATTTTCACGTGCAGTTATTGTATTTTGTAATTAAGGCTATTGTTTTATGTCGTCGTGGTTGCTTAAGCTCTCTAATAGGGCAACCGTGTGACGTCATAAGATCCAAGATGGCGGCGGCCGGGAAATTTGAATGAGTTTTATGGACAAGAAAATCGGTCAATAAGCGACGCAAGCGCAAGCACAAGTACAAGAGATATGCGTCAAGTGAAAACGAACCGTGCAATAAGCGCAAGACTCGCTGGTCACTTGTCTCTTTGTGTAGCGGCCAATAATCCAATATGGCAGCCATCGTGCTGAACAGCTAGTATTGCTTGTAGTAATTCTCCTTGTGCTTGCGTTGTCTTCCGTTTTCACTAGCACAACGCGAACGCAAGCATAAGCACAAGCACAAGGAAAAAAATGGATCCTTGTGCTTGTGCTTGCGTCAGTGCTTGCGCTTGCGTCGAGCTCGTTTTCACTGTGAAATAAGGACTCCTGCGCTTGCGCTTGCGTCGCTAGTTAAAACCAGCCTTAACCGACATCTAGTGTACATTTTACAGGAAACATATGAGAGCAAACATTGATTTTCAGTGGAGGTTCCCTTTAAGACACTTTAAGCTCCAAGCAAAAAATAATACGTCCACGTATATAAGTATAAATAACAGGTTGGCGAACCATGACTTTCACAAAAACGTTCGACATCGTGAAGCAAAGCGTTTTTCGTTCTTGTGACTTATAATGTAAAAACAGCATGCATCTAACTGCTACGAATCAAAGGAGCATGTTGGTGATAAGAAAAAAGATAATTAAATAGATTTAGCAGACGACTAAAGCGTTTAATGATGTCATCTGGATATAAAAAAAACTGTTTTGATATACATTTTTACCACAATCATTTCCAAAACGTAAAACAAAACATGGTGTATGTGCCTACTGCGCATGCTCTCCTTTTACTGGGCAGCGGTCTCTGGTGATAAGCCTTCCTGTACTTGTCAATATCAAGTGCTTTGAAGGACGAATCAATAAACCAATCCAAGGTCACCATTACGATATCTACTTAAGTTAGTGACATCACAGGTACTGCTGAAAAGAGCACCTCAAAATTAGTCAAAATCCCAAACTTGAGAGTATCTTGTATGGGAGCAAAGATACAGTCCCGCAAAGTAAGACAATTTTACAGAAATTTCTATGCGGTGGTACAAATAGTCCAGTTTCGTATTCGAAAATTACCTCTGAATGTAATGACTACAGACGCATGTACACAGGGTTAGCCTCATTCTGAAGTTAAACATTCATAAATACCAGCGAGAAGGTGGGATATTCATAACACTGCGGGTTGTTGTAGTTTTCTCGCTGGTATTTATGAATGTTTAAATTCAGAATGAGGCTAACCCTGCGTACATGCGTCTGTACTCATTGCATTCAGCGATAATTTTCGAATACGAAACTGTAATATTGTTGCACTCCCTCATACAAACGTCTGTAAAAATAGACTGCTTGCAGGCTCTGGTTTTGGGGTTACTGTGGTGGGAGAGAATAGGGACAAGACCTTGTGTTTTTGAAATTCGCCCCCATGACGTCACATCCCATTGCAAGCCGTGAGTTACAGTTTTTAAAAGCAAAGTTTTCGAGTAGATTCTGTTGTAAATGTAGCCTAGCATTGAACCCCTTGTATTTCTACTGCATGTTTGATAATAAATGCCTGAGAAAACGAGAGAAAACAGCAGAAAAATGACTGATACACGCCATTTTCGAACAAAGTGCGCGCACCCTTCTAGTTTCGAACAATCAGATTGGAGAACTGTTCCAGTTCGTGGACGAACGGGAATTTCAAACACAGGGTCTTGTCGCAGGCTCTCCTTTCTCTTTCTCCTACTTCCCCCTACTCTTTCCCACCATAGGAACCCCAAATCCAAAACCAGGTAAAATAAAACCAGAGCCTGCAAGCAGGCTACTGTAAAGATAGCGCACTTTACTTGACTATATCTTGGCTTCTAGGCGAGGTATAACTTTCAAATTTGGGATTTTGACTAATGTTGAGGTGCCCTATCGCTAATTTAAGTAGATATCGAAATGGCAATAGCCACCTTGGATTGGTCTATTGTAATATTTCACAAATGATAATTGTGGATTTTGGTCTATTATATTAGACATTGGAAAAATGCGATTTGGTAAAATGAGGAACAAAAGGTTGTAACAATAATATGTATAACCTTTCTGAAAAGCATACCTTTTTTTCTTATTACCAACAACTCTTTAAAGCTAATAATTAAACTGGTTAACATTAACATTCCAGTGGGAGGTCTACATGTCAGTAAAAAAATTGGCCATTTGTCAGTTAGCCCTAGTTAATCATTACTAGAGAAAATTTACAATGTTTGACCCACAAAAAACAAATTTGTCAGTTATTGTTCGGTTGTCAGTTGTGAGTAAAAAAACATCGTCATTTGTCAGTTATTTTTAAGGCCGTTTGTCAGTAGGCAGTTAACTCCATTCAGGCCCTCATACATGGCTCTGACTACGGTTAAGGTTAGCTAGCTGCCTGAATTTTTCGAATGCCGTGGAAAATTCTTCCTAACTGGTAAGAGTTAAGGAAAAGCGATTTTCAATGTCACATTACCTACTGTACAGTTATGGCACCATCCAGAACGTGATTGACATAGCACAGAGGGACTTTCTGGAATCATGCTTGACATTAGCATAATAATTGAAATGTGTATGAACATCGAACATTACGTACGGACCAAGTACACGTACAAAATGACCGAGAGCCAAATATTTTCCCGTTCTGCCTGACCTGACTCAGTCGATAAGTTTTATTATCATATAACCTCTTGGTTTGTTTTAATAATGGCAAAACAGCAAGCGTAAAATCGAGCAGGGCCGGAGGGATTTTCTCGGTCCGCTCACGTCAAATTACTGTTAGTGACTTATGAGGCTTTGAATGGACTCGCGCCACATTGCGTCAGGGAATTAATTAGTTATAAGACTTCTTCAAGCTGTCTTAGTTCATCTTCGAAAAAATTACTCAATGAACCCACCGCCAACCTAAAGACGAATGCAGACTTTGGAATAACACTAATATCAGGAAATCGGCTTAAATTAGTTTGTTTAAGTCTAGAGTCAAAACACATCTATTTCAAGAAGCTTTTAACTTATAGTTATTCTTATTTTCTTTTTTAAATTATTTTAGCGAACTGTAAATATTTTTTAGTCATTTTTAGTCATATTTAGTTATTAACTATTGTAAAGCACCACGGACAATTAGTGGAGCTTGGCGCTATATAAATACTCTATATTATTATTATAAGTACGGCCCCCAACACGTGACTGTTGTTAATGGTTTTGAAAAGAAAGTGCCGTACAGGTCATGATAAAGTATATTATGACGGGCCGGACGGGAATATATTTGACTGTCCTTTGATTTGCGTTCGGTCCGAACGTCATGACCTTGAAATAGAGATTTCCCCGTCAGGCTCTTCCACTCAGTCAATAAGGACATAATATTAATACTATTACTATTATGATAATAACGTACATTATGTACTTTACTCGGTCCGTACGTCATGACCTTGAGATAACTATTTCCCCGTCCGGCCCTCCCACTCAGTCAATAAGCACATAATATTAATACTATTACTATTATAATAATAATGTACATTATGTACTGTACTCGGTCCGTACGTCATGCCCTTGAGATAACTATTTTCCCGTCCGGCCCTCCCACTCAGTCAATAAGTACCTAGTACTGAATCCTTTTTCGAAACGAACATCTTTCGGTACTGCATCTCACTCCTCGTAAAACTATTACGCCGTCTACTTTTTAATGATGCTGTTTTTGTATTTTCTTTTATAAAGATTTTCCTATTAGAACAAATTACATTAATATCCTATCTAATAAGTAAATACTAAGCATGTTGCCTAAAAGAAAGCTGTCAGACCCTAATCGAGAAAGTTAGTCGGTGACTAACTTTGGCACTGGAGGTGTGACGTCATTATGACGTCATGGACTGATGAGGAGGAGCATGCCAAACCCACAATTTACATCTAATATAAGACACGCTCCTAATGACAGCAATCGCTCAATAGACTGCAAACCCAATCTTCAACCCCAACCCGAACCATAAAACTTACCCTAACCACTACGCAAACAAGTTCCTAGGTAGTCGATGAGGTTTTAGGGCTAGGGTTCACAGGTAACAGGAGAAATAAAGGAGAACAAATGCGAGGTTTTTTTCTGGATTCCTGATCCATAACCTTCTGTCATCAAAGCCAACGTGATAACCACCATACTAAGTGAACATCCACCCTAACCCTAACCCATAACATTGTGTCATCAAAGCCAACGTGCATGATAACCACTATACTAAGTGAACATCCACCCTCGAAGTGTGATAAATTATCAGTTCCATGTGTGATTAGTGCCCAGTCCTTTAGCGGCCAAGTACAGTTAGGGTATCTCACTTTTGTGAGCGATTCCTGTCCTTAGGAACTTTATATTATAAATACTAAAATGTGACTTAGTCACTTCTAACTAATACACACACACATAAATAGGTTTGTAAGCACCGCTTGGCATTACTGATTACAATGCAAAATACGAATGCAAATGCCAGCGACATGCCTTCTCTTACCTTTGGCCCTATTCTTCGCCATCAGACATGGATATCCTAGATATCACCGTTTGAACCTAATTCATAAATCGAGTCCAATTTGGAGACTTAACTTAACTCCGATCGCATTTACCAATAAGTTGATCAGAGAGTAGAGCTAAAACTACAGTTTTCCATTGGAACACCATTTATGCATAAGTTGCATATACTGCCTTCGTATAGGGTTTGGCCATCATCAATTCCAGTCGGGTTTGTCCACAATAATTTTAATAAACATTGCGTCATCACGAATATAGGCGTGTCTCTGGAGATCTGTGTGTGAGCACAATAAAGGACACCCAGAAGCAATGTTCATCTCCGTTCGTGGTTTCTGGAATGAACTGCTTCCCGGGTCAGGCCTGAATGCATCTATAATATGCTCTTCATTGTCTTGATCCAGTAACATCAGTGTCACCTTTTGTCTGAATGGCCAGCGGAGTAGCGCGTCGTAGTTTCCGCGCATGAGCACAAAGAACAATGAGATGTGTGTTCCCTTGCCCATTCCATCGCCATTGAGGTAGATGCGCGCGCACATTTTGTAACCGTGAGGTCCTGTGTAGAAACACTGACTATAGAACGACACCAGCCTTCCTGTTCTTGCATCGTTGCGTTTTTGGGCGACGTTCTCGATCTTCCACATCAGAACACCATCAAAGCTGACACCTTCGAGGTCGTTTATCTTCTCCTCAAGATCAGCGATAGCCAGGTTACGTAACCCGACTGCTTGGTCTTGGGATTCCAACCGACGTTCTAGTCTTCGTATGTGTTCCTCGGCCTCTTGTAGTTTCGTGTTGGACCGTTCGAGGTCCCTGCGCAATTCCTCTATGGTCGTATGTACCTCTACAACTAGAACTTCATGATCTGCGCTTTTTGCTTCCGCGTTGTTGACCCGACGTAATATCTCTTGCATTGGAGAACTGTCAAAGTTACCTGTCAGAGTTAGCGACTGTAACTCGGAGTGAAGATTTCCGCTGGCATTTTTCGAGAGGTCTTCGAGTTTTTTTATCCTCGTCTCATGGTCTTTGTGTTTACCGTTAAGAATTCCAAATTCTCTTACAAGACTGTCTATTCCTGAGATTGCCTGATCACATATCCTCTGTAGTTTAGATACAGTGCCGTTCGGCTGATTCATCAGACGTGGTAGGGTTTCTTCAAGATATCTTGACAAGTCGAGCATCATTGCAAGTAGCAAAGACGCGTGTTGGATGATGCTTTGTTCGAGGTGAATTTTACGTTCCTTAAAATTCATTACCTAAGACAAATAAAAATCAACTGTTGTAACCAACTGCAAAACAATCTCAGTAAATGACTAAGGCTTATCAGATATACGGGCTGTCACGAAGGGTCTCAAATACGGATAGAAACCTCAGGCTGCGCCCTCGTGCGGAATCCTCGGTGAATAAATCCCATATCCCCTCGCTCGAGGCCAATAGCCTTACATATTCTAGAACTACGTTTACTGATAAGATAACTAAGGTGCTTATCTATCTTAATTCCGAGATTTTTTTTCATCTACGGCTTCAACTAACTCGGTGTTACCAATGGACAGTTTCACTTGATGCTTGTCCACGTGGCTAAGCTTCTGCGCAGTGCAGATGAGCACGTGCTTTGTCTTTTTTGTATTAGGCTTCTTAACGTTTAGCGCAACCAACTTCGCAGACAAAAAAATCCCAATTACTTGTTTGGAGCGAATCAGAAGTTTCTAATGCCGGCGATATTGCTGCTATTGACCAGCTACTAACCTTAGTTTCTGGGCACCCTGCCTTGTTGAATGGACACCCCGTGTCCAGCTTATCACAAGGGTTGGCGCTCGATGGATCCAGATGTTTCTTGACCTGGAAAAGAAGCGAATTGTTCAAAGGAACCGTATCAGCATCCATTTTTGATACCTTACGGGCCTCCAAGCCAAATTTCAGTTGTATAGCTCGAGGTCCTCAGCTCCAGTGAAAATAAATTGAAGAAACACGTATATAGTAATCAACAGATCCTGAATAACTTATTTGTTTAATTCAGAATTGGATTAAAGGAAAGCAAATTGATAGGTTGCGAGGTGCGCAAAGGACACTGGTTGAGAAGGCCCCTTTAAAGAGGTTGTGTGTCGGCGTCACGGTGTCACGGTGTCACGGTGTCACGGTAGGAGGCCTTTATATTCACAGTCTGGGCCGGTCACCGTTATTGTAGCGATAATGAACACATGTGGGATTGTTAAAATCAAAGAAATAATGCAAAAATGACGTAGTCTTCAAGGACATATTATGTATAGGGGAGGAGAGTTTGCAGCCAATTAACAACCACGCAATCTAACACTGACTTAGCCTGGCGTTCTCTTGACCACCCAATCTAACACTCACTTAGCCTGGCGTTCTCTTGACCACCCAATCTAACACTCACTTAGCCTGGCGTTGTCTTTGGGGAGCAGCATTATGTTTAAACGAGGGAAGAATGGGGCGAGAAGAAAAAAGAAAGGAGGGGAGGAGAAGGAAGCGGAGGGGAGAGGACGGAATAGAACGTCTCAGCAAATAACTTGTATTATAATACACATTCCTTTCCTTTTCCTGTAGTGTAGAGCACAGCTTCATTTGAAAGGAATAACTAATCTGACTGTTAGCCATAAAAGTAAATATGTTTGATGACCACAGTTTTTGCACACTATTATATAAATGGTGCAGGACTCGCATCTGATCTCAGTTGTTGTTAGTTCTAGGAGTAAAATATCATTAAAAACGAAACCTGGGCGCCACTAGTTTTTAATTAGTGCGATATCATGTAAATTCCTATTTATTTCTTATATCAGTTACTAATCAAACGACTAAGTTCGTCTTAATTATTATTGTGGAAAAGGGCCTAGCGTAGTAAAGGGCCTAGTAAACTACTAGTTGCAAGGACCAATACGTACGAAGTGCAAGAACCGGATCACCTTGGATGGGTAATCAGCAAAAATATACGAATACTAATACAAAATTCAAAGGTTGATTGTACGGCAGAGGAGGGTGATCACGCGTCACGGGACTTTTTCAGCCAATCATAACACGGGAAATTTTTCCCGAGTTTTCACTCGAGAATATCCATGAAAGGGGAAAATATTGCTCTGTACGCCCAGAATATTGGAGTTTATATGCTAAAATGGATGTATATCGACAGAATATTATCAGAAGATCAGCTATGTGAACTATCACTTCAAGGTAAGAGGGATTACTGGTATTTTTTATTTGTGAAAGTGAAGCCTTCATATTTTTCTTGATTTCGAAAAATATAAATTTAGCCCATTTTCATCCTTCCATATCTAAGAAAACGATTAAGGAAACCTATTTCATTTTTCATTGATCAATACTTTAGTCCATGTTAAACAATTTAAACCACAAGTACCCCCTTGAACCTCTCACCGTTTTCTTGCGATTTTACATTTTCTGCGGCCATGTTTATGACACAATACGGCCAAACAAGAACGAC
Organism: Actinernus sp. WN-2022; assembly: GCA_030867875.1. Classification (NCBI taxonomy): domain Eukaryota; kingdom Metazoa; phylum Cnidaria; class Anthozoa; order Actiniaria; family Actinernidae; genus Actinernus; species Actinernus sp. WN-2022. Next base: position 68,870,447 of record JAOWCC010000936.1, read on the forward strand.
GCTGGAGTAGTGTATAGCAACATTCTAAACGAAGAATGGCTATAAAACACTTTATATAAGACTTATGGCTATTCATAAATATCTGGGAACGATTTCTTTGTATCGAGTACCCTGACAGATACATTTTAATAATTCATTTTCTCATTTTTGTCATACGAGCATTCCAAAACATTTAACAAACCTGCGCCTACTCAACCAAATTGGATCTCAAATCACTCCTTGTTCGAGTAAAACTGTTAAGGACTCAAAAATTTATTCATGAAAAGTCTGATACCAATACTGTATTTGTCTGCTAGGTATTGTCAAGTATCTACTGGTGGTCAGCATGATCAGAGACAGTAATTCAAGGACCTGAGCTGTTGTATCAAGGGGGGGGGGGCACTCTTGCTTATGCACATGTAGCTTGTTTACCATTTACACAGACATCCTGGTCGGTCTGAGTTTGTGTATACAAAAGTTTACATATGGAATTTCCCAATTGGAAAAACGTTTTCCATTTGTACCAGATGAAAAAATCTCTCCATAAGGCCTGGATTCCGGTTGGGAATTTTGGACTAAATTTTGAGATGTTCCATTTACATTCCAACTAAAATTTCCAGAATTTCCGTGTAAATCATTGGTAAACAATCGTAGTGTTTAAAACATGAGTGGGAGCATTTTATTGGCCTATACAATCTCGAACTGGAGGTGAGAAATTGCTGGAGCTGAGAGATTGTTTAGACCGATACAACCCTCACACAAATGTTGTAAACTATACTTGTTAATTATGAAACTATAAAATATTGTGTGGTTCCAGAAATTGTACGTCCATGCTATATATTTCCAGAGGATTTTCCAAGCGAAATTTAACTCACCAAACAAGTCATGAGTGGCATAAAATATAAATCTTACTGATCCTCGAATCGAGAGAATAAAAGTTGCAGTCGTTTTCTTGCCAGCTTTCTTATCTGTTCTAAGATCTACAAAAACAATACATTATTGTGTCACTCTAAAGAGTGTGTGCATGTATAGTGTATGCATGTGATTGTGCAAAGCAGAGCTGTAATCCAATATGGCTGACTGAAAAGCCATATTGGTGCCTGCATTACCTTGACTTCACTACAAGATGGCTATGAGGGGGAGGTTTACGTTTAATTAGCTGAAGTTAAATTCAGTTTTCGCTATATTGATGAACTCTAAATGCCTAAGAACTGGACTGAAATAGATCTTTAAACCTTTTAATCTTTAAATTGTACATAATCTTGGGGAATGTGAGAGCCATAAACTCTAAAAATATCAAGCGGCTCCGGTTACAGTGGTCGCACAATAAATTAGCTCGCTCATGAAATCTTAATTTAAACTAAAAATCAAAGATACATGCACTTGTGGACATACTGTGGAATAATGATACCAATCTTGAAGTCCCCGAAATATTTGAAATGTATTACCTCATTCATTGTTTACTATATATCGGTAACTTTAAATTTGGAATTAGTTGTTAAGTAATTAGTTATTAAAATGCCCGGCTCTCTAGAAGAGTAGCTTGTAAAGCCCGGTTTCCATATGATCGCTACGATTGCATGTTGAAAAAAAAGTACACAGTGATCGTATCGACAATATGAAAACACTACCGGTAACGACAGATCAATAATTTTAAATGGCAACCACTTTCAGCGATCGTAACGCCGCTCAATTCTAGAACAGTTAATGGGGCACTGTCAGTCGAATTGAACTTCTTTAACAGATCTAGTTTACTTTTTATGTTTATCATTTATTTGAACTACTAGTTTACATGTTGCTCTCCTATCTATTACTTAAGACTTTCCAAAGGGCAGTCTCTCATGCAACGTAGTTTAGAATTATCTAATCCTCGGAGCATACATATTACTGCATTGCCGGCGAGGAATACGTTTCCACCTTTTGGCTACAACTCCATAACAGGGTGGTTTTTCGTACCTGGCAGAAGATATCGTATTTACCAGTCTGGCTATATACGGTCGTAAAGCCAGTCATTACTCCTCTTCCTGGTCTTCCTGGCTGAATAGTACACACCCTAAATAAACTATTATCTTACTGATGAAAGTGTGGTCTCTGTTAGTGTAGCCGTCAGAATATTATCAGATGAGGGTTGAAAGTGCCCCTCGCCGTATAAAGCGCAACGAGTGGAAAGAAAAAAGCTTACACGGACACTTTTAAAAACACTTCGACACCATAAGTATACACCCTCACACACACAAACAGTCACACAGATACAGAATGAGATATGCACACGCGGGAAGCAGCTGGTAAACTAGAGACTTTCCGTATCCTGTGGGCAAGATAACAATACGATCTTGAGAGTTGAGAACTATTTCTCGCAAAGCCTCTTGCTGTTTCCCCTTCAGTCTGAATTCAGGTGCGACATCCGCCGGTTTGCAATCTTCAAATTGCTCATGACTGATTGTATAGTATAAAATTGTTCTCGAAGCCATGTCGAGATTTTACAAGCACATTGCATTGATACCGATCGCGCGAAGAGAAAGTATCACAAAGTTCTTGGCTTCGCTGTGACATGCGCACTAATGCCGAGTACAGAATACTCGTACCCGACGGAACTGCGCAAGCTCGAGAATCGGGTTTTACCAGATCTGTCCTTCCCTCCCTCATTTTTTAAAAGAGATCTGGGTACGAGATTAGGTAAAGATTGAAGTGGGGAATATGACAGAACCATTTCGACTTAACAAATATACAGTACCTTAAACGTGTCGTGTCACAGTCCACACTGAGAAGTCAATAACTTACACGTTATTTTAAAAAAAATCACGGACCGCAGACAGTAATCAACAGGGAAGGTCGGCTTCAGATACCAAGACACAGCCCTGTGGTCACTCGCGGATGCTGCGGCCGGGAGAAATTGCTGCCAAGTTATAAGGGGCCAAGACAAATTATTCGGCAGAATGCCATTTTTATGACTAATGTACAATACATAGTTTGCTACATGTATATATGACAGCCTATCGGTTACGACCGTAAATTTGTGGATGCAGAAAGATAAAAAAACGATGTCTTCATGGCCCGACCGCGCATTCATTTCAAAACAATTTACAAAGTCACGTAATGGGAGTCGTACGTGTTTGACGTAAGCCGGTACGGCACTGCTCGATTTATTGCTTGTAGTCATGTTTTGTCATTTTATCTTGATAGTGGAACAAGTTATGATAAAACAACTTATCGACAAGTATAGTAAGGGCGGGTCGGACGGGAAAATATTTGGCTCTTGGTCAATCATATTTGTACGTGCGCTCGGTCCACCGTCATGACCAATACCTTCCATGCACTCAGCCAAAAAGTACCTAATAATATTCATATTCCATTTTGAATGGTATGCAAGAATTGCTGGCGCAGTTACTCAGTCCCCATACAAACCTTTGTAATTCGGACACGCTTCGTCAAAGCGCTCTGAAGAAAATTGTAATTACGGCAAGCTGACCTAATAATTCTACAAGAACCGACAACAGAATCGAAGGTAAGTTAAGAACAAATATCATTTGTGAATTTGAACCCAGTGGAGTGACTTTTCCCGGATGATTTTTGATCGGACTTCTGTTCGGCACTCCGAATACGGTGTAAACTGTTCAAAAACATGGCATCGTCGTCATAAGCACGTGGTGTGAGAGCAATTTTTTTTTCTTTCACTCGAAATTAACTTAAGCCACATAAAGTTTTATTCCTACATATAATGTTTACTTTAAACCCTATTTTAATATTCAGTCATGATATTCAGTCATCAGCTGACGAGCACAGCGATCAAGGATTTACCCTGGAAAGAGCTAGGAGTCGTCGCTATCCTGCACAGAAAATCACTGATGTTGATTACGCTGATGACCTTGCTCTCTTTGCTGACGATATAGTCAATGCTACCTCTCTACTCCATTATGTGGAAGAGGCAGCAAGGAGTATTGGACTATACGTGAATTCCCGCAAAACCGAGTTCGTGCTCTATAGCACAGGAGGTACCATCAACTCTAGACGGTGACAATATCAAAAAGACCGATTATTTCATCTATCTTGGCAGCAACATCGCCTTCACTAGGAGAGACGTCGAGCTACGCCTCGGCAAGGCCTGGCCATGGGAAGCACTTAACAGCCTCGCCACGGTTTGGAAATCAAACCTGTCCCCGGACCTGAAACGCAACTTTTTCCGAGCCACCGTCGAGTCAGTCTTGGTCTCCGGTTCTACTACCTGGACGCTGACGGCAAAACTGCAGTCCTCACTCGATGGTGCTTTTACGCGCTTGCTGAGAGCAGCATTGAATGTCACCTGGAGAGATCACCTCACAAACAGGGTGCTCTACGGAAATATTCCTCCGTTATCCACCACCATTCGGGAGAGGTTGCAATTCGCTGGCCACTGCTGGTGAAGCAAAGAAGAGTTAGCCAGCGACCTCCTCCTTTGGCACCCCAAGCACGGTTACACCTCAGTGGGTCGTCCCGCACGTACCTTCCTAGACCAACTGCGGGACGACACAGACTGTCATCCTGAAGAGCTTCCAGCTGCGATGGCAGATAGGGATGGATGGAGGGCAAGAGTCAAAGGGGTCCGAGCAACCTCGACCGGATGATGATGATTAATATTCAGTTCGCTATTTCAATACATTTGTGATCCGTAATTTCTCTTCTTTCTCGGTTCTTTGCAGCGTTCGATCAAAAATCATCTGGCAAAAGTCATCCTACTGGGTTTAAATTCACAAATGATCTTCTTTATTATTGCGTTCGACGAAGGAGAACGCATCCTAATCTTGCGTTGGACTCCCTGTGGTCATGTGTGGGTTACCTGTGCTTTCCCAGGCTAAAGAAATCGAGATTTTTGGTGTCCTAGTTTGGCACAAAGGACTCATTTATAAGCTCAAATCTTTAGGCGTCAAAGGACAATTGATTAATTGGATAATCAGCTATCTTACAGGACGAAAACAGCGAGTTGTTGTGGATGGCCAGTCGTCCGAATGGGGTAACATCGAAGCAGGTGTTATACAGACTCCGTCCTTGGCCCTTTGCTTTTTACTCGGGCTGCCTGTGGCAGCACCGAGTCTTAAAATGCAAGTCGTTCTTTTTTCTTTTTTTTTAGTTGGGTGTCGCAAAATTTCTGCGCATGCGTTAAAGGTCAAATTCACACCAATCAGATTGCACTGTGCTGGTCACGCAACAATCGCCAGGTTAATTTATTTACATAACTTAATACAGTAAAGCAAGATGGCGGAAGACCCGCGAGGAACTTTCTCTCTAATTTGGAGTCTCATCTCTCAAATGTAAGCCAGTTTAATGTTTTATTTAACTTCACTCGTGCGAAAGCCTTCCAACAGGCTCAGGATATTTCAGCTATTGTCGGAGCCGAAGGACCGCGTTTTTTACCCAGATGGCCAGTGATTTTATATACGACACGTACGACGACCTGAAGCCAGTGAACTGGGGCCAGGATCCGGAAAGCTAAAATTCGAAGAAATAGATATTGGAATCTATAAGCCATCGGCTCGCTGTGCTGCATTCAAAACATCCGAGGAGAACATCTTATTTTGGGTGAAGGCACTTCAAGACCAATATTACGAGTCTCTTAAAAACTGTCAGAGATTTAAATTTACCGTAAGTTGGATCAGAGAGTATTGAGATCAAGTTATTTCGTTCCAGCGAGGATATTGACCTAGCGGAAACGGTACAAGCTGTCGAAGGATTTTACTTATAATCATCCACGTCTACTTAACAACAGGAATAGTTATGTGCCAAGGCATGGGCAAAGATTGAGTTTCCCAGATTACAGATGAAAGTAGAGAACTTAATGAATGAAGAAACAGAGGTCACGCGCGACATGCTTGAGAACATGAACATGTTCAACACTTTATGTTATACTAAGAAAACAAAACAAATTACAGAGCCTGCAAGTTCACAAGTCAATGAAAAACCCCAAGAGCCTGTAGTTTTGGATCAACATATCCTTGAAACTCCAAAAGCAACATACACATAATGAATTCTTACTCTCGTCACATCAAAACGAAACTCAGTCATTTGGAAGACAAATTAGTGCAGCAAGATAATATATACAAGACCGAAATCAAGATGCTGTCATCGCGTATTATTGACCTAGAAGTTGAAAATGGCGAGTTGAAAGCGGATATAATAAAGCTTTGATCCGACTTTCAAACTTTAAAAACAAAATCAAGAATACAAAAAAGAAGACAATGAAAGACCATATTGAAAGACATTATCGGTATAACCGAAACATGGCTGACTCCCGACGTGTCTGATGGAGAGATTCTGCCTTATGGCTACCAGATTTTCAGAAATGACCGGTTCCAAAGGATTGGAGGTGGTACCCTTTTGGCCATCAAGGACTGCATAACAGCTTGCCGATTCGACAGCTCTTCAAATACCAACTTGGAGCTAGAATACGTAGCTGCCGAAGTGCAGCTCAAAGACCGTCGCAAATTATTAATTGCAGTAATCTACAGACCTCCCTCCTCCCCGCCTTCCTGGTTCAAGTCATTTGAGGATCTGGTCCTTAGTTTTCAGTCCTCTGGCAACAAAGACATATTGCTATTCGGTGACTTTAACATGCCTAATATCAACTGGCTAGAGGGATCGGGGTTCTCAAACTCAAGTGATCAATCAGACTTTTGTGATTTCCTAAGTGACTTGAACTTATTCCAACTGGTCGACGAGCCAACTAGGTCTCAGAACATTCTTGATCTTGTAATCACAAACATGGTAGAAAAAATATCAGGCCTAGAAGTCTCGAAAGAATTATCAATTTCATCTGATCACAAAGCAATATTATTTGACTTGCAAATCCATCCATACAGAAAACCCTCAACACCCAGGGTTGTTTACAATTTCAAGAATGGCGACTTCGACTCCCTGAGGACCACCCTGACCCAAAAACCCATTGATGATATTTTCTCTGTTAATGACATCGACATCTGCTGGCTCCGTTGGAAGGCGTGGTTTCTTGAAGCCGTGAACAATTGCATTCCAAAAACAAAACTAAAGCGTGCAGACTCGCCGCCATGGATCGACGGCGAAGTAGTTCACTCTATAAATAAGAGAAACACTTTGAGAAGAAGAGCTATAAGGGAAAATAAAAGAGAATTATGGGAGCGTGTGAAACTTTTACGAAAGGATACAAAGTACTTGATTAGAGCCAAATTCAACTCTTACATCGAAAAGCTAACTAAGACTTCAACCGTTTCCAATAATAACAACAAGATTTGGTCTTTCTTCAAGGCAAAGTCTAACAAAGGATCAATTCCCGATACTGTCGAACTTGGAGATACTAAATACGATACTCCACTCGGGAAGGCTGAAGCGTTTAACATCTATTTCGCCTCCACATTCAGACAGCCCAATCTGGCCACCGCTATCCCAGCCGTCGAGCCCTTCACTACAGCTACTTTATCCAATGTTGTGCTATCCTTATCTGATGTGTTGAGAAATCTGGTCACCTTAGACGTATCCAAGGCCGTTGGCCCAGACGGTATCCCTTCACGTCTGCTCAGGGAATGTGCAATTCAGATCGCTCCATCACTTACAAGGCTATTCAATCTGTCCTTGTTCTGTGGAAAGTTTCCAGCTGACTGGAAGGAAGCAAATATAACACCGATCTTCAAGAAAGACTCAAAAAAACTTGTTAGTAATTATAGACCTATATCTTTACTTCCCATCATAAGTAAGGTCTTTGAAAAATGCGTTCTAAAAAACACGCTACCGTACTTCTTGCAGGTTATCTCTGATTCCCAGTTTGGGTTCTTAGAGGGGAGGTCTTGTATTTCTCAACTACTTACCGTCTTTCACGAAATAGGTGCCTTATTAGACAAAAATATTGAGACGGATATTCTATATCTAGATTTCGCTAAGGCTTTTGATTCGATCAATCACATAAAGCTACTAACTAAGTTGAGGTTATACGGGGTAGCTGGTGCACTGTGGGATTGGTTCGCCGATTACCTCAGCAATCGCAGGCAACGTGTTGTCATCGAAGGGTCCAGTTCCAGCTGGACGCCTGTGGTTTCTGGGGTCCCACAGGGCAGCATCCTGGGTCCGATACTTTTCCTTTTATATGTAAACGATCTTCCCAGTGTAACCTCGGCTAGTACTAGGTCAGTCATGTTCGCTGACGATACCAAATGTTACCGCTCTCAGAAATCTCAGCAAGACCATTTGGCTCTCCAGTATGCCCTAAACGGTTTGGTCAGCTGGAGTGTCAAATGGGACTTAGCTTTCAATTCCAGTAAATGCGAGGTTCTTAAAATCTCTAGAAGACGCAATCCACTGGTGCGTCTCTATAACATCGACCACGACGCCTTAAAAGAGAGTAGCTCTCAAAAAGATTTAGGTATTATCATTTCAAATGATCTGCGCTGGCACAACCAAGTAGTGTCGGTGGTAGCTAAGTCAAATAAGGTTTTGGGTTTCCTGAGACGTAATACCCCTAACTCTTTAGGGGTAACGCTGCGTCGTACCCTTTATCTTACGCTAGTGCGTTCCATTCTGTGCTACGGTAGTCAGGTTTGGGCCCCGCAGTCAAGCTCTTGAGATATCCAACTTCTCGAACGTATTCAGCGCCGCGCAACCAAATTCATGTTAAAAGTAGACTTACCCTATAAAGATAGGCTACTTAAACTTAATCTACTGCCACTTTCATACTGGCTAGAATATCTAGACCTCATATATTTGTTTAAGTGTCGCCTTAAGCTTAACAATACCGATCTATCTAGTTATGTAACTCCATGCTCGCTTTCATCAAGATCTACAAGAAGCACTACTGGTTCAGACTACAAGCTTAACCCATGCAAAACATCTACTTATAGGGATTCTTTCTTTAATCGCATAGTTATTCTATGGAACTCGCTGCCTTTAAATATTAAGTCCTGTAGTTCAATTTCGTCTTTCAAAACATTGCTACGAGCTCACTATCTTGCGCTTTTGCTTTCCACTTTTGACCCTGATCGCATTAGAACCTATAAAACTATCTGTTCTAAATGCCGATCTACTAACACATCTACTATTTGTTGCCGCTAACTTTTTTCTGCGCTTATTTACTTGTACTTGGCCGGCCGACCAAATGTACAAATGTACACTATTATTATATTTTTTTTTGCATCATATATTTTACATTTCATGCTTAATACATTATTCATAGTTCTATCTGTAATGTATTGTCAGTGTATTCGTATTTGTCTCAGGCTGAGCTCGTTTGGACCTAGAGTCTGTTTCTCAGCCTGAGTTAAGCTATTAAATAAAAAAAATAAAAATAAATAAAAGGTCTCCAGTGTTCCGAGACTACCCAAGATACTGAAGCTTTAGCAACGAATCAGTTTGTTCAAGAGCCATCTTTCTTACATGACAACCCGATCCCTATTCATCAGAATACATTTTCTGTGCTAAATGACGAGAGTTTACAATCACCTGACCGACAACCCACTACTAAAGAAAGGGACCATGAAGTACGGTAGTACGGTTAATTCTCGGGTTCCAAACAATGAATATATGCCTGCTCAAATGCAGTGTGTTAAACGAATAAGTAGTGTTTAAATTAAAAGGTCAACATACGAGAAAAACAAAAATATTAAATTACATATATACTAGGGGAGCAGAGAATGAAAGTCACCGCGCTACCGGCCACTCCTAAAGACCGCTAAATTCAGCTAATAATTATTCCCTTTGGTTATTACTAAGAGGATTTCAAATGAAAGTGTATTTCATCTTCAATCTCATGTGGCCCGAGTGAAAGCCCAGATGGGCTCTTGTTTAAATTTATATTAACGACATTTTTTTGGTGAATGTCCAAAGTAACTGTTATCTCTATGCTGATGACACCTCTTTGTTTCAAGTGGTCGACGACCCCAGCCTTACGGCCGCTAGTATCAATTACGATCTTGAACAAATTCAATCTTGGGCTCGTGACTGGCTGGTAACCATCAACGCCAGCAAAACTGACGAAATCTATAAATTCTCTACCAAACGGAACAAGCGACAGCATCCCCCTCTATTTTTTTACAATGCCCCCATAGATGACGTCTGAAGTCACAAGCACCTGGGTGTCACACTTGCTGCTAATCTCTCCTGGAAACCCCATATTCTAAATGTTTATGAAAAGGCATCAAAGCGACTAAATTTTCTGAAAGTATTAAAATTCAAAATCAGTAGAGACGTTTTGGAAAAATTGTATAAATCGTTAATACGACCAATCATGGAATATGCAGATGTGTTTGGGACGGTTGCCATGACAATGAAAGTGAGCTACTATAGTTCGTGCAATATGAGTCTGCCAAGGTGGTCTCGGGTGCAATGAGGAACACAAGTAGACAGAGATTACTCAATGAACTCGGCTGGGACGATTTGAAAACCAGAAGATCAATTCATAAGCTTATTTTGTATTTCAAAATTGTTCGTAATTTTACCCCATTCTATTTGCGAGATCTGGTTGGCTTTAACAGTCCAAAAAAGATCCGGGTTGGCTTTGAAGTCTGCTAATAATTTTTTCCTATTCCCCACCCGAACTGAGAGATATAAGAAATCGTTTTTTCCTTCGACAATAAGATTATGGAACAGTGTTGACGAAGCAATACGAGCAACAGAATCACTCGGTTTGTTTAAAAAATCTTTAATTAATCTATATTGTTCACAGGCCAATACTAGTTACTTTAATGTAGGAATAGATAGAGAGGGTCCACAATAGGTTTGGCGGGATGGCGGGATCGGGCTTATTTCGAGGGTGGGATTCGGGATGCGAGCTAAAAACAGGAGTGGGACGCGGGATTTCAGGTACGAGCGGGAAGCGGGATTTCATGTTTTTGAGGGGGCGGGAAGCGGGATACGGGATCATAATTTCCACGTGACCGTGTGTTTAATGCAGATTAACTCTTCAAAACGAACAATCTTCGTCTTCCATATGTCAACAGCATGTCGCGTACCGTTTGTGTGACTTTGCGTGTTCGTCCAAGGGTCAGAAACATCATCAAATCGTGTTTAGTCTGTTTACTTGGCAGCTATCCGGATTTTAATGAAGGTGGGTATTTCATGTTATCATTATCGTAATAATTAACGCAGAAAAAAAATCGTAGTTAAAAAAATAAGGGTGGGATCGGGATTTCAACGTAAAGAAGTCTAAAGAAGGGTGGGATGGTGAGATTAAGAGAAAAAATGAGGTGGGAAAGCGGGATCTGAGGACCCTATTGTGGATCCTCGATAGATATTTGTCGATATTGCACACTCGCCTTCGATTAAACTGCTGTGCACTTTAACTATCATCTATTTAAAATTAATTGTTCTGTTTCACCAGCTTGTGCTTGCGGGGCTGTCTATGAATCTGTGGCACATTATTTCTTAAATTGCCCACGATACGCTGCCCTTCGACCTCCCTTATTCTCTTTGGAACGATTTGTCTGAATCTCAAAAATTGACATATTCCTCTACGGATCGATCGGACAGTATGACTCTTGACGAAAATAAACGTTTATTTCTGAGCGTTCAGTCCTATATCAAACAATCTATGCGTTTTGTCAAAAACTACTAAATGTCTTATTGTATTGGTTCCAACTGCCTTATTATACTTTTCTTTATGTTTGTCACTATTGTCACTGCTATTGTTAGTTTTTCTTCTGATTATGTAACCGTTAGCCCTCCTATATCACTCCTAATTAAGTAAATTGTAAATCGCGTGAGCCCCCTAGATGAGCAGCCTGCTCTTGGGGTTAATGCCTGAGTCTATATATGTTTAAATAAAATAAAATAAATTGTTTATACACACAGTCCACACCACTGTAGCAATAAAGGGTGTGTATTTTAATTTGTGTCACCACAGGGAGCCCAGTCCTTTCTCGTACAAAAATATATGTTGAACGCACTTTGATAATACTAGACTGATAAGCAAGTACCGCATACAAAAATCCTGCAAAAACACCGGATCCGAGGTGTGGACCTAACCAGCCAAAATATAAAATTATGACGACAGTAGCAAAGCTGATACGGTGTGATACTCCAAAAATGGCACTACGGCTAGCTAAATCTGACACAAAAAGGTGCTCGCACCAGAATGCAGCCATGGACAGCTGTTTCGTCCTCATTAGGACTCGGCAGCATGGCATAGCAAGCAAAGTGAGCTTCGGCGAGAACCGACTACTCCCAAAGCCAACAGTACTCTAGCGCAGAGCTCAGAGATTAAGCTTGTTTATCCGGTGTCACACAAAGAGACGCGTGTGGCAAAGAGCCAGAAAAACAAGCAAAACTCAACCTTAGTGTGTCAGTGCCAATCTAATTGATAATCTATGATTACTTCTAGTCTTACCTTTAATTCTGTTGTCGGTTCTTGTATAATTATTAGGTCAGCTTGCCCTAATTACTCGGGCTGCCTGTGGCAGCAACGAGTCTTAAAATGCAAGTCGTTATTATTTTTATTATTTTTATTTCATGTAGCACGCGTTCTGCGCACGCGTTAAAGGTCAAATTCAAACCAATCAGATTGCACTGTGCTGGTCACGCAACAATCGCCAGGTTAAGGTATTTACATAATTGAATACAGTAAATCAAGATGGTGGAGACCCGCGAGGAACTTTCTCTCTAATTTGGAGTCCCATCTCTCAAATGTAAGCACTTTAATGTTTTATTTAACTTCACCGTGCGAAAGCCTTCCAACAGGCTCAGGATACTTGTTATTTATTTATGCTGAACCCGAGTGAATGTGCGATCGAAAAATATGCTTGGCTTGCTCGCTGCATTGAATTGTACTGTTCGGTTTGCCGATACCAAAACTGCAAATGGTCAAGATGCTATAAATCATACCTGAAGGCTGAAGATAAATACATGGATATGAATATTTCAGTGTGAGTTGTGAAGAAGCTTTTTAAATTCTACACGTGTGCATCGTGGTGGTTTAAGTCAAACATGGTCTGTTTTGTAGGCGCGGTGACGACACCAGCGAAGTTGAACAGAGAACTGAGTCAAATCAACTCACCATAATTTGTAAACAACCGAGTGAATTCTGTTGGCTTGCTCGCTGTACTGGATTCTGCTTTTCTCTGTACATACAGATACCGAAACTACAAACAGTAAGATGACCTGGCTGAAGAGAAACAAGGCCTGAGTTTTCTAGATACCCGTAATCGCGGGCAGGTTTGAAGTACAGGTCACAATTCACAGGTCAGGTCACAGATCAGTCACTTCTTGTTTACCTGTGAACCCTAGCTCTAGGTGAGTGAGAACCCGTCGTTTACCTGTGAACTACTCCGATGGTTAGGGTTAGGTTTGTGGTTTGGGTTAGGATTTGTCTTAGAATTAACAACCTGACCTGTGAATTGTGACCTGTACTTTAAACCTGCCGGTAATCGCCGTATCTTGTGTGAGTTGCGACACTGTACATCTTGGTTATACAAATTAACGGATTCAAATTAACACTACATTCAGGCAGAGAGTTAATCTATACCGACACTTTGGTATGCCAAGGAACTGGAATATCAACACAGTACAAGGTGAGGGAAATTTAAAGTACTGACTTCATTGCTGTGTTCAATTAATCTACACTGAATTTCTAACGGACCTGAAACAAGGCTGATCAAAGCGATCAAAGCCAGGACCGGCTACCAACATTGACCATAAATTATTCTGGAACTAACAATGGCGCTCAATATTCTGCAACCAACCTTGTTCTCACTTGAAAAATACCCGGGAAACGTAATGTGAATGATCTGAATCGAAGGAACTGCATGGGGTGTACTTTATACACATCCATATATAGTTTATGTTCTAGGAACTGGAATTCAGTTTATACACATCTGAATAGTAATATTTATTTATACGTACTTTATATTAATCCCTTTATATATCCTGTAATATAGTGTCCCCAATTAGCTTTACAGCTAAATACTATTGACACTCAAATAAAGTTAATGTATGTAAATGTATGTAGCTATAGCCTGAGTTGATTTGTGTTCGACTACACTAACTTCAATTATTGCTTTACACTGTATACCACACAGCAAAATGTGCTACTAATTCTCAAATCAATGCCATAACCATATAAAACACACATGTATACATATAGCCCCATAAGCATTGCATCCAATGATTTAATGTTACACAAAGATAATTACAGTTTTATACCCAGATGCATCCCCTTGTATATTAACATATAAGTCAAGACATCAAAATTTTCACATTAGTTAAAAAACAAGCACTTTTGATCAGGATTACGTACACCGTCCACATCATTGCAGCAATTTTCAGCTTTTCAGACTGTTACCACAGTCCTTTCTCTTTCAAAAATATGTTGAATGCACGTTGATAATCTATGATTACTTCTAGTAAATAAATAAATATGAAGAGAAAGGGTACAAACTCAGTCTTATTTTCTCTAGCATAATAGATTTTTACTTTTTTTAAATGCATAAAAGCTAATATTTGCTGAGAAATACGTCCTATCTCATCCAGAATGAAAGTAATACTGATCAGTCCTGGTTACAATATATTAACAACACCCCACCCCCTGGGCAAATGTGCAGCATTTGGCGGTTGTAGTTCATTATATATCCATTGTAACTTATCGCAAGAGCATGAGTAGTGGACCAGTATTATTCTCTGGCTATAATAATAACATTTATTTATGACAAAAACTATGCTAAAACTCCATGGACTACATTTATTCAATGTCTCAGATGTATTTTTAATAGAATTCGATTAATTTTATCTGAACAAAATTTGGCCCATCGCAGAACCAGTAAGCTCAGTGGTTAAGTGTCAGTCTGTTGTGCAGGAGGTAGTCAGAGTTCAAATCCAGGTAGGACCTTAAAATAACTGGGATAACTGGTATTGCATGCCTTTGCTCTGACATCTGCAAATGGTTCTAAAAGCTTTGTGTCTTCTTGGATCACAATGTTAAATTGTAGGCCAACACCGAGAATGCAACCAAATCTCTGGTAGTGACCACCCTCAAGTGTAGTGGAATTATATAGTTGTATAGATATAGAGAGTAAATAAATTTGTCTCCAATTATAGCAATACCATGCTAAATACGTTGACTCTCTCTTCTGTTAGTAGTAGTACTTTTAGGTTCCCTTGGTGCCACTATACATTTTATATATTATAAATATACAGGCTAAATCCAGTAGATTACATACTACATAAAACATAATCATGACTGCTGTTGTTGTAAATGGATGGGTAAATAATGCATGTATCAGCAGCTTCCATCAGGGGTGGATTCATGGGAACCTTGTCAGAATTTATTGTTTGTTGCCCATTGGTGAGGAGGGGGGGGAGCTCACTTTGGTCCATGGATTAGGAACCAAGGGGACCAACCTTGTATGAATTTTTACTATTTGTTGTGCTCTATATTAGGGGGTTTGATTGGGCATTTGGACAAATCCCCAGGGTACCTGACCCCTGGGGGAAGCCACTGATACATGCATAACACTGCTGTGGTAGCTGCCAGTAAATATGCAAAGCTACTGATACAGTTCAAAACTGAATGCTAAATCACTGGGAGGAAGTTAAAATGAACATTGCATGTGTTATTTTAAAGACTTGTTGTTGAGGTTGTACTTGGCCTCTTGTTGTCATTACGAGACAATGCGTCATTGTCAGAAATCTATTCTCTGGCATAACATTAGGCAATCTGTCAATGGTAAAACTGTTGACAGTTTGGGTCAGGTCAACTACACAGCTAAGGCATGTTTTACGACAGAATAACCTAGCTAGAGAGAGTCTACTGGATTAAGATACTGTTACATGTCTGTTAATATGGGGAAAACGGAAGAATCCTTCATTTAGCTCGATAACCATGTTTGGACTTGGAAGCAGAATTGAGACTTTAGATGTATTTTGTGAGTCCCAATCTCTCTAGAGCATGTATGTAGATCCCATTTTCTCCCTCCTCCCTGTATGCTACATTCTTCCTCCCTAGTTTTTCTGGACATTTCACCCTCCTCTCTGTTTTTTTTTTGCCAATTCTCCCTCCTCCCTGTTCTGTTCCTCCACCCTCCATACAAGTCATACAAACGCGTTTTTTTTGCCAACCACATTATATATGCAAATATATAAATGACGTCGTGTTTACAAACAGTAGTATCGCTATAGCAAGAACAGCAGATAAAGTTACATAGAGGCACACAAATTGACATAGCTAGCTCCATCACAGGATGGACAGGATACAACTTATAATATGGTACAAATATAAACATACATTTGAGACAATCGGAACCTGCAGTATAACAGAAGACTAAATTGTAAATGTGTGTTACTTGAATAAGTAGTGTTTAAATTAAAATGTCAACTTCTTTAATTTAAATACGAGAAAAACAAAAATATTAAATTACATATATACTAGGGGAGCAGAGAATGAAAGTCACCGCGCTACCGGCCACTCCTAAAGACTGCTAAATTCAGATAATAATTCTTCCCT
Source organism: Actinernus sp. WN-2022 (assembly GCA_030867875.1). Lineage (NCBI taxonomy): Eukaryota > Metazoa > Cnidaria > Anthozoa > Actiniaria > Actinernidae > Actinernus > Actinernus sp. WN-2022. The sequence continues at coordinate 68,886,846 of JAOWCC010000936.1, forward strand.
TTGGTTATTACTAAGAGGATTTCAAATGAAAGTTTATTTCATCTTCAATCTCATGTGGCCCGAGTGAAAGCCCATATGGGCTCTTGTTCTTATGAATTTATTGCATTAACACTAACATATACCGAAGGTGCCAATAAATAAACCTTATTATTATAAACTGTAATAATATATACATAATTAATTATGTTTTCACTGTATATGTCTTAATTACTATAAATTATCATAATTTCAATGTTTTATTACCACCAATGTATACGTATACCGGGAATTCTGCAAACGGACGGATATCTGCAGAACTTCGAAGGAACTAGACGGAATAGGTTCCACAAAAACGAGCCTGTAGTCTGAGATTGCCGGGTTCAGAGAAGTCAATTCTAGGTTTTTATTAATGGCCCTGCTTATGAATGCTCACGAGAGACAAACGTTGGTCAATGCTGTTTAGAAGCCAAGAGATGAAGCTAGTGAAGTACGTTTACGGATAACATGATATACATATAGCAGGAAACATACTCATTATCGTGTCTTTGAGTCTCTTGCGCAATACGATACGGTTTGTTTGACCTTCATTAGGCGGCACAAGGGAGACTGAGGCAGAAGGAGGACAGGGAGGAAACCATACGATGCCCTGGTACGATGCTTGGCGGGCTAAAGGCTAGTGTGCAACATAGGCAAAACAATTACCACATTCAGGACGTACAGTCTAAAATATATCACTATTTTGATAGCACTCTTCATTTCGTGCATGGGTACGTGAATTACTATGTTATCAGTACAGCTGCCGGCGCTTTATAAATCCAAGAGCAGTGAAACTGGAAAGAGTTTACCGAGGGGACAGGGAAACTCATAATGTCCAAGAAGCAATTACATTAGCTAGGAACCCAAACAGTGACATGTTAATAAATTTAACCAGTTCAGTCCGAAGCGGCTTTGATTTACTGCTAGAGCCGGCACGTAGCGTAGGACATAATTACGCAGTATTTCTTACTGTATCAGGTGTAGGAGTTGCGTGAAATCGTATTCTTCACTGAATAACCACATAGAACAAGGCAGGACCATACTAACTGATTATAATCAAAAATTACCTTCAGTTTGCCTACCTAACTCACTTCCAGACAATTCTCCGTCAACTCAGCGCCTCATATTTGAAGTTAATTATATTCAGTGGAACCTCGATATAACGATACCCGATGTAACGATAATCCCGATTTAACGATCAACATTTTTCAGCCCGGCAAACGTTACAGTAAATGTATGTGACATTCACCCGATTTAACGATATCGGATATAACGATATTCTCGATATAACGATCATAATCTAGCGGCCCAAACGTGAAAATGAACTCGATATAACGATAAAATCAATTATGGTGCTACTAAAATGGAATGCCAAGCATTTCAACGGATGTGATACTGTATTCACTTAATCCAGTTTAGTTTCATTGTTTTCCAAGACTGTTATGTTTCTGTCAACAGTTTACATGACTATTAGGGATTACATGACTGGCTGTATTGATCTATACAGTCGTTTTGTCCTCTTTATCTTTTATCAGCTCAGTTAACTTCCTTATTTTGGACGGTTTCTTGTGATGAAAAATATACGTCGCAGGGATTTCTAAGCCAATGCCTTTGTTCCTTCGCTTTCCAGTCGCTCTCACTGAAATCTTCCCTCCATGCTTCAAGAATAAATGAAATACTCGTGACAAAGTCAAAGGCACATGCCCCACGATCTGTTGCGTTCTTTTCTTCCCATGCTCACGTTTAACTGCAACTGCATGCGTATCGTGTGGATTTTCAGGTTCGTGCTACGATAAATAATAAGAGACGAAGTGTTACACACAACATACTTTCGCATAAGCCCAAGCCGATATCACTCTTGAATCTGGCCAGTAGATCGCCCTAGGATGTCTCACGAAAAACAGCAGAACCGCAGACGAAGGAACCGCGGAAGAACGAGGTTTATGGGAAAGGGTTCTCCAACAACATCCCTCATTGGGGGAAGTACCATTCAGCCATTTCGCAACAGTAGATCAGTATCTTAACACCGTATACCGGCCAACTGAAGCTGATGCGACCAGAGAAGCTCTAGAGGCAGTTCGACAAAAGGATGGCGACGAAGTAGACAAATCAGATTCAGACGACGATTGTGTAGAACTGGAGCCAACGCCTCTAACTCCCCTCGAAGCCAATGAAGCGGTGCAGGCTTTGCGCAATTTCGTTATGACATTTAACGAATCAGGAGCAAGGGAAAGAGAATTTCTGCGCGCTCTCTCTACAATGGAGGACACCTTTGTAAGAGTTCGATGCAACGGACAGAGGCAGTCAAACTTGATGAGTACTTCAAGTGAGAAAATGAACTCGATTTTTTCTGATTCTATATTTTTTAGTTTTGTTGCGCATTAAACCGCCCTAGAACAAATGTACGAGGCCGTAATTTGCAGAACGTTTATCGAGTACATAATGAAACACTTGTACAGACAGTCAGTACTACTGTAGTAAGTACACATTAACAAATTATATGGAAGTTGTTAGAATTGAACAAAATACAATACGGACACTACTCCCGATATAACGATATTTTTTAGTTTTTCCTGCATTATCGTTAAATCGAGACTTCGTTTATAACGATAATTCGATATAACGATACGATTTGGCCGGTCCCTTGGTGTATCGTTATATCGAGGTTCCACTGTATAATGATTGAACGGTAGCACTAGTTTATGTCAAACGTCAAGTAATCGATATCAGATGACATACACAATGATCACTGTTCACTGTCTAATTTCTTTATGCGCAAGGGAGACAAGACACGTGGAGTTAGTACACCCTTCCCTTGGTCTATGCTCGCTTTCGTCGTCCTTCCCATGCTCCCATGCGCGCCGCATCTTTCTCCTTTCCTACCAAAAGTGCCTGGTAGAGGCAGCACGCGGAGTAAGAATGTGAAGTGGAGAAGACTTTAGAACCTGAAGAATCAGGCCTCACTTCGGATCCGGCGTATTTTTTTTGCAGGATTTTCGTTCACGGTATTTAGATATACATTTTCTTAAATGACATGCCATTTTCTATAAAATCTTCAAACATTCAAAATTCTCCTACCTCAACGGCGGCGAGCGATATGTCTAACTGGCCTGTTTATTTAAATATAGTTAATGGCATCCTTCCTTAGTGTGACCTGCATTGTATACGAGTAAACTCAACTTTAATTAGTTGCCCGACCCTGACTATGGCGCGTATTTTGTGTCAAAATTCAATCACTCGATTCAAACATTCAAACATTCAATTCGAACATTCAAACATGCAATTCAAACATTCAATTCGAACGTTCAAACATTCAATTTTTGAGAAATTCCCGCCCACTCCCGGCACAGACAGGGGGTTGGAAAATATCTAGTAAATAAATGAAATATAAGATCAGAAAGTCCACCAAATTGACCTCTTTGCGAGTGTTAAGAAAATTGCCGCTTACCGACAGATGTGTTAATTATGAGAATCTAACAAGTAATAACACACAGTCGTGCAAACAGCCGGCTGATAGCTCATCTTGAAAGTATGTCTGGTATTTGGCCGGTCAAGGGGTCGTAGGCTAGAAAACTTTGAATGTTCTAGCTTGATGAAGACATATATGATCACAATCAAACAATTTGATTTTAGTAGAGCTCTACAAAGTAAGGGATACGTGTTTCTTCTGATTTTAGCTATTAAGCCTGAGGTTTTTTAAAGTTTCCTGTATAGATATCAGTAGTTTCACATACACAAATAAAACTGACCCACCGACTCCTTGTTCTGAACATGAAAACACTAGCGAATGGAATTCTCTAGGAAAGCCTAACTACGCAAAAACCCATAGAGAATTATAAAAGGCAAAATATGTTGACTTTCTTGCTAAAACGGTTGCGATTTATCCTATAAGCCTGCTCCACGTTCGATTGATCTGTATGTAGAAAAGTTCGGTGTTGTTGATTTCCGCGACTCTTGTACATCCGGGGAATTGAAGCTGGGCGTCGCGTGTTCGAATGAAGGTCGAATGTCAAGATCGAATGTCGAGATTGAAGGATTGAAATATTGAATGTTTGAATTTTGACACAAAGTACGCGCCCCACGGGAGGGGGGGGGAACTCCCATATAAAAGGGGTAGGGATGCTCGTCGGACATTTTCGATTTGACCCCTAAGAGGTACTAAAATGGGCGTGGCTCAAGCTTATTTTGACCCCTAAAAGATAATAAGAATGTAAATTGATATAAACAGCTTTTTTTGTTCAATTGACACCCGACCCTTAAAAGGTACCGCTTTACATAGAAATATCTGTGTTTGATGGTGGATACCCTAAGTGGTACCAAACTCCTGATCTTGACCCCTAAAAGGTGAGTTTGACTAATGGTCGCGGGTCGCGTGTCGCGGGTAGACGGTGCGGGTGCGGTTAAAAAGGTGCGGGTGCGGTTAAAAAGGTGCGGGTGCGGTTAAAAAGGTGCGGGTAAAAAGGTGCGGGTGCGGGTAAAAAGGTGCGGGTGCAAGTAAAAAGGTGCGGGTAAAAAGGTGCGGGTAAAGATATGCAATGTATTCGAGAGAGAAAAGAAAAAAATTGCGAATTTGATTATTTTTATGCAGTCGTTCAAATTAAATCTGGTTCATGTTCACGGCCCTGTCAGTTTGCCATACAGACATCAAACTGTGGGTAAACAGATACAAGGTAATCGATTATCAAAAAGCAAAAATAGCGAATTTGCCGGTGCGGGTGAAAAGATGGAAGGTATTCGATTATCAGGAGGAAAGGGAAAGGTGGCTGTCTTTACCTGTTGACATTTGGCTTTGACGAGGTGTTAGTGTTTACAGAACTTCAAAAGGCCAAAACTCCTGCTAGATTTTTATTCGTAGTAACTTTCTTTGCGTGAATTACTAACATATAAGGAATAACAGATATGGACGAAACTTCACCAAAAGAATATATACCAATATATACTAATGCAATGCTGATCAAATACAACGCTTGTCGAGGTTCAAACGATATTTCGGCTGGCTAGTACCTGCCTTCTTCAGGTTTATTTTACTGACAGACCTGAAGAAGGCTGGTACTGGCCAGCCGAAATATCGTTTGAACCTCGACAAGCGTTGTATTTGATCAGCATTGCATTAGTCTTCGGACACTTTATCGTTATAGATTAATAGGTATTTCACCTTAAATACAGCTTTCTCATCTGACGATGCCCTGGGATCTCCGAGAGCTGGAAAGTCCTCTTCGACATTACTCTCAAAGCCTACACGATTCTGGCAATAAATAATGTTTAGTCAGTACAAAACCTTCAAAAAAGTTACGGAAATAAGATTACCAGGAAGTATAAGTGTACCTGCTCCAAATCGGCACTCAAAGCTCCATCTGACGCCATAACAAATCAGTGAAGGTTCTAGAAGATAAACTATGAGACGAGAGTCGAACACACGTGCGCTAACTTGAAATGGAAGTAATGATATGTGAGATTTAGTCCATGGCAAGCCGCAACCTCAACACTAGCGGATTATTTAGGTATATCAGTTAACACGTATTTAGAACAAAAGACATGTTGAAGAAGCTACACACCGGCTCTCCCGTTAAAAAAAAACACCAGTCGTCCAACGGGTTTTAGTATCAATTCATAGAAGAACTAGAAAATATCATTATATAGACTTAATGTCACAAGTCGAAAACTTTTCGATGTCCCTCGCGAATCACTTCATACAGTCGAACAGTAACCATTGATTCTTTTGGCTTCGGTGCCTTGATGTCGGCAAACTGACAAGGTGTGAACATGAACCAGATTTAATTGCCAAAAATAGAACGACTACATAAGAAATTTCAAATTCGCCTTAGCCTTAGGGCTGCCATGCTAGGTAAAGACAGCCACCTTTCCCTTTCCCCCTGATAATCGAATACCTTCCATCTTTTCACCCGCACCGGCAAATTCGCTATTTTTGCTTTTTGATAATCGATTACCTTGTATCTGTTTACCCACAGTTTGATGTCGGTATGGCAAACTGACAGGATGTGAACATGAACCAGATTTAATTTGAACGACTGCATAAAAATAATCAAATTCGCAATTTTTTCTTTTTATCTTTACCCGCACCTTTTTACTTGCACCCGCACCTTTTTACTTGCACCCGCACCTTTTTACTCACACCCGCACCTTTTTACCCGCCCCGCACCTTTTTACCCGCACCCGCACCGTCTACCGAGACACGAGACCCGCGACCATTAGTCAAACTCCTAAAAGGTACGACGAGCATCCATGTACCCCTCACATAAGGGAGTCCCCCCCCCCCGGGTACGCGCCATCGTATTGAATGTTTGAATGTTCGAATTGAATGTTTAAATTGAATGTTTGAATGTTCGAATTGAATGTTTGAATGTTCGAATTGAATGTTTGAATCGAGTGATTGAATGTTTGAATTGCATGTTTGAACATTCGAATTGAATGTTTGAACGTTCGAATTGCTGGTTTTCATTCAATCCCCAGAGATTCAAACGACAAAGGGCATGGCGGCCATGTTGGTGCCCCAACAAAAGAAGCTAACGAGGAATCTATTGTTTAAAGGCACCAACATGGCGGCTATGACGTCAAGTGAAAGCCAGCAATTGAATGTTTGAACGTTCGAATTGCATGTTTGAATGTTCGAATTGAATATTTGAACGTTCGAATTGAATGTTTGAATGTTTGAATTGCATGAATTGCATGCCGTGTTTGAATGTTCGAATTTAATGTTTGAATGTTCGAATTGAATGTTTGAATGTTTGAATTGCATGTTTGAATGTTCGAATTGAATGTTTGAATGTTTGAATTGCATGTTTGAATGTTCGAATCGAGTGATTGAATGTTTGAATTGCATGTTTGAATGTTCGAATTGAATGTTTGAATCGAGTGATTGAATTTTGACACAAAATACGCGCCTGTGATGATACCTGACAGGCCATCATTTATTGGGCTCAAATCCTGACTGCTCAAATTAAGCTTCTACCCAAATTTGGTCCAAACCCTGGAGTACTTGTGCCCCATGTTGATGCTATCAACATGTTGATAGCATCTTCGTCCTGAAACGACTCATCGACAAATTCGTAAAAAGTAAACCAAAAAAGAAAAAAAACATGTTGTTTACCTGCTTCGTCGATTTAAAAAAAGCATTCGACAGCATAGCAAGAGAAAAATTATTTGAAAAACTAAAACCGGCAGGTATCAATGGCAATTTTTTTCTCAATATTACACTCGATGTACTCTAATGATTACTCGGCGGTAAAAAAAGATGACGTTATTACGGAAACCTTCAGATGCTATGGCGGGCATGGAAGACCCGATATATATATCTGATGTCAATCTGAGCAATATACTTTACGCAGATGATTTAGTTTTAATATCCAATAACGGCTAACGAATGAACAATTATAATTTTTATCAGTAATAACGATCAACTAGAAAACGTCCGTATGTATAAATATTTCTGGCTCACTTTCAGTGCACACGGAAATTTCACTGTTGCAAAACAAGAACTAAAAAAATCAGCATTAAAAGCTCTGTTTAAACTCAAACAAGAAATAGTAACTTTCTTTAGATCTGACCTTAAACTTACGATCAAATTATTTGACACTTTAATCAAACCCTTCCTGTTATATGGAATGGAAGCGAGGTCTGTCCTGCATGGGGAATTGACAACAACAAGGATCTGACACAAATGATCCGATTGAAATAGTACATACTAAATTCTGTAAACTACTTCTAGGAACTACAAGAACATCAGTCTGGCAATAACGCTTGCAGAGCAGAGCTCGGTAGGTATCCCCTTAGGCATGAATCAACATTCAGAAGTATCAAATACTGGACAAAACTATTAATTAATAGAGAACCAGAACTTACTTTTATAATATTTATTGACAGTTTACAGCTGAATAAACCAACATTCTGGAGCTCTAAAATTCAAAATACCATACAGAGCCTTGGCTTCGGTAACATATGGATACTTCAGAATAATTTGCTAGAGTACAGGGGACTCCTAAAGAGAATTAAACAAGGATAAATAAAAGACATGGAACTACAATATTGGCTCAGCGATATAGTAATCATCAAAGGCAAAATCCAAACCAGGGCAACAAACTACGGGTCTACCGTACATTCAAAACAATTAAGTATGAATTCGAAGATTATTTGAATACTGTTAAAAACATTAAACACAGAATTACATTGTACATTCACGAAATTAAGAATAAGCAATCATACAGATTGAGAAAGGTAGACATGTTAAGCCCTATTTCAAACCAGAAGATCGAATATGCCCAACTTGCAACAAAGAAATGGACGACGAAATACACTTCCTAATAAGATGTAAAACGTTTGAGGCAACCAGGAATGATTTCTTATTCAAATTAAAAACTCTTGCTAACCTAGACAGTAGCCGTATGTCAGAAAAATATATCAGTTTTCTTAACTATTATCAATCCCTCAAGGGAAGTTTCAACTATAGCCGCAAAATACGTGTATGAATGCATGAATACCAGATCTGTCACGATACAAGGCTCTTAATATTTTAATTAGTTACTTTTCTATTTTTTAGCTACCTTAAAAGTTTATTAGCAACTATCTGATGTACCTATGTAGTACAAAGAGCTAAAATGAAAATATGTCTATATCTATATGCCGCGGGATGCAACATTCTGATGTATTAAATTTTGGTCCAGTCTAGCAAATCCAGATGCCCCACCCAAACTCTCTCGTGATATGTACTCTGACATGAAATCAGAGACCAAAAAAGCTTTTTGGAGCACTATTAAAGATCAAAGACATGCTAACTCAAATTGGTTTTGGAAATATCTGGTTGGACCAAGAGTTAAATGATGTCCACCTAACCTCGAACCTACTAAAAATTAAGCAAAGGATTAATGATATAGAATTTCAAGTCTGGCTGGGGATCTACATAACGACAATAGGAGAGGGTCTCAATGGGGTTAACCGTTAGCCGTAAATCGGCAAAAAAAACTAGTCGTAAGGCGTACAAATTACATAATTTTAACCGTTAGTCGTAAAAAAAATTAACCGTAAACTGAAATATTCTAACATGGCCTATGAGACCTATGACTGTTGTGTGTCTTGTTGTGCGTTTCTGTCTCCCGTGGCTGATGCGGCTACACATGGCAGTTGTCAATAGCCTCAATAAGCCGCTTAATTTGTGATTTTATGCGCGTCCTGTCGGTAACACACCGGTGCAGCTTCGTCCCCAGGCTACTACTCGGTCAGTTTCCCATCATGCAAAGTGGTTTTTCTAGCGCATTTTCAAAATGGCGGACTCTTAGAAGCAGTACGAGGGGTTTTAGCATGTATTTGTCATGGTTGACTGTATTTAAAGACTGTTAACCGTAACGGGAAAAAACTAACCGTTAGTCGTAAAAAAGCCCAAATTTTAACCGTTAACCGTAAAAGCCACCACCCCATTGAGACCCTCGTCAGCTCATAGGAGCGACCCTAACCAGAAGAATAAATTGAGAACAGATCGCCTTTTAAAGTCACATTTTCTTTTGAAGGCTATTTATCAGAGGTTAAGAACCTTAAGTACAGAAACGCCCTCACTAGATTACGAATAAGCAATCATTCGCTAGAAATAGAAAAGGGCAGACACTCAGGTGGTTATAAAAAACCTGAAGAAAGAACTTGTTTTCAGTGCCCAATGAGACTGAAGATGAAAGACACTTTCTTGTTAAATGCTCTTTATATAACAACTTGAGGAACGAATTATTAGCTCAATTTAGCTCCCTTAATATCAATCGAAAAAGAATATCAGACGATCAGTTGTTCCTCTTAATGATAGATCCTCCACCTAAACTCCAAAACATAGTAGCGAAATACATATTTAACTGTTTTTCTCTTATAGATAAGGAAAAACAATCTTAGCTATACTGTATAAAATATTTGGATTCAAGTTGATGTACACGTTCGAAAAAAGCTCCAAAAAAAATACTGTCTGTCAGTCTGTCTAGGGTGGGTCTAATATTCTGTATTACAATCCTTAATTAAAATATCCGATCCTTGAATACGGTTACGTTTTTTTTGTTCCCCTAACTCTTGATATGCAATATCGTGCATTTGCTCAACGCTCGCTAAACGTAACGATCTTCAATAAACGCAAAGCATTACACAGACTGAGAGAAATAAAAACGATCTGTTCAATGAATTCTGAGTCAGTTCACTAGTTGTCCTTAAATAGGGTGTCATATTTTAGTTTCTAGGGCATTAAATTTCATCAATAAACAGATTCGGAGTTGCTCAGAATTTTACAGTAGTTTGTATGGAATACATAAAATTGAATTCTTTCAAGTTATAACGAATAATTATGGCTGCGAAAAGAATCTGAAATGAGTTAACTGACCTCCATGTTATGACCTCCATGTTGACAGCAATCTCCTTCCTTTCAGCCGTTATGATGGTTCCTCTGGTCAACTTTACAATATATAACTCGGGGGGTTTGTTTTGTTCCGATTCAGCCGAGTTGTTTAAAAGACGTTATATTGCCCAGATAGATCCAAATATAACTTCACATTATCCTCTAGCTGCGAATTGCGAACAAATATGAGTAATTTTAAGGTTTATCGACGGCCACAGCAGGGAACACGTAAGTCCTTTGCAATCTCTTGCCTCTCTCTTCGAAACGCTTTGTCCGCCATTTCTCTCTCGGTTTGCCTGTACAGGCCTGGAAACTGGTATATTCTTTACTGTTCTTTCATTGGTTCTATTATAACTTTCATATATAAGAGCTTGTCTGATTGGGCTAAAAAATAACGCGGCATTGAAATAAAATATGCAGAACTATATTCTCTGTAAACGTACTCGGTTACACTGTTTACCTCCCGCTTGGCTATTAGCCGCTCTACTTCATAATAATCCGACATAGCTAGAACTTTTCAACCACGCAGTACATAAACACTAGAAGCCTTTCGAATTCGACTGCTTTCACAATTCGCTTCGAGCAGTGTTTGGCCTGGAATAATGGCTGAGCGAGCCTGAGAACAAATAATTTATGATGGGCAGGCAGATTTGCACAATTTTATACTCCGCCCACAATGGCATAAATTTCTGACAATGATGAAATCGCCGTTCTCCCTAAGTAGGGGATGCTGTTCGCAGACTAAGTACCCCCCGGCTTTTAGTCCCATATATTTAGCTTCGATAAACTGGTCTTCACAATCCCGCTTTGCAAATAGGACATATGACAACTACCGGAGCGATACGTCCTGTCTGACTCGACTTCCACGGCAAACAGTTGGAAAATAAGGCTTTTACCTGTCGGTAAAACCGCCAATCATCTCGCCTAGAAAGTTAAAATGTAGACTATTCACTGCCTACTTTTGTTCTTCTAAATTATTTCCTGAATTAACGCTCAACCACCAACCACTCGATCGCTTCCCTCCAGAAAATTATGTTTCTGTTCCCTCTTATCGACGCCATTTATACATTTATCAGTCGACAGTAGTTGGCAGGATTTCGTGACACATATATGACAGGCGATGACAGCTAATTGAACAATCAGTATTTCCCGTTCAGATCTTAAACGGGAAATGGAAAATATAAGGGATGGGCATGCAGCCATTTTTCTCCTCTCGTACCAGTCTCCTTTTTCCATTTTCGCGCGGCCAAAATTATTTTATCATTTTCTTCGCATTTAAATAACACCGAGGGCCTGTTTCGCAGGCTATATTAAAGGAGACTTAAAAATCATAACGATTTGACCCCTAAAAGGTACGCAAATATAAAATTTATAAAGTGATTCCTTTAATTTAAAAACGAAGGAAAAAGACATGTAATTACAACAAACATTTTTTTACGAAGAGAAAAAGAACCGCTTAAAGTAATTATAAATATTCTAAATCCCTAAACGACACGACTCGGGTTGCGTAACTGAAGGCCTATCAGTTACACTACACTGGATTTTTAGCTGACAGCTAGGATAAAAGTGGTACGGGTACCAAAAATATCGGTTCGCTACCTCGTTTACACTAAAAAAAATTGCTGTGCGAAATAATCATTTGAGTACGGGTGCCAAAATGTTGGTACTGACTATTTACTTTAAGAACGCATGCGCTGTTCGTCCATCCAAGATGGCGGATAAAGAAAGATTGGAAGGCTTATTGCCAATTTAACAGCATCAACATAAGCTGTAGATTTGATAAAGGTACGAAAAATGCATTAGCGAAACCAGGGAAAAGACAACGGCAATCGGATTGTTCACTCGGATTGTTCAATCGGATTGTCTGAGCCCCACACCTCCTAGCTAATCGCGTCTGTACGGCGCGAGGTTAAGCTTACGCCACACTTATACGGTACCCTCTTTCTGCATTTTCTGGATCCGCCCCTGCATGCATACGTTCTTCTGCATAGGTGGCTAACAATTCACAGACTGATAGAATAATTAGTGATTCCCACAATTCATGCATACTGATAGAATAAACCTTCAGTATGGTAATCGATGTAAATAACAATATTACGATAATAACATATATTTACAATGCTATGCGACTTATTATCAATAGCCAGGAGCCCATTGCCAGGAGCGTCCATGTATACTATACCCGTGAGTCAGCGTATGACCGGTTTGAGCTATTTTTAGAACATGTTTACCGACTCTGCTGCGATCGTGCATATGCTTGCCGTAATTATCGAGATTAAGAATTATTTATTGTTCTTTGAGGTGATTTTTCTAACGCTGCATTGACCTGACTATGGTTTGATTGGATTTCCAAAGTGTGGGCACGTGAACTCCCGTGAGGTCTGTCCTAAATATAGCTCAATCCGGTCATATGCCTACTCACAGACGTAGTATGAGAGATGGACGCTCCTGGTAATGGGGCTCCTGCAATAGATGACCCTGGAGACAGATGTAGGTACATTATTCACGCTCATCCCAAGAGAGTGATTGAGGGCAATACTTTCTTCGATCTAATAATATGTTGAAGATCAATAACATTAATAAAACCTTTGGGTGGTTGGAAACGGTTTAAAATTAAAATTGAATGTACTGACCACAATCTATTTTAACTATTTCTTGAAGTTTGTGACACGATCTGTTTCGAGACCTTTCGAATGCTGCAAGTTTTTGCAACATTTTTCTTGTCTTCAGGCCCTTTAAAGATCACGCTGTTCGAAAACTCTGTCCCTCATGGGTAACTGAGAGCCAGTGTTCCAACTGGCTTACTGCGACGTCGATAGAAAAAATACCACATAGACCCGAAGTCGAGACCCGGGCTCGCCCGAGTAATTATTTATTATATTTTACACAATTATTGTCCTCAACAGAACGAAGCATTACCCTCTTGTAGTGCACAGTTTTAAACTGTAACACACTGTTTGGACGCAGTTAAATTTTAAAGATAAAATGATTCAATACTCACTTCAAAATATATGTTTGTAAAAAGCCAAATTAGTACACATGCACCGATACAAATGCAAGGAATTTTTTGCAACCAGCTCAAATGCACCTTAACACTAAAAAACAATGTTTGCTCTGAAACGTTTGTTATGGATACCGAAATGTAATGCTGTGTTTGTCTCCTGTAAACTGATTGTTCACTCGATGTGAGTTAGGGACCGATTTTCTTCTCCCTAAAACTCATTAATTTCCCGCGTGACGTTATCTTGGATCTTATGACGTCACACGGTTGTAACATTAGAGAGGTTAAAGGGGCTGTGTCACGGTAAGACTTTACATTCGTTTTTCCGGGCCGGAAAGAGTTATCTTCACCGATTTTGATATGAACTAACGAACCTCTCGGCCATGTGCGATGCTTAAAATGAAAGCAAATATGCAAAAATGACTAACTAACAGTGTATATAAACAGTCTCCAGGGAAAATATTGAAAAGGGAAGTTTACCTGTTTGTATCCAATTAACAGCCACTAAACGAGCGATTACTCGATACATGCGCAGTACCATGACATAGCCCCTTTAAGCATCGACGACGGCGACGGCAGCGAGGACGGGACCTAGAAAAAGGTTTTCTCCCGAAATGTGATGTTTACTATTTCCTTCGTTCGCCTTTAATTACTTCTCACATTCATATCTTCGAAAAATATGATAAGCACAGAGTTCCGTTTACGCCGAACGAAAAACGGAGTGTTTTACTTTCTTAGTTGGCGTTCTCTTGTAAACGTAAAATATGGGGTTTTCACGTTGTTTTTCCAGACAACAGTTGAAATGTAAGCGACTGCGTGCATTTTTACGTGCAGTTATTGTATTTTGTAATTAAGGCTATTGTTTTATGTCGTCGTGGTTGCTTAAGCTCTCTAATAGGGCAACCGTGTGACGTCATAAGATCCAAGATGGCGCGCCCGGGAAATTCAAATGAGTTTTATGGACAAGAAAATCGGTCCATAAAGCCCGGTTTTCACTAGCGACGCAAGCGCAAGCACAAGAGATATGCGTCAAGTGAAAACGAACCGTGCAATAAGCGCAAGACTCGCTGGTCACTTGTCTCTTTGTGTAGCGGCCAATAATCCAATATGGCAGCCATCGTGCTCAAACAGCTAGTATTGCTTGCAGTAATTCTCCTTGTGCTTGCGTTGTCTTCCGTTTTCACTAGCACAACGCGAACGCAAGCATAAGCACAAGCACAAGGAAAAAAATGGATCCTTGTGCTTGTGCTTGCGTCAGTGCTTGCGCTTGCGTCGAGCTCGTTTTCACTGTGAAATAAGGACTCTTGTGCTTGCGCTTGCGTCGCTAGTTAAAACTAGCCTTAACCGACATATAGTGTACATTTTACAGGAAACATTTGAGCAAACATTGTTTTTCAGTGGAGGTTCCCTTAAAGACACTTTAAGCTCCAAGCAAAAAATAATACGTCCACGTATATAAGACTTTTAAATAACAGGTTGGCGAACTATAACTTTCACAAAAACTTTCGACATCGTGAAGCAAAGCGTTTTTCGTTCTTGTGACTTATAATGTAAAAACAGCATGCATCTAACTACAACGAATCAAAGGAGCATGTTGGTGATAAGAAAAAAGATAATTAAATAGATTTAGCAGACGACCAATTGCAAAGCGTTTAAGGTCATCTGGATATAAAAAAAGAACCTGTTTTGATATACATTTTTACCACAATCATTTCCAAAACGTAAAATAAAACATGGTGTATGATGAAACAATAGGCCCTTTGCAGCTAACAGTCACGTGTTGATTGATATAATACTTCGTTAACGAATGAATTCAGCTCGTGATTCCCATGGGAAAGGCGTTACCATAGATGCTGGATAGCAAGCTATCTTTAAAAACGCTGTTTTAGAAAGATCGACAATCGATTGGAGGTGGAAAATAGCATTTACAAACAGGTTTTGCAAATATCAATACCGATCTCGTACAAGGCCTTTAAATAAATAAGTCAGAATTGTTTTGCTCTCCAGTACGACCACGTGATTTGTTAGCTGCAAAGGGCCTATAGTTGTACGATCTCGTGCTCATGCACTGTGCCTAATGCGCATGTTCTCCTTTTACTGGGCAGCGGTCTCTGGTGATAAGCCTTCCTATACTTGTCAATATCAAGTGCTTTGAAGGACGAATCAATAAACCAATCCAAGGTCACCATTACGATATCTACTTAAGTTAGTGACAGCACCGATACTGCTGAAAAGAGCACCTCAAAATTAGTCAAAATCCCAAACTTGAGAGTATCTTGTATGGGAGCAAAGATACAGGCCCGCAAAGTAAGACAATTTAACAAGTTTTTTTCAAGTTTTTTTATTTTCACACTGTTTACATGATATATAATAGGTACAAATAATTAATTACAGATATTAAAAAAGACATATAACATAATACAGAAATATACAAAATAGGTGTGCAGAGACCAAAGTAGCAGAAATGCTTTCGAGTTGGTCACCGCCTATGTTACTAGTAAGGACGATTGAGACATGTATTATGTGAAAGAAGGAAAAGAAGAGAGAAGGATAAAAGGAAAGAACTGGAGCCATTAAAATTGATTATGACTACTAGATAATAATCAATAAGATGAGTAACTAGTATATATAGATATTGTAAGTAAACAAGTATAATTATAATGGTATTATAGCTATACATTCATTAAATTCATTAAATACTTATGAAAATATGTAAGGTGTTTTATTTGTTTACAATTAGATTTGGTCATCCAAAAGAAACTTTTTGTATTTTTGTTTGAAAGCATGGTATGGAAATTTCTATGCAGTGGTACAAATAGTCCAGTTTCGTATTCGAAAATTACCGCTGAATGTAATGACTACAGACGCATGTACACAGGGTTAGCCTCATTCTGAAGTTAAACATTCATAAATACCAGCGAAAAGGTGGGATATTCATAACACTGCGGGTTGTTGTAGTTTTCTCGCTGGTATTTATGAATGTTTAAATTCAGAATGAGGCTAACCCTGTGTACATGCGTCTGTACTCATTCCATTCAGCGGTAATTTTCGAATACGAAACTGTAATATTGTTGCACTCCCTCATACAACGTCTGTAAAAATAGACTGCTTGCAGGCTCTGGGTTTGGGGTTCCTGTGGTGGGAGAGAGCAGGGACAAGACCTTGTGTTTTTGAAATCCGCTCCCATGACGTCACATCCCATTGCAAGTCGTGAGTTACACTTTTTAAAATCAAAGTTTTAGAGTACATTGTGTTGTAAATGTAGCCTAGCATTGAACCCCTTGTATTTCTACTGATTTGACTGATTTGTACTGATTTGACTGATTTGAGTGAAAAAAATTCAATTTTAGCTCGCGCGTACTGCTTACACCATAATACACGCCATTTTCGAATAAAGTGCGCGTACCCTTCTAGTTTCGAAGAATCAGATTGGAGAACTGTTCCCGTTCCTGGACGAACGGGAATTTCAAACACAGGGTCTTGTCGCAGTCTCTCCTTTCTCTTTCTCCCTCTTCCCCCTCCTCTCTCCCACCATAGGAACCCCAAATCCAAAACCAGGTAAAATAAAACCAGAGCCTGCAAGCAGGCTACTGTAAAGATAGCGCACTTTACTTGACTATATCTTGGCTTCTAGGTGAGGTATAACTTTCAAATTTGGGATTTTGACTAATGTTGAGGTGCCCTATCGCTAATTTAAGTAGATATCGAAATGGCACCTTGGATTGGTCTATTGTAATATTTCACAAACGATAATTGTGGATTTTGGTCTATTATATTAGACATTGGAAAAATGCGATCTGGTAAAATGAGGAACAAAAGGTTGTAAAAATAATATGTATAACCTTTCTGAAAAGCATACCTTTTTTTCTTTTCACCAACAAATCTTTAAAGCTAATAATTAAACTGGTTAACATTAACATTCCAGTGCTTAAGGATGTAAAAACATCTAAACGTTTGATTTAGATAAAAAGCCGTGTTCGATTGACTTTAATGATAAAAAAAATTGTAGAAAGTTTAATTACAAAGCTACAAAGTCATACTTTTTGCAGCAATCTCATATACTAATATTCTAAAATGTACCATATTGGATCAAGTAACAGATAAAATGTCGGCTACTATGGTTCTAGATTACAACTGTCAATCGTCAATGTATCATATTGGATCAAGTAACATATAAAATAGTTCGACTACTATGGTTCTAGATTACAACTGTCAATCGAACACGCCTTTATAACAACTATAAATTGTTGACCAATGTCGCCAATGTGTTTTATTTTTAACAGCAACGTTAGGTGTTAAGTTTACTCTCCCGCCTCTGGTTTACTGTTGATGTTAATTTCAACAGATATTTCTTATTTTGTCAATGGAGGTAGCAGTGGACAACAGTACAGATTCGACGGTAACTACATGTCACTAAAAAATTTGGCCAGTTATCCCTAGTTAATCATTACTAGAGAAAATTTACAATGTTTGACCCACAAAACACAAATTTGTCAGTTATTTTTCGGTTGTCAGTTGTCAGTAAAAAAATTCGTCATTTGTCAGTTATTTTTAAGGCCGTTTGTCAGTAGGCAGTTAACTCCATTCAGGCCCTCATACATGGCTCTGACTACGGTTAGGGTTAGCTAGTTGCCTGAATTTTTCGAATGCCGGGGAAAATTCTTCCTAACTGGTAAGATTTAAGGAAAAGCGATTTTCAATGTCACATTACCTACTGCACAGTTATGGCACCATCCAGAACGTGATTGACATAGCACAGAGGGACTTTCTGGAATCATGCTTTACATTAGCATAATAATTGAAATGTTTATAAACATCGAACATTACATACGGACCAAGTGCACGTACAAAATGACCGAGAGCCAAATATTTTCCCGTTCGGCCTGACCTAACTCAGTCGATAAGTTTTATTATCATATAACCTCTTAGTTTGTTTTAATAATGGCAAAACAGCAAGCGTAAAATCGAGCAGGGCCGGAGGGATTTTCTCGGTCCGCTCACGTCAAATTACTGTTAGTGACTTATGAGGCTTTGAATGGACTCGCGCCACATTACGTCAGGGAATTAATTAGTTATAAGACTTCTTCAAGCTGTCTAAGATCATCTTCGAAAAAATTACTCAATGAATCCACCGCCAACCTAAAGACGAATGCAG
Organism: Actinernus sp. WN-2022; assembly: GCA_030867875.1. Taxonomy (NCBI): domain Eukaryota; kingdom Metazoa; phylum Cnidaria; class Anthozoa; order Actiniaria; family Actinernidae; genus Actinernus; species Actinernus sp. WN-2022. The sequence goes on from JAOWCC010000936.1 coordinate 68,905,392, forward strand.
ACTTTGGAATAACGCTAATATCAGGAAATCGGCTTCAGTTAGTTTGTTTAATATAAGTCTAGAGTCGAAACACATCTATTTCAAGAAGCTTTTAACTTATAGTTATTCTTATTTTCTTTTTTAAATTATTTTAGCGAACTGTAAATATTTTTTAGTCATTTTTAGTTATTAACTATTGTAAAGCACCACGAACAATTAGTGGAGCTTGGCGCTATATAAATACTCTATATTATTATTATTATTATAAGTACGGCCCCCAACACGTGACTATTGTTAATGGTTTTGAAAGGAAAGGGCCGTACAGGTCATGATAAAGTATATTATGACGGGCCGGACGGGAATATATTTGACTGTCCTTTGATTTGCGTTCGGTCCGAACGTCATGACCTTGAAATAAATATTTCCCCGTCAGGCCCTTCCACTCAGTCAATAAGGACATCATATTAATACTATTACTATTATGATAATAATGTACATTATGTACTGTACTCGGTCCGTACGTCATGACCTTGAGATAACTATTTCCCCGTCCGGCCCTCCCACTCAGTCAATAAGCACATAATATTAATACTATTACTATTATAATAATAATGTACATTATGTACTGTACTCGGTCCGTACGTTATGGCCTTGAGATAATTATTTTCTCGTCCGGCCCTCCCACTCAGTCAATAAGTACCTAGTACTGAATCCTTTTTCGAAACGAACATCTTTCGGTTCGACCACGTACAAAGCTTTTCTTGTGGATCTACTGCATCTCACTCCTCGTAAAACTATTACGCCGTCTACTTTTTAATGATGCTGTTTTCGTATTTTCTTTTATAAAGATTTTCCTATTAGAACAAATTACATTAATATCCTATCTAATAAGTAAATACTAAGCATGTTGCCTAAAAGAAAGCTGTCAGACCCTATTCGAGAAAGTTAGTCGGCGACTTCAGTTACCAAATACAGTATACTATAGAAATGGCACTGGAGGTGTGACGTCATTATGACGTCATGGACTGATGAGGAGGAGCATGCCAAACCCACAATTTACATCTAATACAAGACACGCTCCTAATGACAGCAATCGCTCAATAGACTGTAAACCCAATCTTCAACCCGAACCATAAAACTTACCCTAACCACTTCGCAAACAAGTTCCTAGGTAGTCGATGAGGTTTTAGGGTTAGGTAACAGGAGAAATAAAGGAGAACAAATACGAGGTTTTTTCTGGATTCCTGACCCATAACCTTCTGTCATCGAAGCCGACGTGATAACCACTATACTAAGTGAACATCCACCCTAACTCATAACCTTCTGTCATCAAAGCCAACGTGATAACCACTATACTAAGCGAACATCCACCCTCGAAGTGTGATAAATTATCAGTTCCATGTGTGATTAGTGCCCAGTCCTTTAGCGGCCAAGTACAGTTAGGGTATCTCATTTTTGTGAGCGATTCCTGTCATTAGGAACTTTATATTATAAATACTAAAATGTGATTAGTCACTTCTAACTAATACACACACGTGCACACAAATAGGTTTGAAAGCACCACTTTGCTTGGCATTACTGATTACAATGCAAAATACGAATGCAAATGCCAGCGACATGCCTTCTCTTACCTTTGGCCCTATTCTTCGCCATCAGACATGGATATCACCCTGGATATCACCGTTTGAACCTAATTCATAAATCGAGTCCAATTTGGAGACTTAACTTAACTCCGATCGCATTTACCAATAAGTTGATCAGAGAGTAGACCTAAAACTACAGTTTCCCATTGGAACACCATTTATGCATAAGTTGCATATACTGCCTTCGTATAGGGTCTGGCCATCATCAATTCCAGTCGGGTTTGTCCACAATGATTTTAATAAACATTGCGTCATCACGAATATAGGCGTGTCTCTGGAGATCTGTGTGCGAGCACAATAAAGGACACCCAGAAGCAATGTTCATCTCCGTTCGTGGTTTCTGGAATGAACTGCTTCCCGGGTCAGGCCTGAATGCATCTATAATGTGCTCTTCATTGTCTTGATCCAGTAACATCAGTGTCACCTTTTGTCTGAATGGCCAGCGGAGTAGCGCGTCGTAGTTTCCGCGCATGAGCACAAAGAACAATGAGATGTGTGTTCCCTTGCCCATTCCATCGCCATTGAGGTAGATGCGCGCGCACATTTTGTAACCGTGAGGTCCTGTGTTGAAACACTGACTATAGAACGACACCAGCCTTCCTGTCCTTGCATCGTTGCGTTTTTGGGCGATGTTCTCGATCTTCCACATCAGAACACCATCAAAGCTGACACCTTCGAGGTCGTTTATCTTCTCCTCAAGATCAGCGATAGCCAGGTTACGTAACCCGACTGCTTGGTCTTGGGATTCCAACCGACGTTCTAGTCTTCGTATGTGTTCCTCAGCCTCTTGTAGTTTCGTGTTGGACCGTTCGAGGTCCCTGCGCAATTCCTCTATGGTCGTATGTACCTCTACAACTAGAACTTCATGATCTGCGCTTTTTGCTTCCGCGTTGTTGACCCGACGTAATATCTCTTGCATTGGAGAACTGTCAAAGTTACCTGTCAGAGTTAGCGACTGTAACTCGGAGTGAAGATTTCCGCTGGCATTTTTCGAGAGGTCTTCGAGTTTTTTTATCCTCGTCTCATGGTCTTTGTGTTTGCCGTTAAGAATTCCAAATTCTCTTACAAGACTGTCTATTCCTGAGATTGCCTGATCACATATCCTCTGCAGTTTAGATACAGTGCCGTTCGGCTGATTCATCAGACGTGGTAGGGTTTCTTCAAGATATCTTGACAAGTCGAGCAACATTGCAAGTAGCAAAGACGCGTGTTGGACGATGCTTTGTTCGAGGTGAATTTTACGTTCCTTAAAATTCATTACCTAAGACAAATAAAAATCAACTGATGTAACCAACTGCAAAACAATCTCAGTAAATGACTAAGGCTTATCAGATATACGGGCTGTCACGAAGGGTCTCAAATACGGATAGAAACCTCAGGCTGCGCGTGCCCTCGTGCGGAATCCTCGGTGAATAAATCCCATATCCCTCGCTCGAGGCCAATAGCCTTACATATTCTAGAACTACGTTTACTGATAAGATAAGGTGCTTATCTATCTTAATTCCGAGATTTTTTTTCATCTACGGCTTCAACTAACTCGGTGTTACCAATGGACAGTTTCACTTGATGCTTGTCCACGTGGCTAAGCTTCTGCGCAGTTCCGATGAGCATGTGCTTTGTCTTTCTTAACGTTTAGCGCAACCAACTTCGCAGACAAAAAAAATCCCAATTACTTGTTTGGAGCGAATCAGAAGTTTCTAATGCCCGCGATATTGCTGCTATTGACCAGCTACTAACCTTAGTTTCTGGGCACCCTGCCTTGTTGAATGGACACCCCGTGTCCAGCTTATCACAAGGGTTGGCGCTCGATGGATCCAGATGTTTCTTGACCTGGAAAAGAAACGAATTGTTCAAAGGAATCGTATCAGCATCCATTTTTGATACCTTACGGGCCTCCAAGCCAAATTTCAGTTGTATAGCTCGAGGTCCTCAGCTCCAGTGAAAATAAATTGAAGAAACACGTATATAGTAATCAACAGATCCTGAATAACTTATTTGTTTAATTCAGGATTGGATTAAAGGAAAGCAAATTGATAGGTTGCGAGGTGCGCAAAGGACACTGGTTGAGATGGCCCCTTTAAAGAGGTTGTGTCTCGGTGTCACGGTGGGAGGCCTTTATATTCACAGTCTGGGCCGGTCACCGTTATTGTAGCGATAATGAACCTCACACACATGTGGGATTGTTAAAATCAAAGAAATAATGCAAAAATGACGTAGTCTTCAAGGACATATTATGTATAGGGGAGGGGAGTTTGCAGCCAATTAACAACCACGCAATCTAACACTGACTTAGCCTGGCGTTCTCTTGACCACCCAATCTAACACTGACTTAGCCTGGCGTTCTCTTGACCACCCAATCTAACACTCACTTAGCCTGGCGTTCTCTTGACCACCCAATCTAACACTCACTTAGCCTGGCGTTCTCTTGACCACCCAATCTAACACTCACTTAGCCTGGCGTTCTCTTGACCATCCAATCTAACACTCACTTAGCCTGGCGTTCTCTTGACCATCCAATCTAACACTCACTTAGCCTGGCGTTCTCTTTGGGGAGCAGCATTATGTTTAAACGAGGGAAGAATGGGGCGAGAAGAAAAAAGAAAGGAGGGGAGGAGAAGGAAGCGGAGGGGAGAGGACGGAATAGAACGTCTCAGCAAATAACTTGTATTATAATACACATTCCTTTCCTTTTCCTGTAGTGTAGAGCACAGCTTCATTTGAAAGGAATAACTAATCTGACTGTTAGCCATAAAAGTATATATATTTGATGACCACAGTTTTTGCACACTATTATATAAATGGTGCAGGACTCGCATCTGATCTCAGTTGTTGTTAGTTCTAGGAGTAAAATATCATCAAAAACGAAACCTGGGCGCCACTAGTTTTTAATTAGTGCGATATCATGTAAATTCCTATTTATTTCTTATATCAGTTACTCATCAAACGACCAAGTTCGTCTTAATTATTCTAGTGGAAAAGGGCCTAGCGTAGTAAAGGGCCTAGTAAACTACTAGTTGCAAGGACCAATACGAACGATGGGATCTAATCAGCAAAAATATACGAATACTAATACAAAATTGAAAGGTTGATTGTACGGATAGGGAAATATATATATAATTATTACCGATATTTCGGCCACGGCCAACCTTCCTCAAGGTACACAGATACTGATGGCAAGAAAGGAAGAAATGTAAGACTACTAAGTCTGTACTATACTGATATTGTTTTCTTCTTAGTTTTCTATCACGCCCACTCATCACTTGTAATTTTATCTCCCAGCCTCACATTCATGTTTTCAAAATTTAAAATTTGTAACGGTTTCGTGCCATATACTTGTGTAACCTGAGGAAGGTTGGCCGTGCAACCGAAATATCAATAATAATTATATTTATCATATGACCCGTACGGCCCCACGCGCGCTTCCCTTTCAAAACCATTTACAAAAGTCACGTGACGAGGGCCGGACATGTATGGCGTGAGCGGGCATAAAAAAGCCGTCCGGCCCTGCACAATTTTTTCTTGCTGTTTTGCGGTTTGATCTACAAAAAATATGGTCATATGATAAAAAACTTATTGACTGAGTTAGGTCGGGCCGGACGGGTAAATATTTGGCTCTCGGTCATATTGTACGTCATGACCTCGAGCCAAATATTTTCCCATCCGGCCCTCAAGTCAATAAGTACCTAACATTTCCATAACCGTACAATTAGCCTTTCATTTTTGTACTAGTGAACAGTCAGTTGTCTGTATGTTTACCTCAGAGCAAAGAATCTGTTTACCGCACTTTGCTGGACACATTACCGCATACCTCTGACACTGATTCTCATAATGATCCTGACAGATAAAAACAAAATACCATATTAGCCAAAGAGTTGTACAACGGAGACATTTTCTAGAGCAGGTGACAAACTACGGCAAGTACGTAGCTTTACCGTAACCGTACTGTACCGTAACTCTGTAATTTGATTGGATCAGCAGGATAAAACAATAGGGAAACTATTTCAATGTCACGGCATGCCATACAGTAACCGTGCCTACTCAGTGGCAGTAGTTTGTCCCACTCATACGAAATCTGCTCTAACATCACAAATAAATACTGCCTTCCACGTTTCCTGGATTACGTAACCTATAAATATGTTACAGTTGAACTTCTCTCAAGTAAACATCCAGGTTTGAAATGTAGTTATTTCACTGAGAAACAAACTAAATGGGTTTTTGAAACAGATGGTCGATTAAGAGAGATTTCAAATTTAGTGATTTGACGAAGGAACAACGCAAACGGGTTTTTGGAAACATGGTCGGTGGTCAATAAGTTTCATTGTATAAAATGTTATACGACATTTGCACAACGGTGTCGTCTGACTACAGTTCCCATGATTCTATTCGCATTTATCCGGCAGTGTAATGCAAATTTGCGTGATACCTTCCGCAAAATAATTACAGTTTATTTGATTTGTACCCAAGTGACGTCACATGACGCCATCATACAAATGTTCTACTGTGAATGACACCGCGGCAAAACGTCACGCGCATGCGCTCAGTCCGCGCGCGTCTCCCCAGTTTCCCGCCGAAACTAAAAGAAAACAAAGGCAATCAGCCCTGTTTCTAAGTTTAGGAGGTATGTATGTGCAATGTTTCGCGAAAAACAAGAAAACTACTTTTAAAATGGCTAAGCCTAAAACCTTAACAGGTGAGCCGGCCTGTACCGCTCGAAACGAGCCACAGGATTGGCTTACCCAACAATACAAAACACCCTAACAACAGAGCTACAGTATAATGGCGCAATCAGCAGAGCACAACGTTTTGCCGCGGTGTTGACTGTGAATCGACCTCAGCTTCGACATTTTAAACAGCGGTTTTCATATTGATGCAACACAGACTTTCTTTAGTTGGAGTCTTGGTTTCTTTTTATTGCCACTACCTCAGGACCTCCGGAGTCGGTTTGCACTGGGAGCAAACCCGGATTCATCCGGTACCCCCTCCCTACGGGAAAATTATTGTTGTTTTCCAACCTGTCAAGCCAACCCAGTACCCGTGATGGACTGCGCATACAATTAGAACCCAGATTTTTCATCCTTGTTTCGGCAGTGACCATTATCGATCACACGTGGCTTGTGTCCTACCTCGATTCTTACTGGGAAGAAATGTGAATCGCGACGAAACAAACTGTCGATTTCTCCGGCATTTGAATGGTTAGAGTGATGGCAGAAAAATCACCAGAGGAAGTCATATCATGATTCGCCCAAGTATGAGAAGGTTTGTAGAATACATCTAGGTTAGCTTCACTGGTTAGCTCAGTTGGTAGAGCACGGTCTATAGTGCGGGAAGTCAGGGGTTCGAATCCCGGCCGCGTCCTTGGGCAGGGACGTATAAGCTGTTGGCCTCGTCTCCTTCCTATTCTAATCTATACGAGGGGGACATTGAAAGAACCTGTTTTGTAATTTCGAGAAAGAGTAGAGAACTGTCTCGCGACACAATTAACTGCCAGGTATTCTGAGGTACTAACAATCACTCATTGTAAACTGCACGGCAGTACATTGCGCCACAATAGCAGTCTGTATCACAAACATAACCTTGTAAAGCGCAGATGAATATATCCATATAGAATTTGCGATATATAAATGAATACCTTTACCTTTTTACCTTTAGTTAAATTCACCTTCTCATACGAGTCACTATACAATAGGCCTATATGACCGCACATACCTACCCATTTATTATACAAGTGCCCCCCTCCCCCCAGGTAAAATAATTGCAGGTATGAATTCACCTTCATATGAGTCACTACAATAGGCTGTTCACAGTAAGAACACAGCTCCTCTCTGTAAAGACACTCGTACTGTAGGTGATCAGCGAGGCCTGCTCGTGTCACTTCCTTGCCACAATCTTGATGGACACAAGTGACTGGTGTGAAATCACATGATGTCTGGTGATCCTGTAAAAAATCACCTATTAACTACTGCTTGCAAAGTTAACAATAATCCAGAAATTTGTAGCTGTTTTACTTTTTGACATTCTGCAGAATACATAATATAAACCCCTAAGGTATTTTGATCGCATTGGCGTGACATCAATACATCCTTTCAGCTTGTCTATTTGTTACCCCATTTCAGATCATGTGTCAGCTCTCCAGATGATTCAGTGCTTTGTTTTACAGTTCTAGAAATTTATACTTTTCCTCTTGGGATACAGAAAAAAAAACATACTCAAGGGTAAAGTCGGGGGAGCCGGGATGGCGCAGTGGTTAAGCGCTTCACCTCTCACCTCTGTGGCCCGATCAAGCCCCATAGTTGTTTCAGGTCCCGTTAGAGATTCAGTGTTCAAGCTTTTGGTTGATTTTTCCCATCCTTTTGGCCCGACCAACCGAACAAGCGCAAAGAACAAGAATAAAGCTTCTGCGGAGCAATAGAGTTCCGTATTCACTGGGTGTTGGAAATTCACAGATTCAGAGAAGTCGGGTGAACTGAAATAGGGCAACAAAGAGGCAAGCTGAATGGGTCTATTAATCACAGTAGTTATGTTCTTATATAGGATAAACGAGTAGGTCGATTTACCATGCCATGCCAGTTGGTTCATGAAAATGGAAAACGTACTCAGTTGACATCAGTGACGCAGGAGGGGGAGGGCAGTTGTCCCCGTCCCACCCTTCCACCCTTCCCCCCTCTGCCCAATTCCAGAAGATAGATTAACAGAAGTAATCAACGAAAATGTCCCAGAATTCATCATTTTGCCGTTTTGCCGTTTGTTACCGTGTGAGACCACACATTTCCAGCTTCTGTCTAGACTTGTCACGATGTCTGGAGAACTGCCTATGCTTTCGAGAAAAATACACTGTACTGGTTTTCGTAGTGTTTTGATTGGTTCATTTTGACAAGCCAGAACAATAGCGTTGTTGCAGTCGTTCCTTTCCCAGTCTCATCCCGTTGCCTCCTGGAACGCCTGGCTAACATCTTACCTCTCTGTGACGTAGTTCCCCTTTCCAAGCACATCCACGAGCATGATTAATACACAACAATACAAGCTGAAGAATCTCCCTGTCTGCGAACTTGTCAGGGAACACCTGTGACGAAAGCAAATTCTAGGATTATACCGACACACCATATGATCGCACATAGGGCTTACGGCAGCCTCCTTCGCTGGCTCCTCCCGTTCTGAACTCAGAAGAGAGTAACTGCGGAGAATATTGAATTACCGGGGTGGACTAGAACCCAATCCCTCTCACTCTTTTCCTGCAGGAAGTCCAAGTTCGAAACTGATAGGCCTGGCTTACCAACCTCGTGACCAGGGTCTTCTCGGTCAGATCCAAGATGGCGGCTACTCCGAGAGAAGACCCTCTTCTCGTAGCCGCCATCTTGGATCTGACCGAGAAGACCTTGGTCACGACGTTGCTGGTTTACAACAGGTTAGTGAATTCCTTTCAACATCGCCTTACCTCATCTTTTGTGATCACTGCCTGACAGGCGTAACATTTTATTGATCCTTTGCTAAAGAAGAAAAGGGGAATAAAGTGTTTCAGCTTATTTTTAAAGTGTTGCTTGCCGGGACTGAATCGAAAAGGTTAAGGAGAAAATACGGAATTGAAAATCAGTTAAATTTCCCCTCTGTACATCTCCCCTCTCCTAGATAGACAGCAGTTCAGACATGGTTTTAAAAAATCGACCCAATATCATTAACTTCGACGAAAAGAGCAAACACATTCTTGGTTTAGATTTTAACTTTCGCACAAAAATTGAATAATTCATGCATTGAGCTCGGCACACGAAATGAGGTGTTTGACTCAACTACCAAATTCAAACAGGTCAAATCCAACACTCCCCCTCACAGTTCCTATCGCCATTGACATGTAAAGTGAATGAAACTGAATGAAAACGAAGCGAACGGTGGCTCGAGCGACGCTACGACATGGCGACAGTCGAAGTACTGTAGATAGAAATACTACACGATTGTACAGCGAATTTCCCGATGTGTTTGAAAATATATTAATATAACCCTCTTGTTTGTGTTGTATTCGTGGACGTGTCAACGTTCGCTCGTTTTCATGAGCGCTTTATGCACTAGTCAATGGAAACTCCGGCCCCCCGGCCCCCCGACCCCCGGGACATAGCGGAGCATGTAACATTTATACCACGTCGGGCATAAAGTACGTCAAAATCGGCATCAGTGAGCGTGGACAAATAATTAAAATTAAAACCATTTCTTTACTTATAGTCTCAATTTGAAGAAATGTTGGTGACTTGTTAACAAAATGAAACTACATATTTTAGGTGTTTTATGTTAGTATGATGACGTTGTTGTGACGTCATAAGTGATGCCTCCTTTTTTGGTAAAATTCCCCCTTTAATAGATGTTACAAACAGACTACACCATCAAAGGGCCTTCATGACACACATTCCTTTGGCGCAAATTTGAACGTTCTACGACTATTATAGCAAAAGTTATAGAGGAATGACTGTTGCTATGACGTCATATTTAGTGACGTCACGTGTCATACCTAAATAAGGCTGCCTATTGTTAAAAAATCAAGAAAATAAAATAATGTGGGTTTTGAGTGCCAGACTAGCGCATTTCATCACTAAAACTCGAAAATCACTCAAAGGATTTTTTTCTAAGGGCATGTATAAAAAAGTATGACGTCATAATGACGTTGCTGAAAATATGACTTCAATTTTAATAGAAAACACATAAGCAAATACCGTGAACAAACATCCTGTAAAAATACGTTGGATCCGAAGTGAGGACCTATGCAGCCAAAAATATGAAAAATAACGAATGAAAAGTCCGAAGACTACAGCAAAGCTGATATACAACGTAAAATTCCAACACAAAGCACTACGGTTAGCTAGGCCTGACATGAAAAGCGCTCGGAATAGATTGCAGCCATAGACAGCTGCAAAATTCAAACTTTCATAACTTTCGATTTCCTTAACCAATCGACATCGGGTTTTGATTCCTTCATTCTCATCACGAGTAGATTTTAACAATAGACGACATTTCGTTTTTAGAGATAATGAACAGTTGCAAGAAACGTATTACAAATGGATAAATGACGTCATTGTGACGTCACGATGGTAGTAACATAGCTTAAAAAATCAGGTTATATTCCTTTTGCGATTCTACATCCTTCTACCAAAATTCAATCGTCTGCATTGAAAACTTTTTAAAATATAGAACTGATGCCGTTTTTATGGTCGTTTGTGCCCACCGTGTACAGTGTTACATGTTGACCTTTTCCCCGCCCATCGGGGGAAGTTGGCTGTTACAATACCCGCCCCTATGGCCCCGACATGTGATTCAGAATTTTCAATTAGGAGGAGGCATTGAGAAATTGAATATACACAAGCTTCAGTATCATGACCCGCACAACCCTGCGCGCGCTTTCCTTTCAAAACCATTTACAAAAGTCTCGTGATGAGGGCCGGACGTGTTGGCGTGAGCGGGCCGGAAAAAGCCGGCGAGGTCCGTACGTCCACTACATGACCTCGAGCGAAATATTTTCCCGTCCGGCCCTCCCACTCAGTCAATAAGTGCCTAATCCGTTGTTCCATTATTTGAAAGAAACACATTTTCTGAAGCACACTTTCTCTTACTATATTTACTTATTACTATCGTCGACATCGACCCGTTCGCGTCAAATCTTTGCAAAAACACCGCATGTGTGTGTGTGGGGGGGGGGGGGGGGTACTCCTGTTTGTGACGCATTATGTATGTGCGCCGGGGTGGGTCAGGGTTTTGGACAGGTAGGGAAAGGATTTTGACCTGATTTGGGCAGATCAGGGTCAGGATTTGAGTATAATTTGGGTGCAGGCAGGGTCGGGGTTCAGTTTTTTTTAGGTAGTTAGAGTTCAGTTTTTTTTAGCTACTATGCCAAAAAAAGACATTCTGTTGCCGCATTTTGATCGCCTTCCCACATGCAAGCACTGAGGTTCCCATACATTGTGACGTCGCTAATTTGTACTTCAGTACATATCTATGCACTTCATCTGCTGATTTGTTTACCCAATGCCACGTCTCGATTTGAAATGTTCCGTATTTTGCATGCAATCCCGGTACGCGGTATACCGGCCGGGATATATATTCGGCCGTGTTTTGAAAACAATTTAAAGAAGGGGCAATCAGGTTTTTTTTTCCCCAAAAGGGGGGCAATCAGGGTCGGGGTTTGAGCCTCTTGGCCTCACATACATACCCATTTTTCATGTCTGTACAATGTGCGAGGCATGCGAGCCAGCAATGCGAGCCATGCAAAAATATATAATTAATCAAAAACAAAATTTAGCCAGACAAATTAAAGTTCAATCGATTATTTCCAGTACTGATGATGAAACACTCATACAAATCATTATTCAGTTGACCGGGAATAGGGAAAGTGCGTGTTGAAATGTTAAAGAGAAAAATGGCGGGGAAAATTAAAGACATGATCTGTCGCATGTGGAAATTTCGAAGATCGGCTGAGCCAAGTCCAAGAGAATTTGACTTTCTTTCCGATTAACGATAAAAAGCAAGCATTTTTGACGACCTTTCGTAATCAGTATTCTCCATATACAGAACCGAGATGAACAGACCGAAACAAACAGAACAGAGATGAACAGACTGATGGTTTTAATACGGACATGAATCGAATTATTAGTGCAGAACTGAATAAACTACTTTTCGGATTGCAAAAACAATTTATCGAACTGCAAATGACGTGAACAAACTAGTAGGATAAAGAAGAAAAGTATTAAACCGAAAAAAAAACCCACAGAACAAGAAAAACGAGCGAAACTGAACTCTGGGAGGAAATTATAAAATTGGCCGGACCCCTGTGGAAACATCAACAAAGGGTGACTCATTCAGAAAGGTCTGATTTCGATTCTCGCTGGAAATCGATGGAAACAACGGTTGTCACGGTTTTAGTTTAGAAGTCGCATGTGTGTTACAGAACTGTTACAGACGTTTCATGGGTTTAGCGCTATGGATTCGGGAACGCACTGACATACAGCTATGTCGATTGTATTGTAGAGCGGCCATATCGAATGTATATTGGAACAAGAGCCCACTGGGCTTTCACTCGGGCCACTATATATTCATCAGGAGACATTTTGCACCTCCCACCTTTATGAAGGAATGGGTACTCCCATAAATAAATTGTTTTCACTGTCCAAGGGAAGCACATTAGAAATGTGGAGGGGGGAGGTAGGACTTCCTCAAGATGCACATTTTGTTCGTCGCTGGAAGCGGATCAGAGAAACTAAGTAATAGATTGAACTGAATTGTGGTTGTAATCGAAATATTGTAAATTAGAATTATAAAGGATTTAGCTGTGAATAACTGTGAGGGTAAAGTGAACAAAATAAAACTTACAGCGAGGTATACGCTGGTATAAAAATAAAAACGTTTCATTTTCTAGGGATCCAGAAGCAGGGGTCCACGTTTCGTCGACTGACTCGGGTTCCTGTGTACGGAAAATTTGATTTTTTCCACCTCAAAAAGCATTTACCATTGCAGGAACTCAAATCTCAATTTTCTTACTATTTCTTGCAACTCGCATTTTTCAACTCGCATTTTTCAACTCGCATTTTTCAACTCGCATTTTTCAACTCGCATTTTTCAACTCGCATTTTTCAACTCGCATTTTTCAACTCGCATTTTTCAACTCGCACTTTTCAACTCGCACTTTTCAACTCGCACTTTTCAACTCGCACTTTTCAACTCGCACTTTTCAACTCGCACTTTTCAACTCGCATTTTTCAACTCGCATTTTTCAACTCGCATTTTTCAACTCGCATTTTTCAACTCGCATTTTTCAACTCGCATTTTTCAACTCGCATTTTTCAACTCGCATTTTTCAACTCGCATCAAATCCATTCTCCAAGTTGAGTGACAACCAGTAAGCAAAGCACACACTGGCGGAAGCTGAATACTTACCTTCTCACATTCATTTGCAACGAAAACCCCAAAACCCTAGCCCTGAAAACACATGGTAATTCGAGCCACCGACATAAAATCCGCGGCTGAACTGATGATGAGCCAACAGCTAACAGGTATAAAATATCAATAGCAAAGCTTTTTGCAACAGTTGGTTACATTGTACAACGTGTCGTGTGAATGGTATTGGTGCCTGTACCAAGCATTTTGGCCAAGTGTCTACACCCCTAAATTTGGTCCGCGGACCCAAAAGTTTTCGGCACGACACCTATTTTTGTCGTGTACATATGAACATTTCTGGGTCGGCGGACCCATATCTCGGTTCGCCTGGTTGGAGAGCCGTCCTTGAGAATTATAGCATAAGTCTACAATAATTATTACCATAAATAAAGCTTTCCAAACATAACGAAGGTATATCGGTTAATAAGAGTTTTATTATATGGCCATTTTGAAATCTAAAATAAAAGGTAAAGGCAGGGATTTTTTTTTTATTTGCATTGCTACGTACAGCGCGCGTGTAATGCGGGTATCAGCGGCCATCCCGAGGGGGCGGCCCCCGGACAACCCACGGGCTTAGCAGGGTATTTGTAGCAAAAACATGCTCCACACTCGGGGCATTAGAGCGCTTTTGCGTTTTCGTCAAAATACTCCGGGGACATACCCACGGGGTTTGCACGTAATCTGCTGTCTCAACGTTCAGCGGTTTTCGCCACAGGACTCGCTCGATCGATCGACGTTCTTCGATTTCTTTGTCCTTGAGGTAAGTCATATCATTCAAATTAAGAGATTAAATTAAGCCACCCGCTGTCGGAAGACAGAAAAAAGAAATAAAGGATAATATTTGTTTAAAACTATTAAGATTTTTGACATTTCTAAAACGTTTAGCTTCTAATACTTATAATATGTTGCCTAGGTTGCCCCAGGGGTGGGGGTTTTTGTCACAATTTTCTGCCCCACCCGAGGGGTTTTAGCATGTATTTTGTCATGGCTGCTGTGACAAATGCCCTGGTTGCTCGGTGGCCGCCCCCTCGGGATGGCCGCTGATACCCGCATAACACTCAAATGGCTTCTCCAGTACTTTTACTGAATACAAGAAACTACGCTTGGGATTTTCAAAAAGGCATGAAATCTAACAAGAGGAAAGCCTATAAAGCAAAAAGGTGTTCAAAAGTGAACAGTGTTCATTTAAAATGAGATAAATCAAAAATCTTTCATCACTAAAGCGGCGCGGCAATATGTTAATTCAAACCGGTATTTTCTCAATTCCAGACTGGGAATCCACAAGATCTATCAACTACTACAGGAGGGTCTGAATGGGGGGGGGGGGTCTACATGTCAGTTGTCAGTAAAAAAAATTGGTCATTTATCAGTTGGCCCTAGTTAATCATTACTAGAGAAAATTTACAATGTTTGACCCACGAAAAAACAAATTTGTCGTCAGTTATTTTTCGGTTGTCAGTAAAAATATCGTCATTTGTCAGTTCTCAGTTATTTTTAAGGCCGTTTATCAGTAGTCAGTTAACCCCATTCAGACCCTCCTACATGCAGCTTTGATAGGAAATCGCAGCAATTGTATGTGAGTATTTTATTTATTTTTTGTATGTGAGGTTTTTTTCATGGCTCGCATGTTTTTTATTTGCATGGCTCGCATGGCTCGCATCAAGTTTTCAAGTTTCATGTTTTATTTCACACTATTTATCTTTTTTTGAATTACAATAAGGGAAATATGATTAACTAAACGTATACATAATAGATAAGATAAATTAAAGTATGAAATAGGAGTGACAGTGCACAGTGGACAAAGTAGCCTGGAGGTTTTCGAGTTATGCATCGTTGGCTCGCATGGCTCGCATGTTGTCCACACTCCTTCATTTTCCCGCCTCCTACACCCGCGTTCGTGTATTAAATAAGATCGACAGTTTCACACGGTCGCGATAGATAGATTTTTAATACAACGGTTTGAACGTTTGAGCAATTCGATGGTTTTGTTTATTTGACGTGCCACTATTTTAAGTGTAAACTAAAATGGAAGAAAATATCTAAGATCTAAGAGCCTCCTTTGTATGTGATTAAATAACTATAAATTTCTGGGAAACCTGTCTCGAAATCCTGAGAGATCTCCTTCCTGCCGCCGTTGTCGGAGCAACTAACCACAGTTAAGTTTACTACGGTAAACCGGCCGGCAAGTCACACTGCATGAGGATGCCGTTAACTATAGTAAATGTCGTCCAGTGATTAAATTTATCATAATGTTGTCATTCCACCGTTCCGTCAGGGCCGTCGAGCCGCCAAGCCGTCGAGCCACCGAGCCGCAAATTACACCATCCGGAGGACAAACTGGCTCAGTACAAATTTTCTTATTATTATTATGAAAAGATCAAGTAACCTGTTCATTGACAACTAGACTTGCTCCAAGTCGAACTCGCTGAGTCACTTGGTAAGCGATTACTGGGTCAAAAAGCGAGTGCGAGAATCGAAGCGAGAGCTAATGCACCTATCAATGTCAACCCCCAGGGGGGGGGAGGCCGGGCAGATGTGGGGCATTTGACTTTTTGGGAGAATTTTTGGTCAAAATCCCCACCCTGGGGACTAAATTCTGGGTCAAAACGGATCAAATCCCCCACCCTTGTATGAAATTGATTTACACAAATCCAAGGAGTATTTGGAATGATCTATAGTAAATAGGAATGAAGCTTTGAAGTATTAAATTAATTTATATTTTTAATGTGAACTGGACGGTAAACCTACCTTTTAGACAAATCCAAGATGGCCGACAAACATTTAGTACCAGTCCCTGTCTTCCAAAAGTCAAATGTCCCCACCCTGGAGTCCAGTCTCCTGTTCAAATTCCCCAGGGTGGAGACACCAAGAACGGTCAAATGCCCCACATCTGCCCGGCCTCCCCCCCCCCCCCTGGGGGTTGACATTGATAGGTGCATGAGAAGGACTTTGAGAAAGTCTAATTGACAACGTATCAGTACTTCTCAAAACATGAATAATTCATAAGGGTGCTGACCAATCAAAACGCAGCATTTAGGTCACGTGGTACCTCTGTAAACCCCTTCTAAACCGGACACTAGCGTAATTAGTATATAAAAGTTCTACAACAACACAATGCACGCTCGAGGTCTTGAAAAACTGCGGATACACGAGCGGGCTTAAGCGCATTTAACAGCTTTTCAAGACCTCGAAAGTGTATTATTTTGTTATAGGACATAGGAGAACCATCTGACCAAAGCCAACTAAATAAAATGTTTTTGGAATATTATCGAAGTTTATACTATAATTTCTATATCACTAAATAAATCTGATAGGATGGTCGATATCAGCGTTTGAGATTGGAGTGTACATGATGCCATTAGAGATGTTCTTACCTTAGTTCTGGATCAACGCAGGAAAAACAGTACCGATGCCCACAAGCCGACTGTAATGCTCGTCTTGCTATTAGCTTGCACCTGGCACAGAGATGTTTGGGGTCGATATTTTTATAGTCTGCCTCAGCTACTTCAAATCCTACCATCACAATATCTGAAATAAGAGGACTCGATATCAGTAACATTTTCAACACTAATTTACACGTTTGGACCGGCATCTGTTGACAATCGTTGTAACAGTGTCGTAACCTAATCTCTACGAGACCAGCGAGTAGCCAGATCAATACATAACATTAATGCTAAAAGGATATAACCTTGTTAAGTTTGACAAGCTTGAGACGAGCTTGTAGTTTCAAACCGACTGCTAAATATTGCCAAAGGTCAGAAAGTCCAACGCGTGGTTTTGAACTCATAAAGGTGCTTGTGTTTCACCAATCCCCAGAGACTCAAACGGACAAAGTCGTGGCCACCATGCATGTTGGAATCTTTTGTACTGAAATCTCCTCGCAAACATGCTTTATTCAAGGAACCTAACGAGTACTTTTGAAATTCGTTTGAAACCAGTTACGAATTTGTTAGTAGTCTAGAACATAACGGCTTGGTATATAACGTGTTACAAGATACAATGATACGGAGATACCAAGATACAGTGATACAGTGATACAGTGATACGGTGATACGGTGATACAGTGATACGGTGATACAGTGATACGGTGATACAGTGATACAGTGATACAGTGATACAGTGATACGGTGATACAGTGATACGAAGATCTCAAATTTCCTTTAAAAATTAAAAAATAGGGGGAAAATACTTTTCCACAGAAATGTAGTTTTGGCTAGCCTTCGTTCCTCCGAACCGCCGGAGACGGCTGAAATTCAAGCTAAGTTTTGGCAGCAATTTTTCACATACCAAAAACTGTAAAAAAAAATCAGTACGCAAAAGGAAGTTTTTAACCGGAAGTAAAAAGTTATGTTTGATTGACAGCAGGTCAATTAACACAAGACATGTGCTCACTCGCCCGTAACGAAAGCTAGCATAAATTCATTTCATGTTTATTGAGAAACGTTTTTCCAGCCCCGATCCATGGGTTGTCTAAATGCTCCAGCAGGACTAAGCTCCAGCAGGATGCCCTTAGCTTGGAAAGAAGCAAAACAAGGCAAAACAATGCATACGACTACGAGTGGTCCACATCTGAACATAAAGAAGAAGTGAGATGGCTTTCAGAAACTCCAACGCCAAAAATATTTTATGGTTGCTTTGTCGCATTTCGGAGGAATCGTATTACAAAACCATGCAGGGGAATATCAAAATTCGATTTGGTTATCATGCTTTCGGTGAAAAGGCGAAAACATAAATCCGACTAGATATTAAAGGGTAGAGATGCGGGAATGCAAACACCGTACGCGTCAAGAGCTCTCTTTTTAGAATTTCCCAATTCCCCAACAAAATCAATTGACATTGCGTAAAAAATTCAGACAAATCGAATCAATTCTTCTTGAGTTAGAGCTTTTTAAAAACTCTATTTTGGTTGAAAATCGAAAGCGTAGAAAATAGCCCAAGATTTCCCGAATATGCAATGTTGATTTCCGATCAAAGCTACGCGCCGCATCGAGAATATTTTATAGCCGGTTCTAGTTTTCTTACGACTTGGAAAATGGAAAAGACGAAAGGTCTTTGAGGGACAAAGCCAAAGCGAACACCTATAAATGACAAAGGAAGGGCACAGAAATCAAAGGCCTTAAATGCCAGTGACAGCGATTGCAGGGGTCTGAACGGTCCTGAAACAGCACGGCAAATAGCGAGATCGTGGTGTTGGTTTCAAGCGATTCAGAGTTTTAATATGTTTCCATCTAAGCTTTCTTGGAAACAAATCTTCTCTCAGCTGGTTCCTATCAATTCTTCTTTATGTTCAGATGTGGACCACTCGGCACTCTGTCTGAACTTGTCGGGTTTTGCGAGGCTCGTAGTCGTATGCATTGTTTGGGCTTGTTTTGCTTCTTTCCAAGCTAAGGCCCGTAAGGGCATCCTGCTGGAGCTTAGCCCTGCTGGAGCAGTTAGCCCTGCTTGCTTTTTGGAAGACATAAGGCCAACAACCCATGGATCGGGGTTGGAAAAACGTTTCTCAATAAACATGAAATTAATTTATGCTAGCTTTCGTTACGGGCGAGTGAGCACATGTCATGTGTTAATTGACCTGCTGTCAATCAAACAGAACTTTTTACTTCCGGTTAAAAACTTCCTTTTGCGTACTGATTTTTTTTTTAACAGTTTTTGGTATGTGAAAAATTGCTGCCAAAACTTAGCTTGAATTTCAGCCGTCTCCGGCGGTTCGGAGGAACGAAGGCTAGCCAAAACTACATTTCTGTGGAAAAGTATTTTCCCCCCATTTTTTAAATTTTAAAGGAAATTTGAGATATTCGTATCACTGTATCACCGTATCACTGTATCACCGTATCACCGTATCACCGTATCACCGTATCACCGTATCACCGTATCACCGTATCACTGTATCACCGTATCACCGTATCACTGTATCTTGGTATCTCCGTATCATTGTATCTTGTAACACGTTATATACCAAGCCGAACATAACAAGAATTTTCTAGCCCAAGTAACTTCATGTTGCAAAGTTTTGTGGAGGTACGAATTTTTTAGGGGTTCTTTTTGCCTTTAGGCAATTAGAATACACTTCCACACGAACTGCGTAAATCAGATATCTCTTTACCTAGGTTTAGAACATTACTATTTAAATATTACGTGTCTGCCATCACGTCTGTATTTGACATCGAGAACCCTAGGTCTTGGAAGTCTGTATGTCTGAAATGTCACCAGGCAAGACAGTTAACCGCACCTCTCAAATGCTGCTTTTAGGTTGAAATAGTATTGTAATTAGATCATTTATCGTAATTTTATTTTTCATAGGAAACCAACGTAATTGGCTAACGCTGTGTTGGTTCTCCTGGCCTCTATGTTTTGTTTGTTGTATATTTTACTTTATTCTATTTTGTATCTTCTATTATGGCCGAAGTAAGTAAATAAAAAAAAATAAAAAAATAAAAATTTAGGTGACCTCCATTTGCTAAAGGTTTATTCTTTCGAATTTTAGATGTCAGAATTTCTTAGAGAATGAAAATGTGTTCTCGAAAACTTTAGGTGGCCACTTCATTAAATGATTTGTGATAATATGTGGTTTTTTTTTTCATTCCAAGCAATGTTTTTTTCCGGATCTTTCTGACTCTATTGATCAGACAAAAACGTATACGAATATTTTAGGGGAAAGCTCTTACTCTAGTGATCAGACGAATACGCACGAATATTTTAGGGGAACCTTTTAGTATCCCTTTTCTTCTATAATTTTCTAGGGATTGAAAACAAATTTTCTAGCCAGTATTTCAGAAAACAATTTTCTAGGGACAATTTTTTCAAATCCGAACGTTTTAGGCTAACTTACGGCTCCCGAACAGCTTTTTAACCGAAAACTTCGTTGGATGCCCTTGTTTATTCTCAGCCGGGTGTGATAGAACAGGCGTCGCTAATGCCAATGCATTAATTAGGCCATCCAATTACCATCGCCCGACCGACTTTTTGAATGTGAATTTCCCGTACCCTTTAAATTTGCTTTTCTTCCAAATTAATTACGGTATGCATGGTACTAGGTAGTGCCGAATTTCTTTCACGTCCCTATTAAATCAATCGTGCATTTACTGTTACATTCATCGAACTTCTTAAAGCAATAATAATACACCGTAAAGGTACGGACACACGCTAGTGAACACCCAATTTCGGTAGAAAACACTTTTCTACGTTCCGTCGTCACAGCCGTCGTCGTCCTGGTTTCCATATGATCGCAACGATCGCAACGATCGCAGCGATCGCAGGATTCTTTTGTTCGGTGTGAAACGAAGCTGCGATCGTTGCGATCATATGGAAACCGGGCATTAAGGTTACTATTGCACGATGTGAACAACAATTTATTGCTGGCAATATCGCTCGCAATGTTGCAGCATGTATCCGTATCCGTACCTTAACCATCGCACTATCAAAACCTGTAGCTCTATTAACATAACATACTTCC
Organism: Actinernus sp. WN-2022; assembly: GCA_030867875.1. Lineage (NCBI taxonomy): Eukaryota > Metazoa > Cnidaria > Anthozoa > Actiniaria > Actinernidae > Actinernus > Actinernus sp. WN-2022. Next base: position 68,926,371 of record JAOWCC010000936.1, read on the forward strand.
GCGAATTACGTCATAAGTTTCGCAAGTCCTGTAGTATTTCCGCTTATAAACACTAGCGAAATTTTGAAATACACGTAAAAGAATATCTGAAATATACTTTCCATAAGATTCTGAGCAGCAAATGCAATGGTCCATCTATTGCACGGCGGAATGTTAAGTAACAAGCTCCTTGATTATTAATTTCAGCTAAGGGGCCGACCAGGGGTGTTTTTGAAAAAAAATATCCTGCAAGCCAACGGTGTCGAAAAAAAATATCCTGCAAGCGGAAAGCTTTGTTCTGGCTCCGCTTTTTTCGCAAAAAAAATTCGTGCAACAACACTGCTAAAGAAAAACAAATCGAGCACAGACAAGAACACCCACCCCCCCTCAAAAGTCAAATGGTCGGCCCCTAATTCCGCTCTTGCTAAAAATCAACGTAAATGTACTCAACTGAAATCGCGTCATTTTGTTTTAATTGGCAAATGAACAATATACAACTCCCGGCTAATGTCAGAATATCGAATGCTTGTGTTTTTAAGTTTCTAATTTGCTGGTTTCTTTTCCCTAGCTAGGGTGATAATTAGGTACGACCCAATAATTCTCTTACCTCGATCATAACAATAAGCGAAGACGAATCACAGCAATATTAACTTCATTTCCTTATTTTAAGCAGAGCCGGGAGAAGAGAGAACTGACTTGATCATGAAGACAGTAAAGCGAATTTGAGCCTTTATTCCTCATGGAAATTCAACAGACTGTCAGGCGTTTCAGGTACGTTTCAAGCATGATGGGTATTCCCCTAGGTGATATACCAGCTGATAGCAAAATGGTAAAAATTATATCATACTGCCTCCAGTGGGGCCCGGGGGGGGGGGGGGGGGGGGGGGGGTTTACTCCTGTTTGTGACGTATTATGTATGTGCCGCGGAGGTGGGTCAGGGTTTTGAGCTCAGTTTGGGCAGGTAGGGTCAGGGTTTTGACCTGATTTGGGCAGATCAGGGTCAGGATTTGAGTTTAACTTGGTTGCAGTCAGGGTCGGGGTTCAGTATTTTTTAGGCAGTTAGGAACAGGCGAACAATTTATTTCACAGGGCTTATTTGTTTTTATTATTATGATGATAATGCAGGTCGTTTTTTTTGTTCCTTGCAACACCATTTCTGCGCATGCGTTAAATTATGCATTAATTGTATGGTCACGCTTTGTGATGGTCGTGATGTTTCACAGATTTTACCCATTTTTCTGAGTTCCTCCTGATCTTGATTTGGGCCGAATGGATGAAATACGAGAAACAGAGTGCTTCAATTCCAAGAGAAGACTGGAAAACAAAGAAAGCTAAAATTCGAAGAAATAGATATTGGAATCTATAAGCCATCGGCTGTGCTGCATTTAAAACATCCGAGGAGAACATCTTATTTTAGGTGAAGGCACTTCAAGACCAATATTACTATGAGTCTCTTAAAAACTGTCGGTGATTTACCGTAAGTTGGATCGACCACTTAAATGAGGCAGAGACGCAGTCAGAGAGTATTGAGATCAAGTTATTTCGTTCCAGCGAAGATATTGACCTAGCGGAAACGGTTCAAGCTGTCGAAGGATTTTTACTTATAACCATCCACGTCTACTTAACAACAGGCACCGCATACGAGGCATGGGCAAAGATTGAGTTTCCCAGATTACAGATGAAAGTAGAGAACTTAATGAATCTTAAAGATACTTCGGAGTCGTTGGATGAAGAAACAGAGGTCACGCGCGACATGCTTGAGAATATGTTCTCAAACTCATTAATAATTCATGAGATAGTCATCCAATGGAGGAACTGCATTTGGTCACATGCATGGGTCTTGATACCGGGTGAAACCCTTGTTCGAAGAGTTCGTCAGGTGGATGCATCTTGACATCCAATGAAACACCAGTTCTAAACGCACTAGTGTTTGATTATATTTCCAACCCTTGTGATCAATATTTCTTAATCATCATATTCATGACCACTAACTAATTACATACTGATAAACTACAAGTAAGGAGCGAAGAAGTATAAAAGAAATAAAGAATGACATAGAAAGAAAAAGTCTGCCTCCAATGGAGTTCGGAACCACGACCCTTCCGACTGCTTGTACTAACTCTTGTCCACTACTCTACTAGTACGCTAGTTGAAATCACTGCCATCAAAAAAGAATAATAAGCTATCTATCGAATAATTAGATGCAACAGTCAAACAATACTTGCTAATGAAGTTTGAAAAGAAACGTATGTAAATTGTCGGTTGTGCATTCGCATGAGAAGACATGTCAAACACTCATTGTTCGTCTTTCATCAGGGGATTCCAAATATTTCGAAAACAATACAACGCCTCTCGGGTTTCATTTGTACAACGCTACACTTCTCCACAGAATCACGCGGAAGTTTTGCACCGGGAATGTCTATTTCTGTTAAAATAACTGGTTGAATATCTATATTTTCGTGTTTACTTTCGGTGTCGGACATATTGTTTTGATATGGCTGTCCCTCCAAACAATCCATAGATGCTTTGCGGTCGCAACTCGAACCCAGCTCCCAGCTCGATTAGAATATGGCGAATATTTGGAAACCCTGATGAAAGACTCCAATTCGTGTTTGACATAGTTCTTCAACACTTTATGTTATACTAAGAAAACCAAACAAGTTACAGAGCCTGCAAGTTCACAAGTCAATAAAAAAAAACCAAGAGCCTGTAGTTTTGGATCAACATATCCTTGAAACTCCAAAAGTAACACGTACACATACACATGAGTCAAATTCACACCGGAAGAGACGGAATTCTTTAGATTCTTCACGAAGGTAGCTAGCCGCGAGGTACCCTGGGTTCCAGAGGCTCGAAAGAGAGTTAAGAGGGGCCTGGGGAAGAAAGTAAGCGAACTTGATAAAGAACAGTAGAGAAATATAGTGATAGCTCCATCACAGGATGGACAGGATACAACTTATAATTTGGGACAAATATAAACATACATTTGAGACAATCATCTATTAGTACTCGGAACCTGCAGTATAACAGAACAGCAGACTAAATTGCAAACGTGTGTTACATGAATAAGTAGTGTTTACAGTAAATGGTCAACTACTTAATTTACATTCGAGAAAAAACAAAAATATTAAATTACATATAAAGAATGAAAGTCACCGCGCTACCGGCCACTCCTAAAGACTGCTAATATTCAGCTAATAATTCTTCCCTTTGGTTATTACTAATTCACCGCCGCCCCTGAGAGGATTTCAAATGAAAGTGTATTTCATCTTCAATCTCATGTGGCCCGAGTGAAAGCCCAGATGGGCTCTTGTTTGTTTTTATTTAAAGGCCGTCTCACCCACAGTGCTTAGCGCACTCACATAGCATAGCGGACATTTTCGATGCCATCGAAATCCAGAGTTTTATGGTAGTGGTTTTAATCTTCTCTACATCTCTGTCATCCTCCCAGCTATCGTCAAACAATTCATACTAGGTTGAACCTCTTTTATTGGTCTTCCTATTGAGCCTCTTATTTAAGTGTTTAAATTATTTGGTCATGCAAATTTTAGTTTTATTTCAGGTGGCCGTAGTTCTCTGATGAATGCCAGTGTCGTTCGTCCTCAACGAAAGGAAACAATTGTCCGTTTGTGTCCACGATTTCCACCTTCAACATGGAGAAGCTATTCTGACCATTACACTCGTTCTCAATAACACGTGCAGGTTCGAACGAAACTCCTGACTTCGAAGTCGTTTCTGGTGGATGTCAATCAAACGGTTTCCATGGAGTTTGAAGTGAACCGTTGTGTGAGTAAATTCGGGAAACCACAGGTACCCCCAGGCTCATTATGCGTAAAACGGTTATTTCCCGGAAATTTGAAATTACAGTAAATGTATGGAGTTTTAGTTCGAATGGCCGTTTGCTCTAAAATAAAATTCAGTAAATCGTCAAAATAGTCTTACCTGTCTCTTGTGTGTTCCTTTCAGTTTCTGTGAAGTTTCAAGCCATTCCGTTCAATATTGAGTGAGTTACAGCAATTGTCCTTCCCTTATAAGTACCAATAATTATACTAAGGGAAGGAAAATTGCTGTAACTCACTCAATATTGAACGGAATGGCTTGAAACTTCACAGAAACTGAAAGGAACACACAAGAGACAGGTAAGACTATTTTGACGATTTACTGAATTTTATTTTAGAGCAAACGGCCATTCGAACTAAAACTCCATACATTTACTGTAATTTCAAATTTCCGGGAAATAACCGTTTTACGCATAATGAGCCTGGGGTACCTGTGGGGAAACTAGCATTTTATAAACATGGCAAAGTCTTTCCCAAAGTCGCTTAGATGGAGAGTAATCATGCTTAGAGCCAAGGGTTTGCAAAATAGAGAAATCACATAAACTTCATGTGTGAGCGAGCGGTTTGTGTATAAGATCAAAATAGGGAAATCGCATAAACTTTATGTGTGAGCGAGCGGTTTGTGTATAAGACATCTGATTGTTTATATAGCTTCAAAGGTCTTGGAAAAAGAATTATAGTTATTTTTATTCATCCAGTTGCAGATATGCTCCTTATAAGAGGTTTTATCGAGCAATACCCTCGAGCTCTACCTCGACGAGCTCCAGGCATGGATACAACATTCGACAGGGCAAATATGTTTTTTTAAACGGATTATCGGCATTTTTATGCTCTCCCACTCTCGACTGACATTTCGGTGAGGAATTCAAGCAAATAACAATCGTTTTTCGGCTTAGTATCCGCCATATCTCTACCTATGTCGCCTCAAATTACTTACGATTTCGTTGATCTGTACGGCCCCGCAAATGATCCCAGGCCCGCAAATGATCCCGGCCCGCAAATGATCCCAAAATCGTCCCGCAAATGATCCCGGTCCGCAAATGATCCCAAAATCGTCCCGGAAATGATCCCAGCGAAAATAGGAATGGCAACGGATTTTGGATTGCGAGACGTTTTATTTGGAATTCTACATCTTATGCTTATAACTTTGCATACTTTTATACATTTCTTTTTTTATATTTTTCAATCAAAAAAACTTGGCTGGATACACTGCACTGATGAATATAGTTATCCGAAAATAAATGTTCTGAATACGTGTTAGTAAGTAATAGACGCCGCTTTCTTTGTAAAATCATCAATCTACTGTATTTTTAAAGAAGCTCAAATTAAACCAGCCCGCTCAAAACACATAGGAAAACCTGGGCTCCTTGAATATTATTCCGGAAAACGTTTTACGCGATACTTTTAATTAAAATTACATTTATAGCCCCTTTGTTTGAGAGCCATGTTTTAGTGCATTGTAGTCGACCACCGCTAGTTGATTTGCCCAACATTTCACAGGCAAGGGGTTTAGATATTAAAAGATATCAAGAAAGCAAGAGAAAGCCTTAGAAGCTGGGTTGTCGGGATTATCCTATTTTGATTGAATAAAAAAAAAAAAGTCAAACAACAATTTTGTGAAATCCTATCTACTGTTTATGACATCTTGGACTGACGACTGTGTATTATGAATGTTTCTCATAAGGATGGGACCTTTATTGTTTTGTTAAGTACACTGTAATCTATGTTATCAAGTTATTTGAAACTGCTTTGTGAGCACTTAGCAAAGATAATTGGCTTACTTGGCAATTTATTCAAAGGCTATTTTCGTTGTTGTTCAGCGACCAAACTGACAAATACAAGTATCTGCACTCAGCTTTATATTATAGACATGGAAAATCAGTTATTAGAGAGGCTTTGTAAACTTATCTTAACTACAGTACTTTGCTTGTGGTCGCCAGGCTACAGCTAGGGTCCTGTTGTTATAGTAATTTCAGTATCAATTTAGTCTCAGCAGTTATTGAACTCCTTATATGTGGCCAAATTTTAAAATATCCCACTTGACTGGACAAGTGGTTTCAAATCAAATTGCATATATACCTGTGCAAAAGTGGCTTGTGCAGATTGCAAGCACGTGGTAGTTCAATGACAGGCAATACCGGCAAATGCCACCGAAGAATACTGGATCGAAATATCATTTATAAGCTCTCAATACACGTACCTCTTTCTTGTTCTTTTTGTCATCCTCATATCCTACCGAGGAAACGCTCAGAAAATAAAGTATAAGCAATAGCACAATAAGAAGTAGCGAGGGATTCTCCATTTTGCATTTGTAAACAATTGAAGGAACTGTCACACAACTAGACCACCTACGTCCTACGAGGCGTTGATTCCCGTCGAAACCACAGGCGACCCACTAATTTGTTGTCGGCAAGTTATCATCAGTTATATGTTACGCAAGCGTTTCGTAGTGCAGAGACGGTCGTTTAAACAATAAGTTGGATTTCTAAAAATTGCACGTTTTTTGTTATCTAAGTACCGCGTGAAACGTAGACTAAAGACTCCAACTGTTTGTGGCTGAATTTAATATGATAGATTTTTCAAGGAATCCAGCTAAACTTTTTATTGGCTATTACTTTACATGTTGTTAAAGTTAAAGAAAAATATACGCAAAATAATAATAAGCATAAGAAAACCATATGAAGAATTGCAAATTAGAAAATTCTCGCAATCCAGAATCCGTTGCCATTCCATATTTTCAGCTGGGATCATTGCCGGGACGATTTTGGGATCATTTGCGGGCCGGGATCATTTGCGGGACGATTTTGGGATCATTTGCGGGCCGGGATCATTTGCGGGCCTGGGATCATTTGCGGGGCCGTACAGACCTCGTGTTCTGTTATACAACACCTGCCCTTTGGGCGAATCGTGAAAAAGAAATATCCTTTATGTCTTAAAGAAGACCTACAACGGCTACAAAACTAATTAATAATATGCGCTTTCTGTGAATTCTCTTTACCGATACCTACAAAACAAATCCTCAGAAATAACAGATTGATACATTCTAATAGAATGAAGTTGCTTGCGGTGTTTTTTGCGATTTGGAACCTTCTAAATCAGTTAATTTGACGGTGAGTTTCTTAACAGTTGGCGATAGTGTGCATGCATATGTGCAAAAAGGCTGGAAACGTGTGGAGTCTGGGAAGCCTCGTAAAACCAAAACCAAACTACCTACAGAGCCAATCACGGGAGCAAGTAAATACGCAATGAGCCAATCAGGAACTGAAGTAATCGATGATTGGTTTTACTTGAACAGTAAACGCAATCCGGTGGATAACTTTCGCTAATACTGACGAAAATTGATTTAATACGCGTCGGACCAAAACTATATGTTTGGTTTGTTTAGAACTTGATTGGTTGATAATTACAAAACATTTTCACAGCCAGTAGAAAAGCTAAGCAAACACAAAACCAAAGCCAGTCAGCAGGAATTAGCCTCACAAACTCTGTTAAATTATAGAGTTTTCAAAAATTTGCTATACCTTCAGATTTAAAGATATGAACCTAAAACGTGGGCTTTTTACTAATAGCCCACTTCCGAAATATGCTTCACTTCATACGTACAAAGGAATCAATACGAAGCTCCGTGTATAATGCTCAGTTGTTCGCAACAAGCTACAGAAGTACTGCAGTCTTGTCACCAACGAATGAGCATCGTATTGATTCCTTTCTACGTAGGAAGTGAGGCATATCTCGGAAGTGGGCAATTTTGGTTTGTTCTTTCCATTTCTGGCATCCATGTTGTTCAGTCGGGCCTTTTGCAGGAATACGATCACGTGGTTGCTCTGGATTGGTGGCAAAATAATCGGACTTTATTTATATACAGGCACTTAATTGTACGAGATTGGTTAGCAAAATCTGCTTGGAAATGCTGTTTTTCATTACCTCCAATCGGATTGTCGATCGGCTTTCCAAATCGGCGTTTTGGAGTTTGTTTGCCATCCAGTAAAGCCTTCTCTATAAATGCTAAATATATCATGACTATATTTTACGCATTCTCAAGATATACGAGTTAGACGAAAGCAGTGTATTCTAAAGATACTTACCAGTCAACCGAAGTAGCCGTATTAGATCTAGCTAGACACTGACTTAAAATGTGGCAAAATGCAACATTCCTCTTAATTGCCACTGAGTGACTGCAACTATATACACATAGAAGAATCCGCCATCATTTTCATGTTAACTTTGTTTTAAGAGTTTCCCCAAAGTTTTAATTGAACAAAGCGGAAAACTGAATTTATGCTATTAAGCAATATTTCTTTTTCCACGAAATATGGAGCTTCCGCATTCTGTATATACTTCATGGTAGTCGGTTTCGTTCCATATAGTCTCCCTGTATAATTTACTGTTTTACAGTATTATGCAGTATATATCTGCATTCTAAACACTTATGTAATGCGAAAAAAACATAAAGGGCTAAAAATAAGGCGGAAAAAACACTCACGCTCGAAAATCCAGGGGTATTTTGTCCGGGTAAAATCAGAGATAAGGGGCCAACCAGTTCACTTTTGAGGAGGGGGGGGGGGAGGAGAGAGGTTATTTTGGATAACAAATATCCTGCAAGCCAGCTGCCTTGGAATCAAATTTGTTGCAACTACGAAATCTCCATTTGAGGCTTTATATTTTGAGCCAAAAAATCCGGCCTGCGGCGACACAGCAAAAAAAAGAATCGAACACAGACAAGATCACCAGTCGCTTCGCTCCTCGGCGCCTAACTTTAGCGAATGGAGACAGTAGAACCTCTGGTACCCAGGGTACCCAACCACCTACCCCAAAGTCAAATGGTTGGCTCCTAAGAGCAATCAGCGCTAGAGTCGATCCGAGGCGATCGAAGGATTGAGCCCATGAACCGATAATCAGAGCGGTACAAAAAAGGCGGCAATTATTCGAGGTCGTGCCAACGGAAGAAAGTTGAAGTCGTTCCCCCCACAAAGATGTGGATATCACATTTGATTTAATAGTTTATAAGCTAGTAAATGCTTATGCATATATAGCCAGAATTTTATGTATGTACAGCATGGCTAGAAATGATTACTTTTAAGGCAGAGTATAGCCTGAATTTCAGCCGTCTCCTCGTGTCCGTTCCTCCCGAGAGAGACAGCCGATAATGCCGTCCAGTGACGTCACTACCAGAAAGTGACCTTTGATTTGTTCATATTCTATAATTTCGCATAATTATCATTAGTAACTCATCCGAGAACTTTGGACTCGCGATTGTTGATCGTTGAGTTTCAGTTGAGTGATTGTCTTTGGCAAAGACCTTGAATTCGTAAGGAAAACATCTGGAAATGGATTGAAAGTGTCCTGCACAATAACCGGCCGACAGTCCTGTAAACATGTACATTTTATCGCGTCGCGACCGCGGGGTTGTTGATAATCGATTATTTGTTCACACTCGCAGTGGTAAAGAATGTCGCTACTCTCTTCAAGGAACTGTTCTTTCTCGTAAGAGTCTTCGTATTTCTTCGAAAATTCTCCATTATCCTTTCATGTGTTTCTACTTTTCTGTTGCATCATTTACATAAAGTAATATCTCGTAGCTGTGTCGATTCGAACGGCAGATCGCGAGACAAAGATCAACGGAAAGAGAAAGATCAACTGTACTTTGCCTCCAAATATAATATAACGATTTGTTGCTTCGAAAAGGTTTTCACAACATGAGAGGCACTCGAGAAGCAAATGGGATGGAGATATATATATAGGTAAGGCTTTTATTTTGGCCGGCATAATCTCAAATAATTTCTCAAGGCGAGCGATGGCTTATGGCTTTGTTTTTGTGACTCACGAACCCTTACTACCGCCGTGACAGTTTTATTTGCATAAATTAAATTGTTAATCCGCCTGACGTCAATGGACGGCATTATCGGCTATACCGATACTTATGGTGACGTCACACAGGCCAGTCACGCCACATTTGTTGCTTTCTGTGGTTGGCAGAAACGAAGCGTGAACCCAGTCAGTTGCTTATAAAATATCACAGGTCGGTGCTTATTCATCGCCAAATTACTTTCTTGTTCTTCCAAGATGCAAGCAAGCCCTTTCATCGAAACTTATATGCTCTTAACTTATAAGTCTTATAAAGGAATTAAGATTTGGAAGCAGAACTAAGACTTTAGATGTATTTTGTGAGACCTAAATCGCTAGTTCCCATACAAGTCATACAAACACGTGTTTTTTTTTGCCAACCACATTATATATGCAAATATATAAATGACGACAGTGTTTACAAACAGTATTAAGTATCGCTATTGGATTCAGACGTCTCTCTCGGGAGGAACAGGCAGAGTATTCCCAAGAGGAGAGCGAGATTATTTGATTTCTATAAGTATGATACAAGTATCCCTCGTTTTGGTTTTGTAGCTCCATTGGTTCATGAGTATTTTTCAAATTCGTTTGGCGCCCTTTCGGTTTGTCAACAAAAATCTTAGCAACACATTTGTTTGAGAAATATTTCTTGAATCCCACGCTAAACGTGAGGTCAATTTTCGAAACTCAAAAACCATGGGGAGGTAGAAAGTTAAAAAAATAAAGTTTTAACCGCTAACACTTTAGGAAATCCGGCTGCCGTTACAGGTTTTGAATCGGTTTGTGAGTAGGTTACACTTCACAACGGCCGCTTTCTTTACATAATATTCTACATGCTCACTCAACATATACATTTGTAACAATCCTAGTTGCTTAGTGATACAAATATCATCTAGAAAATATCACAAATACAAATAGATAGTATACAATATACTTTTGGTACGCACCTCTGTTTAGCGCTGAATTCTGCGATTTTCAAGGCATGTTTTATATATTAAGTGTTGATGTGTAAACAAATGTCATGCCATAGTGAGGGGGGGGGGGGGGGGAGAGTTGGTGAGGGTTTTGCTATAACAATCATGTAGAATCAAGTAAAGATTCGATAAAAGTAATTTCAATACAGCTTTGGGTAGATTAATCGGTCGGTCGGTGTTTCGTTCGCTCACCTCGTTAACATTCCTTTCATTTCTTTTTCAGAAAACAATGATAAAGCCGAACGAGTACAGACAGTCCATAACTCGTAATGATTGTTATCATCAAACTAATTGCGTTCGACGAAGGAGAACGCATACTAATCTTGCAGTGGACTCCCTGTGGTCATGTGTGGGCTACCTGTGCTTCCCCAGGCGAAAGAAATCGAGATTCGTGTATGTCCTCATGTTTGTACTTTTTGGAATAAATTATCTCGGCCGGGGAACTGGTAACCACACGTACACGATGCGAGCGGCCATTTTGGTGAATGGCAGCATGGCTTCTGTTTTGGTCGCGATCGGCAAGTTACTTGCCAAAGGTTCGCAAGTACAATTGAGCAAAGCCTGAGGAAAGTGTGTAGTACATCTGGCGGACTTACAAAGTCCAATATGGTCTGTTTTGTACCTTGAACATTCAACTCGGCCATAATTATTTATTTGTGCTGTACCCGAGTGAATCTGCGATCGAAAAATATGTTGTTGGCTTGCTCGCTGCATTGAATATATGTGCTGTTCGCTTTGCCGATACCAAAACTGCAAATGGTCAAGATGCTATGAATCATACCTGAAGGCTGAAGAGAAATACATGGATATGAATATTTCAGTGTGAGTTGTGAAGAAGCTTTTTAAATACTACACTGTACACATATGTGCATCGTGGTGGTTTCATCGTGGTTATACAAATTAACACTGCATTCAGGGAATAGTAACACTTGGATATGTCAAGGAACTTAAATATCAAAACAAGGTGAGCCCTAATATGATCAGAAATTATTCTGCAATAATAATGGACACTCAATATTCTGCAGCCAGCCTTGGTCTCACTTGAAGAAAAAAATTGAATCAGTCTGAAGGTGTAGTTTACACACATGCACATATATTTTATGTTCTACACTGGAGTGTAATCAATCACTGACACTTACTTAGTCAGTATTATGGAGACAGCCTTGGTCATGAAAACTGGGATGCAGTTTATACACATCTGAATAGGTATCTGTTCTATACTAAGTCCTATGCACTATTTAAAACACTAATTGGAGTGCTATAACAAATGTTGAGAAAGCAATTGAAACCCGAGAGGCATTAGTTCTCATACAAAAAAATGTCGAACGCATTTTGATAATCTATGATTACTTCTAGTATTAATATTTGCGTTCGACGAAGGAGAACGCATACTAATCTTGCAGTGGACTCCCTGTGGTCATGTGTGGGCTACCTGTGCTTCCCTAGGCGAAAGAAATCGAGATTTGTGTATGTCCTCATGTTTGTACTTTTTGGAATAAATTATCTCGGCCGGGGAACTGGTAACTACACGTACACGATGCGAGCGGCCATTTTGGTGAATGCCAGCATGGCTTCTGCTTTGTTTCGCGATCGGTTAGTTACTTGCCTTATTTTCCGACAATCCAATGCAATGATGTTTCAAAGGTTCGCAAATACAATTGAGCAAAGCCTGAGGAAAGTGTGTAGTACATCTGGAGGACCTTGAACATTCAACTCGGCCATAATTATTTATTTATGCTGAACCCGAGACCGAGTGAACTTGCTGTGCTGTTCGGTTTGCCGATATTCAAAACTGCAAATGGTCAAGATGCTATAAATCATACCCGAAGGCTGAATACATGGATATTAATATTTCAGTGTGAGTTGTCAAGAAGCTTTTTAAATACTACACATGTGTGCATCGTGGTGGTTTAAGTCAAACATGGTCTGTTTTGTTGGCGCGGTTAAATACGACACAAGACGGAGAGACCTCTGCTAGCAGGGAACATAATTTGTAAACAACCGAGTGAATTCTGTTGGCTTGCTCGCAGTACTGGATTCTGCGTTTCGCTGTACATAGAGATACCGAAACTACAAACAGTAAAATGACCTGGGTGAAGAGAAACAAGGTCTGAGTTTTCTAGATACGCGTAATCGCCGTATCTTGTGTGAGTTGCGACACTGTGTACATCTACTACAATCTACATTGAGACAGAGAGTTAATCTATACCGACACTTTGATATGCCAAGGAACTGGAATACCAACACAGTACAAGGTGAGGGAAATTTAAAGTACTGACTTCATTGCTGTGTTCAATTAATCTACATTGAATTTCTAACGGACCTGATCAAAGCGATCAAAGCCAGGACCCGGCTACCAACATTGACCATAAATTATTCTGGAACTAACAATGACGCTCAATATTTTGCAGCCAACCTTGTTCTCACTTGAAAAATACCCGGGAAACATAATGTGAATGATGTATACATATAGCCCCATAAGCATCGCATCCAATGATTTAATGTTACACAAAGATAATTACAGTTTTATACCCAGATGCATCCCCTTGTATATTAACATATAAGTCAAGACATCAAAATTTTCACATTAGTTAAAAAACAAGCACTTTTGATCAGGATTACGTACACTGTCCACATCATTGCAGCAATTTTTCAGACTGCAGTTACCACAGTGCTTTCTCTTTCAAAAAATATGTCGAACGCACTTTGATAATCTATGATTACTTCTAGTAATATTTATAAATATATTATATAAATATTATATAAATCAGATATAAATAGTTATATAAATATTAATCGTATTAGAATAATATGATAATAATAGATCTAAAACAAAGAAACATTTGGTACTCAAGAGTTTGCAAATGCTGAACTGAAAAATTTTCCGAAAACTAAAAAGATATAGAGGGTAACATATCTAGATATATTTTTCTTAACTTCCATCAGTAAGATTCAACATTTTCTTATCCGAAACCAACCTCAATATCAATATGCCGGTTTTTATGTTGACTAGCCGGTTCGTTTTATCAATTACCATTTTGGTCCCGGAAACGGTAAAACCGGAAAACCAACTTCTGTATGACTGAAGGTGATCAATTTATGGTAATCGAACAACGGTCGTCATCATACTAGGCAATCTAATGCATACCTGTTTGTCGTTTAAGATAAAATTCTCCGCAACATTATTAAAGTTCTGCTATCCAGGTACAGTTTCACTGATTTGCTTACCGCAATCCGCTTGAAGGCCAATCACATGCTTATCACGGGCCGAGGTACACTGCTTGGGACACGCGCATCAAAGTGCACATGACATCGGGTTATTTTGATTTGTAATTAACTAACTTTACAAGGCATCGTAATAAATATTACCAAACTTTATTATTTTTATGTTTTAAAATACCTAAATAAAGCAAAAGAAATCGCCTGTTTCATGGATGTCTGTACACGACAGGTAATAGACCACAGGTATCCCAAGCTCTGTTAATTGAAATATTCGTGAATCTTGAATAAAAATCAACAAAACATACAGGGTGACTTGTGTTCATTAGCTTTGCTATATCTGGGCCAATTTTCATCGAGTTCAGCAAACCTTTTCCTATACCATACTCTAATCTTCTGTATAGTGTAGGGAAGTGAGGTAAAACGGTGCTCAAATTCGCAGAAAATTATTGATCTTTCTAAAACAGCGTCTCGAAGTTTTGTTTAACTTATAGTAAAATAAATGAAATATTACCGGTAAATGTGTATGCAATGTGCCGCACGGCGATTGACAACTGCAATGGTGGGCATGGCTGGCCACGAAAATGTTTTAGTTCCTGATTCATGTTTTCTTGGTAACCGAACGGTCAGGTGAGGTTTCGTTTGAATGACTGAACTAGCTATGGTTTTGGGTGAAGGTCTTCAAAGAAGAATAACAAATATTTTAATAGACTTTTTTAACAAGACTTATAATTCTTCTTTGAAGAATATTAAAATTTTGTCTTCTAGAAATAATTCCTACCTTAACTAAAAGATTCCTGCAAGCCATTTTAATAGTTTCGTTTACGAATTGAATATTTAATATATAAAGAACACACATATATGCATATATATATACTTAGCAATTAGGTAAAAATATGTTTTGAAGTATTTTATATGTATTTTATCTAGATATCGCGGCTCTCTGACTGGAAGCCCATGTCTAATGAAGCGATGCGGTGTTAACGATGAAACATTTGTTGAAGCGGTTTGCAAACGTTGTTGAAATTAGATATTGAAAGCATGCAGGAGAGAGAGTTTGATTTCGTTTAATCAAAGGCAAATCCAAACGTTTTTAAAATCGTTTTTAACTTGTACCGAATTTGCAACGTTTCACAATATGTTAATCACTCGCATACGACAATTAAGGTCACCGACCTGAAGACTCATCTCATTGGTTAGAAATGTCGTAATTGTCAATAAGCCTGACAGGGGAATCCCCTACACGTTCGCTTGCTGAGCTATCGTGGTTATCATTTTGTGTTTTCTTATTCCGGAATACGGTCACGTTCAATGAGGTTTGGAAGAGTATTTTTTTTGTTTAAGTTTAAACTCATCTCGTTTACGAAAGAATGGCAACGGCCGGCTTAACCGCCTTGTCATGAACAATACTTATACACCATTTAATGGACAGTTTAGTTACTGAAAGTAGTCCGGCGCTCCAGGTAAATCGCAATCGAGCGTCGAAAAATGTAGCCTCCTCGGCTCGTTCCAGCAGGGACTGACCGTATTTCAGGCTACGAAAGAGTTAGTTGTATTCTATTCAGTTTCACGGGCCCTGCGTTTTTCATCTCGTGGGGGAACTGCTGAGTCACTGAATGATTCACCATTAATTAATTATAATAAGATCGGATACTCCCCCCGCAACACGCGACTGCGAGTATTCCAACGTAGCAGTGACATCATACAAAGGGAATTATGTTCAGTTGTGAAAGAGGTAACCTAAGGAACAGGGAAGTATTTCACACTTGACAGCACTCTGTGCCCTATTTATTCGTAGTTAAAAGTTGCAGCTATGCTAAATTTTACTCTGAGCTGAAGTACCTAAAGTTAAATCGTGTAATGTGGGCTCGAATCCCACTTTCGTGATTCGAAAAAGGGAGAAGATTTACCCCTTTTTCCTGATTAATAGAGGAATTTGTAATGAGCACTAATCGAATTTTATATTATCACGTCAGCGATTCCGTGTCAAAGTATGATCTTAGCACTATGGAGTTTGGAGGTTTGCACGTGCAACATATTATGCAAGCCTTGCGAAAAGTACTTAACTACCAATTAACTTTTTTCAAAATCTTCGCAACTTTTTTATCAAATAGTACAAGAGGGAAAATAGTAAGAGTGTGGGTATCTGATTGTACGGTTTGGGAAATAATATTAACTAATATTTCGTCTTGCACGGCCAACCTTCATCAACTTATAGCTGAAATATTAGTTAATATTATTCTCCAAACCGTACAATTAGCCTTGCATAGTTTTTTTTTTACTATTTAAAAAAATTGGCTGATTAGGTCCCATCCTTGCACATTTTTAGTATCTGAATGATCATCTTTTCAACCGCTTAAAGCTCATCGTAATTTAAAACTCCAAAAGCAAATAGAAATCTGAACCGTTCATGATCCACAATTCTCACCTTTCTACTGGTGGGAAGATATCCTGGTTGTGTGCTTGCAATTGGGTTAGTTTGTCCCTGTCTGTCCCTGTTTGTCCCTTTGTAAGCTCAGTTTTCAAAGAACCCTTACCTAGAAATAAAAAAAATTCAAGGAGAAAATATTAGGAGAAAATTAATAGGCCATACATACATAACGGTATACAAGGTTATCGCATATGATTCGTACGAGTAGCAGTAGCAATGGCCGAAAATAGTATATATAGTGCAGAGTATCTCAACGGCAGGCCGGCGCGGAGCTAATGCGGCCCTTAATATCCCGGGTTAATATAATCGAGTAATGCTTCTAAAAATAGAGTGAATATTAAAAAAATTGTAGAGTCATGAAATAATGATACAGTATCAGCATTTTTTTAACCCATTCTAGTTAATTGATGACGTCAATTACAACTTCACACTGTATTGAAGCTCTGGAATAAGTTCATCTTTGGTCCTTTTCGGACGCAAACGTTCATTGGTTAACCGGGTTAGCCAATGCATGAGTGAAGGTGTTAGAAAGAGCTAACAAAAATAATATGCATCGTGATCTTCAGGTGTGCAGGACGTGACGCTTGTCATATCATATCACACGACTGACAAGAGTGTAATGACCTATTTCTATAAATTCTTATTGGCTTAGACTGTCTCAATAAAAATGTTACACTTTGGATCAAAGTCCAACCAGAAGAGTAGAATCCAGAGGTTCTTCTCGTGCGTCAGTCCAGCTGATGCACTGCACCCGCTGATCAACGTGTTCTCGAGGTTTAAAGTAATGTTTATCAGTATCATGTGTACTGTACGCAATGTTGGCCGCCGACGTATTGGCCGTCGTGTCGGCTGACATGTCGACTGTCGACCGATAGGCGGTCGAGGGTCGGCCTGAGAGTCGACTGAATGTTGACTGCTACTCGGCCGACACTTGATTTTTCTGTATATCGGCCGACATGGTTGATGATGCACCGATAGTCGGCCGATGGATCACCGACACTCTACCGATAGTTTACCAACAGTCGGCCGAGGTATCGGTGACCGTGACATTTTCAGCCAACGTATAAGTAATTCAAAGGCTGTCGAGGCCACAACTATTAATATTTTCGTTCAAAACTAATCTTTGTAAACTTAAGATAGCATAAACGACCGGTTCTTTATTGTACCAGCCATGCGCCTCTGCATACTGAATACTCCGATTGGAGTGCGCAGAGTATAAGAATTATAATTAAGAACCGAGCCCTAAAGTAAAAATGTGATGCTTATTAATACATCGCGAAAGTATAGCGACCCAAAATTATAAAATGTTATTTTATTATTTTACGTCGAATACTGGGAGCCATCGCCGAATCATTAATTCCGGATCGAATTAAAATTTAGGAGGGCCGGAGGAAAAACCTCGAAGCACATATTACAGGACGGGGATGAAACTAGAGCAGATTTCGTATGAGTGGGACAAACTACAACATATCCGTAACCGTGCTGTAACCGTGCTGTAACCGTGCTGTAACCGTGCTGTAACCGTGCTGTAACCGTGCTGTACCGTATTTCTGTAATTTGATTGGATCAGCAGGACAAAAACAATGGGAAACCATTTCAACGTCACGGCATGCCGTACGATAACCGTGCTGTCATTAGTGCTGTAGTTTGTCCCACTCATACGAAATCTGCTCTATGGCCACAGCGTTGAGAGGCAAAGCGCTTACTACATGCGCTACCCTGGTTTCCCAAATATTAGACAACTTCAACTCCTTACTCCACCGGCTATTTAGAGAAATTCGCAAGGACAGACAACATTGGTATAGTAAGGGGCCGACCATTTAACGTTTGAGGGGGGGGGGCTGTTTTTGAAAAAAAATATCCTGCAAGCCAACGGTGTTGAAAAAAAATATCCTGCAAGCGGAAAAGCTTTGTTGTGGCTCCGCTTTTTTCGCAAAAAAAATTCGTGCAACGACACTGCTAAAGAAAAAAAAATCGAGCACAGACAAGAACACCCATCACCCCCATCAAAAGTCAAATGGTCGGCCCCTAAGAAAGTGCATCTGTGTCTGTAACGCAATTGATCTTGCGGGAGCGGAGGAAGTTTAAAAAAACACACAAAAACAACGAAATCCCAATCCCAATCCCCAAAAGTGGTCGGGATCGCTTACAACGATGTCATTTACCAGAGATTTTAAACGTTATATTTGACGGGATTTCAGGTCACCAAGAGAAATCTAATTGTATAAAAGGACATTTTATACCGCAACAGAAATGAATGTTCCTACTTAAAAATAAACTGAATTGTATGCAATACAGTAAACGTTCCAGATAAAAGATTTCGAATAGTTCAACTCATAACTTAAAATCTCACCGATACCCCACCGACACATGGACCGACACCTTACCGACACCTTCCGAATAATCGACCGAAGTGTCGGTCGGCAGTCGGCCAACACACGGCATTTGCTTCAGACTTTAATATTAGTAGGTTTGTCAACAAGGCGGCGGTTAGATGACGAATTTAAAGAAAATTCTAAAACTCATTAATAGTCAGTCTGCCAATCACGTGAGCCAATAAGCATCACATGATGGGCCTGTATGTAATAGTTAAAAAACGAGCAGGAGTGTTTTATCATGTGTTATAAACTCGAGGGCGCAGCCTGTTTATATCAAGATAAAACACGATTTGAGAGTTTTTTAACTGACTTCTAAAACCTGAAATATATGGAGCGGTATCCGGGTCAAAAATACTGACGATGTGTCGTTGTGGATGCATAGCACGGCGTTCCGTCGTTTCGATGTCTCGTTGCGTCTAGTTGTCGTGTCGTTGTGGCTACATAACATGTCGTTCTGTCGTTTCGTTTCTCGATGCGTCCAGTTTATCCGTCGTTCCGACGACTGCGTGACACGGTGTTTCGTCTTTTCGATATTTCGATGCATCTCACTGACGCACCGTCTTTTTGAACCGATCGCCGCGAATGATTTTGCCGTTCTGCCGCTCAAGTCCTGGTAACTAACGGTTCTATGAAAGCGAGGCTATCGCTAAGTGCAGTTACATGGTCATATCTAGGCAATATGGCGGAAGAGTCGAGCTCTGCAGTGAACAAGAAGGTAGAAAGTACTCAGTAGCATACAAAAAGCCCAGCATTTTCCGGTATCCATTACATCTAATACCTGGGAGACTTGTTCATCAAGACCTTCATTGGAGAGGTCGGTGTATTTCTGTCCAATTGAAAGTCCATATTTGGAGAGTCACCTTTTAACTGTACTGATGGATACCGCGAGCGCTTGAGCCAAAAGGCATTTCATGGATGGTGAAATCCATTTCAACAAATAGCTTAAATTTCTCAACTTCGCGAGCAACTTTGTTGTGAAGTTGCCCCTCTTGAATGTCATTTTAGGGTCTTCCCTTAAAATTCGTAACTATTTTCGAAGCTTGGTATCCAGCATTTTGGTCAGTATGGTGAACCGCAGACAGAAGACTTTCCACTCCATACAGGCACCTGTCTGACACGGCAAAATTTATACTTTCGTATCTCACAAGGAGATGGCGCAGTGAATTTATTCTAAATGCTAGACTGGCCGTCTAAAACATCTTCGTTCAAACTAAATTCCAGGTGACATATCCCAGTTTTTATACTAGAGACGCATAATGCGTTCAGACGTATTTGACAAAGACAACTTAGTGCGACTTGAGACGAACTTGATGATAAATCTCGCCATATTTTTTAAAGGAAATCGGTTCGACTTCTTGTTGTTCTTTTGGACATAGACAACTTAGTACGTCTTCTGAGTTCGTCTAGTATAAATAACGGGCACAAGACGCATTATGCGACTGGACGAACTAAGTTCGATAGTGCGTCGTTTTGGACGGATTACCAAACTTAGTTCGTCCAGTCGCATAATGCGTCTTGTGCCCGTTATTTATACTAGACGAACTCAGAAGACACACTAAGTTTTCTTTGCCCAAATAGTATAGATGCATTATGCGTCTCTAGTATAAAAACAGCCATTTATGCTTACGAGGTAATCATAGTGGGATATATTGCTTTCAGCTATAACAGCTCCCTCGTGGTTTCTAATCCCATGCATCACCTAGCAATAGTTATGGGCTCTTGGCAATAACGAAGGATCAAGAAAGCTGGGGCGGATCCAGGATTCTGTGTGAGGGGGTTCGATATACGTGAGCGCCAAAATATTTTTGTAAGCGAGCGAGAGAAAGGAGGGTTCGATGTAACCTCTCTGCATCGGATCCGCCCTAGGAAAGGAATGTATATGTATGCATAATTTACCTTAAGAGGTTTACATTCGTAAGGGAGTGTACTTTTTTAATGAGGGGGGGGGGGGGGGGGGGGGGGGGGGGAGGGGAGGCGGGCTGGAGTATTTGAGGGGTGAGGGGAGGGTCATCGAAAACGAAAAAAAAATGTAATGTCTCTGAAGGGTCATCCTAATTTGTTTTATTTTAGGGGGAGGGTCACCCTTTTTAATTTTAAATCCGTCTTGACCAAATTATTTTTACTGCTCAACCATGGGTGTCTTTATTATAATCCATATTTCATAAATCTCATTCTTTCACATGCAATGAACCGATTTCCTGTTACACCGACTCTGAGTGATCTGAGACATGAAAACGAGGCTCGGTTAATTACGGATCGTGCCTTGCAGGATTTGTCGGTAGGTGAGCGGAGATTCTTCCATACAGCCTGCTCAGACATTCTAACATGACACGGAAAAATTGTGCCGCATGCAACCTCAAGTAAAGGGCCATGGATTTTTCAAGAAGCAAGGGGGAGCAGGCGCGGATCCAGACCGGTTTAAACGGTTTACGGAAACCGGGGGGGGGGGGGGGGGGTTCCAATTTTGGAGTTTGAGTTGGGAAGTCGGGAACCGGTCAGATTTTTTTCTGGATCCGCGCCTGGGGAGGGTCAAGGTTTTCCCTTGTATCTGTAGCAAAAAACCTCCAGCCCACCACTTCATTAAAAAGTACACTCCCTAAGAAGTCATGGTGATTTAGCGTGAGTAAATGTAAGAAATTGAGTTTCAAATAGGAAGTCTTCTGTTTAAGCCCAATGGTCGTTCAGCGGATCGATGGAAGAGAATATCAAATTGGTAATCATTATTGGTATGAGTTATAGACCAAGCGTAACGTCCAAATAGGAGGATACTGGTCGATTTATTTTCGTCAGTGTACTGAGGACACAAATGTCCTCCTATCCGAACAAAGTTTGGTCACTAAATCGTTTATCCGAATAGCTGGGAGAGTAAGAGGATAAACGATCCGGGAGCGGTTCGGATTCGGTAGAACCGATCAGAATGCAGAGAATGCGCCATTTATAACATGGATCCCGGACAAGTTTGCCATGCATGTATAATGGTCTCGCAAGTACCTGTTTTCTTCTCAGTTATTTTACTGCGGAGATCCAGAGTCTCAGTTCGGTCGGAAGTCTAGCCCACGTGTCCACCTTACATATTCGGCCATACATACTCACTACCCGCGGGACCGGGTTTGCGTCGAAGAGTTGAACATTCTCAATCGATACAAGATTGGAGCCGATTTTTATACGAAGTCTACATTGTGGACGCTGTCTGTCTATTGCTGGTTTTCACTCAATCCCCAGAGATTCAAATGACAAAGGGCATGGCGGCCATGTTGGTGCCCCAACAAAAGAAGCTAACGAGCAATCTATTGTTTAAGGGCACCAACATGGCGGCTATGACGTCAAGTGAAAACCAGCAATTGTCGCTGAAGTGTTCAACACAATATAATAGAAAATCGATCCATGAACTTTGACAAAAACAAAACAACAGGTGTTGTTCATTGTCTGTTGAAGGATGGCCAGGTGAATGATAATTAAGTGTTCTTTTAATTGTAACTTATTATCACAGTTTGTTTTACCACAATAACCCGGCGAATAGCTTTTTAATTTTGGTCAGCGTGATGAAGCATCATTCAGAGCATGCTTATTAGATTCACTCTTTCTTGCAGGCTTTGATTCATCAGTCTCGTAGTACCCAGAGCTCATCTCAAATGAGCTCTGGGTACGAGACTGTTGTCTAAGATTCGCACTTGTGTGATTTGTACACGTGCTGTACACCTGGCTCCTGTCATGGTTTATTGGCTGATGAGGCGTCTGCCCATATACGCGTAAAGCACGCATAAACTGACAAAGCCTATTTTTAAACAAAATGTGTTCAATCAGTCACTGAGGATATAGTCAGGATGTTAAGAACAAACAAGAGAATCGGGTATCAGGTCACGTGAACGGTAGCGGTGAAAATAAACCTGGGTAGCTAAAAATAGCCGCTAGGGGAACTAAGTAAACGTAGGGGACGGAGAATCGTTCTCTTACCTCATTTTCTCTTGGAACAAACTGTCTTTAGTGTAATATAAAGCTAAGCCAGGCCAGGTTTCCATATATGACCGCTGCGATCGCTGTCTGCAGAGAAAGTTCAAAATGTAGGCGACGGGAGACATTTTCACGTGCAGTTAATTATTGCATCGCTGAATACTTTTTCCAGCGATTGTAACGATCTCGTGCAACGATCAAATGGAAAGCGGTCAGAAGATCGCATATATATGACGATCATAAATTAAAGTCACTTTATTTATAGAGGGTATTAAACACGTTTCACGGCTAATATGTAGTTCAGTAATCTAACACGTGGCCCTCTGTTGACATAGTCCTACAGTTTTCCGTGAAGACGAGAAGGTCTAACCGTTTACTGTTCATGTTGGATTATGTACTGAGACAGCACCTTCTACTCGGTTATTCTAAGACCGCCGGTGAGTGGTCGTCCGGCTGGGGTTTGAACTCGTGTCCTCCCGACCATAGTTAATACTATGTCCCGACTTGGAGGCGGTGGAAATCAAAACCGTGCTTATGACCAAAATTTTGACACAATAGTGTACCTCGCTATAAATTCTAATTCGATCTGTGGATCTGCTGGCTTTGATCAGCTCCAATGGTTGTTTCAGGTCCCCGGCGTTAGAAAAATATGTTTCAGAGCTATCTGCGGCGGAGTTGTTAAGTAAATAAAATTTGAAAAGTTGCAGCCGCTTACCGTTTTGATGTGTAATATGTGAGGGGGTTGCGGCTTGCGCTTTCAAATTAAAAATCACATTCGGTAAAGTGGGAAGAGGTGATATGTTTGGACTTCTTTGCTGTCGTTCAAATTGATGACCTTCTTTAGAAGAAGCTGAAATGGGGCTGAACGATGACTTATTTAATGTCAAAATTGGCTAACAGCAAATAAATTAATCCTAAACATAACAAAACCGGAGTATGTACTGATTGCGTGTCTATAATGAATGAAGCTCGTAGTTGCGATTCGCTGGCTTCGTTTAATAATTTAATAATACTTTCAATACTTTACTTTATCCCATGCATGGGCTAATCAATTTTACAATTTTAGATTAGATTGATTACCTCTATATTATTCGGCCATTATAGTATTTACACTTAGTAGTAGTTATAGTTAGGTCCTTTTTGAATTGAAGTGTGAATTTTCAATTGTTAATTAATTGTATTTTTATATATTTGTCATGAATATCATTAGTGACACGTCCTTATTGGAAACCAGCTGTAAGTTGAATAGGATAACGTTTATAATAAAGTTGATCTTATCTTATCTTATTACACAAGCATTGCCAGGGATGATATTTTTTCCAGCCAACTTGAAGTCAGGGATAATAATTATTCTCTTTCTATCAATATGCTCTCTTTCGATTTCAGAGAAGTTTTCAGTCTGGTTTTTGAGTACACTGAGAAGAACAGCCGACTCTTATCGCTTCCTTACTGGGGGAGGGGGGAGGGGTACCCCCAGAAATTTCGGGTGGGAGTGTGCCGCCCGGGTCTCAAAACCCTGACCCTATTTCAGACCAAAATATAAGATGTTCCATACCGTTTTTCAGACTTGTACTCTATTTCATAACAAGAGAAATATATGAAAATGTGAGGTCTCGTACTTCCCTATCAAGATCATACCCTATTCCAAACTAAAAATGCGACTGATGACCCTATTTCAGACTAAAACAGCTCGAAAACCATACCTTTTGGGGAGGCACATACTTTGACTTTGAATACATGTACGAGTTTAGTTTTCAAAATGGATATAATTAATTCGAAATAGAACTTCGTGTCCTGCAAATTCGCCTGAAAGCACACTTAGTTTAATTTCAGAAGAAATTGTACAAATATATTGTCATTTAAATATTGGAGAAATCATGAAAACGAGGTTTGTCAGTCCTATCTTGCTCTTACCATTAAAACAAATTAAAAATAATCTCACATATCTGAGTACGAAAGGCACTTATCACACTCGGATCAATGCAGGTTTCTGGGAAACCGTACCCCCACCCCTCCCCCACACTTCACCCTAACATTTAATGGTTAATCATTAATAGAACGATGCATATCCAAGGAGGGGTGGGTTGGTAGTTTCCCAGAAACCGGGATTGAACCCAAACTTCACTATTACTAAAGAAATTAAGCTGTAGCAGCATTCTAGAATGACCTACATAACTGCACTGTACTGATATTAATACTCCACTTACCTCAATATCTGACTATATTCCTCTTGTTAATTTTTCCTCCTCTCGGAATCTCATAGAATCCTTACTAGTCTATATATATAACCTGAAATTAGCAAGACAGTTTATCGTTCAGTGTTAAGAAGTGTGTACTAAATCAACTCAGTGGCATGGACCCAATAAATGCTATATATATATTAGAATCTGTTATTGCAGAAACAAACACGCTAAATTCCAATTCGATCTGAGGATTTGGTTATTTCAAGCCACAGCTTTGGACATGAATAGTTGGAACACGTCCCCCGCACCCCCTCATTTCAATGTTGGATAAACTTTCGTACTGGTTTGGTCACTTCCCCCCCCCCCCCCAACATTGAATGGGGGGTGGAAGGGAGGAGAGAGGAACTTCAGGGTTGCGCGCTGCTTCTGGTCCATAACAATTAATGGATTAGTGTTGCAAGAGTCATGTCCAAAGGTGCTTGTGTCGGTAGAAATTTAGAGGTGTTTAAAAATAGAATGCTAATATTGACCGATAGCTGTCTCGAAAACAACAGTTTAAGTCGAACAGGAAAAAGAAGGTAAAAATAGTGCATTTACGCAGGAGGGGCTCCTGATTTACGTTAAAATACTTCCTACGCTTAAAGGTGGTGTTTCAAAATGAACCAATGCAAGCAGGATGAGAAAAAGTAAAAAAAAGACAGAAACAAAGCTCAAAATAGCTTTGGCGAATGTATTTCCGTTTTGATTTCATTTTTAACTTTCAAATCTCCCAACACTGGCAGATGTTTCAAGGTTTTATTTCAGATAAATAAAGTATGACTTCGCTCAGTTCCTGGTCAGGAGATATGGCATCAACTCGGAACTTGAACGCGGCCGGGCTATACTAAAACCTAAAAAAATAATATATTTCCGTAACTATAGACATACTTTTCAATCATAGTATCTAATGTAGAAGCTGTGCTCTATTTTGTTGGAAAAGTTCGCTAATTATTGTATGATCAAAACAAATATGTGTCATTTTTGCGTTGGGTCTGTCCTCTTACAGATACACAGATGACGTCACAACGTGAGAACAACATCCGGCGTTACGCCACTCGACTGCGTCTCGTGGGCACTTCTCGGTTCTCTTCACGTTATAACGTCATCTGTGCCCCTCTATAAGAGGACAGACGCACGGCAAAATTACATACATTTGTTAAACATACATTTCTCTTGGCCTCTATGTTTTGTTTGTTGTATATTTTACTTTTATTATTCTATTTTGTATCTTCTATTATGGCCGAAGTAAATAAATAGATACACCGTAATATTATATTCTGCGATAGCTGTCATCCGAACGAATTGTATTTTCTTTCTACGAAATGTCAGAGTGCTTCAAACGTACACGTACAGCTTCAATTCAAGTGGAGAAAGTCCGAGTCGAGTTCAACTGCAAGCGGCTCAGAAGTACTGGTCAGCTGTCTAATCTTCACAGTTCAAACACTCAGGCTTCAGTCACACGATAGCTCCAAAACTGACAAAATATATTCATCTAACACCTTGGCATTTTCAGTTATCACCCAGTAATATATTTTGCCTACCAAAGGGCTACTGAGGTTCACTTCTAATACACCGCCTTCCTTAACTGAGCCGCGGCAGCATTCACTACCTATTAGGTATACTAGTTTGCAAAATATTTCTGCCGTGCGAGCTGGTTGAGTGTAATACTGCGCACTTTTGAAGTACCGTTAAAAACTGTGTTTTGTTATCGATGTGTTGAATACTGAATAAAGCAATTATCCTTCTCCATCTTGCGGAATATCGCCTGATTTTAGCCAACTTGCGATCGGTGTATCTGGCGATATTCCGCGCAATCTTGCAGGATATTTCATAAATCAAAACCTCGAGCTTACATCGTCTAATTTTATTGTTAAATAGTGTAACACATAGTAAACAATGAACAAGTGAACACATCAAGCAACATTACTATAATTATTATGATATCATATACTTGTTAGAAAACACAAAGTTGGATTGAGGCAGATTTTAATAACCGCAAGAGTTAAAGGTAGGAAGTTATATACTGGTCCAAGATATAGTCACTGAACAATATATTTTTGTCATTCTTTTTAATATATTCTTAGCCCTAATTAGTGTATTGAAGCTGTAGATTATCTACTTCGGAACACTGTTAGTATTGGAGAATATATTTTTATTTCTGCCGTCACTATATAAGCTCGATTTATACACGACAAGCATTTAGGCACGGTACTCCTAAATTTGGTCCGCGGGCCATTGTCTTTCGGCACGGCATCCCTGATTTTTGTCGTGTAAAAAAAATATTGGACTGCTGAGACCCTGTGAAAAGGTAGTCTCGGCCCGCCTGTTTTGAGTGCTGTGCCCATTTTTTGGTGAACATTGCCGGAAGTCAATCTCGTCCCCAGCGGACACAAGGAAAGAGCACATGACGCACGTGGCGCTGGTAAGTGCCACGTGTGTGTGTGAATTTCAAGATGGCGTTGTGCTTAGGAGAAAATAATATGAACAAAGCAAAAGCCTGTAAAGGCAAAAATCGCGGCCGGGTGTTACATGGACTGACGACTTTTAGGGCTTTGAAGAAGAAACGATTCAGTTTTCACCGGAGAACTGTATTGTAAACATCAAAAGAAGCATCTCGGGTTTATAAGACTATTCGGGAGACACGGTTGAAAATATGTATGCGACTGCGTGCATTTTAACGTGCAGTTATTGTAATTAACGCTATTGTTTTATGCCATCGTGTTGTTTTGTTCCCTTTATTTCAAGAGTGTCTCAAGTTTTCAAGTCCCCATCAAAAAGGTACGCGTTGCTATATTTTGTTGTGCAAATGAACTAGCGGGCCGCTTGTCATGTAAATCGGGCTATAGTGTACCCTGGGTACCAGAGGTTCTATAGCTATAGTGACACCTATGGCAGATCCTTTAGAATTTGAGATACATGTCATAATTATTGTTTAAAGTCCAATCAGAGAACTATACTGCAAGCCAGCTAGATTCCCTCTGACTCTGTCTTTGGAATTGGGCAGGGGTTAAGATATATATTCCCCCGAAAAGAACAAAGAAATTTCGACATATCAAATAATATAATACCTTCAACGTGTCGTGTCGCGGTCCATAGTTTAGTCTAGCTCCATGTTTCTTTAAAAATTCACATATCGAAACACGAATATCGCGAGGAACTTGGGACAGAATATAACAAAGACGTATTGTTCAAGGCCTTTATAAAGGACATTATACTGAATCAGAGACCATTAATTCAGTTTTTAGATTAGTGGAATACGTGTAACTATTAGCCTGTGAACTTTAATACGTGTCAAGCACGCAGAGATTACCCATGGCCAGCGGCATGGCAGTGAGTGGGCTTTTTTAATCCTCTTCCCATTTTCCTCCCCCTCCCCCTTCGCCCCTTTTCTTGCCCGTCGCCCACTTACTGCCCCTGGATACTCGAGGATGGGCGGATACAAGCCCTCGACCTACGCACATAAGAACCCCTTTGGCAACCATCTTGGCATCCTACAGTAAAGTGCCACTTTCGCTAGCTAGCATAGTGTCCGTGTCCAACAGGTTGCTGACTGACGAGACCGGGTTCGGTTTTGCCTCCTTCAGTTTTGACTTTCTACATATTTAATACTATCCATCTGATCTGATGCAGGTCAACAACTGTATTTAAACATTTAAAAATGCAGTTCTGATCAAAACCAAACAGATCTAAAATGTCCTTCATTTTACTTGGAGAACAATTCAGCTGGCTCGTCCGCTGCGAACGTTTATCCTGATTAAACCATTTTTATCTATATTGAAAGATAAAACCGAATATTCATCAAAGATTCATCAGGTCATTTCGTATAGTCCACACTCATTGGTTGAAGCTGTTGAAGCCAGCTGCATCAGTTGTCAACAACTCATACCAAAGCGAAAGAAGGGGATTCCCCTAACTATAAATGCAAATGACGTTGGTGAAATATAACTGCGTCACACATTTTGTTTATCTTTTACCAACTACCCTGACGAATAGGGATAAGGTAAGACTGTTTCTAGTTATATGTGTCGTTGATACCAAAGTTAAACTAAAGCATGGACGCGACTGGATATGAGAGTGAATTTTGGAGCCGATTGTAACGCTACTTCGATTCCTTTCCGAACAGGAAAATGTGTGTATAACGCCTATCATAATAATATGTATGTAACAATACAATTCAGGAGTATTTAATGATTTATTTATTTTTACCTTCAGTGAAGGCAGCACATGATCGAGTTTTCTTCTAACTCAACGGTTGCTGAATTCAGATACTTTTTTCCTCCTACGAGAGAAGAAAAGCAGATTTCCGAATAAAGACTGAGAATTCTTTATCAAAATCGCAGAAAAACATAAATACATATATCAACACATGCGTGCAGCTAGTCCAAGCTGACACCATTCGGCAAACAAAAACAATAAGAATAAATCGAGTGGAGACTAACTCAGTTTTCACGTATTTTAGTTTAGTCCAGGTTTTGTGCTTGCTTCTTATTCCGATATTCCTGTTTAAGATTTATGCCGAGTTAGCACGTCACAGAAAAGCAATAAGGAAATGATGTGGAAAAACCAGTTAAACAGGATTATTTTAGCTGGAATAGGAGAGGACGATGGTAAACGAAACATTTTATTGGTCTCGCGCAGTTGTACTGCAATCCAATATGACAAATATAGAGAGCAGTCAATAATAGTGCTACCAAGACATTTTAGGTGTGATAGCATAAAATGGCACTCAGTTATTGAGATGTCAATAAAATGATAGAGTTTTGTACGGGTTTGAGCCAGTTATGCCTAGCTAGCCTCGTTTTCGTGATTTTCCACATGTCAATAACTTTGCAGCAATAAAAAAAAAAAATCCCAAACTGCTTAGTATTACTTAGTATGGCATGCTGCTTTTAGACCTCTCACGTACAAGAATCGTGCCCTTCAATCAGCTATCAGATATAGAATTATCCCATGTTTACTCATTACTCGGGCTGCCTGTGGCAGGCACGAGTCTTAGGGTGCGTTCGATTGACCGTATTCCGGAATAAGAATACACGGAATTATCACTACAAATCGCTTGTGTTGGGATTTTCTAGTCACTGGAAAACTAAATGTATCCTGAATATCACATTTTAGCAAACGTTAATAGCTTATAGTGCAAAATGTGCCTGAACCAGTCATTACCAGATATTATTCAATCGAACGCGCCCTTGATCTGCAGGTTTTGTTCTGTGCAACAAAATTTCTGTGCATGCGTTAAATTATGCATTAATTATTGGCGCTAATAGATTTATCTCAAGTCCAGTCGCCATCTTAACATTCTGCGGACGCTATCAGCTTGTTTGGGGTACGTTTCGTAGGTTTTATGTCACATTTCATTTTACTCTCGGTCATAATACATACCAGCGCAAACACCGTGATCGGTAGGCCAACACTACAATAACTTTGACCGTGTTTTTGGCTGGTTTACCGATCTCGTACGATCTCTCTGTACGTTTTACAGGTATACTGAATAGCTGATTTATAGCGAAATATAGCGATTTACTAGCAAATATATATACTGTGGTTGAGCAGTTATCCTCTATCGAAGTCTGATGACATCTGAACTCCTGAACTGTGAGAGCAACACTGTCGCTCGCCAGCACAGAATAATTTATGATGACCCAAGCAATATTCAACTCTCAAGGTAAACAAACAAGAAACCTCTTTTTGGTTCGAGAAATTAAAGGCTTCCAACAATTTCCTTTATAGTTCTTTAATATAATGAGCAGACTGAAGTTTTGGGAATGTGGGTAAAGCTTTTAATTAGAGATAACCAACAGGCATTTCATAATCTTTAATCCAACAAATACTCTGGACTCTGGATACGATGGACTCGTAATGGCAAGAACAGCAGATAAAGTTACATAGAGGCACACAAATTGACATAGCTACAATCTCGGTCAAATTGATTACGAAAAAAAATCAATACGAATACCACAAACTCTGTCAAGCTCAGTTTCTGTTTAACCCTCAGTTCCTTAAAAACACGATTTAGAACGGTTAAAAGTGTTTTAGGACGATTTAGGTTACGTTTCAGACGGTTTTTTACGGTTTAGATAATAACAATAAAACATCGAGGTAGTTTCTCTCTTATTACTAACAAAACCCGTTAAAAACCGTTGTAAATCGATAAAAATAGTTCGTAAACCGTGGCATATCAAGCCAAATGCCATGTAAACCGTCCAAAATATTCATAAAACCTTATAGCTAGTAGATCAAAGAACAAAATGGGGAACACAGTAAAATCGAATAAGGTCTTTTTCTAATACAGTCTTTTTCTGAGCAACTTAAATTAACAATTCAGCGCAGTGGCGCAGTCGGTTTCTCTTGCGGCGCCGCTGAGAAGCCATGCTCATGGACGCGGGTTCAATCCTTGAACAAGACGGATTTTGTTTTCACTCTTTTCTTTTTAACCAGCACATCAGGCATATAAAGATATAGACAGACATACAAATGTATAGTAACCGTCTTAATACATGTATTTCGATTCTAACTGCGGCTTTATCAGTGTCCGGCGGAAAATGCATGCAATAAAGCTTAGAAATAACGTAATTGTAGTGATATTGTGTGTGATAATCGCTTGAATATGCCTTAGTGCAGCTAAGTTGAATGATCCATCTGTATTGGCACATTTGGCGTTCTGTGAGCAGTTGTGAGTTCCATTTGTACACTCGTCGATATCTAGAGGAACAGCGAAAGTGGGAGATTAGAATAGCCAAGTTTTCGAACAATTTGGTTTTCAATTCATTTTTCTTTGTGTCCATAAAACGGATGCGATGTTCAGATGTTCAGATGTTCAGCCAGTGCTCTTATTTGCATCAAATTCGCTTGAATAGCAGCCATAAATCATAGGCCCTTTGTTATAATTAGCCTCAAGTTGATCAGTTTGTCAAGACTGTCACACGATCGAGTTATCAACGTTAATGATATTGTGTGTGATAATCCTAACAAAGCTAATGGTCCTTTCAGCATTCCCACTAAAATCTTAAAAATACTTAAAGTCCTTCTCTCTAAACCTCTAAATTACCTTTTCAATTTCTCTTTCTCCTCAGGTACTGTACCAAGCCAATTTAAAATTGCAAGAGTCATTCCTGTTTATAAAAAAGGCACTAAAACCAATATCTCCAATTATCGACCAATATCTTTACTCTCAATATTTAGTAGAATTCTAGAAAAGCTTATGTATAAAAGACTAATTCAATATCTTAATAAACATAACATCCTTTTTAATCAACAGTTTGGTTTTCGTAGTCAGTATTCTACAACCCATGCAGTTTTACTCATCTGTGATAAAATTCAGAAAGCAATTGAAAATGGTTCTTTTTCCTGTGGTATATTCCTAGATCTAAGCAAGGCCTTTGATACTATTGATCACAAAATTCTGATTAAGAAACTTAATTGCTATGGAATTAGAGGGGTTGCACAGGATTGGTTCATTTCATATCTACAGGACAGAAAACAATTTGTTTCTATTGCTGACACTAACTCTGATCATCAATCTATTACATGTGGTGTACCTCAGAATCAGTTCTAGGACCTCTACTTTTCCTTCTTTACATTAATGATTTTCATAACTCTTCTCAGACTTTTGAATTCCACCTTTTTGCTGATGATTCCAATTTGTTTTTTGCGAATAAGAGATTGTTAAGCTTAGAATCTATTGTTAACCAACAACTAATTAATATTAATACCTGGCTTTGTGCTAATAAACTGTCTTTAAATATTGATAAAACAAATTTTGTTATATTTCACCCTCCTCAAAAGAAACTTAATCACTCGGTCCAAATAAAAATCAATGATCAAAATATTAAACATGTAAATAGTATTAAATATTTGGGAATAATGATTGATTCTAGTCTAAATTGGAAAGACCACATTTCGGCAGTCTCAAAAAAAATCTCAAGAAGCATTGGTATACTTTCAAAATTAAGACATTATATAAATATTGATACTCTATCTCAATTGTATTATTCTTTAATTTATCCCCATTTAATTTATGGCCTCATTATATGGGGCAATACCTACAATACTAACATTAAACCAATTACAATACTTCAAAAGAAAGCTATTCGCATCATCACTTTCTCTAAATTCGATGCTCATACTAATCTTTTTTTCCTAAACCTAAATATTTTAAAGTTTACAGACCTAATAACATTTCAAACTGTCTTTTTCATGTATCAGTTCTATAATGGTCTGCTTCCCCAAGTATTTAATTCATTTTTTACTTTCACTAGTGACATACACTCTTATAATACAAGATTAGCCTTAAAAGCTTCCTACTATCTTCCACAGATTCGCACGAACTTTGGTAAATTTAATATAAGATACTTCGGTCCAAAAATTTGGAATACTATAGATGATTCATGATCACTTATTCATGACGAGATCCAGCTGCAAACTTAGGTATAAATATCTACTTATAAAATGTTACGAAACTATCTGAAATTGTCTGTACAATGTTAATCTACGGTATATCACATGACGTGTTGTATTGTGCTTGTATTCATGTCTCGCTTGTTTGTTTTTGATTTCCTTTTATTTTACACATCATATTTAAATTTTATTACGATAATTGCAGCCTCGACTACCCTGACATTTCTTTTCTTTTAATGTAAGCATGTAATTTGTCATCTGTCTCGATTAGCCTAGTGGTTATTACAGATGACATAAGTACTTCCTTTTGCACACTTTACAATTTCTTTTTCTCTTTAAATGTTACCATCTTAACTAGTACTTGAATAAAAGTTGTTGTTATATAATTCTTCCAATATAATACTAGACATTCAGCCCGGGTCAAAACGATAATTCAGAGTTTCAATGTTGAAGAATCACTGAGGGATAATCTGCTCCGCAAAGCAGTCTCGCGCATAAAGGAACTGCGTTGGCTATGTTCTGGGATCTGGGATTTGCATTCTAAACCGAAAGATCTGCCACCGAATCAAAAACAACAACAAAAACTACAAGCTTGTGTGCTTTCACCTTTCTCCTTCCCTTCTGAGACCCATTCTATTTTCATTTGTTAGTTTTCCTTCTGTATTTTACTTGCTCTTCTAATTCCAACCATTAGTGTTGGAAGACGACCGTTAAATGCAGTTAGTTTCCTTTACCTTACCGATCAGTTCCTGACTGTCCGTCCGGTGAAGCCGTTCCGAGATGATAACAGAGGTATTGGGCGATCGACTCTCGCTGTATCTGGTGACCCAACTCTGTTATAGCGTCGGCAATTTCCTGTGGCTCTGAAGACCGCAAATCATTAGTTCCAAAATGTAATATCTTCTGTCTGATGCCGGCGTTATATTTAGAGTTAACGAATGAAGGTGACAAATATCTCTTTTTGTGTTGACCAATACTGACTTTCTTAATTGTCCTGATGCCGGCGTTACGGAACAAAAATTAAAAAGCTTGTGCTGCTAAGATCAACGGCTTATCGCGAAAACTGCTCCAGTAGTGGAGCCCATCCCACCGTGTACGGTTATGTGCAGGGTAATACTAGAATGTGCTTCCTATTGCATGTCTGGGGGCTTGTGGAATATCGTCACCTCACTGCCCGACCCAGCTCGTCCCACACCTGATTTATATTTATAATTAACACTTATGTGTTAATAACCACAATAAAATGCCAAATGTCTTAAGCCAACGGATAGTCCAGCAACGAGGATCCAAGGATTCACAGACCGTACTTTGCGAGAAATTCAATAAGATTAATAGAAATGGCAAAGACAGTCAACTCATAACTGTAAAAAAGATGTATTTAGACCGTTTAGGCCATTCAGCCTTCTTCAGCTAAAAATGAACAGAAAATGCGTGGTATATATAGAGAGAGAAGTATAAATATCTTGTGGTGTCACCAAACGATGAACTTCCAGTAGGAGGATCCAAGGCATTCCTCTTGTCTTGAATAATTATACGTACAGAATATAGAGAGAAAGACAACACACAACTGATTAAACACGTTTCGGCACTTCGGCCTTCATCAGTTAAAAAGATAAAAAGTGAGCTAATTTACAAGCTGAGTCTATTTATAATACGAAAAGAAACAATAAAGCTTAACTAAGTTGTAAGTGCATTCCTTAGTTTAAACAAGAGCCCATCTGGGCTTTCACTCGGGCCACATGAGATTGAAGATGAAATACACTTTCATTTGAAATCCTCTTAGTAATAACCGAAGGGAAGAATTATTAGCTGAATTTAGCAGTCTTTAGGAGTGGCCGGTAGCGCGGTGACATTCATTCTCTGCTCCCCTAATTATATATATATGTAATTTAATATTTTTGTTTTTCTCGTGTATGTAAATTAAATAAGTTGACCTCTACTTATTCATGTAACTCACGCTTACAATTTAGTCTGCTGTTGTGCAGGTTCAGAGTACTAATAGATGAGTGTATGTTTAAATTTGTCCCATATTATAAGTTGTATCCTGTCCACCTATGATGGAGCTATCACTATATTTCTCTACTGTTCTTTCTACCCTGCAGCTCTTTATCGCAGTTCGCTGATCGTGTCCATATTGGTATTTGTTGGATTAAAGATTATTACTGAACTGAAATGCCTGTTTGTTATCTATATTTAAAAGCTTTTATCCTCCTTCCCAAAACTGCAGTCTGCTCATTATATTACAGAACTATAAAGGGAACTGTTGGAAGCCTTTAATTTCTCGAACCAAAACCTCGGCCGTAAGAGGATTCTTGTTTAAGTTTACCTTGAGAGTTGAATATTGCTTCGCTCATCATAAATTATTCTGTGCTGAGTGTTTATTCTGGCTTCGTGTTGGCGAGTGACAGTGCTGTTCTCACAGTTCAGTAGTTCAGATGTCTTCAGTCTTCGATAGAGGAGAGCAACCCATAACTGCTCAACTACAGTATATATATATATTTGCAGTAAATCGCTATATTTCGCCATAAATCAGCTATTCAGTATACCTGTATAGTATAACGTACAGAGGTCTCGATACGAGATCCGTCGGTAAACCAGCCAAAAACACGGTCAAAATTATTTTAGTGTTGGCCTACAGATAACGGTGTTTGCGCTGGTATGTATTATGACCGAGAGTAAAATGAAATGTGATGAAATGTGGCATAAAACCTAAGAAACGTACCCGGCTCCAAACAAGAATAGCTTCCGATAGCGAAATATATTAGCGCCACGAGTTAATGCATAACGAGATCGGTAAGCCAGCCAAAAACGCCGTGAAAATTATTTTAGTGTTGGCCTACCGATCACGGTGTTTGCACTGGTATGTATTATGACCGAGAGTAAAATGAAATGTGGCATAAAACCTACGAAACGTACCTCAAACAAGTTGATAGCGTCCGCAGAAGATCGCGACTGGACTGGAGATAAATCTATTAGCGCCAACAATTAATGCATAATTTAACGCATGCGCAGAAATTTTGCTGCACTGAACAAAAAAAATAACGGCCTGCAGATTAAGACTCGTGCTGCCACAGGCAGCCCGAGTAATTACAATAACTTGAAAATAAACAAGTAATAAATATACAGTTATAAAATAACTATGAAGAAGCAAAGACCGATACAACGTAGAATTTTGAAATTAGTGGTACAATATTTCGGCTGGCCACACCAGCCTTCTTCAGGTACAATGAAGAAAATTTACATTGGCGTGTATTTTTGAACTTGATACTGAGCTGTCATAAAACAGATTACAATATGATAGATCGTGAAAAAATGTTAAGAAGGTGAAAACAGATATCTAGTATGACTCTTCCCGGATGTTAAGGCCATGAGGTTCGAGTGTTCTCGCCTGTGCGATTAAAAACGCTTCTCTGGCCTTACATATAGAGTCTCTCTTAGAAAATATTTTTTCGATAGGAATAAGTTGCATGTCGTTGGCAGTGTGATTAGGAGAATTAAGAAAATGTTCGGCAACTGTTGTGGGTTTAGATTTGTTGTTAGAGTTATCTATCGTCCGGCGGTGTTCGTTAAATCTGTCTTTTAAGCGTCGTTTAGTCTCATCTATATATTGTAGATTGCAGCGGTTACATTGAATCATGTAGATTAGATTTTTGGTGTTACAGGTCAGGTTAAATTTGATAGAGCGCGTTTCACCGGTAGCAAAGAAAGTATAGTTAGTAAGTCCGTCAGAAATGTAAGGGCAAGTGGCGCAGTTCTTCCTACAACGGAACGAGCCAGGTGGGAGTTGGAGCTGGGAATTAGTCGAGTTAGAAGGGAGTGTAGCTTTAACGAGTAGGTCACGCAGGTTGGTGGTACGTCTAAAGGCTACCATGGGCAAGTGTTGAAAGATTTTCTTACAGCGGTTAGAAGAGAGCAGCAGGCTGTAATGTTTCCTAATGATGTTAGAGATATGTGGAAGGGATGGATTAAAAGTAATAACAAAAGGGATACGGTTAGAACTGTGTGCGTCTTTCGTTTGTAAAGTGAGAGGGCGAGGAATATCGGCAGCGCGTTGTATTTGTCTAGTAAGGAAGGTGCGGTTATAGGTATGTAGTTAATTCAGCAGTACGGGTCTTAAAAGATTCGTCGGTAGAACAGATACGTCGCAAACGGAAGGCTAAGCTAAAAGGAATAGCTTTTTTGGTATGTTGGGGATGGCAAGACGAATAGAGTAAATGTTGTGTTTATCAGTAGGTTTAGTGTAAAGGTCAGTCTCATGCAATATTACCATTGTTTAAAGAAACATTAACATCAAGGAAAGGTACGTTAGTGGAAGAGTGTGAGCTGGTGAATTTAATGGTAGGGTGAATGTTATTAAGATAATCGATGAATATTTTTAGGTTATCCAGTCCTTCTGTCCAGATCATAAAAATATCATCGATGTATCGTAGCCAGGTGTGAGGTTGAAATGGGGCTTTTTCAAGGGCATTAGCTTCGAAAAAGCCAAGAAACAGGTTAGCAAAAGAAGGGGCCATTCTGGTACCCATGGCCGTACCGTGGATTTGAAGGTAATGGTTGTCATTAAAAGAAAAGTTATTCATGGTAAGAATCATGCGAATAAGGTCACAGAGTGTGCCAGTAGGAATGGTTATATGAGCGCGAGTACGCAAAAATTTATCACAGGCGTTAATGCCTTCATTATGCGGAATGTTAGTATACAATGATGAGACATCAAGGGTAACTAATAAAGAGTTTGCGGGTAAATTATGGATAGCAAGGAGTTTATTAAGAAAGTCATTAGTGTCTTTAACGAAAGAAGGAAGTTTACTAACTAAAGGTTTAAGGTGGTAGTCCACGAAGTGGGATATGCGTTCATTGGGATGGTTATTAGATGACACAATAGGGCGTCCTGGGTTACCAGGTTTGTGTATTTTAGGTAGAATGTAGAAGCGTCCTGGTTTAACATCAGTTTGTATTAAGTATTGTCTCGTCTTGTCATTGATAGAGTTGTCAGTGTACATGCTGTTGACATACACTGTAATGCGTTCTTGTATGTTAGAAGTTATGTCTTCGTTTAGTTGTCGGTAAAATTTGGCGTTATTAAGCTGTCTTTTGCATTCGTCGATGTACCAAAATTTGTCCATAACTACAGTGCCGGAACCTTTGTCAGCGGGTTTAATAATGATGTCATGTCGTTGCTTCAGTCTGTGTACATGTACAGCTTGTCGTTCTGTGGCAGTAAGGTTATCACGAATTTTGTTAGGTTTACAAGTTGTTATGTCTAGTTTTACAGCGTCTAAAAAAGTATTAAGAGCCGGTTCTCTGTCGACTGGAGGGTTCCAAGTACTTTTGTTATAGAATGGAGTATTTTGTTCTGTGGCGTTGTTAGGGTTATTGCTGTTATTGTCATAAAAATATTCAGCTAGTCGCATGCGTCGTGAAAAGTCGTAGATGTCGGCTGACACTTCCGGCCAATTGATATGTCGAGGTGTGGGACAGAAAGTGAGTCTACGCGAAAGAACAGATATCTCGTCGGTCGAAAGAGGAGAATTAGAAAGATTAATAACAGAAGTGCTATCTAGTTGAATGTTAGCAGGTTTAGTTTTGCGTCGAGTACGTCTTCGTTTGGGAGGCGGAACATTAGAATGAGTGGAGTTAGTGGTATCGTGCGGAGCGTTGGATGAAGTTGATTCAGTCTCGCGTGCATTATTATTACTCGGGCTGCCTGTGGCAGCAACGAGTCTTAAAATACAAGTCGTTATTATTATTATTTTTTATTCAGTGTAGCAAGCGTCCTGCGCATGCGTTAAAGGTCAAATTCACACCAATCAGATTGCACTGTGGTGGTCACGCAACAATCGCCAGGTTAATTTATTTACATAATTGAATACAGTAAATCAAAATGGTCGGCCCGCGAGGGCGAAAGCCTTCCAACAGGCTCAGGATATTTCAACTGGCGCTCTTGTTGACCATAAAAATACATGAACAACCAGGAGCCGTATGGGGCTGACCATTTAACGTTTGAGGGGTGGGGGGGGTGGGTGTTTTTGAAAAAATATATCCTGCAAGCGGAAAAGTTTGTTCTGGCTCCGCTTATTTCGCCAAAACAATTCGTGCAACAACACTGCTAAAGAAAAAAAAATCAAGCACAGACAAGAACACCCATCCCCCCTCTCAAAAGTCAAATGGTCGGCCCCTAATACATTCGATCAGCGCTGTCTGGACAGATCCAATGTACATTTAGAAACGTAAGCGAAATACAATATCCAAACACGTTTGGATATCAACGGGTATCGAATTATAATCAAAGGTTAGATTTCGTCAGGCGCGCTCAGATAAGAAAGTTCAAAGCTCTCAGACTAGGCGAGACAAGGAGATATCAATTTCAATGAGTCATTGTCAGAAATCTATTCCATCGTGGGCAATTATTGAGAGCTCGAGACATTATACATGTCTGCTAATATGGGGAAAACTGAAACAAAAAATGAACTTTGACGGCAGAAACCCTCATTGAGCCAAGCGGAATATTTACATGATCCGCCAAGATTTTTACAAATCTTAGTTAAGCAGATGTTTTCAGTGTATGCCAACTCAAATGCTGTGCTCGTTTTCTGGTTACGGCTCAGTGGGGCAACTACACAAACAAGAAGCATGAACTGCCAGCAAAGAGAGAGGAAAAAGTACTTGAAATGCACAGGCTAGCTGAAGTAGGGCATATATATAATATCTGAGACGTTAAATTACGTTACTGTGAAGAGGATCAAAGTTTTGTAGCTTGAGACTGTCTTCTGCCGTGACTCGTGAGAGAAATTGGAAAAGATCTAGCTGTTTCATTCAGACACTGGCAAATTTATTGAAAGCTACGGGCTTACTTTATGAGATTATTATTCATTGTGGAATGAAAGGAAACAGGTTAGCTGAAAGTTAAGTTCGAGGTAGGCTTCGACTTTCATTCCGATTCAGTGCATATGTGCACGAAGGTGCGATGCTGTCAACAACACTACCAAAAGATCCAAAACGAAAGATTCAGTTACGTAAGTACTGTAAGTAAACTCTTTTTGATTTGAATAAATTTCCTCTCAGTTTGTCTGTTAATGTACTTTTTCTTCTAATTATCGCTTTATTTAACATCTCTGTGATTTAGAGTATGCCTACCTCAGAATAAATTATTTGAAAGGTCAACTGAACTCTTGTGTCGATAAGCGCAAATGTTTTTGTGAAACAGTCTGTGAATTTGAGAAGCGGACTTAGAAGAGCTTTCTCATTAGGAATTCCAATTTTTTTCTTGCTATGAAATTTATGTTTCATTTCACATTTTTCATACAGTTTTAGCCGGACATTTCCCCGAGTTTTTTATCTATTTTCAATCAAATTAAAAGTCTGATTATGTCATTGTATTGCATTTATACACTTGCATTTCCAGTATTCTGTTGTTCAAATCCTGCGGTATCATAGTCATGTCATAAAAGCAATTAATAGACCAGACGTTTTTATGACGTTCTCACTGGCGAATCCTAAGAGGATTTCAAATGAAAGTGTATTTCATCTTCAATCTCATGTGGCCCGAGTGAAAGCCCAGATGGGCTCTTGTTAGCATTGTTGTTGACCCGTGGGTCAAGACTCTCGTTAGCAAGAATGTTGTCAATAGGCTGGTGGAAGGGAGCAGTCTTTCTAGCGCGCCTGTTAGTAAGTAGAGACTCAAGCGATAAGGCCATATAATCTAATTTAGCTGTATAATAAAAAGGCATCTGGTGTACACGAATTGCGCAAGAGTTATAAACAATGCAGCACTACTCACAACTATATGTGATAAAGAACTATACTACGCACTGTAATCTACGAGAAAGCGTGAAACCTAAATATTACAGTATTGTATCTTGCGTATATTAATTAAGCATACCGCACTAAGAAATCTATGCATTATATATGAAAAGGCGGAAAACCTAGGAACAAGCTTCTTATGTTCTTTAGTCTTAGCCTTGAGGAGATCTGCTCTGTCAATTTATAGAGCCTTAGCAAATTTCTCCTCAATAAGAGATAGGGGATAACCCTGACGCTTTAAATACTTCTTGTATTCACTGCAGCGCTTATGGAACCGACTGTTTACAGTGTAAGGGGTGCGAGCTACTAAATGGCAAATAGAGATAGCCGTCCGTAGGTTTTGCATAAATATAGGTGGAAATGAAACCGTCCACCATTAAGTCTAACACATTAAGGGCGTGGTCCGAATAGACTAATTAATGTAAATTTAATTGTGCAATAGAGTGAGTTGATATAGTCAGTGAATTCCAGAAGCTTCGGTAAACCTTGAGTCCAAATCTCGACTATATCGTCCCTATATATCTCCACCATAAATCTCCCTCATAAATCTCCCCCATAAATCTCCCCCATAGCTAGGTCGGCATAGCTACAGGCATTTTAGGGCACATAGCTGTCCCGTGTTTCTGAACAAAATGATTCAAAATCACTATTATTGTGATCTAAACAAATTTGAACAGCCTCAATGATGCATTTAGTAGAAGGAATTTTAGAATTCCTGGTATCTAACGCTTTCCTAACAGCGGAAATACACCAGGGTGAAGCTAGTTACTGATTCGCATTTCCTGATTCGGCTGTTTCCTGATTCGGGCATTTACTGATTCAAAACCGGGGGGGTGTTAGCCCTGAAAACTTCAATTGTGCTCTAAAATCTTGTGCTCCGTAAAGGCTAAATGTGAAGGTGATTTACCTAAATATCATCACATTGGTATCTAACCTTGTATAACTCTGCGATATATCTTCCAGTTCCATTGTTTAGTGTATTCATCAGTAGCGCAGCGAATCGGTTAAATCTTGTCGTATAAATGCTGCTAACTTAATTTTGAAACCTTACATGTATTATTACCTACAAACTGAATGATATACTTATATGTGTCCCGCATTTAATCGGTAGTCTGTTCGATTATTCAAGCATTTACTGATTCATCGGGTGGTCTGAGTTGCATGAAAAATGGGTATGTATGTGAGGCCAAGAGGCTCAAACCCTGACCCTGTTTGACCCAATCCGAGCTCCAAAACCCTGATTGCCCCCTTTTTGGGAAAAAAAACCCTGATTGCCCCTTCTTTAAATTGTTTTCAAAACACGGTCGGATATATATCCCGGCCGGTATACCGCGTACCGGGATTGCATGCAAAATACGGAACATTTCAAGTCGGGACGTGGCATTGGGTAAACAAATCAGCAGATGAAGTACATAGATAAGTACTGAAGTACGAATTAGCGGCGTCACGATGTATGGGAACCTCAGTGCTTGCATGTGGGCAGGCGA
Organism: Actinernus sp. WN-2022; assembly: GCA_030867875.1. NCBI lineage: Eukaryota > Metazoa > Cnidaria > Anthozoa > Actiniaria > Actinernidae > Actinernus > Actinernus sp. WN-2022. The sequence continues at coordinate 68,968,892 of JAOWCC010000936.1, forward strand.
TCAAAATGCGGCAACAGAATGTCTTCAGTTTGACATAGTAGCTAAAAAAATTGAACCCTAACTGCCTAAAAAATACTGAACCCCGACCCTGACTATACCCAAATTATACTCAAATCCTGACCCTGATCTGCCCAAATCAGGTCAAAACCCTGACCCTACCTGCCCAAACTGAGCTCAAAACCCTGACCCACCCGGGCGGCACATACATAATACGTCACAAACAGGAGTACCCCCCCCCCCCCCGGGTTTAAAGTCAGTTGGAGTTTATTTTAACTTGCCGGTTGAATCAAGAATTTCTCCCTCAAGCTTTGTACTGTGAAGCCTCGAATCAGGAAATGACCAAAAATACGCACGATATTCACCGTAATGCTTTCAGAGCAGTATAGTCAGCTTACTGATAGGTTAAAACAATAACGTAGAAGCAGTTTAAAGTCAGTTGGAGTTTATTTTAACTTGGCGGTTGAATCAGGAAATTCTTCCTCAAGCTTTGGCTGTGAAGTCTCGGATCAGGAAATGACCTAAAATACGCACGATATTCACCGTAATGCTTTCAGAGCAGTATAGTGCTTACTGATAGGTTAAACAATAACGTAGAAGCAGTTTAAAGTCAGTTGGAGTTTATTTTAACTTGCCGGTTGAATCAGGAAATGACCTAAAATACGCACGATATTCACCTACTTCTGTGTGTTTGTCATGGTTCAACAACAACAACTTTATTAGCATTCCCATATACATAAATGGTATTAAATTGCTTTACAAGTAAATGAGCTGTCACTAAGCGAACGATTTTAAATCTCTGTGGTACGTGTAAGCGATCGGTTTTTCCTATCAAATGCTTCAAAGATGAAGTATCCTACTTTTTTACATACAAATGGATCAACATTGTTGAATAAGAACAAGATCTTGTGATCATTATCTAACTGTAGAAAATTGTGATAATGTGTACTGATCTCATCAATTAGTACCTTCCTGATGTCAGCATATGAAGCACAGTTGAACATGAAATGAGTTTCATCCTCAACATCTGATGACGAACAATGGTGACAAATTCTTAGTTCTCTTGGTAATTTAGGATGAGCATGTCTACCAACTTCTATATTCAAGTTATGATTTCCTGATCGTAATTTCGCTACCATTTGTCTGTGCTTCATATTCTTAATCATGTCAAGGTAATCGGAACTATTGGTATCATGTTTAAATGTAGAATAAAAGACGAGCTTCTTGTTCAATCGAATGAGTTTCATTTGATGTACCTTTGATTCTTTTATAATATTCATTTCAATATCAGATAAAAACGTTTTAATTGGATTAAACCTATCATTAGGAGAGTAAGAGCTTTCTTGTCTTGGTGTTTCGAAAAGCTCTAAAAGTTTATTAATTGAGGTCATGAAGCTCGTTTTATTGGACGATGCTAGATTGTTTGGCGATACTATTTTCAGGAAGATTCTGAAGGTGCATCCAAAAATGTAACATGTTGCGATATATCAAAGACTTTAAAGAAATCCTTCCAACTTCATTACGAGCAGCTACATTTGGGGCTCTTTTGTTAAGCCCAAGATAATACTTGAATAATTGCGAATGAAGTCTTTCTATTGAATCTGTTTCCCACTTTTGAAAATTAAGTTTATCGTAAGCACCCCATACTTCTGAATTGTATAATAGAATTGGTGAAAATAGGGTATCAAATAGCTTATTGCACATATTTATAGGCATTTTAGAAAAGTTAAGATATCGTTTTGCTGCAAAAATAGAACGTCTTGTTTTCTCGGTGGAAGTTAATTTTGACTTTGTAAAACTGCCATTACTCGAAATCGTGGATCCCAGGTATGTGTACTCAGGAACATTAGTAATTCGTGAATTGTTCAAGAAGAAAGCATGCTTCTCAAGAGTAGACTTGCGACTTTATTTTTGAAAAATGACAACTTTAGTCTTCTTATCATTGACTGCATGACATCATCCACTGCTGTAAAGTATTTATGCTCTTTTGAAGACCCATGACACTAGTGGAGATGAGGACCAGATCATAAAATAAACTGGATAGCGAGGAACCATTAGGTAAGATGATCGGATCAAGACCACTTGTATTTTGTAAAATGAACGGTAAATCATTTAAATATAAGTTAAATAGCAGTGGAGATAGTATACATCCTTGGCGAACTCCTCTATTATATTTAAAAAAATTCGTTCTCATGTGTTCTGACTTGATGCAGCATTCAGTTTTAGAATACATGTCAGAAATTAGACGATAGAATTGTCCTCCTATTTCATATTTAAGTAATTTCATTACTATTTTAATTAAGTCGTCCCTTCGAAAAGGGGTTAAAATGTTGGATCAAGAGAGCTGTGCATGATGAATTTGTTTGGTGGAAGCTAGATAAGGGATTCTTCCAATTAGAACAGGATATTTTTATCTGCTCGGTATATATTCCACCTAGTAACTCCCCTAGGGAGAAACGCTTGAATGTGGACCATTTCGATCGTCTTCAGGAAAGTATTTATAGGTTTTCTAATTTAGGTGAGGTGCTTTTATGTGGTGATTTTAATGCACGAATGGGCAAGTTGCCGGATTTTGTTGAGGATGATTTGTTTTTGTCGAATGATAAACCATGTTTAATCGATCGGAGAAATACAAGGGATATGCATGTGAACGGGTATGGGCGATCTCTGTCGGAATTGTGTTGTGGGAACGGGTTGATTGCGTTGAATGGTAGGTCTAAGGGAGATTTTCGTGGTCAATTTACATGCCATCGTATAATGGAGCGAGTGTGGTTGATTATACCATTGTATCTCATAATCTGTTTCCGCTTGTAGGGCATTTTATAATTTCCGCTCCCACAGAATTTTCACATCATTGTTTATTATCGTTTTTATTGAAGGTTAAAATCCCGAGTGTTTTGGATAACGCATTCGAATTGCAACCATATCCTATGTCTTTTCGATGGAGCGCAGAGCTTAAAGGGAGCATTGCTTGATTCTTTTAGTTCTAATTACATCTCTAGGACGTTGGATGATTTATTTTATTCATGCGTCGGGAATAATGTAGATATCGATCTCGTGGTGAGCAAATTCACAGGAGTAATTATTGACATCTCTAGTAAAGTGATTCCGGTAAAGCGAAAACAGAGATCTAGTAAATCGAAACCAAAATCCATGCAAAAACAAAAATGGTTTGATAAGAGTTGTCATATGTTTAAGAAAGAACTACGCAGTCTAGGGAAATTAATTTCAAGATATCCAAATAACCCTTATTTGAGGCACAAATTCTTTGCGACAAAGAAAGATTATAAAAAACTGGTGAGGAAATTGAAGAGAAACTTCCATAGTAAAATTTTGGATAAAATTAAAGTTTTGTCTGATTCTAACCCAAAGGAGTTTTGGAATCTCGTAAATTCTATCAAGCAAAACCATTCAAATGGTGCTTCTGCAGATATATCTTCTGAAAAGTGGTTTAATTATTTCAAGGATCTTAATAAGTTTAGTATTTCTTCTGAGTGCGTTAGCGACGAGGCTCTTTTCGTTAAGGATTTTCAATTATGGGCTGTTAAGAGTGACGAATTTCTTGACAAATCTGTGTCAATTGAAGAAATTTATGAATCAGCTAAGAAGCTCAAAGACAATAAGGCTAGTGCAGGTGACTCTATGACTAATGAGATAATCAAGACTTCCATTGGAGTTCTAGCACCTTACTTTGTCAAACTTTTTAACATAGTGTTATCAAATGGTGTTTTTCCACGTGCATGGTCGGAAGGTTTTATTGTGCCTCTCCATAAGTCTGCAGTAAAGATGAACTTGACAACTATAGGGGAATTTGTATTAGTGGCTGTTTAGGAAAGTTTTTTACATTAATTCTTAATCAACGTTTAAATTTATTTCTGAAAGAAAATAATATTTTGAATAGAAGTCAAATAGGTTTTAGGCATGGTTTTCGTACATCGGATCATTTGTTAGTTTTGAAAACTTTGATAGATTTTTACAAATCCAGGCGTAAACCATTGTTCGCTTGTTTTATCGATTTCAGAAAGGCTTATGATAGTGTTTGGAGGGAAGGGTTATTCTTTAAGTTGATTAAGTATGGTTGTAGCAGGAAGTTTGTGGGTATTCTATTGAGTATGTATTCATCAGTTAGGTCGGCAGTAAAACTAGATCAGGGTTTAACACCTTTTTTCAGTCGCACATTGGGGTGAAGCAAGGATGCAATCTTAGTCCTACATTATTTAATATTTTCATCAATGATATTCCCAAGTTGTTCTCTTCCGATTGTGACCCAGTGAAACTTGGGGATACTAAGTTAAGTTGCCTTTTGTATGCGGACGATTTAGTGCTTTTGTCTGAGTCACAAGTAGGATTGCAATGTGGTCTCAAGAAACTTGAGTATGGAAATTAAGGGTTAATCTGAAAAAATCCAAACTTTTGATTTTTGGAACACAGACATAAAGGCGAGTATATCTGTCGACTAGGTGGTTTTTCAGTGACGATAATTTGGGTTGTGTTGATGAATACACATATCTTGGGATAACTTTACATTTCGGTGGGAATTTTAAAATTGCTTTGAAAGTATTATATAATAAGGCATTACGAGCATATCATGGTTTATTGAAAAAAATGTCTAATGTGGAGAATGTGCCTGTTAAGGTATTGCTAAAACTATTTTCTTCGTTAGTAGTCCCGGTTCTGTTATACGGGTGTGAGGTTTGGGGAGTGTTTTTGTTGGGTAAAACTTCCTCGTTTGAAATGTTTAAACAAAAATTATTCAAAGTAGTCAGCGATTTAGAAAGGTTACAGCTTAAATTTTACAAACGTATTTTTGGGGTTCATAATAAAACTACAAATTTGGCAGTTTATGGTGAGCTAGGTAGAAGTCCTTTAATCGTGCAAATTTCTTCCCTAGTAGCAAAATATTGGGTTCGAATAACTGATAGTTCTTATGACGATACTCTTGTGGGCAAAGCTGCAAGAGCGTGCATCCAAAATAAGTACCAGGTGGTATCGTTTACGAATTATGTGTTAGAATGGTGTGAGTTGAAACCACTAGTTGATATTCACATACCGCTTAAACAGTTGAAAAGTTTAGGTAGCTTCGTAAAAACAAAATTATATGAATTGTTCTCTTCCGTTTCTGGAAAGACCAGGTTCAACAGGGTCGTAATTGTGGCAAACTTCGAACGTTTAGTCAAATAAAGACAAATTTTAGGATTGAACGATATCTGTCAGAAATTCAGAATGTGAAGCATAGACAGGCTGTTTCAAGGCTGCGTATGTCAGCTCACAGGTTACCTTTTGAATCTGGTCGATACAGTCATACTCCATACGAGGAAAGGAAGTGTAATTTTTGCAATTTGAATGTAATTGGCGATGAGTACCATTATTTGATGAAATGCTCTAGTAAGGAATTTGAAGAACGGAGGGTCATATTTTTAAGAAGTTTATTTGATTATAACGAATCTTTCCGTTTATTTAATTCAAATAATATTTTCATATATATTATGAATATGGGTGATGTTTCTATTCTACGTCTAGTCGCAGAATATTGTTATAGTGTCCTAGAAATGTTTAGTTTTAGAAATTCTTGAGGCATAAGTATATTTTAGTGTAAGAGAAATATGTGTATTTCTATTTTGTGAATTGACATTTTGTGTTATCTGCATTAGTATTGTCAGTATTTTATGTTTGTATTTCTAAGGTACAATTTATTGGTGTGAAAGGAATAAAGATTATTATTAGTAGTAGTAATCCAGGATGCCAAATTGAATCAAACGCCTTTCGAAAGTCTACAAAACAACAGAATAATTTCCCTTTCGTCGTGTTGATAACATATTTATCAACCAGTGTCCGTAAAGAGAAAATGTGATCAGCAGTTCTATTACCCGGTAAAAAACCAATTCAATGACCCGGGTAACACAAGAAGACACTGACGTAATTAAGTAAATGATAACGTGGCGAAAGACATTTAACATTTACGACATGTACTGCAATTCAGACCACCCGATGAATCAGTAAATGCTTCAAATATCGAACAGACTACCGATTAAATGCGGGACACATATTCGTATATCATTCAGTTTGTAGGTAACAATACATGTAAGGTTTCAAAATTAAGTTAGCAGCATTTGTACGTAAGCGATTCGCTGCGCTACTGATCCGAGTTGGTGAGGTCAATCGACCGTGAAACAGTAAGCACTGAGCAGTATTAAAATACACTAAACGATGGAACTGGAAGATAGTATCGCAGTGTTATACAAGGTTAGTTCAAGTTCAAGAATGTCTTTTCTGACATTAGATAAAAATAGTTATATTTCTGGGATCGCCGATTTGGGAGGCATCCACTTACTTTTCTTTGGGAACTTCTGTAGAGTCTTCTTCTGTATCTTCTTCCTTTCTGTCTGCAAAATGTACTCAGTGATTCGCACACGCCTCTCAAAGTGTTTTGCCAATTAATATCCATAACGAGCTGGCCAGAGATCATCGGAAGTTCGGAAATGCGTGCGGGCCGGTTGCTATGGAGTGACGTCATAGTCGTGGCAAATATCAATCATTATAGTGATTTGCGGTTTCCGCTTGATCGCTTTGGTAATTACTTTATGTCAGCAAAGGATTGTACACAAAACACGTTTAAGGATCATCGATCTGGCGGATCCTGCGTTATTTCAGGGGCTGTACTTCAGTGCCAGTGGCATTTTGACATTAGCGGGAAATACAGTATTATGAAATCAAGGTAAAGGATTGCTTCGCATACTGGACTCGTGCTTCGACTTATGGACGTATCTGCTTTGCGCCGTGTTTTTCTCGCTGAATCGAGCGGCAAATTCTCCGCAGCACTGGCATCTTCTGAATTCGGAAATTTGCGGCGTGAAATTTGTAAGTTCCTGTCATACAGCCTAGTTGCACGATGTCTTCGCAGTTTTCTTCGCCACTAGCCGACAGTGTCCAAATAGAAAATAGCGGGCTTTGGGATTTGGATGAATGACTGCAGGATTGTCGATGGAAAGGTGGGTGTCTCGCTACGACATTCGGCGTTTTGGCGGCAATTATGCGCCAAAATCAGAAGAATTTCAACTTAGAGAATTATCAGTGGCTAATAAACAATTGAAAAGAACAAACCACTCGCAATCGCTTCTCGGTCAGGACGAAACACCAACCCCGCCACCGACCCCGCCAGCCTCTTACGAGGAGATCCAAAGCTTAAAGTGCCCCTACGATCAAATTTTGACATATCAATGTTTTTGCATATTCATAAAGTAGAGTTCATATATTATTACCAGTTCAAATTGTTTTTCGATACAACGACAGGAAGTCTTATTTTTTTAGCTCCGAATATTGAATCTACACGTCCGCCATTACTGGAAGCCGTGCCCTTTGTTCAGCTTTAAACAAAGGTTTATTCACCGGAAATGATGTCATATACTTAACGCTCGCCTGCAGAACACAACGCCTGGAGGCATATTTCTACTAAAAACGTCTTCACGTACATAAGAAGAAAGTTATATTTATCTTTGCGAGGTTGGCTACTTTTTTATGCACACTATTTCGCGCCACGAGGTTGTCGTGTTAAGTGTATGACATCACTTCCGGTGAATAAACCTTTGTTTAAAGCTGAACAAAGGGCACGGCTTCCAGCAATGGCGGACAGGATTTTACCGGTAAACTCTCCTAAAATTTGTGGTTTAAGATGCCCATTTGGGAATATTTTTTACTATTTCGGATATTTCTAATACTGATTGACCTATAGACACTGAAAAAGTGGCAAATCGAAATGGTAAATTTTCGTCGTAGTGGAAAATGAAGAAATTACATCCCTGAAAACAGAACGAAGGAAATCGAGTAACGAACACGTATGTATATATAAAGTAGAAGGAAATTATATTGGTACGAAAATGGCGGGAAGTCCCCCAAAGTTCAAGGTCTAGAAGAGCTTCAAAGGCACACATTTGGAGCATGATCAGCGATATTTCTGGTGTCCAGAATTCTGATGTGCAGTCAATGCTAAACCAAATCGCCGAAGAAGTGACCAAGAATAAAGGGGAAAGTAAAGGCTAAAGCATCTGACGTGATACTTGGGGAAAGGGCCCCAAAATATCTACAGTCCCAAGTTGAAGTCTGAGCACTTCGGGATATTGAACACAAGCCTATAAAAAGAGATATGCCAAACAAAATCTATTTTTGAGTTGTTCGGTATCCCAGCTGGTTTACCCAGGTTGAAGTCCATGGCACTACAATATGCCTGAGCACTTCGGGATATTGAACACAAGCTGAAAATAGATATGCGAAACAAAATTAATTTTTTGAGTTGTTCGGTATCCCAGCTGGTTTACCCAGGTTGAAGTCCATGGCACCACAATATGCCTGAGCACTTCGGGATATTGAACACAAGCCCAAAAGAGATATGCGAAACAAAATTTATTTTTTGAGTTGTTCGGTATCCCAGCTGGTTAAACCCAGGTTGAAGTCCATGGCACCACAATATGCCTGAGCACTTCGGGATATTGAACACAAGCCCAAAAGAGATATGCGAAACAAAATTTATTTTGAGTTGTTCGGTATCCCAGCTGGTTTACCCAGGTTGAAGTTCATGGCACTACAATATGCCTGAGCACTTCGGGATATTGAACACAAGCTGAAAAGAGATATGCGAAACAAAATTTATTTTTTGAGTTGTTCGGTATCCCAGCTGGTTTACCCAGTGAAGTCCATGGCACTACAGTATGCCTGAGCACTTCGGGATATTGAACACAAGCTCAAAATATATGTACACCAAACAAAATATTTTAATAGCCTACCTACGAGTAGTCGTTACCCATCGCGAAATTTGCGCAAATCAGATCAAAACAACGCGAATTACCGGTCGCGAACTGCAGCTACCGACTACAAACAACAAGACACGAGAAACCTGCTGCCAGGGTAACATCTATTACATCTCGATATCTCATCCGCTTTATTTTCAGTATCCGCGATAATAATTTGGGGTGACGTTTCCAACAGTTTCCAACATGACACTACAATATGCCTGAGCACTTCGGGATATTGAACACAAGCTGAAAAGAGATATGCGAAACAAAATTTATTTTTTGAGTTGTTCGGTATCCCAGCTGGTTTACCCAGGTTGAAGTCCATGGCACTACAGTATGCCTGAGCACTTCGGGATATTGAACACAAGCTCAAAATATATGTACGCCAAACAAAATATTTTAATAGCCTACCTACGAGTAGTCGTTACCCATCGCGAAATTTGCGCAAATCAGATCAAAACAACGCGAATTAGCGGTCGCGAACTGCAGCTACCGACTACAAACAACAAGACACGAGAAACCTGCTGCCAGGGTAACATCTATTACATCTCGATATCTCATCCGCTTTATTTTCAGTATCCGCGATAATAATTTGGGGTGACGTTTCCAACAGTTTCCAACATGACACTACAATATGCCTGAGCACTTCGGGATATTGAACACAAGCTGAAAAGAGATATGCGAAACAAAATTTATTTTTTGAGTTGTTCGGTATCCCAGCTGGTTTACCCAGGTTGAAGTCCATGGCACTACAGTATGCCTGAGCACTTCGGGATATTGAACACAAGCTCAAAATATATGTACGCCAAACAAAATATTTTAATAGCCTACCTACGAGTAGTCGTTACCCATCGCGAAATTTGCGCAAATCAGATCAAAACAACGCGAATTACCGGTCGCGAACTGCAGCTACCGACTACAAACAACAAGACACGAGAAACCTGCTGCCAGGGTAACATCTATTACATCTCGATATCTCATCCGCTTTATTTTCAGTATCCGCGATAATAATTTGGGGTGACGTTTCCAACAGTAATTGGCAAGCGTGTAAGTCGCATTTTCGTCTCATTAAAGTAAAATCCACATCGTTCCCGACTTATGAAATAATAAAAAGATTATGCATTGTTGATTTTGAGAAATTAGCTGAAAGTCGGATGGGCACATACGGCAAACCAGATAAATCGTCGACCTCGATCGAAACGTACTGAAAATCGGGCTACGAATGACTAGATTTCGTGCACTAGCTACTACGGGTAGTCGACTGATGAAAGGTAAAATGCAAAAGTAGTTCTTTATCACACATTGACACCTACGGATTATGATATCTAGGCGCTAAAGTAGGCACTTTAAGGTGACACGAGGCTGGACTTAATTAAATGGAATGCTCCTGCTTCCTAGAATACCCCCTGGTGATAGGGGACCAATGGTCCCCTATCACCAGGGGGTAGTTTGGTTGTTAAGAGTGTCTGGCTCGTTATGTTGGGAGTCGGGCAAAAAAATGGGCCTTTAGAGAGAAGTAGTTTTTGGTCCTCTGTAAGCTCAGTGCTAGCTAAATTGATAGGACTCAGGTCAGGGAGATCAAAGTCGTCTGACTGTTGGGATGAGGATGGCGTATTGTATGGTGGCCCATAGGGACAAAACGACAAACACGGCTGCACACACTTAGATAAACGCCGTTGCACACACTGACTAGTAAATCTAGCTAGCTAACCACAGGAGGTAGCGAGCTTCTCTAGTCTGAACAGTTTTTCTGCTCTGGTGATTAGCTAGCTAGTGGTCGGTGGAATACTTTGAAGTTCCAAGCTACCTAGCGAGGTGGCTTGAATAGAATCTAGCGCGCTAAAAGCCCATCGATGACAGATTTTAGTTATTTTAAGGTTTTGAAATGTACACAAATGTCAAGTCAGTGTTATCATCCGATCTAACCGACTTTATTCTAGCTCTCGCTCAGACCACGTTCACTACTCGCTCCAAGGTAATTTCTCTTACCACGACAACTACCGGGTGTACTTTACGTCAATCGAGCCATCATGGATAACGAGGATCGCCTAACACCAGTCAGTAGCAGTTTTTCGCACAGTTTTAATATTTTGGTTGAAATTTCAATTGAGCACTTTGGCGGTCAATTATTTGCGATTAACGAAACACTTGCGCCAAGGGCAGTTATAGACCAAATTTCTATCTTTTAGAGATAGAAACAAACCAGAAGAGGGAAAAAAAGAAGGAAAACCTACTAAGTTACTAGGCTAGTTAATGTAAGTCGTGGCACATATGGTACTGGGTCAACAAACTAAATATCTAAAGTGCTCAGATTACGCATACCAGAATTTGGTCTGAACAGTACTAATTTATTAACTAGCTGCGAGGTAGGAGTTGCTGACAGATATCTCAAGACTCTAGCTAGCTGCACGATAGTAGTTGTGTTTTGAAAGAAAGAATTAGACGGCTGATACTCAACCACAATAGTTGTTGAAAGATTGAATCTAGCTGCCACTGAACACGGAACTTCACTCAGACGTCAAGAAACCAAAAAAATGTCCGAGATTGTTTGCTGTAAAACAGAGAATACACTTTGAAATATAATCGGTTGTGAATAAAGGTAAACATTTACTTACTGGAAGTAAAAAGCGGAATAGTTTATTTAACGGGAGGTGTTTGTACTGTTTGAGAAGTACCACGTTTTTAGGCGACATTGCGCATGCGCAATGTAGGCTATTGCTGGATAGCGGTGAATCAGTTCCCAGATCCTCTCGGTAGAATCACAATTCCCTTTACTTGTTATGCACTAACTGTATAAAAGGACTAAAATATTTTTTTGCCGTTTCTTATGATACAATATAATTTCCCGACCCAGCGGTAGTAAGTGGTTCTGACAATTGTTGATACTTTTATTGTTCAGTTGTTTTGATAATTACTTTATCATGTAACAGTAATTTAGAGTTTGAGATACCAAAGATTACATGACATTTTCTTGCTGTTACAAAAGTATGTGGTTCTAAACACTGTTATTGTTATATAATTACTCGGGCCAGCGTAGGCTGGGCCCGAGTCAAGTTTCGCAAGTGTTTATTTTTATTATTTTCTGTGTCGAGCTTTCGCGCGGTCAACCAATCACACTGCACGCGTTGACTCAACACGTGACAGGATGAACCAATCAGATTCGATATCGCTCGGGATACTTAATTTATTTACAGAACTTAGCACAGTTAAAACAAGATCGCGGAAACCCGGGATTTTCAGATGGTACGAGGTCGCCGCTCTCACTTCTCTCAAATATAAACAGCTTAATGTTTTATTTAACTTCATTCGTGGGAAATATTTAAATTCATTCGTGGGAAAGCCTTCCAACAGGCTCAGGATATTGCAACTGGTGCCGTGCCCTTGTCGGAGCCGACGAACACACAAGAGTCAAAAAGACAAGAGTGTTTCTTCGATGGATTTCAGTGGCAAGATGTTGAGTTTTTCTAGAAGGACTTTGGATGGCAATTTCTCACATTTTACGAAAGGATTAGGGATTATAGGTGGCGCTCCTGATCGCATGTGGCCTGACGAAGTGACGTTGTGAAATAATTGTACCGAAATGTAAGTAAAACAACGAAACTTACCAGTTTGCATTGTTGTTATTTAATATTCGTTTCTGTTAAAAGTAATGGCATCAAATATAGCAGTAAATGACCCGATTCCTGTTGTTCTAGGCCAGCGTCGGCATCTCGGTGATAGAAAAAACGAGCGGTAGCCGTTTATATTTATGTCGTCACGCAGTTTTATGTTTGCCGACGATCGAACGGGCTTGAAACTCCGGCTTTGTCTTATTATTACCGTTCAATAAATCTACCTTAATTTATCCAAAAGAAAGCTTTGATTTATATCCCCGAAGAAGGAAATTTATTTTATTTTCACTACTTCGCCTTGACTCTTGCTGTTAACAATAGGAAATGGACAATCTGAAATCTACAAGGTGTACCGTCTCGTTTTTCTCGGACAATGGCAATCGAGATACCGTGGCGCATGTAATCGTTTCGTGGGCAGAGGTTTCTCTCGGCGGCAGGAAAGAGGTCGGGTGGAACTTCTCGAAACTATTGGCCTACCCAACAATAGAAACCACCCTAACCTTTAGAAAGTGCAGTACAAAAACCATAGAAGTATAGTAGTATGGGTGCAATCAGAATACAGGTCTCGAGAGGTTCAGTGCTACTCGGAGGAAAGGCAAAGAGAGCAGAAACCCTCTGAGGGCCACACATTTCTCTGTGTATACTAGTTTAATAGTGTTACCCTCTTTAAATAGTTATTTTCCAAGTGGTGTACATGCATGAAATCAATGCACACAATATTTTATGAAACATTAGGGACTAGTAAAAAATTAGCAGGGGAGATGCAGGGGGGGGGGGGGGGGGGGGGGGGGGGTCGAGAATGAAATAAAAAAGTCTAAAAAATATATAACCCTCCCTGGACAATGAGTATGAAATATTGTGACCGTTTCTCCCCTATAACCATCCCTTTTTCAGTTCCCCATGATTTATGACCCTCCATTTTGGGGGATTCAAAACAATTTTACCCTCCATCTCAACCCCCTCCCCCCTGCTAATTTCTGACCAGTCCCTTCAGCGACAACCCTCATGAAACCTCGATTTAATTATCAGTAAAACTTTGTAATTAGAAGCTCCCGTAAGGGACCGTGACCACCTTTGGGGGTTGAGAATTGGAAGGTGGAAAATAGCATTTACAAAACAGGTTTTGTTAACAACACTACCGATCTCATACAAGTGCCTTTAAATATATGAATTAAGATTTGTTTGCCATCTAGTACACCCATGTGATAGCAATCATGTAAATTATCACAAGCATGAGTAGTGAATCAATTATCCTGCTCTCCTAGCACAAACCAAGGGCACCCAACAAAGTTTTCGGTTAAAAAGCTGTTCGGGAGAGTAAGTTAGCCTAAAACTTTCGGATTTGAAAAAAATGTCCCTATAAATTTTTTTTTTTAAATACTGGCTAGAACATTTGTTTTCAATCCCTACAAAATTATAGAAGACAAGCATACATGTGTGCAGAACTCGCACTCTGGCATGATTGAAAAGTGCTTTGATACTCTATACAAAGCTATGACAGGACTCAGTTAAACTAGAAGTAATCATAGATTATCAAAGTGCGTTCAACATATTTTAAGAAGAGAAAGGACTGGGCTTCCTGTGGTAACACAAAAGGCTGAAAGATTGCTGCAATGATGTGGACAGTGTAAATAATCCTGATCAAAAATGCTTGTTTTTAACTAATTTTGAATGTATTGACTTATATGTTAATATAAAAGGGGATGTATCTGGGTATAAAACGGTAATTATCTTTGTGTAACATTAAATCATCGGATGCGATGCTTATGAGGCTATATGTACATGTGTGTTTCATGTGGTTATCGTTCATTTGAGCATTCGTAGCACATTTTGCAGTGTAGTATACAGTGTAATTAAAGCAATAGTTGGAGTTAGTGTAGAACACAATCAACCCCTATAGCTAGCTACAGCTATTCAGATGTGTATAAACTGCATTCAATTAATCATTCGTGTTCACTATTTATCACTCAGGTCTTGTGTTGCCACATGTATACTTTCTCAAACACATGTAGCTACTGTTAATGTTACAAACATGGCTGCAATTTGCTTTCTGCTTTCCATGGAAGTTCGCATCACAGGCACAGTGTAAAATAGGATTCTTTTTACATGACTAATATAATATTCTTATTATATGGCTTCTCTGGAGACAAAGAATCACAATTCTTCTTCAAAATAATTTATATATGTAACTCTTGTAAAAAGAATCTAAAGTAATTTATTCTTCTCTCAAAGCCAGGCTAAAAATATTAGGGACTAGTCCAAAAATTCGCAGGGGAGATGCAAGAGGGGGGGGGGGGGGGGGGGAGAGGGGGGGGGAGGGTGTTGGTAGAGAATGAAATAAAAAAATAACCCTCCCTGGACAATGAGTATGAAATAATTTTGACCCTTTAATTCTCCCCTATTATCACCCCTTTTTTCAGTTCCCATGATTTATGACCCTCCATTTTTGGGGATTCAAAAAAATCTCAACCTCCTCCCCATGCTAATTTCTGACCAGTCCCTTCAGTGACAACCCTCATGAAGCCTCAATTTAATTATCAGTAAAACTTTGTAATTAGAAGCTCCCATATGTGATTGCAATGTAAATTATCACAAGCATGAGTAATGAATCAATTATCCTGCTCCCCTAGCACAAACCATGTATGACACAAAAATATGCTAGAACTCCATGTATTAATTAAAAGTGGCCCAAGTTAAGGTTGTATTTATTCGTTATGCTCTTTTGACATTAAGAATAATTCTTCAAATGGCACCATTTTTTTATTTCTACTACATGTTTAATAACACAATTCTCTGCTGTACAAAAATTATTAGAACATTGTATTGACGATTTCCTGTCTGAAAGTTTGGAAACGTAACACATGCATTTAATGCTAGAAACTAATTTCAAGTGCCATTTTTAATGTTTTCACAAAGTCATCAATTTTTTACATGAATTGTTTTAGAAAATTTTGCCTCCTCCCTAACTGAAAGCCCGAGTATAATGCCCAACGGGCGTCTTGTTTACTATAAAACCACGAGATTATGGGCGAAACCATAATGTCCTTTATGTAGAGGCATGACTTTACATCAATTAATTATGTTAAGCCAAATTATGTTTAGTTGGCAGTGATCATAGCTGGTGATCTGAAGGCAGGAAGTTGATTTGATTCATATCAAAGTGTTGTTTTCAATGATTAGTGATTAAAGTAAATAGTTTTGATACCTCAGGATAAAATTCCATTAGCAGAAAACAGATACCCGGTTTACAAAGGGTGCGCGGCTGTCAAGCTAGGAGATCGGCCTCATTCCTTCGTTACAGTTTGAAGAGTGAACTGCACTCCTTCCCGGTCATCCCGCCTTCAGTTTATCTGGTTTAGGGTATAGGGTATGGTTTTTGAGCTGCCGAAGTCTGGGATAGGGTTTCCTTTTTACGGTTTGATCTGGAAAAGGGTATGGATTTTGTCGATACTCACCTTGTCGTTGGAGCCATGCTTAGCGCTCTATCGACCACACTACAGCTTAAAATACCACATTAAAACAAAACAACGGCTTTCGTATATAGTGTAATTTTAATTTAAAACTGTTCGGGATCTGGGATAAGGTATAGATGTTTTGCTTCAAGTCTGGGATAGGGTATATATTTTTGGCTTCAAGTCTGGGATAGGGTACATATATATTTGCTTCAAGTCTGGGATAGGATATGGTAAACGGCATTTTTAGGTCTGGGATAGGGTCAGGGTTTTGAGGTCTCCGCGGCACACCCCTACCCAAAAATTATCTGAGTGCCCCCTCCCCCCCTGGGATAAAAAGAAAGTGATCATCAGATGACATTCTATTAATTTTTGGTTGTGGTCTGTTTCTCTATCTTGGCGAAAAGGTCACTTCGTTTCTCCCTTTTTATCAAGAAATAGCCCATTACGCGGATAACTCCTCCATTTTGAATAATTAACTTTTGCAAGGCATCATGGTTATGAAAAGGGGCATAAATTCAAAATGGCTGCTTCGAGCGAAAGTGATAACGATATGTTCAAATGTTGGGGAGTGGAGAAGCTAAAAGGTTATCTTTTGGAAAGAGAAGTACCAATTGGTAATACTAACAAAGAAGGTCTCATCAACTTGGCATTTTTTTGCTCGGAAACTTGGACTGCAAGCGAAGAAATCGGTAT
The DNA here is from genome assembly GCA_030867875.1 of Actinernus sp. WN-2022. Classification (NCBI taxonomy): domain Eukaryota; kingdom Metazoa; phylum Cnidaria; class Anthozoa; order Actiniaria; family Actinernidae; genus Actinernus; species Actinernus sp. WN-2022. The sequence continues at coordinate 68,985,434 of JAOWCC010000936.1, forward strand.
TAGAAAGTTCAAAAGAGGTAGACAGGGAACGGAAAAGGAAGCTTATATTAGAGGATGGGAGGATTAATCTTCCTGATCCAGATATATTATCAAATGGATGGGAAGATGGACCTTCCAGCTATCCAGAAATATCTCAAATTAGCACTCAGGAATATTGGGATAAAAGTAAGCATCATTATGCAGTCATTATCTGAACAAAGTCTCATGTAGGTGCGATATCTGCAGAATATCGAAAATCGAATATTTATCAGATATTTATCATTCGTCTAATGTCACCTTAATATCATCTAGTATCTGATATTTTTCATGAAATATTTTAGAAAGAAATATCCGATATTTATAGTGGAAGTGAAGAATATCGATATGTAAGATACTATCAGATATTTATATTTTAGATCTAATATCATATTAATATCCTGTAGTATCTCATATTGTTCATAAAATATCTTAGAAAGAGATACCTTTATCTAAAAGATGTCTAATTAGAAAACAGTCGATAATATCGCATATCAACCTCCTTCACAGAGAAGAGAGACCTTTATCTAATAGATATGTTGTAGTTCAAATATATACATTGGTTTAAATATGTTTAAACCAGTTAATGTTTTTGGAAAACTTTAAAACTGGTTTAATTTTTTTTTAAAGATTAAACTGGTTCATAAATTTCCAAGATAGTGAAAAGGGAACTCACTAAGGTTAGGTTTATTTAAATTGTGGGTTTTGGATTACAAATGTAGTTCACAGGACCATTGAAGAAGCATTATTTCAAAAAGATTAAACTGCATGGTTCATAAACTTCAACTAGGTTTTTTTTCAAGATAGTGAAAAGGGAACTCACTAAGGTTAGGTTTATTTAAATTGTGGGTTTGGTTTACAAATGTAGTTCACAGGACCATTGAATAAGCATTATTTTTCGACTAGACTGCAGAAAACCCCACCACGTAATCTACCTTACAGGTCGACAGTCAACGTACGTGTTCACGCGTTGTCACGGTGGAACATGTACATGAATCGAGTTGGTGTGAGGGGTCAACGCGTCAACGAATAAAATACTCTGTCTCGCTGAATATCTTTGTAATACAATCAACCGCGGCAGTCTACTCGTTGGCGCGATGACTCGTTGACATGAATAAAGTGTACTCTATATATTACTACCTTCGTTCTACAATCAAGATGCTTGAAAAGTCTCCTGCAAAGTCATGCTTGCTTGACCCTGTTCCTGCACACATTATGAAGCAAGATCTTGATTTTCTCGGTTCCTCAAGTTACTAAAATCATCAATGCATCATTGTCTGAGGGGCGTGTTCCCTTAGCTTCGTCTCTAAAAACTGGCATCATACACCCATCCCTGAAAAAGTCCAACCTTGACCAGGAGAAATTTTCAAGTTACCGTCCGATCACAAATATAACCTTTCTGTCTAAGTTACTAGAACGGGTTGCCTCTACACAGACGATGAACTACCTCTTGGGGAATGGTCTGCTTGCTAAATTCCAGTCAGCATATAGACTATTTCACAGTACGGAGACATCAATGCTATGCGTGATGAACGTCATTCTCCGCGCCATCGATTCTCGGCGTGAGGTGGTCTTAGTTTTGCTTGACTTATACTCCGCATTCGACACGATTGACCATGCTCTCCTTCTGTAGAGACTTCAGCATCGTTATGGGATCAGAGGCACAGTGCTGCATGGTTCCGGTCATACCTCACTAACAGAGTACAATCAGTCATTGTCGGGAATACCGTCTCCACCAGCAAGACAATACAGTATGGCGTACTAGATGTTCTGTACTGTGGCCGCTTTTGTTCTCCCTGTATTTCGCACCGTTGAAGGATTTGATCAAGGCGCATAACCTCGATTGCATGATGTATGCAGATGACACCCAACTCTATGTAACTGTTAACTCTACATGTGATCGATCTGCTACATTAGCCAAATTGGAGCTATGTGTTAAAGATATCTTAATCTGGTGCACCGCCCAACAAACTCGCGTGTAATCCACGTAAAACAGAGATCGTCCATCTCTCATCTCGGTTCATACAGTGTGAGCCGATACCAGGTATATCCATTGATGGTACTATCATTGCTCCGGTTCCTGTTGCCCATGATCTTGGCATTGCTTTGGACAGTCACCTTATACTGACTACTCACATAAACAACATTTGCAAGTCAGCTTCTTTTGCTATCCGTAACATTGGAAGAATTTGCAAGTATATGTGTCAAGCGCTTACAGAACACTGCCGCTCGGCTAGTCGCTAAAACAAAGAAATCAGAACATATCACCCCTGTACTCCGTCAACTCCACTGGCTTCCAATTAGATCTAGAATTAGTTATAAGGTTCTATTAATCACGTATCAAGCTCTCCATAGTCTGGCCCCGGATTATATTTCTGATCTGCTACAGAGATATAAGCCAGCCCTTACTTTAAAATCATCTAGTTATAACGTGTTGTTGTCCATACCAAAGTCAAATACTGTGTCTTATGGTGATAGAGCGTTCTCGATCTGCGCTCCAAGACTTTGGAACTCTCTTCCGTCTAACATCAGGAGTGCCGACACTGTTAATGTATTTAAATCTAAGTTAAAGACTTTTCTTTTTAAATAGCTTGCTCGATATCACTAGAACACGTGTAAGTAGATAGTTTTTATTATTTTTAGTTTATTACCATCACTGCATGATATTGTAAGAGCATTGAGTGCTGTATAATGCTCCTAAAACGTATGTATGTATGTATTATTATTATCAACCCGCAGTCTACTTGTTGACACGATGACGCGATGATGCGTTGACATGAATAAAGTGTACTCTATATATTACTACCTTCGTTCTACAATCAACCGCAGTCTACTCGTTGAAACGATGACGCGTTGCAAATTACGTTGACTCGATATTCAGCTCTCTACATTGACTGTCAGGTATTCCACCCAAGCTTGCTGTGGTGGGGTATTCTGCAGTCGTCCCGATCACCTGTTGTTAACGGTTAGGGGTGTTTTTAAATGTAGGGGCAGGGTTTGGATTAGTTCACAGGACAATTGAAGAAGTATTAGATTTCTGTGTTGTTCAGTGATCTAGCTAGCCCTAAAAGCAGGCATAATTTACTTACTATAACTCTAAAAAATCATAAATTAGTAGGCACCCGTTGTTGACGGTTAGGGTGTTTTGAAATATAGGGGTAGGGTTTGGATTAGTTCACAGGACCATTGAAGAAGCATTATTTTTTCTGCATTCAGTGATCTAGCCCTAAAAAGCCTAATTTTACTATAACTCTAAAAATCCTACATTATTGAGCACTTGGGTTTATATTGAGGTTAGTTTTTTTTATGTTGGGTTAGGGCTTATATGGATTGTGTTAGGAATGAGTTTGCTTGGAGTGGAGTGTTAACTGGCTTTCATAAATCTGCTTGTTAGTGGCCCTAATGTTCGGCATGGAAACGGCAAAGTGAAACAGAAATGTTGATAACTTTTTGAGTTATTTCTGTGTAGTTCTCGAATATTTATCAGTCCATATTTGCGTCTTTTCACATCCACTGTGGGCGATTCTTTGATGAAGGAACAAGAGAATAGTAGAGTGCTATATTATCTCTTCCTTGCTCTGTGGGGTTTTTTCTCCGGTTTACCTCCCTCCACAAAAACCAACATGCTAAATTCCAATTCGTTCTGTGAATTAGCTGGTTCCTGACTTGGATCGATCAGCCCTTATGGTTGTTTCATGTGCTGTTAGAAATTCAGAGTTTTTTTTAAGCCACTTCTTTGTTGTCTGGAGTTAGAAGTTTGTTATTTGCACACCCATTTTCTTCTAGTCAGTGTTTTATTCCAATTGGAAAGCAGTCTAACGGATACTACGAGGAGTTACTTCAAGATCCTTGGCACTTGTTACTTTAAGATACTGTTTACCTATTTCGTAGAAGTTTTCTTCTAGATAAAATGTTGAGGTGGATGATGGAGAAAGTAGAGGGGAGGGGTGAGGAGTCAAAAAAAACATTTTGTAGGGGAGGTGGTGGGTGGAATTGTTTTATTTTAAATCCCCCCCAACAAAATTAAATTAAATTAAATCCCCCCAACAAAATTAAATTAAATTAAATCCCCCAACAAAATTAAATTAAATTAAATCCCCCCCCCCCCCCCCAAAAAAAAAAAAAAAATTAAATTAAATTAAATTAAATTAAATTAAATTAACTATCGAATATCTTTGTATTTAGTTTTTAATTTTTCAACATTGTAAAGCGCCATAGAGCATTTAATGGATATGGCGCTATATAAGTACACTATTATTATTAGTAGTAGTAGTAGTAGATATCTAATAGATGTCTAATTAGAAAATAGTCGATAATATCCGATAATTAAGAAATAGAAAACATTTCCCGTGTTTTCTATATTATAGAGTTATAGAAACACGAGTGGGAGTTTGGGAGAACGAGAAATCGTAGTGGGAACACGAGCCCGAAGGGCGAGTGTCTCCACAGCTATTTCGAGTTCTTCCAAACTTCCACAAGTGTTTCTATAACTCTATAGAAACAATGGGAAAATGTTTTCTATTTCCTTTATAAAATAAACGAATAAAAGCACGGAAACGCTCGCTTAATTTGATAACCAAAACGTAAATTCTCACAACTAGCTCAAGCGCGCGCTCAACTGTCTATGTTTCTATAGTGTTATAGAAACACGGTTTACAGCCAATCAGAGCGCGCGTACTATCGAAACTATTTTATAATATCGAATATCAACCTCCTTCAACAGAGGAGAGAGAGACCTTTATCTAATAGATATCTATTAGATGTCTAATTAGAAAATAGTCGATACTATCGGATAATATCGAATATCAACCTCCTTCACAGAGGAGAGAGACCTTTATCTAATAGATATCTAATTAGAGAATATCCGATAATATCCGATACTATCGAATATCGACGTCCTTCACAGTGGAGAGAGACCTTTATCTAATAGATATCTAATTAGAGAATATCCGATAATATCCCTTGATAATATCCGATAATATCCGATAATATCCGATATTATCAATATCTAATATCCGATACTATCAATACTATGATATCGGATATTCGATAATGTGCAGATATCGCGCCTACCTCCAAAGTCTTGAATAACTAACGTTGTCCACATATGTATTTGGAACAGATTAGAGCCTGATGTAATGTTTAAAGTCCGACAATGAGGACTGGACGGGGATTTCAAGTCCGCGCAATTTGTTCCAGTCCGAGGCGCAGCCGAGGACTGGAACTAATTGCAAGGACTTGAAATCCCGTCCAGTCCGAAATTGGAGGACTTTGAACGACTTCAACTCCTCATTAATTATTCGGGAGGAATCGAAGACAAATAAAAGTTGCTGGTAGTTTAGTATTTTGCAAGGAAAACTAAAAAATATCGAGAAAATAGGGCTACAAATTCTTTTAATCACTGTTATTATGAAGAGCAAAGTTAATTGAACAATCAGTGCTATTCAATTGCCTTTTGTTCATAATGCAATCAAATATTTTTTAAAGCATAGTCTCTCGGGATATGTTAGCTGCATTACCTGTTACAGTTACTGGTTTCAATTAAGCTAGTTCAGTGTTAATTGAACAAAACTTTATTGAGCAATCATAATAATAATCAGTGCTATTCATGCCATTCGTACATATTGCTTTCAAGTAATGATGTTTTCTAAAGGCATAGTCTCTCGGGATATGCTAAATCAAGCCTGCGTTGCGAGTTACAGTTTTCCGGTTCAGTTCAGTGCAAATCCAGCATGGCGTCAAGAGCAACCGATTCCTCTGACGAGTTTGAGCCTCCACTAAAGCGGTTCAGAAAACCTCTAGCGCCGAAGGAACAAGATTTAAAATTGAAAAATGCTATCCCAAAAGCAACATTATACAAGAATAACTGGGCAGTGAACATCTTTACTGAATGGCGTGATAATAGAGAAAACAAGATGTCGTAGTAACTGGAAAAATTTCCAGTTACTGGAACAACTTGTTCCAGTAACTAGAAACTTTTCCAGTTACTGCTAGGAGGACTAGACCAGGTATCCAGTGTCCTCAAGGGATTAAAATCAGACCATTGGATTGGCTGAATACCTCGTGAATAATTAATGAGGACTTGAATTATAATGGAGCTCCCCTGATAGAAAGAGAAACCTGTGTTATGTGAATAAATAGACTACATAGTACTACTTTACTTAATTAATTTACAACGTATATTACATGCTGTTTGTGAAATAAATATTATTTTATATTTACATGTAATAAATGTTGTTACATTATTGTTGATCTCAGTCAACCATATTACTATATAATATTGAAACAAGATTCAGATTTTTCCTTTGGTATTATGCTCAATGTACTCTAAAACTTATATGACAGGACTGTGTTTAAATAACGATTGTATTGTAAACTCAATGTATAAATTAACAGAGAACAGAGAGATTGGTATTAACACTGGAGGAAGAGAGGCATTAAGGGATGGCAAATCTCTCCATCTGTCAGGCCATGTTGTCAGTCCCCAGTATAATGGTATAAGTGGTAATCTTTCTTACTGCTTTCTTAGAGCAAAGGTTGGTATGAATTCACTCATTTACAATTAGAAAATCACAATTTATCAAATCTTATCCATGGCATAATCACATATTTAATTAATTTCATACCACTGTTTACATATTTCATAATAACCCACTCTTTAAATTATCACTGAACATTTCCAAAATAAGTATTAATTGTTGGTGCTTGCTTTCACAAGCACATACATGTATAACACTATGATTATGCCCCTTCCCTTCTTTTTCCTCAGACTTCACCCTATAATCTCCCTTATCCAGTGTGTTATTTGTATGCCCCTCCATTTTTGCCCCTTTCTCCAACTCCCCCCCCCCCCCCCCACAAATTTATGACCAGTCTCTACAAATGCTAGTACGTTGTAACTACATTGTATCCCTCAGTTACTCACGATCACATGACATACTAATGTATTTGTATATTAGGTTATCCGTGAGACTACTGTTACTGCTGCCCCATATTCTACTTGGGTGATTTTGCATAAAACCAATGGCACAGTTTCTGATGCTTACTGTTCGTGTTCCGCAGGGTATGAGATCTTATTTGTAAAACAATAATGTACATAGATGTGCAGTTGTCATTGAGGGCCATTACCCATAACATACGATCTGTCATAACTGAGCTCATTGGATATTTCAGGTGCTGTTATGATCCCTCTTAACAAGGCCTTACAGAATGTACATGGCCAATTAAAAAACTTAATGACAATCCTGTATGAGATGTATATTTCACTTTATTGGTATTTCTAGTGTATACTTTTACATGTTTGAAAATAAAATCAATATTATCATGTCTATAGCGTGCGTGGGACCTGTAAGCATGTGGCAGCAATCTGTCACCATGTCATCGAGAAAGTTGCAAGGGGTGAGAATCTTTCTGTCACATCTAGACAGCAATGTTGGGGTCAACCAGCTGATAAGCATCACCAGCCAGACTTCTTGAGAAACATCTCTATAAAAAAGATTAAAGGTGACAAAGTTTGGATGCATTGCCATTAACATTTTATTATACATGGATATATATATTTTTTGTCTTGAAATAAGAACCTATTGTGACTGCAATTCTCTTGGTTCTGCATAGAACTTGAATGATCTAGCATTAAATTGTTACATTACTGTTACAGGGAACTGTCTGGTCGAGGGACTTGTCTCCAAATACAGTCGCTTTTCCTATGATCCAAGGGCACTGGATGACAGAAATCCAAAAAGGGCAGAAGACCTCGATATTGAGGGACTGAGAATAGCAAGCAATGGAAAGTCTGCAGTTTTGCAATACTTTCCATCCCTTTCAGGTCAATGTCATTTCACTGCTGACATAAGTGATTTAAATGTTGTTTCAGAAGAAACAATAGTAGCTGAAGAACTACAGGCACTGCCACCTACACTTGTTGAACTGGCCAGTTCAAAGTCAGTTGAACAAGTTATTACTGCTGCCACACAACCAATTACTGCCAACGAAGTTGACAGAATAAGTGCAGCAACAATAGAGCAGAGCAGCAGTGAGTTGTGGTTTAAATATAGAACTGGTAGACTCACTGCTAGCAAACTCAAACAGTGTATCAACAAGGTCAATGTTGAAAATAATGAAATCAAGGGAAAAACAAAATCATGCATAAAAAGCATCATGAACTACTACCCAATAGCATATTCTCCAGCAATTGACTGGGGTATTTATAATGAACCCCATGCAATTTCTGACTTTGAGAAAGTAGAGCGGTCTCATCACAAACTCTTCAGTGTAAAGCGGTGTGGTGTTTGCTTAATATGTGCTGCATACCCCTTCATAGCAGCCTCTCCTGATGCCGTTGTTTACTGTAAATGTTGCGGTAAACGACCACTCGAGGTCAAAACTCCTTTTAAATATAGGCATATGACTGTACCCAATTATGCCAAGCAAAAGGATTCATGCCTAACAGTAACTCCTAGTGGAAGAATATCTTTGAAACATGACCATCCGTATTACACACAAGTACAGGCACAGCTGCTTGCAACTGGGTCGGAGGTAGGGTACTTCTGTGTGAGGACTGAGAGTAGGTTTCTCAATTTCCACTGTGAGGAAATTCTTGCTGACTATCATTATTTAGAGGAGGTTGTGGCAAAAGCCAGATTTTTTTTTAACAGGGTTATAGTACCTGAGCTTGTGTATGGTAAGGTTAGGCAGGAAATGGAGAATGCAGCTACAGGTAGTAGTCTACAGGACACAGCATCAGCACTTGCTATAGAGGATGTTATTAATTATCCATGTGGTGAATGTGGATTGCAATGTGTGGATGAACCAGAAGAGTACCAAGAAATGAGTATTGGTTGTGACAAGTGTGACAGGTGGTTTCACTGGGACTGTGTTGGACTCACAGGCAAGGAATCTTTTCTAAAGAAAAAAAAGCTGAAGTGGCTATGCCATCCATGCTCAAGCTCTACATAATGGGTTAACTCTTATAAATAATACCTTAGTTTAGGGAATGTTCATTTAATACGATTGGGGGAGGGGGGAGGATTAAGATTTAAATATAGGGAATTTAACAATGTTTAGACCTCCTTTCCATCTTTTCAACTTTTTGAGTGCCCCCAGTAAAAACCGAAAGTCCCCTTGTAAATACAGTATTTTTCAAGAGCCCCCTTCCTTTAGCACCTCCCCTTGATATAATTATTCATGCACCCTCATCATTAAATGAACATTCCCTTGTTGATCTTGGCTACATGTACATACTAACTCAGTTATATAATATGAGCAATGTCAATGAGCAAAGTATAATTGCTAAAGGTATGGTTGTAGCTTTTGGGCAGAATCATTGCATTTGTACACCGTCACCCTACTATTTGTTTTACATTAATGGCAATTTTACCACTACAGTTCCTGTTAAAAGGTTTTCACACGATATGAACTACATGTGCTGGAATGTGGTCCGCATACTACATGTTTACTGCAGTTAAACATTTTCCACTGTAGTAAAATGAAATTTCGTCTGAACTTAATCTAGAGTGATGAAATGTATTTGACCTAAACATTTATGGAGTTTACCAAATGAAATTTGGCATTGTGGTTAATAACCCAATGTGTGTTTTATCAAAGCACATGGTACCACGTACGGTTGATTTTTTTTGACAGGGACTATATTTGTAGTAACAATGTTACTGACAATGTAGTGGTATGATTGGCTCCTGTAAGTTGACAAGGGCACTGACTACTATGGCAATGTGATCAACAAGATCAAACATATCTAATGGTAATTCAGACTTTAAAATATGAAAGTCCTTCAGTCTTCCAATGACTCTTTCAATATGAATACGGGCATTCGCTACTTGCTTGGTTCGGGCATCATCCTCCAAAGAAAATTGCTTCTTCTTCTTTAGAAAAGGAGGGATTACAACCTTTACTTGATAGGGAAGCAATAGCTCTTGGATGTTAAATCCCCTGTCAGCAAGTAAAGTATCCCCAGGTTCAAATTTGTTTAGAATCCCACTTTCTTTTACCAGCCTCTTATCACTCATGGCACCACCTGCACATGAGGAAATAAAAGAAACTGTACCAGATGGTGTACATGCCACAAGCAACTTAACAGTTGGTCTTCCTTTGTAGAATGAAAATATCTGGCCATTAGCTCTTGCAAGTGATGGCCTTTGAATTGGCACCTCAGTACAATCAATAATTGCAATGACATTTTGATATTTCTTAAAACAGTCAGGATAGTACCTAAGCATTTGCTCTCTGGTTGGCCAATGGATAAGTGGTTTAAGTTCAAGAGCAAGGAGGGGGAGCCATGTAGAAAGTATTGTAGATATTAAGCTTGTACACACCCCAAACAAATGTGCAATGAACTGTTCTACTAAGTTGAGTCTGAGTTTCATTAATGTGATGAGCAGCTCATTCTCAGGAGAAATAAGTCTCTTTGGCCCAGGTTTTTGACTTTTGTTTACCTGATACCTTTTAACTGTATGAGAATCTGCTCCTTTGTAATATTGAAGATATGGGACTTTATCTTTTACTTCATTATATATCCATTGAAACATAGCATATGACTCCACTCCTGTATGAAGTTTGAGTAAAGAATCTGAATGTTTGATATTGTCTATGGAGTATTTGTCTTCAGGTATACTTTCCATTACATTTCTAGCATCATCCAAAGCCTGGTTGAGTTCTTCATTGATTTTGTGTAGCCTTTCATTTTCTTCTTGCAGCTCATTGATTGCTTTCCTACATCTAACACACAAGACTGCCTGACAATTACACTGACCACTGGTAAAGTCATTGATGTCCATAGCATAGGTATGATCATTAGCCAGAGGGAACACATTAGTAGCCTCGCATTCAGCAGGATTTGCCTCAATATCTACACTGTCAATGGCTGTCTTTTTGGATGGGCTGGGTTCAAAAATGCTAGTTAATTTTCTTTTTATGGAACCACTTCGAGTTGTGACAAATACTTCTTCATCTTTCATGTTGTCTTTCAACCTTTCCATTGTGTTAGCAGCACGGATGTTACATGTCTGCTTCTCACAATCATAACCACGCAGCCATAGTTCAGGATGAAGATGTTCACCGAGTGGCTTTCCAAAAACAAAATGATTGCTACAAACTCTGGTATTGCTTGTTACTTAAATCCTCTTCTGTTTATAATTCTCTCCCATAGAACAAAATGTGTTTCTTGAGGTTTGTGCCACTTCAGTTGGAGAACATGTGGCTTGATGACACACCTTAACAAATTATCCATAAAATAATCAGTCCACCAGGGCAGAGGTATTAATAGTATAAGGTTGGTCAGAACAGAACAGTTATCTATTCGTCGGTGGTTTCAAATATGGCTACGAGAAACAACATAAACGTATATCTACTTCCAGTCCTTCTAGTACAGTAAACAAAAGTAATCTGGATTATTACAATAAATACGAAGTCCAAGGACTACGGCAAAGCTGACACAACGTAGGATTTTATATTGAATATTACAATATTTCGGCTGGCCAAACCAGCCTTCTTCAGGTACTAGAAGTTACAAGTGAAGAGCTCTAAGGTAAGAAGATCTATAAATGTGGTAAATTTCGCAATAGAAATTGCGTAAATGGGAAGTGACGTGACCATTACAATGTACCTTTCAAGATATCTCCGGTCGTTTGAACATCCAAAGATCGCACAATGATCTCCCATAATAATAATAAAACGAAACGAATTTTTGACAGAAATAACGGATTTCTTGAAGCTTTGTTCCAGGCCCCAAATCGCTCTGCCCCCTTTTTGACCCATGATGCCTTGCAAAAGTTAATTATTCAAAATGGAGGAGCTATCCGCGTAACGGGCTATGGGCCTCATCTTCTACTTCATCTTTACATATTTGGCATATTCTATCTTCAGGTTTTTTATATGGTTTTGTGTATCGCCCAGTTTCTATTTCAAGCTCAGTTATGGTTACTTATTCTTAATTTTGTAAGGGCTATCCTGTGATTGATATTGGTGACCTGGCTTAGGTATCTTCATATTGATAATTCAATTTGAATTTTCGATATGTCCTTAGTTTGTTCTTTTGTTGGGGGTTAAAATTTTGGCCATTTGTCAGTTGTCAGTTAGCCCTAGTTAATCATTACTAGAGAAAATTTACAATGTTTGACCCACAAAAACCAAATTTGTCAGTTAACAGTTAAGTTTTATTTGTCAGTAAACAGTTAAAAATCGTAATTTGTGAGTTAACAGTTATTTTAAAGGCCGTTTGTCAGTTAACCCCATTCAGACCCTCTGTTGGTTATCGTCCTGAGAAGGACTTGCTTTTCCGATCCATGACTAAGAAATGTCGTCAATGAGCGAAGGCGTGTGAAATTTGTTTGTGCAAGAATCTCCGGATTTGTTCACGCGAGTGAAATTCACTTAACCGGCATGATAACCTACGCTACGTTTCACTTGTGATGTACTTTGTGTACTAGATTAGGAGCGGCTAGGCTTTGACACATTATGCCGGCATAATTTCGAGCATAATACTATAGTCGGAGCATCACTCCATCAGGTATTACGCCGGCATAATACTAATATTTTGGGGCATAATAAGGTCTATTTCCAACGAAATCTAAATCATTATAATTCTTTTCAGTTTTTCATCAAAATTCTACAATTTTCAAAGAAATTTTGAAAGAGAAATGCAACCGCAGTTAGTTTCCAGTCTCCTCTGAAGGTTTGGGGCGAGGTTACCCTCATTTTGTCAGGCTGCTAAGGAGTAAGGACTGCAAGTTTCTGCTCCAAAATGGCGGCTTCCAGTAGTGAATTTTGGGAGGGGAAAGCGGGGAGTTGTTATTTTCTTTGGCATAATTGGGAGCATAATACCTCCAGGCGAGCATAATTTGGAGCATAATACTCCGTTTGCGAGGGTGACGCCAAGGAGCATAATACTCAATTTTAGGAGCATAATATGTCAAAGCTTAGTAGCGGCTATAACTAACCGTGCCATATCAGTATCGTGACAGGAGACACGGACGGAACGTAGTACACACTCGAACCTTTCAGGCGGAACTGGACTGACCTTCAAAGCCGAGTCCATCCTCGTGCCCAGGGTCTTCTCGGTCAGATCCATTGTTCTAACAATGCTTTTTATTGGCCCAATGGACGACAGAGCTGAACTTGTACAGTTTAATTTTCTCATTTTTTTTCAACTACAATAAAACGATTTTAAATAACCTTAAACACATTGTGTAGGTAGAGCAAAGCTGGGTAGATGTCTGGTAAGTTTCATCCGTGGAAAAGCCAGGAGAAGCCGTTAAATCTGAACACTGATGTGCTATCGATCGCTTCGCTTCAACGCTAACGGAAAATAAACAGCTTTTTAGGATTCTCTTCTAGCTGTGATACCCTTCCACTGTTTCTTTATCCAAGTAAACTCCATATCGAGCCATTTAGTAGACTAACCTGTTTTCACTGCATCGTACGCCGCATGGAAATACCGTTAATCGCATCTCGCTCACTCCGGATAGGGATACCTGTGGTTTGTATCACGTGATGAAATACTCATTATTTAGCTTGGCCGATTAAGATCTCCAGGATTTCTGGAGATTTTTGGTCACGTGATTCAGCCTTTTCCAGGGTCTTCTCTCGGAGTAGACGCCATCTTGGATCTGACCGACAGTACTGTACATCCGTAGTTATCCAATAATAATAATATTGTTAGGGTGAAAGAAATAAAAATTATGACTGCTATATCTTATTTGTTGAGTGGGAAAGGGCATCATTTATTTAGAGCTTGTGCCCTAACGCCCAGACAGTCGTGAATACATTTTGCCGCTATACGAATTATTGGTATTGTTGTCTTGATATAGCCAGGATATTGCCGTAGCCGAGGCGAAATATTATTGTTTTTATCTTTTGGGCCCAAACCATGGGCTTAGATATATGCCTAGACTCGATAAAAGTACTATATGATAGCTTTGTTTTATGTCAGCGTTAACCGGCGTCTTGTAGTTTTAGCCAGTACTTTATGCTGCGCAAAATGTCTTCGGATTTCAGAGGAAATCTTCCAAGTTCCGCGCGACATGCATTGTTTGTTTCAGTCTTTCTTACCCCTAGCCCCCATTTACACAATTTTATGTGTAGTTGTTCTATCGGGTCTCTATCTGTCGCGTAGGAATTATCAACGCCCCAGATTTCACTTCCGTAGAGAAGGATTGGTTTGGATTAGGGCATCGAACAGTTTCAACAACTGGATGACCGCAAACAAGCTGAAAATCAACAATGATAAGACAGAACTACTAGTGTTGAATGCCCGCCATAAACCAGTTCCACCACTAGACTCTATCTATGCGGGTACTGATCTGATCACAGTGTCCAAGTCAGTCAAGAACATTGGCCTTTGGTTTGACCACACACTTTCAATGAACAAACAAGTTAATTTCATGTGTAAAACTGCCTTTTATCATTTACGAAATCTATCTACTATCAGAAGATTTCTGTCATATAGAGATTGTGAAATCTTAATACATGCCTTTGTAACTTCGAGAATTGACTATTGCAACTCTTTATTATCTGGCCTACCACAATGCTTAGTACAAAAATTCCAGTACGTGCAGAATGCTGCGGCACGCCTTTTAACATATTCTAAGAAATCAGAACATATAACACCAATACTTAAAGAACTACACTGGTTACCCATTACTGCTAGAATAGAATTTAAAATTCTAATTTTAACTTTCAAAGCTTATCATGAAACTGGACCTTATTAGAGGGTCTGAATGGGGTTAACTGACTACTGACAAACGGCCTTAAAAATAACTGACAACTGACAAATGACGATATTTTTACTGACAACTGACAACCGAAAAATAACTGACAACTGACAAATTTGGTTTTTGTGGGTCAAACTTTGTAAATTTTCTTTAGTAATGATTAACTAGAGCAAACTGACAACTGACAAATGGCCAAAATTTTAACTGACAACTGACATGTAGACCCCATTCAGACCCTCTTATTATCTACAAGAACTCTTAATTAAATATATACCTGGTAGATCGCTACGCTCGGTTAATAAGAAACTTTTAGTCGTCCCTAAATATAATCTTGGAACCTATGGAAAGCGAGCATTTTCAGTAATTGCGCCAACATTATGGAATAATCTGCCTGACATTATAAGGACTACTGAGTCTCCAGGGCCGTAGCATGCCCTGAAAAACTGGGGGGGCACAAAGTCATTTCGCAACACGTGATCATCACCAAAACATATTTAATTTCATAGATAATCCTTATTTAAAGTTATATGTACTCTGATGGCATTCCTATAGTAGGGTCAACGAGCCTATGGCAAAAAAATTTTTAAAGCGAGTTGACTACCTTATTATAGGAAATTAACAATGCACTTTATTAACGCGATTTTACAAAATTCGCGTTAATTTAATGTATCTTAATTAATGTCGATGTAAATTTAATGCACGCTATTTTACAACATTGTTATTTTAAAGCACCTTTATTTCATTTCAAAACCTTATTAGTTCATGACTCCTCTATTGGCTCTTCAGAGTCACTATTGCGGTTTGGTTTCCGTCAATCAAACGAGTGAGCAGCTCTTGGTGATTTCACCGTGAGGCTTTGAAAGATCTTTTGAATTGATAGGGTCTAGTTAGGCTTCAAACCCAAATTTTCGGCTTTAAAAAAAACTTAGAAACATCCGTGCACTTGTCTTGGAAGGTTTTATTGACAGAAGCCAAAACGCAGTTTGGCGTCCAGAAATGTAAAGTGCGAGTTTGCAGAATTATGAAAATCGCAGTAAATAAAGCAAGATGCTTATCGAAAAATTCGCGTTAATTTAATGCATGTAAACCTAACTTTTGAAAAATTCGCGTTAATTTAGTGTAACGTTAATTTTTTTCGCGTTGTCAACGTGCATTGTTAATTTCCTATAATAAGGTAGTCTCGCGTTGGTGGCTCAAGCGAGTTTCGGCTATGGCTGGAGACACGCCGTTTTACAGCGTTCGACAAAAAAATCCCCTGGGTTTCCGAGGGGGCCAGGTACCTGATAATATTTTTTTTTTTTTTTTTGGAAAAAATTTGGGGGGGCGCCGGCCCCCCCGGCCCCTAAGAGCGCTACGGCCATGGTCTCTAAACACTTTCAAGAGCAGAGTTAAAACTTACTTATTTAGACGCTATTATCACTCTGATACCTGAAATACTTGATTGAGTCGGCTACGTAAACGTAATTTATTTGAGTAAATATTAATTAATTATTTATAGACCAACATTGTAATTTTAAGGATAACATTTGTATATAATTTAAACATATTTGTTATAGTTACTTACATTATTACTTATATTATTATTAGTAGTAGTAGTAGCATTGTAAAGCGCTATTAGTTTTATAGTAGAAATAACGCTATATAAATAAAGATTATTATTATTATTATTATTCAAAGTGAGCTTTTCGAGGTGCCGGACCCTTAAATAGGGTCTCATATTCTGTATTATCATCCTTAAATAAAATATCCGATCCTAACTCTTGATATGCAATATCGTGCATTTGCTCAACGCCCGCTAAACGTAACAATCTTCAATAAACGTAAACGCATTACACAGACTGAGAGAAATAAAAACGATCTGATCAATAAATTCTGAGTATTCACCCTTAACTCTTTACCGTCCGAGCCTGTAAATAGGAGACGCATGAGTCCGTTACTAGAAAAATTATTGCATCACGTCTAGACATGCTGGAAAGACGATATTGCGATATTATGCGAAGGGATGTATGGCTTCAAAGTCAGAGCTATAACAGGGATCGCTCGACTCTTTCACTATGGAGAAAAGCCCATTTGTTTTGGCGATTGTTTCGTTTCTTCGATTTTCACCAATTTCGAGGAGCTGAAAATCGGCTAAAAAAACCTTCCCATTCGCACTTGAAATCAAGAGCAAACACAAAATAACCCTCAGTCGTTACAGTACCTTGTTTAATCTTTCCAACCAGCAGGTTTGTTTTCACAAAACACACCAAGCGACGCTGAACCACGCCGATGTTTGCACTGCATTTCACTCGACCACATTTTCCTGCTCCCACCTCCGATTGCATGCTGGGTAATGGACAAAAATTCCACAAGGGGTTCCCCCCTCTGGGACTCCGGTAGGGTTTTTTTTTTATAAGTCTTTTACCCCTACAGCCAAGAGCGATGATTTGGACTCAAGCCGTTGCTTTAAATTGACAAAAACACATCCTAATAGGTTGAGTAGGGGTAAAAGACTGCCAACTGCAGGATTTCGAGGATTTCATTGAAGATTTTTTTTCCCGTGAATCTGAAAGCACAAACACAACGGAAAAACCCTGTGAAATCCCCTCACAAGGCCTACTAAAAGCAAACCAAGTAATTTTCAGCCGTCCTCAGACTTAATGATGTCCTCAAGCTCTCTGACAGTGGCAGTTTTTCCTGGGGGCTGACGAGGTGGCATGAAGCCAGTCGAATGGACTGTTCGCAGATACGAAGTTAAATGATTCTTAACGCTTCTCGCGATAGGATAATGTGGAATGGAAGTGATTACAAAATGTAAATCGTTTACATGCATGTGAGTCTGTCTCTTTAATTTCCTTGGGCCTCTAGCCTATCGTGGTTTATCTGTGTATCTGTTCCCTTTTCGCACCCAGGATGTTAGGACGGACCTCACGTTCATTTTCCGGCCAGATGTTTCCGGCAAATAGATGATTCTCACGAATTTCATATCATCGCTAGATATAGATAAAGACATCTGGAAATTACTGGAGATAAGTTGGCTTCAGACACGGAAACTGACCAACTGAAAACCCGGCTGTAAACCCTGAATAAATGTAAAAATATGGCTGTCACGGTCGAGCAAACTAATTGACTAGCAAACTCTGACTGGCGGAAAATTTGGCACACGGAACATGCACAGCGTTTAGCCCCATTACAAACATTGTGAAAATGTTAAGGCAATTGTGTGAAATTCTGAGACATTATAAATTAGTAGGGATAAAAGAGTACCTTTAGTATATAGTTTTATATTTTAGTCCGAATAACGTACTGATTACAATTTCCCTGGTTCCGGGTCCGGGGGGGGGGACTCCCATATAAAAGGGGTAGGGATGCTCGTCGGACATTTTCGATTTGACCCCTAAGAGGTACTAAAATGGGCGTGGCTCAAGCTTATTTTGACCCTAAAAGGTACCGATAAAAACATGCCAACATTTTAAACTTTCGATGCCGTTTATTGCTATTAACATGTTGTATCATCAAGCACATTCTTCCTTGTTGTTTTCAAAAGCGCAGTCATTCTCTAGCATTCGGTGACACCCGATCCCTAAAAGGTACCGCTTTACATAGAAATTCTGTGTTTGATCGTGGATACCCAAAGTGGTACCAAACTCCTGATTTTGACCCCTTAAGGTACGACGAGCATCCATGTACCCCTCACATAAGGGAGTTCCCCCGGGGTTCCGGGTGACAATTTGATAACAAAGACATTTGTTGTCACCAAAATAGCCCTAGTGCATGCTACACATCGTTTTCACGTGACGTCATCAAAATTCTAAAATCTAAACTATAAGATCTATAAACTGTTCTTTTAATACGGTATACTCAGTATTCTTCTAAAAGTGATCTGTCTGTTTGTTGGCATTAGAATCAGTCAGACGTTCCAAGTCAATTTGCCGTTTTGCGTCTTGGTGAACTGGACTGAGCACTCGGGGGGGGGGGGGGGGGGGGGGTGTACTTGACCCATGTTTGGGTATAGTGGTGCCGCTGAAGGTTTGAACCCTGACCCTGTCAGTAGGACGAATAACTATATTAAAATACCTACCCTGTGTAGGACAACACCCTTTAGTTTAGGGCCCTGGTTAGGACAAATGACAAAATACAGTCTCCCCAGGTCAGAGGAGGGTTTTGGAGGGTTATTGCCTTGCACGATGTTTGTTTAGGGATTTTCGGTACCCTCCCCATCAACTGTCAAATGGTCCATTCCCTTATGCTCTTTATATAATGCTTGATTGGGCGACGTTTTTACAGTGTTAGTATTGTTATAGTACTTAGTAATAGTACTTGAATTAGTATTAGCATTAGAATTAGAATTAACATAAGTATCACCATTAGCATTAGATTATTATATTCATGAAATTATGAAACTTGAGAAACATTAACATTAGGATTATTAGTATATTTATATGTAAACTAATTACAGCAATATTTCCTTTCGTATTATTAGCACCCTTTTCTTTTGCTCGTATTATTTACAGTATTAGTATTGTTAGAGTACTTAGTATTAGAATTAGAATTAGTATTAGCATTAGAATAATTAACATAAGTATCAACATTTGTATTAGGATTATTATTATATTCATGAAGAAATTATGAAACTTGAGAAACATTAGCATTAGGATTATTATATTCATGAAATTATTTATATGTAAACTAATTATAGCAATATTTCCTTTCGTATTATCATGGATCATAAAAAGACTGGATTGGGCACGCGCTGACGTGATGGCCGCAACCAAGTGGAAAATCGTGACGTCACATGTAAACAAACATTTTCGTAATTTCTCGGCGCGCGCGATTTCGCGAGTAGCTTGGAAAATAAACATCGAAGAGAAAAAGATAAAGCCCTGAAGGATGGAGATCGGAGAAAACTTCGAGGGGTGCTCAATAACGGCTTGTTTTCGGAGGAGAAAACGCAGCTAAAGGAGAATGAATTTAATACGAAGTTGCCGATAGCTGTCGTTCTAGCATAAGCAATTCCGAAAGTGAGTGAAATATTAGTGTTTAGAGTGCAGAAAGGTCTATCATACTAAATGCGTTGGTTCATGATAAGACACGTAGGAAGCTATATGGAGCTATTAATATATATCAAACCGCGAAAAAAGCAAAAATTGTCAGAACATCGAAAACTACAACTCGGTTTGCCATAAGGCCAGATAAAAAAAATTGCTTGTTTAGCGTCCCCGCCCGACCTGAGAAATGTCCCCGACCTCTATTAATTTTTTATTTTTTATTTTTCATAAAAAAACTTTAGAAAGTGTAAATGCGCCCGCGAACACCAATTCTTGTACCCAGACCCCTACATGCGCCGGCGCATTAAATATTTTAACATCGACGCCATTTTGTTTCTACAACACGAGGTCATGAACGCGAGGTGAGTGAACAATGAAAGGTCGAAGAGCGCCTTTGTTTTAGATTGTTACACCAACGATGGTCTTTGTGATATGCTGCGTGACCAAAGAGGACTGCAGTACGCCGATTAAAGATTGGTTTGGCTGCACGATCGATCTAGATATAACATTGTCTGCGCTGTATTGCGAATTTTGTAATGGCAAGTTCGACGAACAGCCTGTCGAAGATGACAAGCGACGCACATTTTCTTGTGTGAAAGTATTCGTGATATGGCTAAGAAGATTCCAGAGTTGAGGGAAGAGGTTCGTCACTCCGTTGAACCTGCGGTGGAGCTGCTGTCAACACTCATCCAGAGGTTGAAATTGAAGGAACACAACTTTGGAACCCATGATGCAGCATCTGAAGAGGACATTGATGTGCTCTGGAAGGAAGTTTTAAAGGTAGGCCCATGCTTTGTCTTGATATACTGTAGTGTCATCTCTGAGTGAGCCCCCTCCAAAATGAAAGTGACATTTTGAATGTGGCTATCAGACCCATTTCTAACTACCCGGTACAGTAGTGACATCTGACCAAAATGAAGTACCTTCATCATGTGAACCTGGATGAACACTTTTGAATTGCAGCAGACTATGCTCAAAAAGTTTTTATGATTTCTCTTTGCAGATTGATAACTCACTTTCACCAGATGACCGCACCAAAGAGCGGGTCAAACACAAGGAAAAACTGAAGAGATTCCTTGATACACACTGCAAGATCAGACATTACATGTTCAGCATCTTGAAGTGTGATAGTCCAGACTGTGACATCTGCAAGGCCCCAAGGCTTCCTCCTGATATATTTGAACTGATGCACCACTTGCCGGACCCAGTCCCATCTGGAGAAAGATTCAAATCCTTCACAGAGCTATATGGCAAGGTAGGCCCTATTTTAATCCTATGTAGAATAACCTTAAAACTACAGTACCAGTCTAGACAGTCTGAATGAATAGCACACTGATTTCAACTGCAGATGTATAACAAGTTTTTTTTAGATTGTCCTGAGCTGGTCACTCAATTTCATATTTTCTTCAGGTTGATACTACTGAAGAACACCGCCCCTCTCTGAAAGGCAGAGATCTGCAGAAAGGGCATGGTTGCCCTTTCAATCCTAGCTCCCAGACAGCCAAGAATGTTGGAACAGTTATTCAGTGTGAGGAGTGTGGAAAGTGGAGGTGCCTCCATGCCACCAAGAAACTGGCCAATAAGACGAGGGATGAATTGGAAGTTCATTTGGAGACAATCCTCTACAGTTGCGGAAGTGTGTTTCAGAATATGGATGCTGGTGAAGAGGATTCACTTCTGATGAACATTTATGTGCGAGCCAATCTTGACTGCAGATCACAAATAGAACTAAGCTATTATTCTGCTGGTTATGAAGACATCTGCATTCACTGTGGGACAGTCGACAATCTTGTGACAATGGATGGCTTGTATCCATACTGTCACAATTGCAGCACAAAGGATAAAGTTAACAGGCGTGGCAGAAAATTCACTGCTACAGACTGAACTACTCTAACTGTCTTTGGACCAATATTTGAGACCAACATTGTGGGACAGTTGACATTCTTGTGACCATGGACTGCTTCTTTCTGTACTTTTTAGCCAGATGTTGGGTTTTTATCTGCATGTACAGGTATGTGTAGTAAAGTTAATAGTTCCGAGAGAGTCCCTACACTTTCACTTGGAAAGTGTACAATTATAAATTGTGACAAAATTGTTCTGTTGGCTTCTCAGAATAAAATGTCACATACGGATTCTGGAATGCCACTCAAGACAGTTGTATGCATGGGTGTACCTGATTTCCAGGAGCACAATGGGGTCATTGTTTCTAAATCACTCTGTTGTAGATGTAAACTGGTGTCCCTATGTCTAGTCAAGACAAAATAAATTTCACATAGAAAAATAAAAAATAAAAATAAAAACCTCCCTCCCTACCTGGAAAAATTGAAATGGGTGGACGCTAAACAAGCAATTTTTTTTATCTGGCCTAAGTGAAACCACGAGTATTCTCTCTATTCATTCTATCGCGTGACTGTGTACGAACTCGTTTGGACGGTCCTTGTTGATGAAGTTGATAAAAGCCTGGCCTCTATGTTTTGTTTGTTGTATATTTTACTTTATTCTATTTTGTATCTTCTATTATGGCCGAAGTAAGTAAATAAATAAATAAATAAAGCCGAAGGGGAATAACAACGACATACGTTATAACCATGACCCCCACAAACAACCGTAGGGTCTAATCATGCAAGGTCGGGACCTGGCTAAATCACCGAGAATTGGAATTTAGCGTGTCGTTTTTGTGGATGGAGGAAAACCGGAGAACGCAAAGAAAAATCATCGGAGCAAGGACAATCGATACCAACAAATTAACAATAATAATAAAGACTTTATTTATGGAGGGTAACACGTAATAGTGCAGAACACTAATAAACTTGTGGCCCTAATAAAACTAACCCAGTACAACCACGTGATTCAATGGCATTCCTCCAAATTGGGTTAGAAAAGTGGGAGGTATACTATAAGTTTCCCGCCCACAGTCACACCCCTTCCCCATACTATTTTCTCAGCACATTCAGTGATTTTTAGATTGTGTCCAAAATCTAAGATTTTTTTGCAAAAAAATGTCTATTGTTGAGGCCTAATAATTCATTTTGTTCTGAAACCCAAATGGGTATATTTAATAAGTATCCCAAAGGAGAAAGCTTGGTAACATGTTTTTGCTGGGTTTATTGATTTGTGAAGGCAATAATATGTTATACTGGTAGTACACTTTGTATTATGACCTCTGGGTACAGTATATTAAATTAGATGATAATACTTGGGGTTTGTACAAATCATAACTTATATTCCATTCTAGCTAGCTGCATGGATGATATATGCTATTTAAATCTGTATATCTGAAGTTAACTAAGATACACATGAACAGTGAAAACAATTTTTATTGAACTCTCAGACTTACTGTACATAAAATTATAGTTCATGTACTGTACAACATAGTAAACTTGACAATAAATCTATCAAAATTATCTTATAGTCAGATGTAATATAATGAAAATAAATTATTAGAAATAAAGATTTGGGACTCACTCTAGCTCAGTCGACTATTAAACATGCCTAATTTACATAGCAGAAACCTTGCTTATCGACTGTTCTGACATGGTGCAGGACTCGATTGACAGCAATGCTTGCCCACTCACCCAGGACAACTAAAAAGTTGAACCGGGCTGGTAATTTTTGTACCTCAGGACAACTAAAACAAAGACATAAAGGCAAACCAGATCTTAAGGCAACCAACCTAAAATCTAATGTTGAGCACTGTGCTGGCCATGTTGAGTAATTGACTCCCAGGAGGATAAAAAAATATATGTATTTTCTAGTCTAAAGTTGTTGTGAAACTGCACAATACTTCAGGGCATTAACCTAGGGTCAATTCCATGTCTAATTAGCCTTATGATGATTTCACTTCAATGAATACAAGTTAACATACATTATGGGATTCAAAGTTCCAAGCATTAGAACTCTATCTAACTATGAAGGACTCTAACTTCCATAAAGCAGGAGCGTTCATTGTCTAACTACCTTAGAAAATGGTCATGCACTGACCAACAAATATATTTTTAAATAATTGTGCAGTATTTTTTGCAAAAATAAAACCTTGTTCACGTGCTAACTTAGTTCTCTGGGAGACTGCTTACACTATTGGTTATGAAGCCGTATGTATACAGTGTTGCTGTAAATACAACTCTTGTATTATAGCTTAATTTGGGGGGATTTTTCCTTGAGTAATGCCATCTCTATGGGGGATTATGAAATGTGTTGATAACTTTTATAATTTCTCATTTAGCCCCTCTTCCTCCATAGAACTTTTATAATTTAATTCTCATCTCGCCCCTCTTCCTCCATAAATAATGAATGGTCCATATAAAGTTTTGAATCATGGAGTCATGATATGAAAAAAACACATTCAAGTACCCTGTAAAATCTGCATGTTCTGATGACAGTAGACTACTTCTTTTAACACATGCATGTACATGTAATAGGGAACATAAGGAAGAGTTCTGAATGTTTGGCAATTAAGTTCCAGTGGTTATTATAAGTAAACCATCATTTGATATAGAACTGTGAATACAACAATAGTTGTAGATAGAAGGCTAATTTCAGATGAAGGAACATTGTGAATAGTAAACTGAATTTCAATGGAAGACCACAAGGAGGTAATCTCGATCTGCAGTAGATTCACTGGGGCATCCCTGGTGCCTTAACTTTCTCTCAACCATCTTGACATATGTCTAAGTGGATAAACTAAGTAACATTTACATTTTGTTCCGCATAACAACCTTGACATAAGCTACGCAACTATCCTCAAAAGTCACCAAGTTGGTACATAATTTGCAGTTTCAAATTACAACCCTAACTCGTAAAACTATGTCTAAGCCACAATTTGCTGCAAATACAATCAAGTAAAGGAGAATTTGATGCAAATACAATCAAGTAAAGGAGAATTTGAACAACGACAACGTGAAAACCTAACAAATATTTGTGTCCCAAAATACACAACGTTCTTCCAAATTTGGCCCTAAAAAGGCCCGTTTTGGGGATGCGATTTTCTCCAAAACAGAATAAAATGAAAGTAAACAACAACAAGATGGGCTTACCTTGAAGTTTCTCGTGTGGCTTAGGCGGGTTGGAATTGTCGTAAAACAACGAAAAAAGAAAATATTGTTACTTAAAAGTGAGAAGAGCACTAAAACACGACCAAAAGAACAGAAGTAAAGGCAAAAAAACAGCGAAAAACCTTTAACCTACGCCACTCTTATGTCACGATTTTGCACTATGATTGAGCCACCTTGAAGTAGAGTATCAGCCAATCAGCAAACCGGAAACACCCCACGTGACCTGTAGTTTCCAATCCAGTCTTTTTATGATCCATGGTATTATCAACACCCTTTTCCTCTGCTCTTTTTCTTATTTCTTTTGTATAATTCCTCTGGAAGCTTTTCCCTCAATTTCTCCTCTGCACTTTTTCCTATTTCCTATTTATATAATTCTTTTTTCCTCTCGACTATTATACCTATGGTAGTGATCAACTCGAAATTTGACCACTACGCACATCTAACCTAGCTCATTAAATTTAATAGCTTATATTATCATTCCTTTTTCCTACATATTTGTAAATTTTATTTAAAAAAAGGAAAAACAGTGCAAAATAAATGAATCTGAATCTGCGACAATGATCTTGTGGAGTCTCTGATAATTTTTTTTGGCGAAATATTTAGTGAATTACAAATTAAGAAAACTTAAACCTGTTGAAGTCTTAAGCTTAGCTTTTAAGCAGTTTTTTCTTTTTTTTTCGCGAAACATTTCACGTAAATACGCGTACGTACGCAAAACTAAAAACACGTGTGATGCCCTCAGTTTTCTTTAGTTTCGGCGGGAAACTGGGGCGGACGCGTGCGCTGGGCTCGTGAAAACACATGCGCGTGACGTTTTGCCGCGGTGTGTCTGCGGGGGCAACAGATATGACTGTTGCTGTGCAAGTACGGTAAGTTTAATGCAAAATTAAATGTTTTAAAAGATTTCATCGACTGTGTTGGTACTCCGCAGCTGAACTGGTTTGCATTGGTCGAACAACAGCGCTGAAAGCGCATTTCATCCTGAAATTGTGGCAGCAGCACCTAATGACAATGCTACTATGAACCCACAACCAATATTTCCTAATAATCGTGGCTTTAAAATGGCATGTTTAAACATTACTAGCCTTCCAAAACACATTGACGAGCTTCGAATCTTACTTGATAACCAATGGTTTGATATTTTTGCTATTAACGAAACGAGGCTTAAGGTATCAGGAAACCTTCAAGAGCGCTTCCCGAAAACTTTCAATTGCGCGTGTTAAATTCAAGAAAACCCCTACAAGGTATATATTTTCTGAAAGCTTAATAAACATAGATTCTAGAAAACAGCTTGATTTTCCTCATTAGTAAATACTCTTTTATTTATTGTGATTTTAATCCAATTTGACCATACCTTATACCTGGAGCTCCTGTCCCTCGGGAATTTGACGGAAATCCGCGCTGAAACGACCTTCATAAAGTAGAGATATTGATCTAAAAAAAAAAGTGTCTCAGTTTTCTGATATCTTATTCCGTCGCGAAAATAATCAACTGCAAAGATCCGGAACACCTTTTTTAGGGGTTGAAGAACGAAACATGAAAGTATCTCAAGAATAAAACAACTCATAAAAAAACTGAGACGTCCTTTTTTTGTCAACATATTGATCTAGCCATATGCCAATTTTCAATCCGATCTATTAAAATCTAGAGGTACAGGAGCTTCGAATACATGCTACAAAACTTGCATTTACAACGCCGTAAAAATGGTTTGAAAGTTTCCTGGCATCCCACTGAGGTTTGTTGACACAATTAACTTATCTGTCATTAAGAATGTCATTTTTCCAGTATTTGATGTTGAGCAGTAGGTATAGGGGAACACGATACCGTGTTGTTCATGAAAGGCCGCATGCGAGTTTTGCGCGCTTCTGCATGTGAAGGACTACGCAGACCACGATAAGTTAGCACTTCGGTGCGATATCTTCGGTTTGAATATCGCAGTAGACAAGATTAATTTTAGCGTTACCATTGTCATGGTATTTCACAGAAATCATGAGTGGACAGAGAAGGAAAAGAAGAAGAAAGCGTAGAGGAACAGCCAAACCAGTACAATAACTGTTACGGAAGTAGGTTTCTGTTGTTCTTCGTCTTCGGCTATCGAAGGCGAAGTTACAGTCGAAACTTCGGGGCGAAGTTTATGGGCACTTGCACTCTTTCAACTTCTGCCCACTGATTATCTTGGTTATAATATGAGCCAAGATCGCTTTCCGTCAGCGTCGACTTTCGTTTCTTCACGGAAGAAAACTGACGAACATAAGCCCTTCCTAGGCAGCTAGCTTCAAATTACGAATTGAGCTATATATATATATATATTATAAAACTATATTTTAGATATGATTTCTGTGTGAAACGTAAATGAATATTTGCAACTCAACGGCTTCAAGACGAGCTAGACGAGTGAGCGTGTTTCGTGTTTATTTATAAAAGTTCACGTGTTTTTTCGCGGTTTCCATGAGAACGCTTCACAAGTACTAATAGCCGTTGACAGCCTGCTTTCCCATCATATTTCTTTCGCCGTAATTTCTCGTTGAAAATAAAATGTTTTGGAATTTTATTTTCACGGAACTGTAGAACCACTTTGAACATTCTAAAAAAATCAATAATTTTTTTTCACAAAAATGATCGCATAAAGGGCTCCTGACACTTTAACGAAATTGTCAGAAATGACGAGGTCAAAATTATGGTTATAATATTGTACGCCGCGATAGACCTATTAATGAAAGAAATGGAGGCGGGATTTGTATTTTTGTCCGTACAAATATCAATTATGCTGTAAGAAACGACTTAGAAACACAAAACCTGGAGAGCTTATCTATTGAAATTAGAAAACCTAGATCTAAGCCGTTCATATTATCTACAGTTTACCGCCCCCTAATTCTAAACCAGAATTTTACACATATTTAGAAGCCCTCATCGGGAAAATAGATTCAGAAAATACGGAACATATCATCTTGGGCGATTTTAATTGCAACCCTCAGTATCTGAATCTAATAACAACAATGAAGCGCTTCTTAATATCACTGATATCTACAATCTCCATCAGTTGATTGAAGAACCAACACGTATTATGCGGGTATCAGCGGCACCCAGGGGCATTTGTCACAGCAGCCATGACAAATGTACCGTGGCTAAATCCCCTCGGGTGGGGCAGAAAATTGTGACAAAAACCCCCACCCCTGGGGCAACCTGGGCAACATATTATAAGTATTAGAAGCTAAACGTTTTAGAAGTGTCATAAATCTTAATAGTTTTATACAAATATTATCCTTTATTTCTTTGTTCTGTCTTCCGACAGTGGTGGCTTAATTTAAGCTCTTAATTTGAATGATAATGATATGACTTACGACTTGAGACCGAAATAAATATGGAACTGACATCTGTAAAGAAATGGCTTATTGCTAACAAACTTTCACTCAATCTTCTTAAAACCGAATTTATGATTATAGGTACAAGACAGAGATTGGATTTTGATTATGATATTGAAATCTCATTGAATAATATTTCTGTAAGAAGAGTGAAGGAAACTAAACACCTCGGTGTATATTTAGATGAAAACCTTCGGTGGCACGCACATATTGATAATATTATTAAAAAGGTATCCTCTGGTCTTGGGATCACCGATTGAGGAGAGTAAGGCCCTTTGTACCAAGAGATGCTTTAATATAAGTCTACAAGGCACTGATTCTTCCACCCTTAGAATATTGCTCTATTGTTTGGGATAACCTTGGATCGGGTCTTGCCAATAAGTTACAGACTCTCCAAAATCGTGCTGCAAGAATAATAACTAAATCTGATTACACAATTAGGTCAACAGACATTCGTAAGGAATTGTGTTGGGAATCATTAAAAGAAAGAAGGCTAAAAACAAGGGCTATTATGATGTACAAGACAGTAAATAACCTAGCGCCCAGCTATCTTTCTGATCTTTTTATAAAAGAATCCCAACACTGTAGCTATAACTTATATACGTCATTCAAATGCAAACCTTGAACAGAAGCACTAAAAATAAGTTTTTCTTACAGTGGAGCCAAAATTTGGAACTCTTTGCCCAGTTTTACAAAAGAGGCAAACAGTTTAACAATATTTCGAACGGAGCTCCAAAATATTGATATTTGTGGACTCATGGACTGTTTATAATATATTTTTAATGTATATATTTAACATAAGTTTTGTAATTATATTATTAGTCCAAATACTATTAACTTATTGTAACGGTTCTCTTGGAAACCAAGTATAACTTGAAGAGATTCCGTGTTTTAAATAAAGATTCATTCAAGGACAAAGAAATCGAAGAACGTCGATCGATCGCCAGTGAGCGAGTCCTGTGGCGAAAACCGCTGAACGTTGAGACAGCAGATTACGTGCAAACCGAAAACGCAAAAGCGCTCTAATGCCCGCGTGTGGGGCATGTTTTTGCTACAAATCCCCTGCTAAGCCCCTGGGTTGCCCGTGAGTTGCCCGGGGGCCGCCTCCTCGGGATGGCCGCTGATACCCGCATTATTGCAATAAGTAGCACGTTAATTGATCTTATATTCACAAATCATTCTGATAATATAACCTGCAGTGGAGTATCTCCTATAAGTATCGGTGACCATAGCTTAGTGTATGCTTATCGCAAACTCTCCTTACCACCTACATCAAAGGGAACACGCAATGTTTCCATTCGACATTTCAAAAAATTTAATAGGGAAAACTTTCGCAATGACATTGAATTGCAAAAATGGAACGACCTCAGGAGAATTAAAATGCTAACTATATATATGTTGTTAAAAACTAACTATTTTAAATTACACTGATATATTGGTAAAAATCAAAATTTGTTATGACCATATCATTGTTATTAATCATCTATTTTAAAACTAATAATTCAGTAATATTTATATTATTAATTATTAATTAATTAATTAATTTATTTATAATGATATGCATCTGTGTCAGTTAAGCTAACAAGTCACAGAGTCAACAACTCGCTACTCTATGGCAGACCAGTCGCGTCCTATTCCGGTCAACAACGAAGAAGTTGTGGAAATTGTACAGGCTTTACGGCCCAACGTGGATAATGCGACGAATAATCCTGTCTCTGAGGCGGCTTCAGCTTCTTCAGGTCCGGCAAACTCTCGACAGGACTCGGCGGCTTCGCGACAAGATTCTGTTAATTCACAAGCCCCGGTAGGTAGGTAAGGTAGAAGGAACTTTGGAGGTGAGAATTATAGCTTAATTCTTCTAGTTGCTCTTTATTCGTTGGGTTATAACGAGCTTGTTGTAGGCGTAATATTTATCGGATTGTTGGTCGTTTCTTTCGCAAGCACATGGCTGGTAATTTATGCAAGGATGCTTATTCTGGCATGATGGTCTAGTATTATGTATTAGCTCTTTTATGGAATTACTTTGGCGAGCTACACCCCTATTTTCATTTTGCGAACGCGACTGGTCTTCTTTAATTTTATTTGTGCTTTGATCATATATACACTCCTATTGCATTCGTTTTATTTGTAGACTGCTGAGCTGTTGTCAGAGAACAGAGAGAGGATCTGGATATACGACCAACGGAAGGGGGTGCAGCTTTTAGTTATAGGGTGTCGGGTGTGGCTGTGTGCCCACCCAATAGGTGTGGCTATGTACCCACTCAAGGGGTGTGGCTGTGTGCCCATCCAATAGGTGTGGCTATGTACCCACTCAAGAGGTGTGGCTGTGTGCCCACCAAAGAGGTGTGGCTGTGTGTCCACTAAAGTGTGTGGCTGTGTGCCCACCCAATAGGTGTGGCTATGTACCCACTCAAGAGGTGTGGCTGTGTGCCCACCAAAGAGGTGTGGCTGTGTGTCCACTAAAGTGTGTGGCTGTGTGCCCACTCAAGAGGTGTGGCTGTGTGCCCACCAAAGAGGTGTGGCTGTGTGCCCACTCAAGAGGTGTGGCTGTGTGCCCACTCAAGAGGTGTGGCTGTGTGCCCACCAAAGAGGTGTGGCTGTGTGTCCACTAAAGTGTGTGGCTGTGTGCCCACTCAAGAGGTGTGGCTGTGTGCCCACCAAAGAGGTGTGGCTGTGTGTCCACCAAAGAGGTGTAGTTGTGTGCCTACCAAAGAGGTGTGGCTGTGTGTCCACTAAAGTGTGTGGCTGTGTGCCCACCCAAGAGGTGTGGTTGTGTGCCCACCAAAGAGGTGTGGCTGTGTGTCCACTAAAGTGTGTGGTTGTGTGCCCACCCAAGAGGTGTGGGTGTGTGTACACCTAGAAGTGTGGTTGGGTGCCCACAAAAATGTGTGGACGTGTGCTCACAAAAGCCGGGGTTGGGTGCCACAAAGATGTCTGGCAGTGTGTCCACAGAGGTGTGACTGTGGGCCTACATAAAGATATGGCTGTGTGCCCACAAAGGAGATGTGGCTGTATGCTTACCAGGGGCGTGGCACATTCATGTCCTCCATTCATGTCCAATACACACGACTTGAGAGAGAGTCAACTTGACTCGCCGGAAGTCAAGTCGTGGATTTAGAAAGCGTTTAAATAAATACATATTTCAGTTCATATTTAATAAATTAAATGGAGCCGGAAGTAGAGTCGTGGGGAATTAACACGACCTGATCAAGTTGACACGAGTTGACTACGGTTTAGTCAACTTGACTCGGTGTGCTTCAACTATATAAAATAATATTTAACGTCTGGGAAGTATCGAACAAACCCTAACCCTGATTTTAAACCAAACCCTAACCGTCACTAATCCCTCACCGCTACGCCACGAAAGATAATAATAACAATAGACTCTATTGGGTAAGAAACACAATTACTGGTGACCCAGTAGTTTACATTGCGGCCCATTATAAAAACTAAAACTAGATAAGAATTACAATATAGAAACTAGATAAGTAATATTAATTATTAAAGATAATTTGTAAATTGCAATTTGTCCTAAAAGTAGACTATTAAAATACTGAATTAAAATGTTCTTGTAATGTTAAAATGTTTATGTTCGAAGTTATTGGATAAAATGTTGTTGAATAAATGTTTCTTAAAATTACTTAGTTGGGAAATGTTTTTCACATCGCTACTAATGGCATTCCATAATCTAGTGCCGCTCGTATGAAATGTGCGTAGCCCTGAATTCGTTCGGCATTTACATGTAGGTACTACAACTAACCCAAGGTTAAACGAGGTTCTAGTGCAGTGATTGGGAGTGTCTTTTAAATAATTTACATAGGTATTAAAGTACTCTGGGCACTTTCCATTAACAATCTTAAACATCATACACAGCTTCTTCACGCGGACGAGATCGTCAATAGGAATCCAGTACAGCTTGTTAAAAAGTTCTACTGACCTATCATTAAAGCTTGCATCTAGAATCAGTCTAGCGCAACGTTTTTGCACCCTTAGTATTCTTAATAATTGTTCATTAGAGGTGTTGCTCCAAACTGTACAACAATATTCAAATATGGGCTTAACAATTGCATTGAATAGCAATTTTCTGCAGGAGTGGGTAAGGTAGCCCTTTGCTCTACTCAGTAAAGAAACTCTAGAGTTCAACTTGTGAATTACATAGTCCGTATGATTGACCCAACTAAGGTGCTTGTCAATCTTAACACCTAAGAGTTTTAATTTCATCATCAACTTCCTCTATTAGTTTTCCATTAAGGTACAGATCGAGATGGGATTTGTTTATGTGCTGCAGTTTTTGTCTGGTAGCAATGAGTATTTGCTTTGTCTTCTTTGTGTTGGGGATCATCTTATTTAACGCAAACCAGCTGCTCGCACTATCAAGGCTCACTTGTAAGTCACTTGGATGATATCGGTGCTACTATCAGCCGTCCACAGTGTCATGTCATCAGCGTATATCTCAACGTTAGTACTGGGTAGGCACAGGGGTAGATCGTTCATGTAGAGAGAAAAAAGGACGGGACCTAGGATTGATCCGTGTGGGATGCCTTGGGACAGTGTTAATGGGTCAGATAACGACCCAAAGATGGAGTATCTCTGTGAACGATGACAGAGATAAGACTTCAACCACTCAAGCGCAGTGACATTCACGTTGTATTTCGAGATCTGGGATAACAAAATATCGTGATCCACTAAGTCAAAAGCCTTACTCAGATCTAACAATACGGTTCCTACTAAGTTACTATTGTCCATAGCCTTGAGCCAATTATCCGTAAGGATTAAGAGAGCTGTTTCACAGGAATGGCGAGGACGGTATGCAGACTGGTTACTGTATAGGAGCCCGTGGGAACGCAGGTAGTTGAGGTAAGAGGATGCAACATGTACGGAAGCCCAGGAGAGTCACTGATGGTTTTTGTTTTTGCTTTTCTGTTTTTATTTTTTGCAATGCTCAATTTCAAATCGCTGCTTTTCGATTTTGTTTGTCATGTTTTAAATTCCCAATCGCTATTTTCTGTTTTTGATTTTTGCTTTTTCGTTTTTGTTTTTACGTTTTTCAATTTCAAATTCCAAATCGCTATTTTCTGTTTTTGATTTTTGCTTTTTCGATTTTGTTTTTACGTTTTTCAATTTCAAATCGCGTTTTTCGGTTTTTGTTTTTTGAATTTTTGATTCCAAATCGCTACTTTGGTTTTTTGTTTTTCGGTTTTTGAATTTTGTTTTTCGGATTTCGGTTTTTGTTTTTCGGTTTTTGAATTTTCTTTTTACATTTTTTGATTCCAAATCGCTATTTTTGTTTTTAGTTTTTCGGTTTTTGAATTTAGTTTTTCGGATTTCGGATTTCGGTTTTTGTTTTTCGGTTTTTCAATTTTGTTTTTACGTTTTTCAATTCCAAATCGCGTTCTTCGGATTTTGAATCGCTGTTTTCTTACAATTACAATTTCAAAAACAAAATCGGTGAGTTCAAAAACAAAAACAGAATCCATGAGTTGAAAAACAAAATCGGCGAGTCCAAAAACAAAAACAAAATCGGTGAGTTCAAAAACAAAATCGGTGAGTTCAAAAACAAAATCGGTGTGTGTAGACCATGATGCTCTGCGGCCCGATAGTAAAGATGGCGGACGGAGGAGGCAAAAAAGCGCATGCTGTTACTCCTGGTACGTACAGTGTTTTGTTAGTACATGTAAGTTATTATTATGGATTATATAATCGATAAGGGTCATTATCAATTCCCAGAGATGCAGATATTCTTAATTGACCTGGTGAAAAAGTCGAAATCAAATGAAATAATAGTGGAATATACGGCGTGGAATCGAGGTACACACGTGTAAGCTTAACTGTTACGTTTACGTAGGATACTATTAAAATCTTGGAAAACTAATGTTCACAGTCAATGTTAATTATCACATATCAATCATTTAGTATTAGCACCTGGAAGAGACGACTGAGGGCCCTTGGTATTCGCCGGCATGTCAACGTGCCTCCGAATGACATAATTCTGGATGCAGTACATGTCAGGACTCTTACAGTTTTAAGTGATTTTGTAGAGGGGATACATGTATTTCTGGGATATCATTATAAGGTATAAAATTTACAGTTAGGTTCCCACTTTATAGAACCCCTCAACAACCCCATTGAGGTTCCCCAGTTAACATTCCCATATTGGATCCCATTTTACTAGTAATAGATAAAAAGCAAGACAGAAATAATTAAATTTTTTTTTTTTATTAGGGAGCGGTCATTAATTCCTGGGGGGGGGGGGGGGGGGGGGAGGGCCGGTAAATATCTAAAACGAGGACCCAAAAATGTTGGCCCTCCCCAAAACATCAGCCCAAAAAATCTTGGCCCTCCCCAAAACATAAAAAAATGACGTCTTTTTTTTTTAACAAAAGAGGAAAGCATTTCTTTTGTTTTACTCCTGAAAACCTCGTTATCAAGCAGAATGTTTGAGGTCTTGAACATTGCCCATTAGCAGCATCCAGCACGTGCTGATTGCTGGTTAAGGGACATTTCCAAGGTGGAGCTGAATGGTCGATTGAAGTAGCCTAAAAATATTGTAAACATTTCATTGTTAAAACAGGCGCCCAAAAATGTGTGACCCTCCCCAAATCGAAGCCCATAAAATCTTAGCCCTCCTCCTAAATTTACCGGCCCTCCCCCCAGTAATTAATGACAACCCTCCCCCTCAATTCAAGTTTGGCTAGCCCTGGCTAATTACGCACCACTGAACTTTTAAGCCAAGGGCTCGAGCTTCCCCACAATGCCATTTGGGATAATTCTATGGTGCCGTCCAGGTAAGTTTGGATCTGATATAGGGTGTTTAAATGAAATCTGCTCTAATTTTGGACCAATAAGCCAGAGGACATCATACATCCTGATATGTATGAAAAAACTGTTAAAAAAAATTACAGAAATGACTTCTACAGTATTAGAATGGTAAAAGGTTGGTTTGGTTTAATGCTTTCAACATCTATTATCTTCTAAATTTTTATTACCATTGTTCTCTCAAGCTTTTAGTTCCTACATGTATACATGTATCTTCCTCTAGATATATATTTTTATTTGTTCTCTCTCTTTCGTTTATTATCCTGCCATTTATCTCAGTCTCAATAGGTAGTGGTCAACTAGTTGTAAGCTTTTACTACTTTGATCCCTTAATTATTTACTACCAGTACCCCTTTTTATCGTAATATTACTCAGTGTAATCTTAGTCCATCATTAGTGTGAATTAAAAAGACATCTAGAAATTAACTTTATTATGCTTTCTTTCAAGAGTGGAATTGATGGTCCTGGTGTAAACATTGGTGTAAACATTGGTGTAAACATTGACACATGCATCAGCGATTACGGCTACGACACGATCTTCCTGTTAAAAGGTCTGATATATTTTCATTGTTTGCACCTGGCAAAGGAGAAAATAACATTTCATTCCCTTTTAAAGAGACATCTGTCTATTAATTACTGTACTTTGGATATTAATATAATCAACTTGATTTTTACATAATGCCATTCATAGTAATGATGTATACCCAGTCATACATTTGGTAAATCCCAATAAAGTGTAGGCTATGCAGAAACAAGTTTGCAGAAAGAGGGATTATGTATCAGTTGTAAGTATGCAACCCAATGGGTAGTAAATAATTAAAGGAGAAAAAGGCTTCATAAGTAAATTGTGCATAGTGGTCAAAGTAGCAAATTAAAGCTTACAAGTTGACCACTACCTATTGAGACTGAGATAAATGGCAGGATAATATCACCTTAATAGGCCCTTTGCAGCTAACAGTTACGTGCTGCTATAATACTTCATTAACAAATGAATTGAGCTCGTGATCCCCATGGGAAAGGCATTGCCATGGATGCTGGAGAGCAAGCTATCTTTAAAAATGCTGTTTTAGAAAGATTGACAATCGATTGGTGGGGGAAAATAGCATTTACAAACAGGTTTTGCTAATATCAATACCGATCTTGTACAAGGCCTTTAAATAAATGAAGTCAGAATTTTTTTGCTCTTCAGTACAACCATGTGATTTGTTAGCTGCAAAGGGCCTATTAAGATCAGAAACGAAAGAGAGAGAACAAATAAAAATGTATATATCTAGAGGAAGATATAGGAACTAAAAGCTTGAGAGAACAATGGTAATATTTTTTTTAGAAGATAATAGATGTTGAGAGCATTAAACCAAATCAACTGTTTAAATACCATTCTAATACTGTAGAAGTCATTTCTGTAATTTTTTACCAGTTTTTTTTATACATATCAGGATGTATGATGTCCTCTGGCTCTCTTAAAGTTGGCTTATTGGTACAAAATTAGAGCAGATTTCATTTAAACACGCTATAGGGCAGTTCCACGTCACGGA
Organism: Actinernus sp. WN-2022; assembly: GCA_030867875.1. Classification (NCBI taxonomy): domain Eukaryota; kingdom Metazoa; phylum Cnidaria; class Anthozoa; order Actiniaria; family Actinernidae; genus Actinernus; species Actinernus sp. WN-2022. The sequence continues at coordinate 69,021,963 of JAOWCC010000936.1, forward strand.
CGTTACATCTCAGACAAGATTTTGAACCTTTTTATTTATCTAGATAAATGCCAAAAGACAGTTTGCCAAATTTACAATATCATAACTCTTTACCAGAATACAGTAATACTTAAAATAGCATGAGTAAGAATTTGGGCATTTTATACATTATTAAAATGCAAGAAAAATCACTGTCGCGGACGTTACATGGAAAACAACCAATATTCCAAGCAGAAATCTTCAAAGTTAACTTGCTGTGAGATGAGATGGTACACCAGGCTAGTTTTATAATTTGAAGTATGCAGGTAATGGATAGTTATTTCTTCAGTGCCAAAATATCATCATCACCTTCTTTACTTTTGGCCGAGGGGAGAAAAACCAGTGTCGCGGACGTTACATGTGCAAAATAGCCTAACAAGGGTGGTGTATAATATGAACATTTTAGGATGTCCAGCAGTCAAACAGCTGTAACAAGCTTTAGTAAACCCTCTTTGATAACATTATGAGTCCAGAACATTTTCTAAATTTTATTTAACATTGGTAATAATATTGTTTTTGATTACCACCCAAATAATTAATATTTATCCAATTTCGTGTAATTTTTGATGATTTTTTAATATTACATGTACTTTGGGTTTCCCTTGGTGAAGCCAATGAAACAATGCAGCTAATAATGCTATATTTTATAACCCTGAGGTATCCAGTCTTCATGAAACCTTTAAGTTGCCCTTATAACTTCCATTTTTAAATTTACCATAATCCCCTCTCTCATATGGAACTGCCCTATAGCAGATCCAAACTTACCTGGACAGCACCATAGAATTATCCCAAATGGCATTGTGGGGAAGCTCGAGCCCTTGGCTTAAAAGTTCAGTGGTGCGTAATTAGCCAGGGCTAGCCAAACTTGAATTGAGGGAGGAGGGTTGAGTTTACACTCAACATTTACCAATTCAGCTCAACTGTGTCCGGGAGTGAAAGGGTTAATAACAATATTTTTTTTAAATTATTTCTGACTTGCTTTTTATCTATTACTAGTAAAATGGGATCCAATATGGGAATGTTAACTGGGGAACCTCAATGGGGTTGTTGAGGGGTTCTAACTGGGAACCTAACTGTAAATTTTATACCTTATAATGATATCCCAGAAATACATGTATCCCCTCTACAAAATCACTTAAAACTGTAAGAGTCCTGACCTGTACTGCATCCATAATTATGTCATTCGGAGGCACGTTGACATGCCGGCGAATACCAAGGGCCCTCAGTCGTCTCTTCAAGGTGCTAATACTAAATGATTGATATGTGATAATTAACATTGACTGTGAACATTAGTTTTCCAAGATTTTAATAGTATCCTACGTAAACGTAACAGTTAAAACTGAAGTTTAAGTTTAAGTTTATTACGTAGAAATTTATCTAGCTGCAGCAAATATGTTGAGGAACAAGCCTATAATTCATTAGTAAGATCACGTGTTGAATACGCTTCACCCTGTTGGTCTCCCTTTGAAAGGCAGCACATTGTTTCCATAGAATCAATCCAACGTTCTGCTGCCAGCTATTCTAGTGTTAGTAGTATCAGACACACTCCCTGGGCTGGGATACCTTAGAAATGCGAAGAAATTTAGATTCAGTAACCATAATGTACAAAGCTATAAATAACCTAGTTTACCTTCCTTTCCCTGACACAGTCCAGTTCTCTTATTCTAGAACTCGAGCAAACCATCCTTATAAATTTAGGCATATATCTGCTAATTCAAATGCTTATAAGCATTCTTTTTTTCCTAGGGTAATTCCTCTTTGGAACAGTCTGCCTAGTGTTGCAGTCTTTGCAGACACCGTTCAGTCTTTTCAATCAAACGCAACGACTTATATGTAGTATCTTCATAAATTAATTAAGTAATTATTATTATTCATTTATTTACTTTATTCTTGTACTCGCCGCTTGTATCTTTAGTTGACCGCTTTTAGCATCCTGTACAGTAGTTATACTACAAGGATTAATAAATATGTGTGTGTGTGTATGTAAGCTTACGTGTACCTCGATTCCACTATTATTTCATTTGATTTCGACTTTTTCACCAGGTCAATTAAGAATATCTACATCTCTGGGAATTGATAAGGACCCTTATCGATTACATAATCCATAATAATAACTTACATGTACTAACAAAACACTGTACGTACCAGGACAGGCAGGAGTATTAAACAGCATGCGCTTTTTTTGCCTCCTCCGTCCGCCATCTTTACTATCGGGCCGCAGAGCATCATGGTCTACACTCATGGTCTACACTCATGGATTCTGTTTTTGTTTTTGGACTCACCGATTTTGTTTTTGAACTCATGGATTCTGTTTTTGTTTTTGAACTCACCGATTTTGTTTTTGAAATTGTAATTGTAAGAAAACAGCGATTCAAAATCCGAAGAACGCGATTTGGAATTGAAAAACGTAAAAACAAAATTGAAAAACCGAAAAACAAAAACCGAAATCCGAAAAACAAAATTCAAAAACCGAAAAACTAAAAACAAAAATAGCGATTTGGAATCAAAAAAATGTAAAAAGAAAATTCAAAAACCGAAAAACAAAAAACAAAAGTAGCGATTTGGAATCAAAAATTCAAAAAACAAAAACCGAAAAACGCGATTTGAAATTGAAAAACGTAAAAACAAAATCGAAAAAGCAAAAATCAAAAACAGAAAATAGCGATTTGGAATTTGAAATTGAAAAACGTAAAAACAAAATCGAAAAAGCAAAAATCAAAAACAGAAAATAGCGATTTGGAATTGAAAACATGACAAACAAAATCCAAAAGCAGCGATTTGAAATTGAGAAATGCAAAAATAAAAACAGAAAAGCAAAAACAAAAACCATCAGTGACCCTCCTGGGCTTCCGTACAACATGCCTTTCCAAAGGTTTTGAAATAATAGGCAGGACTGAAATTGGCCTTTAATTATTTCTGTCATGGGAGGATTCTTTTTTGTAGACAGGTGATAATTTTGCTTTTTTGAAGTTATTTGGGAAGATACCATTTGCAATGCTAGCGTTATAGATGTGAGTCAGGCTTTGGGCTATCGCCGGAAGTGCATCCTTTAACACTTTAATTCCGATCCCGTCTAAGCCGGTGGCTTTATTGACTGCTATGTGTTTCAAATCGTCTTCGACATGGCGAATAGTGATCGGCGGAATGTCAAATTGTATGGAATCATCAATGCGGGAGTTGATAAAGTCCGATAGGCGCTTGTTTATATCAGCTTGAATGTATTCATTAGGAGGAGTATCGGCTGTAATGGAGGTTGTATGTGCGTGAAATGTTCATTAAAAGCGTTGGCCATTGCCACGGGGTCAGTAACTTGTTGATGATCTACTACAATGAATGGAGGTGCCGACGAGATTGGCTTTGTGCATGGTACTACACGCTTGAGTGTTTTCCACAGCTTTTTAGGATTGTTCATGCTTTTCATGATTTCGTCTTTCATGTGAGCTGACTTAGCATTGGTGATCATTTTAACAACCTGGTTCCTAAGCCTTTTATACATTGTACTAGCGAGCATGTTTGTTTTTGCACGTGCCTTAAACTGATCTCTTTGACGCATATGATCTAAAATGTCTGCATTCATCCAAGGTGGCAATTGGCCACTTTGGAAAAGAGTAGGGAATTGGGGCGAGGGTGGTCTCGCAAAGGCGCTTGGGATCGTTACAGGGGACACGCATCGTACAGAATACAAACAAACATGGCGAATATCGCAATCAACTCATCGAATACAAGCAGAGAAAGTGAAATAAGCTTGAAAGAAGACACTGTACCAGAAGTAAAGCTCAACAGAAGTGTCCAGGAAAGGGTTCATAAAAGCCAACTTATTAAAGCAGATCAAAGAAGTGAAAACTACCGCGGAACGGGAGTTAGCAGAAGTAAACGGCGAAGTTGTGTGGCCGATTGCTACGATGAATCCGCAACGATCCGAACACGTTATGCTTTAGCTGATTCCTACATTTCCCACCATCATGGATTTGTCACTTTAAAGTATTAAATACATTGTAACTTTAGTTATACAGGTCTTGTTCTGTTCATGAGATTGTAGGCCGTGAATAACTACTGACAAGAGAAACGTTGAACCACTTGATCTTGAAGTCCGCTAGGGTGACATGTATTTGTAGCGATTTACTACATACCAACTCCTTCCGGCTCTTCACCCTACAATCCCAAGAACAGAACAGGGCCTGTTTAAAATTACAAAGTACGACTTTAAAATCATAAATCCATGATGGGAAACGTAGGAATCGGCTATTAAAAGCATAACGTGTTCGGATCGTAGCATAATTCAGTCACACAGCTTCGCTTTACTTCTGCTAACTCCGTTCCGCGGTAGTTTTCACTTCTTTGCTCTGCTTTAATAAGTTGATTTTTATGAACCCACATTTCTGGACACTTCTGTTGAGCTTTACTTCTGGTGCAGTGCCTTTTTAAAAGTTTATTTCACTTTCTGTGCTTATATTCGATAAGTAAATTGCGATATTCGCCGTGTTTGTTTGTATTCTGTACGATAAATTTAGACAGTAGTTGTTTAATCGTCCGTTAGATGTTTTTATATTATTATAATCTTATAATCATTGTATATATATTTAGTTATACACGACCCCACAAGCTGTAAGCTTTAATAATTATCGTGTTAAAATAAAGGTTATTGATTGATTGATTGATTGATTGATGCGTGTCCCCTGTAACGATCCCAAGCGCCTTTGCGAGAACACCCTCGCCCCAATCCCCTACTCTTTTCCAAAGTGGCCAATTGCTAATGCTTCACTCTTCTCGCAACAATAGGTAAATGCTGGTTCATAACATCATTGAAGATCAATTCCCAAGTGTCTAGCTTTCATTTACATCTTGAAATACATCAAGCAGTGACCATGGAGCTGTCTCCAGATCATAAATATAACTGTTCCGATCAAAGTTCTTAAAATTGCGGTAGCTAGGTGATGGTGTCATGGTGAGACTTAGGGGTCTTGGTACCGCCAAACGTATGGACGAAGCAGACTGGTTAGTGATCGCTCAATCCATATACCGGCACTAAAGTTTGAATTATTCGTCTTGGATGTGTCGTATACACATGATCTAATAGCGTTGACGAAGACCTGGAGACACGTGTAGCCAGGAGTAGAGGTAGATACAATCTATTCCATTCCAACATCCCGAAATGATGTAGAGAGTCTGTTTGTCTTTTTTACCGCTAATAAATCAACATTAAAGTCTCCTACGGTGATTAGTTCATTGTACAAGCTCGTTGATATGTCCAACAGTTTCTCGATATGTTTGTAAAATTCAGGAGTAAAGTTGGGAGGTCGGTAAATAACAATGAATAAAACCTTGGGTCCAGATTGACGTTGCTTATAATCTCCAGACAGAGGTGTTCCAAGTCAGTAGTACTAGTAGTTGAAGCCATTAAGTTGGGTCTGCTACAGAGGAGTTGTTCTTCACATAAATAGCAACTCCGCCACCTCTAGAATGCTTTGCGCCATTCCTGTCACAACGGTAGATCAATGTGTTTATATTGGGCATTCGTAATTAGCGCTTCGCGCTACTCCCTTAGGAGTTGTTCACTGCTTATAAGCTTAGCGAAAGCATTTGCATATCACTTGACGCTAACCAGTTTCTAACTTGACCCGTTGTTGCCGGGTCCAAAATTCCCATATTTTCACGTATAATTAATACGACCTCTCGTCATTTATATTTATAAATCCTTTACTTACAATCGGTTAATCAAGCTTACATAACGTTGTATACGATGAAACTAGTTACGTTACATGTAACCTAACCTCGTATCTCCCAATAAACACCACTGGTTCGCGGCTCTCCTACACTGTGTTGTTTGATGGAGAAGATACAATATAAACGTGTTCTGTGCATCGGAACGCAGTGACAGAGCACAGAATATAGTTTTCTACGGCTAGTTCACAGTCACTCCCTGTATAATTAAGCCACGTTTCGCTCATGGCGAAAATATCAAAACGGTTAAGGTTTATCAGAGTTCTAATCTCATCAAGGTGAGATGGAAGAGACCTTACGTCTCTTCCATCTCACGTACCTGGAAGAGACCTTACGTCTCGTCTTTTATCTTGCTTTTCTCATTAGCATACACTAATCATTACCATGTATTGTGTTGTATTGTATTCTTAAAGAGGAACTGAACCCCAAAACCAACCCAACGTCTACACAAATAATTTTTCGAAATAAATAAGTTCTGATATTTTCTTTTTCTTTTGCGCGTCTATGAAGAGAAAATTAGTTTTCAAGTTCGATTTTCCGCTGAAAAATCTATATTGTGTGGCGGCTCAATTCAGTGCAAATTTCCCCATATATACGTAACGTCACACATACCAATGAAAAACAATTACACGTCCAGCACAAAGATAACACAATGGTCCGCAATTAGAAGCCATTAGTGCCGCTTTTCAATGTCGGGGACAACATTCCCCGTATACCTGACGTCAAAACTTACAAGACTTGAGCCGTCAGTACATAGCGGAGGTTTCGACGGATATTTTCGCATTTGGTGTATACTTCATGGTAGTGTTTCGTTACATATAGTCTCCCTGCATAATACTGTAAATCAGTAGAGAAAATGATTATGCAGAGAGACTATATGGAACGAAACACTACCATGAAGTATATACCTTGGATTTTCTCTTCATGGACGTGCCACACAGCAAAATAAAATAGCAGAACCTATTTATTTCGAATACATTTTCGTATAGACGTTAGGTTGATTTTAGGCCTCAGTTCCCCTTTAAACACTGCCGATTTGCAATTCAAATATTCTGGTTTCGTATATATTCTAGACATCGATAATAAAAGCCTACACAGAAGATTTCACGTCGATATTTAGGGTGTATTGTTCCGGAGTAAATGATTTTTGAATTTTATGACAGAACAACCCAGCGTGTTTTCCGGAAGGCATAAAAATCCATATAATTGTGTAAAAAAAATTAACTCGATAATTCTTTAAAAGTTGCATTCAATGAGTTGTCAGGAGCCCATAGCCAGGAGCGTCCAAATCTCATATACAGGTGTCGTAGCGTTTTTACAAGTTGGGCTATTTTTAGATTATCAGTTTCCCCGCCAATTGGTGGGTTGCACCGTGGCGGAACAAAAGATGCCTCATTAGCTACTTTTGTTATACCAAACAACATGGCTGCTACGCCTTTGTGATTTTATTCCCTTAGGCCGGGAATAATTGCAACTCAACAATAGCGGGAAGTCGTTCAAAAAATAACCTAACTTGTGAAAACGCTGTGACATAGGTCTAGTATGCGGGATGGACGCTCCTAGTTATGGGCTCCTGGAGTTGTGAAGTGAAACCCAATGATTTTGATGGGAAATTAAGCTTTATATATATATTCGTTTTATGGCCGCCATGTTGGTGCCCAAGATTCCATCCGCCAGAAGGACGCAATCCCAAAATGCACTGCACTAAAATACATCATTGAGAGCAGGAACTGGTGTCTATTAATGAAGTAACACCTGCTAATCAAACAGCATGCAGTATAAAAGTTCTAAAAAAGCGGTTGTTGACAGCAAACCCTCGTGGCGTAAGGGATAGTGACGGTTCGGGTTTCGGTTAATAGATGGGTTAGGGTTTCGGTTCGAGTCTTCGTGGAGCCGATATGTTTTTATATAGTTGAGGGAACCGTACTTGTTCGCCTAAAAGTGCCGCTTCAGTTTGTACCCTAGAAATATAACATCGAGAAAATTGCAATTCACTCTTTTCACCTGGTGGCCATCTTGGATTCAAAGCGAGGCAATCCTTTGTTTTTGCCAGGTCAGCCTCATAGTGAGGGATAGTCAAAATGAGGCTCACCTGGCAAAAACAAAGGATTGCCTCGCTTTGAATCCAAGATGGCCACCAGGTGAAAAGAGTGAATTCGACCTTCTTGCGGATGGAATCTAGCCGCCACCCAGAGAGGGACACCAAGATGGCGGCCGCATACAAATTACAGTAAAATGGTGGTACTTTCATTGACCCACAGCTCCGTTGGGAAATAATCTAATGTTCCTCAGTAAATTTGGTTTATAAGTGTATTTTGGTAGTTCTCCGGGGCCAAAATGCTTTATTTGATTTTATCGATGCAAACCAATTTTGCTATCGCGTGTCACGACGATGAGTTTTTGTGTTGGAGCGGGTATTCGCACCCAGACATCAAATAGGGAGGGTGAGGGAGTAGAGATGAGAGAGGGGGTAAAAATTATCACAGTTGTACATGTAGTTTTGTTTTTCGGTCAGTGTGGGTATTCGCACAGGGAGGGTGGGGGTGAAGGAATAGGGATGAGAGAGAAGGGGTAGAGAGGGTAAAATTGTGTCAGTTGTTGTTTTTGTGTTCAAGTGCCGGTATTGTTTTGTTTTTGTGTTGGAGCGGGTATTCGCACCCAGACATCAAATAGGGAGGGTGAGGGAGTAGCGATGAGAGAGGGGGTAAAAATTATCACAGTTGTACATGTAGTTTTGTTTTTCTGTCAGTGTGGGTATTCGCAGAGGGAGGGTGGGGGTGAAGGAATAGGGATGAGAGAGAAGGGGTAGAGAGGGTAAAATTGTGTCAGTTGTTGTTTTTGTGTTTAAGTGTCGGTATAGTTTGGGTGTCAAGGGGGTGGGTGAAGGGATGGGGGGTGTGTGAAAATATCACAAATAGGGTTCGTTAGGATCTGGTAAATGGTTGTAGGGATATTTGTGGGCATTAGTAATAAAACATCAGACTGGGGTTTTTTGTGTTGGAGCGGGTATTCGCACCCAGACATCAAATAGGGAGGGTGAGGGAGTAGCGATGAGAGAGGGGGTAAAAATTATCGCAGTTGTAAATGTAGTTTTGTTTTTGTGTCAGTTTGGGTATTCGTACAGGAAGGGTGGGGGTGAAGGAATAGGGATGAGAGAAGGGGGTAGAGGGTAACATTGTGACAGTTGTTGTTTTTGTGTTCAAGTGCCGGTATTGTTTTGTTTTTGTGTTAGTGCGGGTTTTTGTGTTGGAGCGGGTATTCGCACCCAGACATCAAATAGGGAGGGTGAGGGTGAGGGAGTAGCGATGAGAGAGGGGGTAAAAATTATCACAGTTGTACATGTAGTTTTGTTTTTGTGTCAGTTTGGGTATTCGCACAGGAAGGTTGGGGGTGAAGGAATAGGGATGAGAGAAGGGGGTAGAGGGTAACATTGTGACAGTTGTTGTTTTTGTGTTCAAGTGCCGGTATTGTTTTGTTTTTGTGTTAGTGCGGGTATTCGCACCCAGACATCAAATAGGGAGGGTGAGGGAGTAGCGATGAGAGAGGGGGTAAAAATTATCACAGTTGTACATGTAGTTTTGTTTTTGTGTCAGTTTGGGTATTCGCACAGGAAGGGTGGGGGTGAAGGAATAGGGATGAGAGAAGGGGGTAGAGGGTAGCATTGTGACAGGTGTTGTTTTTGTGTTCAAGTGCCGGTATTGTTTTGTTTTTGTGTTGGAGCGGGTATTCGCTACCAGACATCAAATAGGGAGGGTGAGGGAGTAGCGATGAGAGAGGGGGTAAAAATTATCACAGTTGTACATGTAGTTTTGTTTTTGTGTCAGTTTGGGTATTCGCACAGGAAGGTTGGGGGTGAAGGAATAGGGATGAGAGAAGGGGGTAGAGGGTAACATTGTGACAGTTGTTGTTTTTGTGTTCAAGTGCCGGTATTGTTTTGTTTTTGTATTGGAGCGGGTATTCGCACCCAGACATCAAATAGGGAGGGTGAGGGAGTAGCGATGAGAGAGGGGGTAAAAATTATCACAGTTGTACATGTAGTTTTGTTTTTGTGTCAGTGTGGGTATTCGCACAGGGAGGGTGGGGGTGAAGGAATAGGGATGAGAGAGAAGGGGTAGAGAGGGTAAAATTGTGTCAGTTGTTGTTTTTGTGTTTAAGTGTCGGTATAGTTTGGGTGTCAAGGGGTGGGTGAAGGGATGGGTGAAGGGATGGGGGGTGTGTGAAAATATCACAAATAGGATTCGGTAGGATCTGGTAAATGGTTGTAGGGATATTTGTGGGTATTAGTAATAAAAAAACAGACTAGGGTCTGATGTGTGTATCTGTGTATACATACGGATGCAAACATATACAGTCACGCTGACATGTGAATTATGTCAAGCCAGCAAAAATAAACATAAATACAAATATATATAAACACACATAGATAAAAAGTGTATACCTGAACGTGAAGATATATACATACACACATGTACATGTAAAAGTATGGATGTGTATCAACACAGATGGTGCTCGGATTGGGGTTTGATGTCTAGGGATCTAGGAGATCTTGGATAGCTTTCCCCGTATTGTGATTAAGTTTTTGTGTTGGAGCGAGTATTCGCACCCAGACATCAAATAGGGAGGGTGAGGGAGTAGGGATGAGAGAGGGGGTAAAAATTATCACAGTTGTACATGTAGTTTTGTTTTTGTGTCAGTTTGGGTATTCGCACAGGAAGGTTGGGGGTGAAGGAATAGGGATGAGAGAAGGGGGTAGAGGGTAACATTGTGACAGTTGTTGTTTTTGTGTTCAAGTGCCGGTATTGTTTTGTTTTTGTGTTAGTGCGGGTATTCGCACCCAGACATCAAATAGGGAGGGTGAGGGAGTAGCGATGAGTGAGGGGGTAAAAATTATCACAGTTGTACATGTAGTTTTGTTTTTGTGTCAGTTTGGGTATTCGCACAGGAAGGGTGGGGGTGAAGGAATAGGGATGAGAGAAGGGGGTAGAGGGTAACATTGTGACAGGTGTTGTTTTTGTGTTCAAGTGCCGGTATTGTTTTGTTTTTGTGTTGGAGCGAGTATTCGCACCCAGACATCAAATAGGGAGGGTGAGGGAGTAGCGATGAGAGAGGGGGTAAAAATTATCACAGTTGTACATGTAGTTTTGTTTTTGTGTCAGTGTGGGTATTCGCACAGGGAGGGTGTGGGTGAAGGAATAGGGATGAGAGAGAAGGGGTGGAGAGGGTAAAATTGTGTCAGTTGTTGTTTTTGTGTGTAAGTGTCGGTATAGTTTGGGTGTCAAGGGGTAGGTGAAGGGATGGGGGGGTGTGTGAAAATATCACAAATAGGATTCGGTAGGATCTGGTAAATGGTTGTAGGGATATTTGTGGGTATTAGTAATAAAAAAACAGACTAGGGTCTGATGTGTGTATCTGTGTATACATACGGATGCAAACATATACAGTCACACTGACATGTGAATTATGTCAAGCCAGCAAAAATAAACATAAATACAAATATATATAAACACACATAGATAAAAAGTGTATACCTGAACGTGAAGATATATACATACACACATGTACATGTAAAAGTATGGATGTGTATCAACATAGATGGTGCTCGGATTGGGGTTTGATGTCTAGGGATCTAGGAGATCTTGGATAGCTTTCCCCGTATTGTGATTAAGTTTTTGTGTTGGAGCGGGTATTCGCACCCAGACATCAAATAGGGAGGGTGAGGGAGTAGGGATGAGAGAGGGGGTAAAAATTATCACAGTTGTACATGTAGTTTTGTTTTTGTGTCAGTTTGGGTATTCGCACAAGAAGGGTGGGGGTGAAGGAATAGGGATGAGAGAAGGGGGTAGAGAGGGTAAATTGTGACAGTTGTTGTTTTTGTGTTCAAGTGCCGGTATTGATATCCGGACGTGAAGCAGGAAGGGTGAGGGAATGGTGATAAGAGAGGAGGGTGGAGGGTAATATTGTTGAAGAAACCATAGGTGGGAAACTATGTGGAAAATTGAGGCATGGTGGAAATTAGGGGATAAGTGGATTGAAAAAATGCAATAAATGATGGTGAAAGTAGTAAAATATGTTTTTGTATAAAGGAAGGAAGACTATCAAGAAGCGGAAGGACTGGATATCCCAGGGCAGGGTGAACACTGGGTACACTGTGTGAATTATGAATAACATAATTGGTAGAGAAAACATGCAGAGTGAGCCTGGACTAAAGGAAAACTCATGAAAATGAGGAAATTGAAGGAGGAGAAGCATGGAAGCAGTGAGCCCGGAGGAGAAATAGATAACTAATTAAATGAAAGCAGTGTATCTTGGTGTTATTGAAAACAGGGTAATAAGTGGAAAAAATGATAAATTAAGATAAAATTTGTAGGTAACACAGAGGAAAAAATGAATAAAGTGACGTTTATGATCAAAGGTAAATGTGTAGTTGGACATAAAAGTGGAAATGTATCCGTAGTATAACAGAAGGGGAGAATAAACCAATGAGGGGTTGCCTAGGCCTGGGGAGAGGAGGAGCTTTGATTGTTGTGGAGGAATGTGGGAATTGAGAAATGCCAAATATACTGAAGGGACGGGCCGGTTACGGGATTGCTCAATATGTAAAGTCGTACTTATGTGGGAGAATATAAGGGAATATATCGGAAGAAAACGGTCGTATAAAACGTAGATGAAAGCGGAATGAAAGGAGTGGGGAAGGCAAACTATGTGTAATTAGATCGGGGTCGTAAAATGACGAAAAATGACGAAGGTGGCTAGCGGTAGATAACAATCCAAGACTGTGAACCGGGAAGGGGGCATGAATATAATATAATAAATAGATACATAAATAAATAGATAACGAAGATATTGATAGCTAAGGGATGGGGACCCTAGTGAGCTCATAGGGGATAGAGCAAGTCCAATGTGAGTCCACCATATCCTGTATAGCAATCTCTTCAGGGGCGGGATGCTATACAGAAAACACTGCAGCTTGGAGGGGAAGCCGAGTAAACTGAGGGAATATGTATAATGAACCGAGGGGAGTAGTAGAGGGGAGGAAGGGGGATGTGTAGAACGGAAAAAGTGCCGTGGAGAGGATTGCTGCAGGGTTTAACGTGTTTCGAAATGCTTATAGACCGGTCTTGAGCATTCTCGCCCGACACGTGATAGAATGGACATTGGACTGCTCGTTCTGACAACTAAGCGCGGGACCAACAAGAAGAAAAACAACAAATATGGTTACCTGGAGGCCGGTAAGGGGCGAAGAGTCCCAGGGATTTGGCCAGTGTTCTGGTGGTTTTTTTTGCCTTGGCGTTATACATATTTGTGTCACTGTCGACGTTGAGCGGAGAAAGGGAAGGAATCTCGCGGTGAGGGCAAATAAAGCTAGCACATATTGATGTGTGATTGGATGTCATATTGTGAGGGTGTGATGGATGTGACAGTTCTCACTTCGTTAAAGACCAGATCGAGAGGGTGCGGGAGCGGAGGCGGGGCACAAAGCGGCAGAACAGTATGCTCCGCTGGCCAAAAGAACGAAGGCTCTGCTATGAAATACAAATTACCGAGGGCTATAACTTTTTAGTGAATAATTTTATAACTTAGTAAACTTAAAGAGAATTACAAATTAGAAATGTTCCTAACATTGGAATAAATAGCACAGTAAACTGACGACAATTAGAGAGCGAGAATCGTGGCTTTGACGAGTAAAAATGAGCTTGATTTTGAATGCTTTTCGTTTCCGTCTTACTATGTTGTTCCTCCGCCATCTTGTTTTCGTTTAATCGAGAGGGACTGGGCTCTCTGGGCTCATTTGGGATACCTGTGTAGGCACTGGACCCTCGAGCATGGGTACTTCCCGCCATTTTCATTAATTCTAAATAGTTTTTGACGTATTTACTTGCTATATATAGAGTTAATTTAATATTGAACAAATTATTTCTGATCAAACGCATTTAATTTTGGAGTTCTTTTTACTTTATTTCGTAAGATATACTTATACCACAGGGGTCCCAAATAACTAAAATGGGTTACCTGTGTAGTACCGGGAAAAAATATCGTCATCCCATGCAGCAACAATTTATAACGTCGTCAATACTGTTGAATAGTTTTTGTTTTAATTTAATTTATATTACTGTATGGCTACAATATCACGTAAGGACGATTTTGTGTACTCTAAAATACTACGAAGGCCGGCAATAGTCCTTTTGATATTCCGTTTAATACAATCTTGTATTCAGTTAATATATTATTAGTTGTGACATTTAGTGCTTGTAACATCCAGGCAGTGCCGTTTCTTGCATCACTGGCTTTCCTCGCATGCTATACTGCAGGCCAACGTCATTCTGAAAAAGAAATACAAAATTCTATAAAGACTATATAAGGGACATGGGGAATTAATTATGGGCATGAAATGTACATACAATAAGGCTGGCTGTAGCAGTTCTCAGAGGGCCACCCAAACAGCAATAACCTGGCCTTGATTTCTTTTTTCCTCACGTGAGACTCTCTAGGTTTGAATTTTCTTGCCTATGACAGGGTACAACCCTACCCTACGCCATTCAGTTAACTTTTTCGAGCATCCGTATTTTGTGGGGTAATCTCCTGCTAAACGTAACGAGTCTACAAATGCAACCAAAGGCGAGAGCTTCTCTGAGAATCTGGCTAAAGATCGTATATGCTGTCTGATCGAACTATTAGCAGAAATAAGTATTAATCGAACATTTCATTTACAAATTAACGCACTGATTTGCAAAATCAGAAATCGCCTTGTTCTGCTGGATGGATTGGCTCTACGAGATTATTTAATAACGGACAGGAGCAATTCTGCCTCTACTACGTACAGTAAGCCCGACACAGCTGTGTTAGATACTTGGGCATGTTGGTCATCCAAGCCCAACGCATTATATTTCACTAGTTTCTCTACAGTCAGTGATTCTCTTTACATCAAGTCAGTTTTATATATTTGTGGCATAGCCGGACACGAAGACCCTTAAAACCACAGTGTGGAAAACAATTCATTGGGAATGTGTTCCCCCAACGTGTACCCCCGACCAATGCAGTGCTGCTATCTTTGGGGTTTTATGGTTCCTCACTTCATTCATTTCACAAAGCAGAATAAAATTAATTTTAGCTCAGTGCAGGGCTGACCATAGACTGAGTCAACCTATCAGTTAACTATGACTTTAATTACCCATACTGCTCTGCATATCTCTCACCAGGCTTCTGTTCCGTGCCAGCAAAATAATAATTGGTGTCAATTTCGTTTCCCAACTGACGTAAATTACATATTAATTTGATACCTGCTAAAGTTTTAACTTCAAAGACTTACAGTGCCATCGTCCTCCATCTCTCCAGGAGAGACCACATTAGTAACCTTTGTGATAAAAATTACGTTTACAACAGTTAGAATTAATAGTAACGAAAGAACGGTATACCCGCAGTGACTGGAGAGGATGGGAGAGGATGAAACTATCGGTGACCAGTTTTTTAAAATGCGATTTCACTTGGCCAATAAGCAAATTGTAATTGCACTGAAAATTTAAGCCCAAGTATCTAACACAGCTGTGTCGGGCTTACGCTCCGCGGCTGTTCTCTCTAGAAAACCTCTGGAACCAGGGTAGGTTTTCCATGCATTCTCTGCTACTAACGGAAGTAATAATGCAGCTCAGGAAATTTAGAAAGAAGAGAGAGAAGTAACATATTGCAAGGTTGAATATTACGTTAACTAAAAGCGAAATAAAGAAGGGAAAGTATTCAACACTGCCGTTCGGTAATAGAGTTGTCTGGGCACGGCGAAGAGTTAGGGTGTCGTTTTGGGGACAAAATAAATTCATAAAAAGGAATACACCGAAAATCCAATCTTGTTTCCATTCTCAAATATCATATATCAAACAATTTATTGAGAAAAGTGTCGTTCCTGATAGCTCCCTGTGATATTCCATATATGGTCAATATATTCCATATTTGGAAAGCAGGAAGGATCGTCGAATACTAGAACACGTTCAGGAAGAGTAGCGAGAGGCAGAAGAGAGGCGGATACAACGTAGTCTACAGGAAGTGCGAATTATTCCCAAGGGACGTACTAAATGTAGCGACTACTTTACATATTTCGAAAGAGGGATAGGTGCATGGAATAAGTTCCATAAAAAAGCGACTTTTTAAATTGAATAGAATGAAAGACTTACCTCATCGTGCGTTTGCGCTATCATCGCGTTACGCAGACCTGGAGTTGTAGCCACATGAAATGACATCACCGTACTCTATCAAAGATATACAAGATCCGCATTTAATACGATGATGTGCTTTCTATAGTAGGGAATAGGTTATATATATACCTAAGTGTCATATTTCCTCTTATCGACGAGCAATATTACCTGGTTTTCATTCCCAACTTGACCCCCAAGAGAATCGTTGATCCCATCGCGAATACCATTGTTTCCATCTTTTGGGCCCTAGTTATTATTATATGAAGTAAAACAAGGTTATCTCAAACAAGAATTTCTGGTATACGCCTTTAAACTCGAAATTTGGAATTCAAATTGCAGAGAAAGTAAGCGAGAATATCAACCTCTTCCTTTACAAATGCTATATTTTTTAAAGTTTATAAGGTTTAACATTAAAAAAGTTACAAAAAGTGACCAGAGGGAATATAGTTGTTCATTAATGACTGCCAATGGTATTTTATGGACTGTTTACGAACTTTGTAGCCCGTACTCTTCAACATCTATGTATCTGTTTTGAATTTCGCGCAAGTAGAAATCAGTAGTCACAGTAGGGAGCACTCAAGCGGAACATCACAGAGATGTTCACTCCACAAAGGCTGAGTGACAACTGAAGGTAACAAACCCCTGGGCTATCCTTTCCATACCGAAACTTCGTGCTTAATGCTAGAAAATTGATAGCCGATATATATTTCGGTGCTCATCCCACTCCATTAAGGTAAGTACAAGGATTGTGTTTGTAAATAAGTAAGTAATAACCAGTCTAGCATGTTTATTTGTATAATTTATATGCCTGATTGCGTGCGGCCTCGTGTTGAATTATACACGAATGAAACAACATTCTTCTATGCACATGTTAAAGGAAAATTATAGCATAAAGATCCCCACTGCTCATCCCAACTCCATTAAACTAGCCTAGTGTTTGTAACTAACTGAATAACGTACCAGTCAAGCACGTTTATTCGTATAATTTATATGCCTGATAATGCATACGGCCACGTGTTCAATTACACATAAATTAAAAATAATACTTCATTTGTCTCCAGAAATCAACCTTTTACATAAAATTGCTGCGTTATCTTTTAAACTGATACAAAAGCTTTTCATCTCCTATATTTCAGGTTGGAAAACATCTTATATGAAGTTCAACAACAACACAGAAACATTATTATCATGAAACTGTATTTCAATGAGGGGAAGCCCCTTCTGCACATGGAGCTTCATGAGAAAGAATGCCATCTTCAAATACCTAACATCAGGTTTCTTGTCAGTTTTCCATCATAAATCCTTACTTCGGTTCTCGAAGCTGGGCCAGCACTCAGAGCTTTAAATAATTAAGAAACATGAACAGTAATTTAAACATTTAAGACGACCTTCCCGTTAAATCGGAGGACTAAGAGCTTGAGCAGAGGTTCGTGTGTTAGGTTACAGAGTTCCTTACGTATATACACTTAGTAAATGAAGTTATATCTTAGGGTGATAAAATGGCACTAGCAGCAACCGCTCAGTTTTCTTGAATATTCCGGGTCTACCTCAAACGAATACTCGAGAATGTTGGCATATGATACTCCGCTTCCAGGTTTACCAGTATAATATTGAAAGCCCCATGCACTATACTAACGACGACTGATGTTCTGAGTAATCCATAGAGATAAGCAAACCAGATAGTAGTACCATGTACTACATGTGCAATCATAAAAGATTAAAAACACATTTTCTTAAATTAATAAGCAATTATAGGCAAGGGAGAATGGCGCATGCTAAAGATATCTTCACCGTATTCTCAATCTACACAGGCGGACGAGTTCAAGCTAAGACAGTTCTAAAAGTTAATCATACTTAAATGTAGCCTGATGGTAAACGTTTCTACTCCTTGAAATTGTACCTATTGCACCGGATATATTGACACTCTTGAAAGTTTATCCGGCTATATTCTTCAAGAGGAACTAGGTTAGTTTTGTCTTTTGATGCTTCAAGAATCTACAAACTGGGGACAAAGTGGAAAGTAAGAGCAATTTCCTCTTAATTCTTTGAATGCATAGTAGCCGTCGGAAACTTGAAAACGTTGCTCTGAACGCCATCTACATAACCGATAACACCGACCTTATTTTACATTATGTACAGTACATTATGATAGATTTAAACTTGTGCTAAAGAGAATACGGTAATTACATCAGTATATCTATTATTTACCAACGTAGTTTACAAGAAGGCCCATGCAGAAACTATGTTGGAAGTTTGAAATACTAAAGGAACGTTTGAATTCACGTAAACAGTACGTTCCTGTGGTTCTTGAAATACGAAATGATATAAACAGTTTTTAAAACTGACACAAGCTTTATACCAAGTTATTTATATACCTTATGCATATAACAAAATTTGCTGAGGTCTACTGAGCTTAATAGGTCAGTCTAGCTTGTTACGTTGAAGGAACGTTTCGTTGTCATATGTTACCTAAGCTCGTCTACAATGTACGTGTCATGAACAGCGATAAACGCTTTTTACAAAAGAATTCCTTGCGTGGAATGAATGCGTTTACATGACCACGATTCGTTTTTTTGTTGTACGTTATTTGTCAAAGGCACTTTATAAAGGCAAGAAGAACATGCAAAATGAATCCACAAGGCAAGAACAAGGTTTTCACATGAGGAGCGAGTAGTTGTTTTCACAATTTGAGGCCACATTCAGTGAATTCAGTGACTAGGGTAATACGGTGAAGTTAGACATCTTTCTAAAGTAGTTCTAAAATTCTCATTTTGGTTTTACATAGCTTTTGGATATTTGATACACTTTATTTCTGTTATTATCTTTGAACAGAAAATTGTTCAGTTGTTTAATGGTTTGACTGGCTCGAAGAAGAAAACTTGCACGTAAGTTTCGGGAACTGTGATTCCGAAACGTATTGACCTTTGAGCTAAGTTAAAATAACTTCCTTCTGCAAATAAAGTTTCAAATGAATTTACCTTTCACAAATCCGCTACTGAATCCAACATATTCATCATATCATTCAATCCACAATCCAAAAGGTCTACGTGTATGGCGCAATGGGTTAGTGCGCGATACATGCGATCCCAAGCATAGGCTTCTTCGCTGATAATTTACAAATGCCTTTTACTCCAGACAATAAAGTTAAATATTTGAAGAGATCGACAATGTAGCATTTACAAAATATGGCAAAGAGATGATTTTTTTCAGTGTAAAACTGAGAACGGTCGAGGTACGAGAGATTGACACGACCATCCACGTGTGCATGGTGTTCATAACTTGAACCGCGCGAATCTGTTCACCGTAACTGAAATCAATAGTATGTGAGAGATAGCAAATTTAACTACAAATTAAAGAAGCAAGCTTTGAAACTAAACGCAAGTTTGGTTATATTTCCGGCCTACCATTTCTGAATCTTGATGACGACTGTTTAGAAGCTTACAGTTATCATTGAGTTCTAAACTGAACACACCCTTCTACACATGAGTAATGATGTTTACGGAATATTGTCCACCGTGTATAGAAACGAGTAGGGGGTTGGAGCGATTTTTGTTTCGCAAAGGCGCTTGGAATCGTAAATATATCAGTTCTCCGGTTTTATTCACATAAGTAGCTCGACCAAACACTTTGTATTACCTCGATACGTTAAACGGGAAAGGAACGAAGGTCGTTTACCAACGTTTTCATATATCAATATGTGCATTTGTTGACAGACATTTATGGAATGATTTTCTCGTAGTGTGCGAGGAGTAAAAGCATGCCATAATAATCTGCCTGCTATAACAAATATTATCGCGAAATAAGCGACGCATGAGTGGATTTCAGTTTATATTTTTTCGATTTCATTTTCTTATTTAGAATCGCCGTTTCAGCATCAGTCTTAGATACTTCCGTCAGACTAAATAATAACCAGAACGTTCGAACAATTTCTTTATTCATTGTACGCTTGTATCATTGGAAATGTGTTTCGATATATAGTTTGAATCTTGTTAATCAACCATGACTGAACTGCATGACCATATTTGTCATGTGATTTTACTGCGGACCAATCGTAACAACGAATGACCATATGATGGCCCCATGGCTAGATTGTACTTTGGAAGGCATGATGAACCCAGGCAATGAACCTATCTTCACGTAGTTTAAGAAGGATTTTACATCATTTAGTAGGAATCTCTATTTAATAAAACTACTTCTTTAAGGACTTTGAACATTCACCGTTCATTTGCCGACTAGTACTTCCAGGTCGTAATTTCGAGAAGAATTGTACATTGTTCCGGTGTTTATCGGTCAAATTAACGGCTCGATCCGAAACTATTTTCAAAAGACGAAAGAAAGAAACAAGGAAGGACACACTACCAAGGTATTTAGATTGTTATTGGTTTCATTCTATCGTCTTCGGCACCAATTGATGGTCAACTGAATCTGCTACATTCAGTACTTTTGCAAAGATTCGTTTGGCTTGACTGGAGTGAACTATCGATCAATCTACCTCGGTATGAGCACTGTTCTTCTATACAAAATTCGCACATCAATGTCCCAAGCTGTGCCATGATGTATGTCGTTTCTTGTAAAACTGAAACGTGTTTGGCGTTTTGTGCAAGATCTGTTGCACAGTCGTCTCGAAATAAGTGATACATGGCCCATGATGGGTGGCTTTCGGATTTTATTTCTCAGCCGCATTTTCTCTTGCTTTAGAGTTACTTTATCAGTCTGAGCCGGATTTCATCCAGACTAATAAACAACCGATCTTTCAGTTAAACATAGAAAATAGGACGATGTAATACATTGAGAACTGAAAAAATAGCGTGAACAACTGAGGAATAAAAGAAGGGCTGTATGATTTATTTCCGTGAAAGTCCGACTTGCTAAAATAATTCGTTTCATTTTCTCAAATTACACGAGCAGTTCTATGCAAGGTACGTTGAATACTGAATTTGTAGTAGTTTTGAAATAAAATTGCTCTAGAGAAAGTAACCTTAACATATTATAGGAACCAGCCCGAATTGGTCATTTAAGATCATACACCATTTCGAAACGATACATGATGTATGTTATTGGTTACTGGTTACGCTGTTTTCTCCGTTTTTAAACTGACAATGAATTGCCAAAACATTGAAGGCTTTCATCAGCGAGTT
This sequence comes from Actinernus sp. WN-2022, assembly GCA_030867875.1. Lineage (NCBI taxonomy): Eukaryota > Metazoa > Cnidaria > Anthozoa > Actiniaria > Actinernidae > Actinernus > Actinernus sp. WN-2022. The sequence continues at coordinate 69,043,024 of JAOWCC010000936.1, forward strand.
CTAGTTCAGACCAAAGTTTCAAACTGATCGACGGTCATGATATTTATAAGTCAATACTACTGCCTGATATCAGTCTAAGTTGTTTCAGACCAATTTTGCATAAAGAACGTTTTTTATCTATAATGGAGCCAACTTTTATTGACTCGATACTGGCAAGGAGCCAAATTGGTTTGCGGCCTGTTTGTATTTTCAGTTGTTAACTGGCCAACCATGAATGAATTGCCGACCATATTTGTGATGTGATTTTACTTCACGTGTGGTTCGCTATCGTTTGATTGGACAATGTATAGTTTGTTTGCTATATAAAAATGACCAATCATACCACTGCGAATGACCATATTTGGCATGCTATTTTACATTCACGCGCCCAGCTCATGAGCAATTTACAATTTCTGCCACGTTGCCACCTTGAATTACAAATAAAAGCATACATTTCAAGAACTTTTATACTAATGCCAATTAAACTTCTACGTAGATTTTGTATGGTTAAATTATCAGCTAAAGTAAGCAATTGGACATAAATCCACTTCAGTTCATGGCGAACAATTTCGTACAGTCAGCGGTTGTCATTGCGGGCGCGTACGTGAAAATCAATTTTTTTAAAGAAAGCCGTTGATGAGTATTTATAGAATGAGGAGTGGTTACATGGACATCGACAGTCAAAATGGCGGACGAGCTGCTGTTTTCAACGTCCTGCGCGAAGGGAAATGTAACAGCTGAACGAGTCGGGTCTGTCCCTTTAAACTTTGTACGTTTGGGAAGGAGAGTTTTGGCGTTAAAATGCAGTTATTTACAGGAAGTTTGGAACCACCACAGCAAGTATTTCAACTCGTTTTTCTGGCGTTAGAATCTACTTTGGTATCTGCAGAACAGATTCAAACTTGTGGACCTCAAACATGAACTACTCGGAAGTCTTTGTAATTGAGCTTTCTGACTGGCCTTTACAGTATTTAACAGAAGATGTATGGCGGCTCTAGCTAATTTGGGTCGTTTTTTAGCAGAGCATCGGGAACCGGTCTAATCATCCACAACTTGTTAGCAATCATAGTCGAGGGCAGGAGCAGGCATGTTAACTGAAATTAAAACTTGTGGACCTCAAGAAATATAAATATTAAAGCAGCAAATTGGAAAATTGCGAAAAGGTAAGCCTTGTCTTCACTGTTTTCACTAATTTTGGAACGACGTGTAATGCATTCTACGCATGCGCGGCGGCCATGATGTACGATATTGTTCGCCATGTAGAGCGTTGTATGACAAGCATTGGATGAACGGCCAGGCATGGGTAGACTGGCTGCATTTTCAAAGACATCAGATGGTGAAACACTTCGTAAAAGCCATCGACACATGTGACATGTTAAACACGAAATAAATAAATAAGGAAGGTCATTCTGCCTCCGTATTTTATATCAATTCCTATTGCTTCATGAATGTTAACATCTTGAGCAACCGTCTGGTTCATTCTTAATTGCTGGACCTGGTTCTTTTTCCAGTGGTAGTCTCGCAAACTCGACTCGCTGTGGTTTGATGTAATAATTTTAAACCTTCGTTCTTGTGTGCTGTTCTTCTAACATTCACATATATGTACATGTACCATATCTATCCGCTTTGAATTCAAAAGGTAAACCGAAAGTCGTTTGCCATAATTATTATGAAAAATCTATCCAGAAATTTATGAGGTATGGACTTCTCAAAACCATTTTCTCATCATGGTTGGAGTTGCATCTTGCTGGCTCTCTGGGCCGGTATATTTCCGAGATAACATCCAGACTAACACCCAATTAAATAACGTCCATTTTCAGTTGGAACTACTCAGTAGAAAAGTCGATCTTTTAAACACAGAAAACAGGATAAAGAATATTCAAGAAAGTGCCATCCAATTTAAAATTGGAAAGAAAACAACGCAAGTAACCTAAGGAATAATAAAGTCTGCATTACTCTTTGCAATCACTTTTTGCCTTCACTTTTTAAAAACAATTGCAACCCATTTCCTCAATGTACATGTACAGGTCACAATTAAAGGTACGTTGAAGAATTTGTAGCAACGTTTTGAAATGAAATTGCTCTACATCAAGAAAGTATAAACCCAGATGAACGCTTCGCTAAATTTGCTTTCCCGAATAACGATTCCGTGACTCTCAGGTCTCAGAAAACTGCAAATGTCTTCGAAAAATATATCCTTTCGGTATAAAAACATTCTTTACAAAAATGCTACCCAGAGTTTAGAAATATACGAGAATACGCTGAGGAGAAGAACGGTTTATCCGACTATAATCTTAGCACAACTTTCCCGAAGTATTTTCAGCTGGAATCAAGGTTCACGCAGATTTAAATAAAGCAGAAAATACATAATTTCAAAACGATACATGATGTATGGCAATCGTTACTGGTTACGCTGTTTCCCTAGTTCTTAACTGACATGATTTGCAAAATCATTGAGCGTTTTCATAAGGTTTTGTTCTGGCAAGATGAATTTCAAAATGGCGAACATGTTTGCCACGTGGCGTCGCTGTGATATGCAGTAACTGCGTTTCTGCTTAACAGCTCAGGCTATACTGTGATCTTTTTCGAACTTTTCGAATTATATTTAAGCAATAAACATATGAAAGTTACCGTGGTAAAAATACGCTAACAGGAGAACATATTTTGTTAGAAATGCCATGCCGCCATTTTGTGATCTATAGCACGATAGCGGATCGGAGGATGGAAAACATTCTACGGTTTCTCCAGAATCTCTGCTCGAATTCCTCGACCCCAAACCCACACACAGCTATTTCTCACGAATGAATGTAACAAATTCTAATGTCTGGGGCTTAGAGTAAGAGAGAACATTTCACACATTTCAGCTTTATAGAGCCGGCAGTAAAGTTGTTTCCATGCAAGACATTCGCCGCTGTGAACCTACGCGGTTACAAAATTCGCTGGCAAACAGTAAGTAAATGAAATTAAGGCATGACCAGAAGACTTACTATTCCTTTAAAGCAAGCGCGATGCCTTCTTGAAGCATGCATCTTTACTGCAACAGCGAAATGTCAAACACTAAAAGATAAGAGGCAGTTCGAGGCCTTGTTTCGCATACGTAACGCTGAGATGATACATTATTCAAAGCATTGAGACTGACAAATCATTGAAATAGCTAGAACTGATTAAACTTACCATTTCTAGTGGAGTCTCTAGGGTTTATTGTTGCTAATTTGGGTTCTTGGCCTTTTTCTTTGGCCTTGGGATGGTTACTCTCCAGATGCACGAAAGACTGTATCGCCCAATACGCATGTTCCTTTCTCTTTGTAAATTTTGGCTTCCAATACTCCTCCATTTCATTCGCCTATCACACCTGGCAGCTGTTATTATTATTACCTGGGATGGCGCGAGCCGAAAAACAGGTTCCCCCACAATAAAGCGCGGGAAAAAACAAGGTGATTTTTTGGTGAGGTACGAGTATTTGTACAAAGTTTTAGAAACTTAGTTCTTAAAACTTTCTTGCTCAGCTTCAACCCTCTTGTAATCAGTGCAATTCACATGACGCAGCTGTAGGCTGTTCACGCGATATTGCTTCAATAGCGAATTCCTGTAATGTTTACATACCTCTAATGTCTGCATTGATCCTCATGCTTCAATTCCAAAGAGACATTTCACTATGTTCTAGACCCTGAGATTCCTTGAAATCAGTATAGCATTTGATTTTACCATCAATGCAATGGCAAGCAAACATAACATCTTTGATTGGCACGTCAGGGGTCCTTGGCCAATGTGTCTGTTTGATCAAAAATATGTACATGGATGTGTTCGTTTCTCGTATAATGCCGTTTATTATTTCATTCCTAGCTCGTTGCTACGGTAGTGTGAGAGAATAACAATATTAAACTTCGATGAAAAATTCCATCCCAGAAGCGTTTTATAACTTTAAGAGAGGCATAAATGAGTCACTGACGTCATATGAAAGTTTTAATGAGGGGATTTGTCCGGACAAGTTTTAGAGTCGTCGCCGATCCAGAAATAACTCCCTTAGCTTCACTCCAATGCTCTTTTATATTTACGAAGGGGCATGTTTATGTGTATGTTTTTGTTTCAATAAAGGGCTTTAGAGCCAGAAAACATATAATCAAATTCTCAGTTGGCCGGAATAAACAGAAGGTATAGTTCTAATGAAAGAAATTACACTGATCCCAAACTGCTTGGGTTTTCTACAGTGAAGTTAATAAGGCCTGCTGCTAATTGGTGCAGCTTTTATGCAGATTATTATAGCTGTCAACACATGTCAAAGGATAATGAAACAATTGACCAATCACTGAAGGGAACTCAAGTGGCGATCACCAATCAAATCGCTTGTTAAGATCATCACAAATTCCCCTACCACTGATCTGCCTTGGCACCGAGGCTAAACCCGGCCAATGTTAAAAAAACCACTGGGATCAGGAGAGGAATCAAGTTACCTTATTATAGGAAATTAACAATGCACTTTATTAACGCGATTTTACAAAATTCGCGTTAATTTAATGTATCTTAATTAATGTCGATGTAAATTTAATGCACGCTATTTTACAACATTGTTATTTTAAAGCACCTTTATTTCATTTCAAAACCTTATTAGTTCATGACTCCTCTATTGGCTCTTCAGAGTCACTATTGCGGTTTGGTTTCCGTCAATCAAACGAGTGAGCAGCTCTTGGTGATTTCACCGTGAGGCTTTGAAAGATCTTTTGAATTGATAGGGTCTAGTTAGGCTTCAAACCCAAATTTTCGGCTTTAAAAAAAACTTAGAAACATCCGTGCACTTGTCTTGGAAGGTTTTATTGACGGAAGCCAAAACGCAGTTTGGCGTTCAGAAATGTAAAGTGCGAGTTTGCAGAATTATGAAAATCGCAGTAAATAAAGCAAGATGCTTATCGAAAAATTCGCGTTAATTTAATGCATGTAAACCTAACTTTTGAAAAATTCGCGTTAATTTAGTGTAACGTTAATTTTTTTCGCGTTGTCAACGTGCATTGTTAATTTCCTATAATAAGGTAAATAAATGTTTTAGTTTTACAATTACTATCGTTGTTTGGTATTATGCTAGCTGCATATTACTCAGAGGCTATTTCAGACATGAAGCTTGCCGGCATACTTTTAAAGGAGCAATGTCAATCAAATTGGACCTTCAAGTTTCTTTAAAATAAACCTACACAACTAACACCCTGTGATAGAAGAGGAATACAATGTGAATGTCCTGATATGTCCTTCAGACATTCTCGAGAGAGGATGACAAAGATTAAAGTGATTACAAAAGCTTATTCTGAAAACTTGATTTCGGTGTACAGTGCACGATTTCAATATGATTTAAATTTCTCTTAAAAGCAGTATTTTTCACCAGTCTAATCTTTGCCACCCTTCATCAAAATTGTCTCCAATTTTCTCCAGTATACCGGTAAAGCATACTCTGCTAATCTGAGTAGTTATTTGTATCTTTCGTCATGAGAAAGTTTATTATTTGGGGGTTGACAGTGCCCCAGGCCAACTATAACAAGTCAGTTTTGGGTCCTCAACTACATGCATGGCGTGCGTTACTGAGTCAAGCATCGACGTCTTTTAATAGTCTACTTCGCTGAAACAATGTTGTGGACTCCAAGAAATCAGCTGGTATATAATCTAGTTTATTCCCAGCTCGAGCTCATGACTATTGTATCCGACAAATAAGTCAGAGCTCGTATAGATCGACAAACGAAAATATTCTGTGGTGTTTGTAATCCCAAACTTTACGGTTATATAAGTTGAATCCTTTTAACGGTTAGTAGCCATTTAAGATAATATAAACATTTTACAGTTTTCAGTTTTTCCAACGGTATACCAGCCCAATACATTCAAATGTAGTGACTCTTAGTGTTTTTGTTGTTAACAAAATCAAAGGTTCCTCTGAGAACAGAAACAACTCAAATCAATAAATCTCTAACCAGCCAGACAAGTGTTTATTTCCTCTCTCTTAAAGCTTGACTAAATTTTCCCACGCTCCCTGCTATAAGACCACCCACGCATAGTGTAGTTTCTAAAGTGACTCTTTCTCTTTCTCACTACAGAAACCTTAGCACCCAGTGTGCATGTGTTTATCAACAATCCTACAAGACTTCATGCGACTTAATTCCTTGAAGTTACCAGACCAAAGACTATATTTTACAACTGAAACATCACCTTTTAGTAGGCCTTTCACCACTTCGTATTTAGCATCTTTGAAAGCTAAGAACCTGCATTACCCGAGGGGCTAAGACGTGAAGCATCAAACAATTACAATATATTTTTAAAAGCATATATATGCGTTCTTAGTCACGCATTTAAATTTTAATTTAGCGTTAATATATTACTTGTATTTTTGAATACTCAATAAAATGTTGGTTTTATGTTTAATCCTATTGTCTCGTATTAAAATTAAATTCAAATAGAGCTGATAGGCTTAAATGTGCTGCTCGAATATTAGTAAAACAATTAAGTACTATATATTTTTTTACTTCCTAAGATTTTAGGAATATTTGTTTCATATAATAAGAAGTTAATCTATAGTAATAATCTACATTGAGTGTTGTGTAACTTTAAAGCAATACTATCTATTTGGCGATCACGGGTGCTTACGATATTTGGAAGAATACAGAGTGTTCGTACATTAGCACTGTCTAAATTGTTGGTATGTTTGCTCCAAAATACATGTATCTGAAGATTTTATCAGACATGTAGAAAGCTAAAGGATTTTATCTGGAATGAAAAAAAATCAAATATCAAACATTAATTGGAGGTTACGAAGTAGGGGGTTTAAAAGTTCCAGATTTGTCATTGTTAGTTCAAGCAAACAGAGTAAAATGGGCCTGCTCTTTGTTAGGTAGTGAGAAAGCTGCATGGAAAGATATTCCGTTCTCCTATTTAGAAAGAATAGTAGGTACGAAGGCCATAAGTGTTAACTTCGATAAGGAGAAAATCTCATTATATATATTCCAGATTTTTATAAATCTATTTTAAAGTGCTGGGCCGAAGTTTGTAAGAAAGATTTAAAAACTATGGATCGGCGTATAACGAAATTTACACGACTTCAATTGATGCCTATTCTAGGTTTTTTTAATACCGTATTCTAAATAATTGTTTATTTCTTAATTATGATTTGTTTCGCTTTTAAATTAGTAGTCAAACTGTTCGTTCTGTTGAGTGTATTGAGTCAAAAAACGTTTAACGCTCTTTTCCTGGCTCCCTCGATCGACATCCTAATATGGAGTGCGCGCGCGTCCGATCCGAAAATGGCGCCAAAAAGTGACGGCCACAGGTATCCCAGCGAAGTCGACGAATCATGCGAAAAGTTGCTCTCTGTCTTGAGGAAAGAATTTTAAAAAGAAATGAGTTTTCTCAAGTTCTACACTTAGTTGGGCGAGCAAGCCATCGAGTTTACGGGCAGCCGAAGTCAAACTGACGACTGAACGAGGTAAGACCAGGTATTCAAACAGAGTTAGAAATGTTGTCCGTGGACTGAAGGTATATAGTGAAGGTGTTTTAGCTTTATATAATAGCTGGTTGTAGTTAGAATTCCTGTCATCGAACATAAATCTCAGAATACGCTTATTTAAGGCTTCTAATTTATCAGTGTTTCAACAACTACAAAAATGCCAAACCATGGAACAATAACGGAAGTGCGGTAGGATAAATTCATTAATACTACAGCCACTATTTCCTTGTTGTCTCGACTCGTTTTCCAGTCCTCCGTAAGTCGCATAAGAGAAGTTTCGCAGCTGTAGTATTTTCTGTACGCAGAAATAAAATCCGATAGTAGTTCTCTATCAGTAGAAATCGTCAAGTTGAGACGCTAATAGTTTTTCAAATATATTATTAAAACACGGAAGGACAGTCACAGGCCTATAATTAACTTTAGACATTTCGTCATCCTTTTTAAATAAAGGCGACACCTGCCCCTTCTTCCAGTGGACTAGATATCGACACTGGCTAATGGCTGTGTTCAGTATGTCTATAAGTGGAGCTGCAATGGCGCAAGCAGAGCTCTTTGTAAGACTTGGAGGTAATGAATCGTGGCCACTGGACTTACGAGAGTTGATATTCTTCAACAGCTCTTCCACTTGAATCTTGTTTGTATACTGAAAACTAAAACAATCAGCCACGTGTCGCGTACCATTTTATTCTAGAATTGCCTTTATGCTTGGATGTGCACTAAAATCAGTTCCAAAATGATCTTCGTTGATTTCACAAACACCGTCCACGATATGAATAAAATAGTCATTAAATATCTCCGATAATTGCTTTTTGTCAGTTATGGCAACATCATACTCTTTAAGAGTTATGTCATTTGCTTGCTTGGTTTTAGAGTGTAGAAAGGAACGATACGCATTCCAGAAATCTCGTGTATTGTCCGCCTCCGCTTTCTTTACGAAGTGGTTCCTGATGGCCTTTCGCCTAATGGAAGTACACTTGTTTCTCTGTGTCCTGTAATCAGCGTAGTTTGCATCATTTCGTTCTTTTATAAATTTCTTCCATAGCTTGTTACGATGGCGAATAGCCTTGCGCCATTTTTCGGTCATATAAGGCACTTGATTCCCACTTACGTGAACTTGTTTAACCGGGGCGTGCTCATCAAGAATGTCAACGAACAATGACTCGAAAACAAAAAGTTTATCATCAACGTCATCAAATACTTGCATTATGTGAAATGGGACGTTATTCAAATCTTGTAAAAACAGGTCCTGTTTAAAGTTTTTTAGACTTCGTAAACAAATCCGGCGAGAGCGTAATCGCGGTGCGGAAACCTGTAATACAGAATACACCAAAGAGTGATCACTTATTTTCACATCCACCACACCTGATGTCAGAATTATTTTCTTGTTGTTTGTCAAGATAAGATCGAGAAGTGTCTCACTCGTTTTGCCCGTTCGGGTGGCTGACGTGATCACATTTTCAAAATCAAAGATCTCTAGCAAATCTGACAGTTGCAACAAGTTGCAACAAGTCACAATTAAAATCTCCAAGAAAAACTACATGACTCGTCTCTGCTATAGCAGCCTCAACTAGTGTAGATAGTTCAGGTGTCCATATTGATTTCGCGATGGAGGGAGGTCTGTATATTCCTATAATCGTGATCCAAGCCTTCGCTAGTTTCACTTTAATAGCTATGGACTCGGTCTTAAAATTCTCACAATCTCCACATGATAGTTGTTTGAATTTCTTGATTCTCGTACAGTACATGTCAGTCCTAACAAACACGATCAGCCCTCCCCCATAAACATTTCTGTCGTTCCTGAATAGGCGAAAACCCTCAATATGAAACTGGCTATTTGGGAAGGTAGAGTCTAACTTGGTTTCTGAGATGACTAGCACGTCCAATCTTCCAGCCAGCAGCCAGCTCTTTATTTCATGAAACTTAAAGCCAGCAATGCTGTTAGCATTAATGTGTCCGATATTGAAATTTGAGCGATGATTTTCCAGCATATTGTCAAAGTCAGACCATATTTCATTATCTGAATCCGTGCTACAATTAGTTCTGTCTTGCTCATTTATAGAATCTTCAAAGAAGCTCTCAGAAAACTGAGGAAGTGAGCATACGGTACAGAGCCAGCCGGCTTGAGAAAGGGAGCGGAGTGCACGTAGATCACTTGTAGACATACCTCTGCACTTGATATGAAACGTTCTATTGCAATGTCCTGTACAATGGACGCCATTTTGATTCTTTCTATATAACAGCTTTACCGCAACCAGCACACAAAACCTTCACAGTTCCTGATTTGTGTGTATCAGGTCCAGGGTTGCTTTCCACATTTCCTGAGAGTTTAAGGAGTGCAAACTGTACTGTAGCAGTGGCGTTGCTGTAATAAGGAACTCTTCTTCCAAAATATCCCTTCGCGCGACATCGTACGTAAGGCTGAGACGGTAATCTTGAAGAAATATATTGATATGACCTTTCAAGGCACCAAATGTCCTTCACGAGGCCTTTATAATTCCATTTCAAATTAAAAGAGTAACATGTTATTGCATAGAAAGTTAATCCTAGGATTAGAATACGGAGCTCACAAAACGTGCCATCCGCCATCTTAAATGGGCTTTCGCCATCCTACTTATCGGTGGGATGACCCAGCAAGCATTTTGTCTTATAAGGCATTCCCTTGTTGCCAAGAATTCTCGGGCAGATGGGTCGTTTCCTCCGGGCTTGGGTTTCATCTTGGGGTACCGTAACTCTTGGTTAAGCACCCTTCTCCTTTTGCCTTATTGCAGCCCAAGAAAAAAAAGGCAAAGGCGGGAACAGCAATTTGATCCAATCACGGCTTGTCAAAATGCCAAACTTCGCAGTATTAAGTGGGTACTCCTGGATGGAACCCCAAGCTCGGAGGAAGTGACAGACCCTGCGTTGTATGGGATTGCAGATTTTGGGAGTAAAGATTTGGGGGTAAGGATTGGGATATATTTGATATTTAGTTGTTGTGGTAGGGTGGTCGCTTTAGGAGGGCTTCCCCTACCGGGTGAGACAGGGAGAACTTCCCCATAACTTAATGCTAATGAGGCAGCAAGAGGGATAATGAACTATTCAAACCTCATTGAATATTCATGACCCCTCGCAATGACGTCATTAGCATTATGTAAGCAACTTAGTGATATGCATTTGTGTCAGTTAAGCTAACAAGTCACGGGGAATACAACTCGCCCCACCCTCCCTCACGTTGCCTCTCTAGCACTTCGTGCTTCTCTCCGTCGTTAACTCGACAGGGAGGACTTCCCCATACCTTAATGCTAATGAGGCAGCAAGAGGGATAATGAACTACAATGTCTAAAGATCAACAGGATTGGAATAACTTTAAGAAAATACGCAATCATGTAAATGACGAGATCAGGAAAGCAAAGAAAGCCTATTACAATAGTGCAAACCATCAATGAAATAACTTCGCGTAAAAACAACGAAGCAGTGATTAATGAAATAGATTGTAAAGGTACAACTTCAAGTGACCCAGTTGAGGTTGCTGAGACATTCAATGAATACTTTGCAGAAATCGGACCGGAACTTGCTAAAGATATAAAAGAAGTTGACGTTTGTTATAAAGACTATCTCAATGAAACTAACAAGCGTTTCTCCCTCGAGACTACTAATCAATCTCAAGTATTTTCACTATTATCCAAACTTTGCAAGTCCAAAGCAACCGGTCTTGATAATATTTCTGCCAAACTTCTCAGGGAATGTCCTGATTTGATATCTGAGTCACTGACTAATATATTTAATAAGTCAATTGAAACAGGTGTGTTTCCCGACGAATGGAAGAACGCTAGAGTCACACCACTTTATAAAAACGCCGGGAAACGCACTGACATGACCAACTACCGGCCTATATCAATTATCACAGTAGTTGCAAAGGTGTTTGAGCGAATCGTTTATGATTAACTGTATAAATAGCTTTCATCCCACCAATCTGGGTTTCGTTCCGTTCACTCCACAGTAACTGCACTACTGGAAGCAACCGATAGTTGGTCACTAAATATTGATCGCGGTACATTAATGCTGTTGTCTTTCTAGACTTAAAAAAGGCCTTTGATACAGTTGACCATACTATTCTTCTATCAAAATTAGAATATTATGGAATAACCGGACCTGCACAGAACTGGTTTAATTCCTATTCAGAAAGTCGAATGCAAACGTGCAAGTCCAAAGCAACCGGTCTTGATAATATTTCTGCCAAACTTCTCAGGGAATGTCCTGATTTGATATCTGAGTCACTGACTAATATATTTAATAAGTCAATTGAAACAGGTGTGTTTCCCGACGAATGGAAGAACGCTAGAGTCACACCACTTTATAAAAACGCCGGGAAACGCACTGACATGACCAACTACCGGCCTATATCAATTATCCCAGTAGTTGCAAAGGTGTTTGAGCGAATCGTTTATGATTAACTGTATAAATAGCTTTCATCCCACCAATCTGGGTTTCGTTCCGTTCACTCCACAGTAACTGCACTACTGGAAGCAACCGATAGTTGGTCACTAAATATTGATCGCGGTACATTAATGCTGTTGTCTTTCTAGACTTAAAAAAGGCCTTTGATACAGTTGACCATACTATTCTTCTATCAAAATTAGAATATTATGGAATAACCGGACCTGCACAGAACTGGTTTAATTCCTATTCAGAAAGTCGAATGCAAACGTGTATCGTTAATATAATAGCTATAAGTCATCTAAGAAAGTTGTTTGGAGTGGCGTGCCTCAAGGTACCATCCTAGGCCCCTTATTATTTCTATTATATATAAATAACCTGCCTAATAGCTTAGTATAATCGCAGCCAAGAATGTATGCAGATGACACTAGCATAACACACGCAAGTCTTACTATTAGATTTTTACTTAGTACAGTCACAAATTTGTAATTATTAATGTAAATTATTATACTTATTCATAATATTGTAAAGCGCATAGAACGGCATCGTATTTGCGCTATAGAAGCTTATTATTATTATTATTATTATTATTATTATTATTATTATTATTATTATTATTATTATTATTATTATTATTATTATTATTACTATAAATAAATGAGCGTATGAGTTTTGATTTGAATAGGATTCATGTTTGGTTGGCTGTCAATAAGCTCACGCTAAACATAACGAAAACCGAATTTTTACTCATTGGCTCAAGACAAAGGTTATCCAATCTCACGGGGAGCCCAAACTTCGTTATTGACGAAGCCTCAGTAAAGCAGGTCTCAGTTTCAAAGTCCATTGGTGTACAAATTGATCAAAACCTAAATTGGGAAAATAATGTTCACATGATATCCCAAAAAATCGCCTCTGGAATAAGTTCCATCAAACGCGTTTGGCACTTTGTTCCTCAAGAGACACTGCTTACCATTTATAATGCGCTAGTACAACCGCACTTTGACTATTGTAGTGTAGTTTGGGGCAACTGTAACAAAGGCCTTTCCCTAAAATTACAAAAATTACAAAATCGCGCGGCACGCATAATAACATTTTCAAGCTATGACGCTAACGCCGATAACCTCTTTCAGTTAATTAACTGGAATAAACTAGACCGACAACGGAAGGTAAGTAAATCGATTTTAATGTAAAAGTGTTACATAATGAAGCTCCTGAATATTTGACCTCGAGGTTTATCAATCGGACTGATGTTGCGTCATACAACTTGAGAAACACAGATGGCAAGCTGGCAGTGCCGCTCCCCCGCACCGACTTTTACAAAAGGAGTTTGAGTTACAGTGGGGCGGTACTGTGGAATAGCATCACTGACAACTTAAATCTCAAATACGCTGCCATGATTTTTCGGGGTGAGCACTCAAAGACACGGCGTCCTTGTAAAGCAGGGAAATTAATTTATTTTTAGTTTTTATCATATTATAGTAGTAGTAGTAATAGTAATTATTATATCAACTATAGTCATTAGTATATTTAGATACCATAGTATATAGGCATTTCCATAATTGTATTTTTATCACTCCTGAAGGACCTACCGTGTATAAATAAAGTTATATTATCTTATTGTCTTCGCCTTGATTTTACTGTTGCTTAGAAAACTCCATGATTTTTCGGGGTGAGCACTCAAAGACACGGCGTCCTTGTAAAGCAGGGAAATTAATTTATTTTTAGTTTTTATCATATTATAGTAGTAGTAGTAATAGTAATTATTATATCAACTATAGTCATTAGTATATTTAGATACCATAGTATATAGGCATTTCCATAATTGTATTTTTATCACTCCTGAAGGACCTACCGTGTATAAATAAAGTTATCTTATCTTATTGTCTTCGCCTTGATTTTACTGTTGCTTAGAAAACTCCAGTAGCCGTTAAACTCTTTAGATTATTGGGGCACATCAAAAGTATCAAGCGCAGTCGTTAGATCCGTGAAACAATTTTTTTTAATGAAATAGTGCTAAATAACATTAAATCCTTAGTTTGTTGTTGTTTATATTAGCGCTAATGATTTACTGTTAACCCAAATTGAGGCATCATGACTTCAAGTCCAAAACTGCATTGGCATAAAGCCCGGTTTCCATATGATCGTAACGATCGGCTGGTAGGGGTGATTTTTAGGGTTTGAAATCGGCGATTTAGTATTTTTAGGGATTTTCCAAGCGAAATCCATTTTCAGGGTGATTTTTAGACCATGAGGTACATTTTAGGGTGGGAAATGTTTCACGGTTTGGTAGTTTTTAGGGTATTTTTCGAGGTTTTCCGACGGTCACCCCTACCTTTTTTTACCATGAAGAAACCCCCGGGGGGTATTTTGCTTAACCCGTAAAATAGTTATTAGACTAATAGACAATATTAGACCCTAATTCCGTTGTTATCTTTTGCTTCTATTTCACAATTAGATACTGACTATTAGATTTTGTTTCACGTGTTAAGTAAAATCACTCTATTTCTGTCACATACAATCCCATTACCAGGCTAAACCCGACTAGCAGGCTAAACTTACTGACCATTTAAAATAAACGTAAAACGTACATTGTCTGGTTAATGTATATTCAGTGGAACACCAAAACAATTATTAACAACGGAGCGATCATTCTCTGGCTTGAAACGTGTTCAGTTTGGGCTTCAGAAAACTGGCTTTATTCTTTACTTTATAAGTAGCTTATTAAGTTTTCCCTTTTGTGCATTTCAACACTTAATTACAAATGATTATCCTAATATAAATAGTCAAAAGTGGAAACTAAACAAATCTAAAATATATTACTACTATAAACTACTTCTAAAACATGGAAGGAATAGAAAACATAATTTACTGCTATCTGCAATGAATTAACATATATGGATTTATAATATAAATCCTAAACTATTTAATGTACAACTGATAATTAACAATGCTCATTGCTGCAATTGCGCAAAAACGGTAACAAGCATGTACTGGCTGAGTTTTGATTTAAAAGCGCGAAAAAAGTTATAAATGTCCGATTTTGTTTACCTGATTTCAGTTTTACCCTGACCCTTATTATCCTAAATTTACGGGAGTACCACTCTCCCTCCCCCCTCAAATAACCCCAAGGCCACTGGAAAAACTGCACCTCTTTCATGGGATGGAAGTTTGAAATTCCATGGTTTGCACACTTCCAATGGATGGGAAATTTGTTGGCAATATCTTGGAAATGTTTTTGAAAACTCTAATTTCCAAGAAATTTCTATCCCATGGAAAAGTTTTCCAGTGGGCTCTCAACTTGAGCCCGCTCGTCCAATCAACCAATGGGAGTACAGTAGTTATTTTGAACTTCGGCTTTGCGCGCGTACGCGTCGACGTCACTGGCACGGTGTTCATCACAGGCCTTTCAGGATTGAAAAAAGTTAAGTTGTGGACAAGGGACTATTAATCGGACTAATAAGTAACTGTGATCGCAATGGAGGATGCAGGTGAAGGAAAAAACATTGGACTTTAGGGTTAACGTGATTTTGTGACAATTGCATGTAAACTAGAAGTAATCATAGATTATCAATGTGCGTTCGATATATTTTTTGTAAGAGAAAGGACTGGGCTTCCTGTGGTAACACAAACGGCTGAAAGATTGCTGCAATGATGTGGATGGTGTAAATGTATATAAACTGCATTCCGGTTCCTAGCATTCACAATACTTAAAGTACACTCCAGTGTAGAACATAAACTATATGTGTGTGTATAAACAATTAACTACATCCTATGCAGTTCCTTCAGAGCATTCAAATTATTTTTCAAGTGAGAACAAGGTTGGCTGCAGAATATTGAGTGCCATTGTTAGTGCAGAATAATTTATGATCAATGTTGGTCGCCGGGTCCTGGCTTTGATCAGCGTTGTTTTAGGTCCCGGTCCGTTAGAAATTCAGTGTAGATTAATATTGGTTAGGGAACACAGCAATGAACTCATGATCAGTACTTTAAATTTCCCTCACCTTGTACTGCCGGTTCATATTCCAGTTCCTTGGCATATCAAAGTGTTGTTATATGATTAACTCTGCCTGAATGTAGTGTTATTTTGTATAACCAAGATATACTCATACATGTGTCACCGACGTGTAGTGACTGTGTTGCAACTCACACAAGATACGGGTGTATCTAGAAAACTCAGACCTAGATTTTTCTTTAGCCAGGTCATCTTACTGTTTGTAGTTTTGGTATCTGTATGCACAGCGAAAAGCACAATCCAATACAGCGAGCAAGCCAACAGAATTCACTCGGTTGTTACTGGATAGTTCAGCACAAATTATGGCCGAGTTGATTTGACTGTTCTCTGTGTTCAACTTCGCTAGTGTCGTCTTCAAGGTGCAGACCGCGCCGACAAAACAGACCATGTAGTTTGCATGGACGTCAGACTTTGTCGAATGCTACACCGGAGGCAGCACACACTTTCCTTAGACTTTGGTAAATCGTACTTGCAAACTTTTTAAACATTATTGCATTGAATTGGGAAAATAAGACACTTACTCGACGTTCACATGGCGGTTTTCATTTGCTCCGAGCATCGTGTAGTTACCAGTTCCCGGCCGAGATAATTTATTCTAAAAACTACAAACACGAATCCTGGGAAAGCACGTGTAGCCCACACAGAACCACAGGGAGTCCACTGCAAGATTAGGATGCATTCTCCTTCGTCGAACGCAATAACAGGAGAAAACTGAGCGCTTGGTTACTTGTTTTACCGTGTTCTAACGGAGTTGAATTTTAAATTTTGAATCGCAAAGAGCGACAAGGGGTTCGGGTCCTGGAATATTCAAATGCTAGTCAGTGATCGGATGATGCAACATAAAACTTGCCTGTGTTTTAGTTAAACGCGTTTACGTATGTGCTAGAGCATTTTTCGGCAAAACCAAAACCAAAGAAAGACGTTTGCATGATCGCGTCGCATACTACAACTACCAGAACTCTTTGCGCTGATTCTTTTGTTCCTTTATTTTTGGACTATAGTCTTGGAATTCTCAAAGGACTGAGTTGATAAATTTGAATGAGAAAGAGAATTTGAAAAGGATTATGGTAGTTGTAGTAAAACTGACGCAATGATGAAAATGTCCTATTACAGAGCCAATCACGACAGTAAGTAAAAACACAATGAGTCAATCACAAAGTAAACAACGAGTCGATCACAAAGTAAACAACGAGTCGATCACAAAGTAAACAACGAGTCGATCACAAAGTAAACAACGAGTCGATCACAAAGTAAACAACGAGTCGATCACAAAGTAAACAACGAGTCGATCACAAAGTAAACAACGAGTCGATCACAAAGTAAACAACGAGTCGATCACAAAGTAAACAACGAGTCGATCACAAAGTAAACAACGAGTCGATCACAAAGTAAACAACGAGTCGATCACAAAGTAAACAACGAGTCGATCACAAAGTAAACAACGAGTCGATCACAAAGTAAACAACGAGTCGATCACAAAGTAAACAACGAGTCGATCACAAAGTAAACAACGAGTCGATCACAAAGTAAACAACGAGTCGATCACAAAGTAAACAACGAGTCGATCACAAAGTAAACAACGAGTCGATCACAAAGTAAACAACGAGTCGATAACAAAGTAAACAACGAGTCGATCACAAAGTAAACAACGAGTCGATCACAAAGTAAACAACGAGTCGATCACAAAGTAAACAACGAGTCGATCACAAAGTAAACAACGAGTCGATCACAAAGTAAACAACGAGTCGATCACAAAGTAAACAACGAGTCGATCACAAAGTAAACAACGAGTCGATAACAAAGTAAACAACGAGTCGATGACAAAGTAAACAATGAGTCGATCACAAAGTAAACAATGAGTCAATCACAAAGTAAACAATGAGTCCATCACTGAAGTAATTCGTGATTGGTTTTACTTGAACCACCAATCACAAGGGAAAGTAAAGGCCATCCATGACGAGCTTAACCCGGTTCAGGAATGCGGGTTCCCCGTCGTTTTCTAACATTGAATACTAGAAATCTCACAGCGGTGTCCGATATGTGAGAAGGAGCTCTGCTTCAAGAGTTAGATCTTTAAGATTCTTTTGGGTGTGAAATAGGTGTCTGGTATACACCTACAGAAAACGTATGGACATCGGATCCTGTAAAATTTCCGTTTAGTTATTAAAGACTAGGACCAAATTGCACGCTAAAAATAAACCACACTAAACACACCGTGGCCTGCGTATAGACGTCTGCCGCACGCAAGTGAAATACATCATTACATGTATTCTAATGCATGTTTGCGCTAAACAACACTTCCAAATAACTTGTTTACTGGCATTCGAAAGTAACAAATAAAGAACACGCCGTGACACTTAATTCTAATCAGAATATTTCATGGAACAAAATTTGCGATAAAAACTTCCAACAGCTTTCGAATTTCGCTAATAAGATTCATGGCATTCTGGTAAATTGAATCCAGCTACGCTGCCAGGACTTCCCGAACTTGAAATCAATCTTATTTTTGTAAACTTAAATGCCGGAGTCGCTAGAACTGAAGAAATTAGTTCTATCCCGGCAACGCTCAGGCAGCGAAAAGCTGCCTTTTTAGCTGTAAGCTATCCAACTCGCTTCAACCCTTCAGCGAAATCAGAGTTAGCAGTAGCGAAGTGCATGTCGGCTTGAGTCGGTCAATCAGTGGCTTGAGCTTGTTCATTTCGTCTTGCAGGTCAAGGTTTTCTGGCGTGGCTGTTTTCAGTCCAAACTTTACGGTTCTAATTCTGTTTTGGCGGGAATTATTACCACCATTTTACGCCACCATTTAGCACTAACAGCTAGCTAGCTTCGCAAAGTCACCAACGTTTAATCCACTGGCTATAAATCCAAATTGTTTGGTCAAAATTTAACTGACTACCCAAGGAAAATCAGAATGATATTACTGGTATTCTACTTCCAGATAACAACAGTTTAAAATGAATTGAATGTAACCCAAGGAAGACAGAATGCGTTCAAAATTATATTACTAGTATTCTACTTCCAGATAACAACAGTTCAAAATGAACTGACTACCCAAGGAAGAGAGAATGCGTTTAAAATGATATTACTGGTATTCTACTTCCAGATAACAACAGTTCAAAATGAACTGACTACCCAAGGAAGACAGAATGTGAATTATATTACTGGTTAGGTATTCTACTTCCAGATAACAACAGTTCAAAATGAACTGACTACCCAAGGAAGGCAGAATGCGTTAAAAATTATATTAGTGATATTCTACTTCCAGATAACAACAGTTCAAAATGAACTGACTACCCAAGGAAGACAGAATGCGTTTAAAATGATATTACTGGTATTCTACTTCCAGATAACAACAGTTTAAAATGAATTGAATGTAACCCAAGGAAGACAAGGCCTACCCCGGGTCCTAAAGTTGCCTTAAGTCGCCTTAGGTTGCCTTAAGTCGCCTTAAGTTGCCTTAAGTCGCCCAAAATTGCCTGAAGTTGCCTTAAATCGCATCAAGTCGCGTTAAGTTTCCACATTTTTTACCTCGATTTTGCTTAAGTCGCCTAAAGTCGCCTTAAGTTACCCAAAATTACGGCAACTTTAGGACCCGGGGTAGGCCTAAGACAGGATGCGTTCAAAATTATATTACTGGTATTCTACTTCCAGATAACAACAGTTCAAAATGAACTGACTACCCAAGGAAGACAGAATGTGAATTATATTACTGGTTAGGTATTCTACTTCCAGATAACAACAGTTCAAAATGAACTGACTACCCAAGGAAGACAGAATGTGAATTATATTACTGGTTAGGTATTCTACTTCCAGATAACAACAGTTCAAAATGAACTGACTACCCAAGGAAGACAGAATGTGAATTATATTACTGGTTAGGTATTCTACTTCCAGATAACAACAGTTCAAAATGAACTGACTACCCAAGGAAGAGAGAATGCGTTTAAAATGATATTACTGGTATTCTACTTCCAGATAACAACAGTTAAAAATGAACTGACTACCCAAGGAAGGCAGAATGCGTTTAAGATTATATTACTGGTATTCTACTTCCAGATAACAACAGTTCAAAATGAACTGACTACCCAAGGAAGGCAGAATGCATTTAAAATTATATTACTGGTATTCTACTTCCAGATAACAACAGTTCAAAATGAACTGACTACCCAAGGAAGGCAGAATGCGTTTAAAATTATATTACTGGTATTATACTTCCAGATAACAACAGTTCAAAATGAACTGACTACCCAAGGAAGACAGAATGCATTTAAAATTATATTACTGGTATTGTACTTCCAGATAACAACAGTTCAAAATGAACTGACTACCCAAGGAAGGCAGAATGCGTTTAAAAGTATATTACTGGTATTCTACTTCCAGATAACAACAGTTCAAAATGAACTGACTACCCAAGGAAGACAGAATGCGATTAAGACATGATATTACTGGTAATCTACTTCCAGATAACAACATATTATTCAATATGAACTGACTACCAAAGGAGCTTACAGAATGAGTTCAGTTATCATTGATATTATTATTGATAATCTATTCGAAGTCAAAAGTAATACGAAAAGTTTTCCATTGAAGAATTAGCTCAGAAACTGGTCTCGAAGACTGCGAATCGTTGGTGTTAGCTCACGATTTCCGGTGTGACTGCCGTCAGAAACTTTTGTTTCGTTGTTCAAGTCATCCGCACAGAGTTTACATCTCGGCTAATATTCGCGCAAAGGAAGGAATTAAGCGAACCTTCCCAGAACAAATACCAATTCAAACGATGTACCTGACCAACCACGTAGTACGTGTTAACGTAGAAGTACTTCGTAGTTCTTGCGGCCAGCCGGAGTCGAAGATCTTTGAAGTCTTGTTCTGGCCTTTTGCCTGCCACAGCTCTAATTGATCTTCATATAAGCAATTTCTTAGCCAGATCAAGGTCGTAGAATTAAAGGGGATACCATCGCCTTTTACTATCGACTGCTGTCCTAAAGACGACTTGACCTTGCGAAGTTGCCCGCCAAAACTTGAAATTCATGCGCCTCAGTTCGGCGGTAAATCGAATATTAACTATTATTCTAATTCTCAGTAGGGAACTACACAAGGCGAACGGTGTCCTGCCGATGACAGATCAGGCGATTTATTTTTCACTGCCATAACACTCTTAAAACAACAAGGTCCGAGTGTTGACGAGATTTGCGGTTTACAAAATGAATTAATCCTGACATCCAGCAGCGCATTCCTGAACCGGGTTAAGCTCGTCATGTGGATAACTCTCGCTGAAACGAAAATCGATGTTTGGTTTTAGTTTAGAACTTGATTGGCTGATAGTTACCAAACATTGTTCAAGGGCACCCAACGAAGTTTTCGGTTAAAAAGCTGTTCGGGAGAGTAAGTTGGCTTGTTTTCTGAAATACTGGCTAGAAAATTTGTTTTCAAATCCCTAGAAAATTATAGAAGAAAGGGAGACTAAAAGGTTTCCCTTAAAATATTTGTACGTCCCATTTCGTCTGATCAATAGAGTCAGAACAACACATTTTTATTCCCTAAGAATTGCCTAAAGGAAAAAAGAATCCCTAAAAAATTCGTAACTCCACAAAACTTTGCAACATGAAGTTACTTGGGCTAGAAAATTGTTGTTTATGTTCTAGACTACTAACAAATTCGTAGGCCGGGAATATTTTGCCATAGTATTTTCGGTTGACGCGATTTCCACCTAGAAAATCCGAACAGCTAATAGGTTTCTAGAATACGTCAAAAGACAGTAGGCGCCTTAAAATGGCTAGATGAGCTGCAGACAACTGGTTTCAAACGAATTTCAAAAAGTACTCGTTGGGTGCCCTTGATTTTTCACAGCCAGTAGAAGCTAAGCAAACGCAAAACCAAAGCAATCACTTATTACTAAAATTCCAATGGAGATCGGCGACGTGGCAACTAGTGCCGAACAAAATTAGATCAAAAGAAGCCGTCTAAGAATCTTTCGGTCTTTCGTAGGAAACAGTCACGTGCTGAATAAACACTTTAATAACGAATGGCCATGGATTGAGCTCGTGAGCTTTACTGGATGGCAAAAAAACTACAAAACGCTATTTTAGAATGATCGACAATCGATTGGAGGTGGTAAATAGCACTTTCAAATATGTAACGGTTATTAGAAAAACCTCCAGTGCCTTTAAATAAATGTAGTCAAAATATTTTTGCCATCCAGTACAACCACGTGATCGTATCCTACCAAAGGCCCATTGCGTAGAGTGCATAAAGCCCAATCCCAATAGAATGATCGAGAGCAATAATGTTTTTTTCTAATAATGTTTATGGGCTCCTGTTGAAGATCAATAACATCAATAAAACATTTGGATGGGTGGAAACGGTTTAAAATTAAAATTAAATGTACTAATCACAATTTATTTTAACTATTTCCTGAAGTTTGTGACACGATATTTTTCGAGTGCTGCAGGTTTTTGCAACATTTTTCTTGTCTTCAGGCGCCGGCCTTCAGGCACTTTAAAGATCACTGTTCGAAAACTATGTCCCACATGGATAAGTGAGAGTCAGTGTTCCAATTGTAACTTTATACTGCGATGTCGAAAGAAAAAAAATACCACACAGACCCAAGTTGAGACCCAGCTCGCCCGAGTAATATTTATTATGATATTTCATACAATTATTATCCTCAACAGAACGAAGCTCTATCTTCTTGTGGTGAACAGTTTTAAACTGAAACACGCTGTTTGGAAGCAGTTAAATTTTAAAGATAAAACTGATTCAATATTCACTAAAAAATATGTGTTTGTAAAAAGCCAATTCAATATTGACTTAAAAAATATATGTTTGTAAAAAGCCAAATTTGTACACATGCACCGATACAGATGCAAGGATTTTTTGCAATCCAGCTCAAATGCATCTTAACACTAAAAACAATGTTTGCTCTCAAACGTTTGTTATGAATACCTAAATCACGGTAATGCTGTGTTTGTTATGGATATCTAAATCTATTGCTGTGTTTGTTTCCTGTAAATTGTACACAGGAAAATCGGTCCATAACTGACATCTAGTGTACAGTTTACAGGAGACATTTGAGAGCAAACATTGTTTTTCAGTGGAGGTTCCCTTTAAGACACTTTAAGCTCCAAGCAAAAAATAATACGTCCACGTATAGAAGTATATATAACAGGTTCGCGAACCATAACTTTCAGTGACACTTTCGACATCGTGAAGCATAGCGTTTCGTTCTTACGACTTATAATAATGTAAAAACAGCATGCATCTAACAGCAACGAATCAAAGGAGCATGTTGGTGATAAGAAAAAAGATAATTAAATAGATTTAGCAGACGACTAAAGCGTTTAATGATGTCATCTGGATATAAAAAAACCTGTTTTGATATACATTTTACCACAATCATTTCCAAAATGTAAAACAAAACATGGTGTATGATGAAACAACAGTTGTACGATCTCGTGCTACAGCGCGAGCTCTCCTTTTACTGGGCAGCGGTCTCTGGTGATAAGCCTTCCTATACTTGTCAATATCAAGAAGTGCTTTGAAGGCCGACGAATCAATAAACCAATCCACGGTCGCCATTACCATTACGATCCAAGGTCGCCATTACTGTTACGATATCTACTTAAGTTAGCGACAGCACCGGTACTGCTGAAGAGCACCTCAAAATTAGTCAAAATCTTAAACTTGAGAGTATCTTGTATGGGAGCAAAGATACAGTCCCGCAAAGTAAGACAATTTTACAGACATTTCTATGCGGGGGTGCAAATTGTTGGATTTGGGGTTCCTGTGGCGGGAGAGAGCAGGGACAAGCTAAGACCTTGTGGTTTTGAAATTCGCCCCCATGACGTCACATCCCATTGTAAGCCGTGAGTTACACTTTTAAAATCAAAGTTTTCGCGTAGATTCTGTTGTAAATGTAGCCTAGCATTGAACCCCTTGTATCTCTACTGCAGAAAAAAACAGCAGAAAAATTACTATGATTTGAGTGAAAAGCTTTCAATTTTAGCTCTCACGCGCTGCTTACACCATAATACACCATAATTTCCGAACAAGTGCGCGCACCCTTCTAGATTCAACCAGAGCCTGCAAGCAGGCTACTCACCCGTGTAAAGATAGCGCGCTTTACTTTACTATATCTTGGCTCCTAGGTGAGGTATAACTTTCAAATTTGGTATTTTGACTAATGTTGAGGTGCCCTATCGCTAATTTAAGTAGATATCGAAATGGCAATAGTCACCTTGGATTGGTCTATTGTAATATTCCACAAACGATAATTGTGGATTTTGGTATTAGACCTTCGAAAAATGCGATTTGGTAAAACGAGGCACAAAAGGTTGTACAAATAATATGTATAACCTTTCTGAAAAGCAACCTTTTTTTCTTATCACCAACAAGACTTTAAAGCTAATAATTAAACTGGTTAACAATAACATTCCAGTGCTTAATGATATAAAACATCTAAATGTTTGATTTAGATATAAAGCCGTGTTCGATTGACTTTAATGAGAAAAAAATATAGAAAGTCTAATTACAAAGCTACAAAGTAGCAATCTCATACACTAATGATTCTAAAATGTATCATATTGGATCATGTAACAGAATGATCAAATATTTCAGCTACTATGGTTCTAGATTAGAACTGTCAATCGAACACGCCTTTATAACAACTATAAATTGTCGACCAATGTAAACAAAAAAGAACGGTTTTATTTTAAACAACAACGTTTACTCTCCCGCGTTTGGTTTACTGTTACTGTTAATTTCAACTGATATTTCTTGTTTTGTCAATGGCGGTAGCAGTGGTCGATGGTAACTTTGTTTTCTCTTCTTCCGCGAGAGATGTGTAGTGTGAAACTTTCATTAATCACAAATCTTGCTGAATCAAAACACTAGGGTGAAACATTAGGTTACGAAAAACAAAAAGCAAGGAAAAGACCGTCCGAAACCAATCGCACATCGCTCAAACGGAACTCAATGTAGAGCAAAAGACCGTGGGGTGGGGTTAATTGGTTAAGCTGTTGGATTCCGATAAACAGTTTTACACGATGATAAAAAACACGGTCATTGTAGAAGCAACACTAGCTTACCCGATAATTTAAAAATCTAACCGGTCGTCACTGAACAAAAGTCCCCTTTTCAGGTCTCGGTGTTTGTCATATAGTGATCACCTTATTCCCTTGCGTTATTTGCTTTACCAGCACCCATACCCAAATGCATACTGGGTAATAGACGCTTTTCAGAAGCGGTCTCCCCTCTGTATCTCTTTTAGATTTTTTTTACAAGTCTGTATGGTTTGTCCTACAACCAAGTGAAGCGCTTTTGGCTCCAACTCATACCTTAACTCGCCAAAAAAACAAAACCTAGTAGGTTTGGCAGGGTAAAAAGGGCAACAATTGTAGAGCCGGATTGTGTTTACATTCAGGAACTTTTCGAATGTGTCAAACGCAGAAACACTCGAGAAAGCTTACTAAAGGAGGCAAAGTAGTCTTCAGCCTTCATCAGATATCAGATGTCCTCTGGCTCTTTTCCAGTGGCTGATTTGAACTAAATTAGAGCTTTTTTGATTCAATATCCTAAAAAAGCAAGCTTTCCAAACCGTAGCCAACACTGCTTGCACCCTCCCGAATGGCATTCTGGGCCGGGGATACTTGAACCCGTGACTACATGGCTAGCTGCCTGAATTTTTCGAATGCCGGGGAAAATTCTTCCTAACTGGTAAGAGTTAAGGAAAAGCGATTTTCAATGTCTATTGTACAGTTATGGCACCATCCAGAACGTGATTGATATGGCACACATGGACCTTCTGGAATCATGCTTGTACATTAGCATAATAATTGAAATGTTTATAAACATCGGACCAAGTGCACGTACAAAATGACCGAAAGCCAAATGTTTTCCCGTTCGGCCCGACCTAACTCAGTCAATAAGTTTTAGATCGCATGACCACTTAGTTTGTTTTAATAATTGAAAAACAACAAACATAAAATAGAGCAGGCCGGAGGGCTTTTCTCGGTCCGCTCACGTCAAATAAGTACGGCCCCCAACACGTGACTGTTGTTAATGGTTTTGAAAGGAAAGGGCCGTACAGATCATATGATAAAGTATATTATCACGACCCCCGTAGTCACGTGATGGGGCCATCCGAATATACTTGGCTGTCCTTTGATTTGTATGGAACTCGCTGCGCTCGGTCCGTACCTCATGACCTCGAGATAAATATTTCCCCGTCCCGCCCTCCCACTCAGTCAATAAGTACATAATATTAATACTATTACTATTATAACAATAGTAAACATTATGTACTGTACTCGGTCCGTACGTCATGACCTTGAGGTAACTATTCCCCCGTCCCGCCCTCCCACCCAGTCAATAAGTACATAATATTAATACTATTATAATAATAATGTACATTATGTACTGTACTCGGTCCGTACGTCATGGCCTTGAGATAACTATTTTCCCGTCCGGCCCTCCCACTCAGTCAATAAGTACATAATATTAATACTATTATAATAATAATGTACATTATGTACTGTACTCGGTCCGTACGTCATGGCCTTGAGATAACTATTTTCTCGTCCGGCCCTCCCACTCAGTCAATAAGTACATAATATTAATACTATTATAATAATAATGTACATTATGTAGTGTACTCGGTCCGTACGTCATGGCCTTGAGATAACTATTTTCCCGTCCGGCCCTCCCACTCAGTCAATAAGTACATAATATTAATACTATTATAATAATAATGTACATTATGTACTGTACTCGGTCCGTACGTCATGGCCTTGAGATAACTATTTTCCCGTCCGGCCCTCCCACTCAGTCAATAAGTACATAATATTAATACTATTACTATTATAATAATAATGAACATTATGTACTGTACTCGGTCCGTACGTCATGGCCTTGAGATAACTATTTTCCCGTCCGGCCCTCCCACTCAGTCAATAAGTACATAATATTAATACTATTATAATAATAATGTACATTATGTACTGTACTCGGTCCGTACGTCATGGCCTTGAGATAACTATTTTCCCGTCCGGCCCTCCCACTCAGTCAATAAGTACATAATATTAATACTATTACTATTATAATAATAATGAACATTATGTACTGTACTCGGTCCGTACGTCATGGCCTTGAGATAACTATTTCCCCGTCCAGCCCTCCCACTCAGTCAATAAGTACATAATATTAATACTATTACTATTATGATAATAATGAACATTATGTACTGTACTCGGTCCGTACGTCATGGCCTTGAGATAACTATTTCCCCGTCCAGCCCTCCCACTCAGTCAATAAGTACATAATACTATTACTATTACTATTATGATAATAATGAACATTATGTACTGTACTCGGTCCGTACGTCATGGCCTTGAGATAACTATTTCCCCGTCCAGCCCTCCCACTCAGTCAATAAGTACATAATATTAATACTATTACTATTACTATTATGATAATAATGAACATTATGTACTGTACTCGGTCCGTACGTCATGGCCTTGAGATAACTATTTTCCCGTCCGGCCCTCCCACTCAGTCAATAAGTACATAATATTAATACTATTACTATTACTATTATGATAATAATGTACATTATGTACTGTACTCGATCCGTACGTCATGACTTTGAGATAAATATTTTCCCGTCAGGCCCTCCCACTCAGTCAATAAGTACCTGGTACTGAATCCTTTTTTGTAACGAACATCTTTCGGTTCGACCACGTACAAAGTTTTTCTTGTGGATCTACTGCATCTCACTCCTCGTAAAACTATTACGCCGTCTACTTTTTAATGATGCTGTTTTCGTATTTTCTTCTATATTTGATTTTCCTATTAAAAAAAATTACATTAACATCCTATCTAATAAGTAAATGCTAAGCATGTTTTTCCTAAAAGAAAGCTGTCAGACCCTATTCGAGAAAGTTAGTCGGTGACTTCAGTTACCAAATTAAGTACACTATAGAAATGGCACTGGAGGTGTGACGTCATTATGACGTCATGGACTGATGAGGAGGAGCATGCCAAACCCACAATTTATATCTAATGTAAGACACGCTCCTAATGACAGCAATCGCTCAATAGACTGCAAATCCAATCTTCAACCCCAACCCGAACCATAAAACTTACCCTAACCACTACGCAAACAAGTTCCTAGGTAGTCGATGAAGTTTTAGGGCTAGGGTTCACAGGTAACAGGAGAAAAAAGGAGAGAAAAATGCGAGGTTTTTCTTGATTCCTAACTCATAACCTCCTGACATCAAAGCCATCGTGATAACCACTATACTAAGCGAACATCCACCCTCGAAGTGTGACAAATTATCAGTTCAATGTTTGATTAGTGCCCAGTCCTTTAGTGGTCAAGTGCAGTTTAGTTATCTGTTGAACGATTCCTGTCCTTAGGAACTTTTTATTATAAGTACTAAATGTGATTATTCACTTCTAACTAATACACAAACATCTAAATAGGTTTGAAAGCACCGCTTGGCATTACTGATTACAAGGCAAAATACAAATGTAAATGCCAGCAGCATACTCTATCTTACCTTTGGCTCTATTCTTCACCATCAGACATGCCACCCTGGATATCACCGCTGTGAACCTAATTCATAAATCGAGTCCAATTTGGAGACTTTTATTTTGGCCCTCTAACTTCGATCGCATTTAACAATAAGTTGATCAGTGGATAGTAGAGCTAAAACTACAGTTTTCCATTGGAACACCATTTATGCATGCGGTGCACATAATACCTTCGTATAGGGTCTGGCCATCATCAATTCCAGTCGGGTTTGTCCACAATAATTTTAATAAACATCGCGTCATCCCGAATATAGGCGTGTCTCTGGAGATCTGCGTGCGAGCAGAGTAAAGGACACCCAGAAGCAATGTTCATCTCCGTTCTTGGTTTCTGGAATGAACTGCTTCCCGGGTCAGGCCTGAATGCATCTATAATGTGCTCTTCATTGTCTTGATCCAGTAACATCAGTGTCACCTTCTGTCTGAATGGCCAGCGGAGTAGCGCGTCGTAGTTTCCGCGCATGAGCACAAAGAACAATGAGATGTGTGTTCCCTTGCCCATTCCATCGCCATTGAGGTAGATGCGTGCGCACATTTTGTAACCGTGAGGTCCTGTGTAGAAACACTGACTATAGAACGACACCAGTCTTCCTGTCTTTGCATCGTTGCGTTTTTGGGCGATGTTCTCGATCTTCCACATCAGAACACCATCAAAGCTGACACCTTCGAGGTCGTTTATCTTCTCCTCAAGATCAGCAATAGCCAGGTTACGCAATCCGACTGCTTGGTCTTGGGATTCCAACCGACGTTCTAGTCTTCGTATGTGTTCCTCAGCCTCTTGTAGTTTCGTGTTGGACCGTTCGAGGTTCCTGCGCAATTCCTCTATGGTCGTATGCACCTCTACAACTAGAACTTCATGATCTGCGCTTTTTGCTTCCGCGTTGTTGACCCGACGTAATATCTCTTGCATTGGAGAACTGTCAAAGTTACCTGTCAGAGTTAGCGACTGTAACTCGGAGTGAAGATTTCCGCTGGCATTTTTCGAGAGGTCTTCGAGTTTTTTTATCCTCGTCTCATGGTCTTTGTGTTTACCGTTAAGAATTCCAAATTCTCTTACAAGACTGTCTATTCCCGAGATGGCCTGGTCACATATCCTCTGCAGTTTAGATACAGTGCCGTTCGGCTGATTCATCAGACGTGGTAGGGTTTCTTCAAGATATCTTGACAAGTCGAGCATCATTACGAGTAGCAAAGACGTGTGTTGGACGACGCTTTCTTCGAGGTGAGTTTTACGGTCCTTAAAATTCATTACCTAGGAAAAATAACATTTAAACTATTATTAACTGCCAAACCACACTCTAGAATTACCTAATTTAGCACACCTAAATGCCAGGCCAGCGTTAATTCTGGACTGAATTTGAACCGAGGATTCGGGTTTACTTTGTCTTCAAAGTCTATATTCTAAAATAGCAAGTGAAACGATACTACTCATTCCTCATCAAACAATTAGTTTTTAAATCCAAATCAGTAGTCCAGGAGTATATAGAACTAAAGATTAACCTCAATCCTGGATTAGCTTAATCGAACTTTGAGGAAGTCTAGTCTGCTGAGCTTTTTCGGCAAAGATCAAAGCGGATTTATGGAAAACTGTGAATTACGTCGATGGTTGAGTCTGTGATGTCCAGAATGCTTTAAAGGGGCACTGTCAATCGAATTGAACCTTCAAGTTTTTTTAAAAAACTCAGTACAAAAATAACATCCAGAGGTAAAAG
Source organism: Actinernus sp. WN-2022 (assembly GCA_030867875.1). NCBI lineage: Eukaryota > Metazoa > Cnidaria > Anthozoa > Actiniaria > Actinernidae > Actinernus > Actinernus sp. WN-2022. Next base: position 69,073,205 of record JAOWCC010000936.1, read on the forward strand.
AGAAATACCATGTGAATGTCCTGATATGCTTTTCAAACCTTTTTCGATAGAAGATGGCAAAGATTAAAGTGGATTACGAAAGTCTATTTTAGAAACAGTGAACCGATTTCAAGTTGCTCTAAATTGCTCTTAAAAGCAGTACTTTTATCCATTTAAATCTTTGCCATTCTTCACCAAAATTTATCCAGTATACCTGGAAAGCACACTCTGCTAATCTGAGTTTTTGTTTTTGTCTTGCGTTTATGTTTATGATATGACGGATGGCAGTGCCCCTCACTTCTTGTGTACGGAGAATTAGAACAGACTGACATGCTCTCCGGTTACGACAAACCACTAACCCTAACCCTACTAACCCTAGTTTCTGGGCATTGTGCCTTGTTGAACGGGCATCCTGTGTCGAGCGTATCACAGGGGCTGGCGCTTGTTGGATCAAGATGCTTTTTGACCTGCATTGTAGAAGAGTAAACGATGCACTATAGTCTAATTCACTAATCTGTCGTTATGATCAGCCCTATCCAATTACTCATGCTCATTTATTAATTAGAACAGTTTTCGATGAGTGTCGAAAGTAATAGGTGATTGCTTTGGTTTTACGTTTGCTTATCTTTTCTATTGGCTGTGAAACATATTTTGTAATTATCAGCCAATCAAGTTCTAGCCAATCAAGTTCGTCACGCAATCAATTTTCGTTTAGGTGAGAGTTATCCACGATTGTGTTTCCTTTTTCTCGTGATTGGTTCAAGGAAAACCAATCACGAATTACTTCAGTTCGTAATTGACTCATTGGTTTTTTAGGCTTGCTTCCGTGATTGGCTCTGTAATTACTTTAGTATGTTGGTTTGACGACACTCTTTCCAAAACTGATCTCAGAAACGTAATAGACCTTTCCCACGCGGCGGCCATCTTGGAATAAACCTATTGTTAATGCTTACCCAGCCTCGGTATCAAACGTGTTTAACCGAGGCTGGGTAAGCATTAACAAAGGTTTATTCCAAGATGGCCGCCGCATGGGAAAGGTCTATACGTAATTACGGCGGTTAGCATACCGCAATCGACTTTCAGTTTATTTTACCAGCGTTTAAATTATCTTCCCCGCCAACGAAGGCCTACACTTGTGTTTACAGCAATTTGTCAATTATATCTGGCAACGGTTGTGCGTTATATTATCAAACTCATTAATAATTCATGAGGAAAAACTAACGAAATCAATATGCGATAAGTGATCCGTGACACAGATTTCGTCCTGATTTGCATAAATTTCTCGTGCAAAAAGGTCGTATCGCCAACACGACTCTATACATCTAGACGTTTGCTAAGTAATAGATAGAGAATGAGTACTGTAGCCTCGCGGTGCTTTATGGGATTTACAAACTCTCGGCTAACCTCGGCTCCGGCTCGAGTTCGTAAATCCCATAAAGCACCGCGGGCTACTCATTCTGTATCTATTACTTCTAAAATCATTAATAAAACATAAGTTTTATATTATTATATTAGTATTTTATTAATCAGTGCTTGCTCCCAAACTGACAGTCGAAAGTGCAATGACACGGAGAGCTCAAACACAAACGGTCTCGAGATCACTGTTATGCCAATGCGACCGGACCATCAATATGGGATACACTTATTTTACTCCATACTCTAACTGCGCATGTTAGTGACGCACGGCATAGCTATAAACAAGAAATTTAATTAATTTCTCAAATAAAAAATATATTTTAGAAGTAACATTTTAGAAGTCAGTTATAAAATTCGTGTCTGTGTTATATCGGAGATACAGATGCGGCTCTGATCTATCTATATCTACCGGTATAATACGGCTGCTCATTTGATAACTATCACTTGCACGTACCTCGGAACGAGGAATCTCTTTGTTACACCTTAGACACGGTACCATGAATCTTGGACATTGGTTCTCTTGATGTTCCTTTAAATAGAAAAAAATATGCTCTGTGTAAACCAAGAATTGCAGACGTCAGAAAGTGGGTACTTGCCTTAAATTTACCACTTAAACGAAACACACTCTAATCACCGGCTATGTAGGCGTAGCGGCGGGCACTTATTTCATTATTCTTGTTCGTTATACATTTCTGCCCTATTCTTGGTTTGCATGTGACGTCAAAAAAAATATTAAAAAATGTAGATTATAAGTTCTACAAAGCTGTTCTTTGTATGTATTGTATACATCGATAATAAAAGTCAGGGTACGTTGATAGGGTGTTTTGTTACGGAGTAAAAAAATATAACAGAATGGCCCAGCGTGATTAACGGAACTAGGCATAAAAATCAAAGTATTTGTGCCAGTTTCTTTTTTTAAATTGATGAATCCTTAAAAGTTGTATTCAAAGGGTTTTGAAGTGAACTGATTCAATGATTTTTATCAGTGGAAATTAAGCTTTAATTGGATCGTCATTTTATGGCTGTCATGCGGTATCCCAAAGACGGACACTTAGCTTCCTGTTTTCTTTAGCCTTATGGTTATTTTAGGGAGCTAGTGCCCTAAATATTTTAACTTATCTTTTAATGAATTTTTGTAAATTTTAATTTTGGGTGCAAATAAAGAAGTTGTTGTTGGACACCAAGATGGCGGCCGCATACAAAGTTAGATCAAATTGCCAACAGCTAGCGTTCCGTTAGGATAGATTTTAATTTTCCAGAATTTGGGTTATAAGTGTATGTTTGCAAGTTTTACAAGGACCAATGCAAACCAATTGTGCAATCGAGGGTCACGACGATGCTGGCACGCCTTAATTGCACGAAAACCACGTATTGGCAATGATGAACAGAATCTATAAGCTTCTGTGTCAAAGGAATTCACCTTTAAACGAGCCACAACAATAGGTTGTTCACAGTAAGAACACAGCTCCTCTCTGTAAAGACACTCGTACTGCAGGTGTTCAGCGAGGCCTGCTCGTGTCACTTGTTTGCCACAATCTTGATGGACACAAGTGACTGGTGTGAAATCACATGATGTTTGATGATTCTGTGAAACAGAAAATCAGAAACAGTCTTACTAGACACTGCTCATTAATTATTCACGAGAACAACTACCAACCAGCGGTCAATCCACCGTAACGAAAAAGATGGCGGCTGTACATTTGACCACAATCCCTTGCGAACCTAAAACACTCAAAATAACACGTGGAAATCCTCTATACTTTTCAATGACAGTGTATTGACAACAGCACTCGTACTGGCTTGAAACATCTCTATAGCGATTTTACATCTCGATTTTATAACGGATTTAAGGATTTTCGCGGGCAAAGGATTGTGGGTAAAAGTACATGCCTACTTTAGAAACGAGTAGGGGGATGGGGCGAGTTCGGTTTCGCAAAGGCGATTGGGATCGTTACTGGGGACAGTTAACAGCGATATATCCCATGTTTCTTCGTATTCTGCAATTAGGGTGTCCCCAGTAACGATCCCAAGCGCGTTTGCAAAATCGAACTCGCGCCATCCTCCTATTCGTTTCTAAAGTGGGCAATTCAATCAAACTTTTACACGTGTCTGGCCATTGTTTAAACAGTAAGAAAATTGGAAATGATAAAAAACCGGATCTCCTCCGGTGTAGGGATCTGATCAGCAATATATATATAAATAGACAAGAAAGGAAAGGCTGATTCAACGGATCTTCTTCGGGGAAAGAGGCTTACAATGTATCTAATAAACTAGAACCTTTACGAAATAATACATGAATTATGAATTGCACAATCTTATGATAAAACACATATAGACCAATGAAAAGAAGGTGGAGAGCGACATATGACAATATGAAACAAAAATAATTTTAAAAAAGTGACGTGATGATGATTGTGAAATACAAGTTAAGTTTCATCACGTTTATATATATTCATACCTAGAGGTTCAAGAGTTTGACCTCTATCGATAAGATACGCTTCTCGCGCTTTGCGTATACTGTCTCGCTGAGAAAAAACAAGTTCTAGTTTAAACGCCCGTTTTATTGAATTGGCTCCTGATCTCAATTTGTACCGCGTGCCGTACTTTGAAACCCCCGCCGAATACTCTAGTTGGACTAGCTATATTTGAGATTCTAACTACTATAGGGACTTTGAAATGTCTAATTCATGTCCATAATAACTGGGAAACTAACATGTCAACAGTAAAGAAGTGAAGTGTTCTGGGAAGACGAAAACCTGCCTACAATGGTTCAAACCAACTTCCTCAAAACCCAGACTCCTAAGTCCTCTCCCTTAGCAACTACACTACTGACTACTACACTCTTGTCGAACTCTCAGGTCCCAAAAAGAATAATAAGCCATGAGCGGGATTACTATGGCTGATTGATTAACATATTCCAATGTATATGAGTTTTGTGCACAGTTACAGTTGAAAAAAGCGAACAAAGAACTATATCAAAGAAGGACGCTGGGTTTCCTAACCGTTTCCCTCTATTAACTATGATTAAGACCAGTTTACGATTCATGTGCAGTTGTACAAATCCTTTGTTTATTTGGTGGGCCACCAGATGTTAGACAATGGTGGCTTGTTTAATTTTAAACCTTAAATATCTAGCATTTTATACGAGAGGCTGATATGCTCGCTTGCTTTCAGCATTAGAATTTAAGATTTCGAGTTCGCTAAGCGTGAAAAGAGGAGGGGCTAACCTATTCATACCGGCTATTCGTCAGTTAAGACCCTGAGTGGTGGCCCAGCCGGGACTTGAACCCACGACTTCCCGCACATCAGACCGAGTACAAGACAATAACATTTCAACTTGCTCGAGTCTTGATCAGGTAAAATTAAAATTTGGTGGACTTGTTGAGTTTTTTTCAACAAAGAAAATTGCGTGGATATGTTAGTCGGGCTTTGTTTGTTTTCTGCAATGTGATTGGTTCTCATTATCCAAGTGGCCTCGCGTCATACTGTAGTTACAGGATTTGATCAGTGATGGTTTCCCGGCAAATCTTTTCACGCTCACATATTACAGACAATTTACATACTTTTTACATAGTTCGTCAACTTGTGTAAATGGTCGGATTATTCCAGAGCCGATTAGTGCTGGATAATTACATGTAGCTTTAACCAAATGAATGATTTTGGTTCTCATGGTAAATGGTTTTATTTTACATCCTAGGATTAAAGTACTAGCCATTTCACATCGAGCAATAATAAATACTTGATGACTGGTTCCGCGGGAAACAGTTGGCGAGACAAAGACGAGAAAAACGCTGAGATTCGAGGAAAACAAAACTCATTGGTTTCGCGAAATTCCCGAGTCCAGTCCGCATTAATTGATTTGTTATATAGTCCAAGAATTAGATTCCATATTGGCGAGAAAAAAGGCAAATCAAAATGTATCGAAAGACTGGCGTAAGCAAAACGCATAACATCACGCTCTGATCACGTGCGCTAGCGGCCAACAATGCATTGTTAACCTCTGACGTAACCCAAACGCACGACATCACGCCACCTTCCGTCACGCTCTAATCACGTGCGATAGCGGCCAACAATGCATTGTTAACCTCTGACGTTACCCAAACGCTCGACATCACGCCACCTTCCATCACGCTCTGATCACATGCGCTAGCGGGTAAAAATGCATTGTTACCCTCGACGCCATAGTTTTCAAAAATGCTGCCCGGTCATCTGGGTGTCAGTTTGTTTGTTACCGGTCATGTGACCCTAATCAAACCAGTGAGAGTGTGCGTTATATCTGGAAAAATCACAACTACGTAACAAAGAGCACTGTTGTAGGGCGCTTTCCATTTACGCGAACTGACTGGTCTGATCGGCCAGTTCTTATATGGAACGCGTCAGTTCTAGGAACTGACTGGACCTTAAAAATGGAACGCGTCAGTTCTGATAACTGGTCCAGTCAGTTCCTTGAACTGACGCGTTCCATATAAGAACTGGCCGATCAGACCAGTCAGTTCTCGTAAATGGAAAGCGCCCTTAATGACTGGCCCCGAGGGAAACAGTGAGTTTTGTTTTCCCGAGACCCTCCATCTCGGAGAACATTGAGGATGTTAACTAGATTACCCGTAATCCTGGATTAGCTTAATCGGGTTTTGAACATCTGGACCTGCAGTGAGATCTCTAACGTCGATCCGCGACTCAAAATTGCAACAAATTGGTGATTTTAGAAAGGTTACACAGGGGACCATTTGCCAATTTACATTTCTTCATGAAAGTCGCATTTACCTTTCTCGATGATAACATATCGTTTCTCTTACCTCTCGATAACGGAGTTCCCCTTTCCATGGACAGCCTAAGTTTTGGTGAATACAACTCAAGATAAGGTTTTGAATCTCCCTGTCCGCAAACCTATCCGGGAAAACCTGTTTATAGCAGAACACAAAGGCTTCAATTGTTGATATAATAGATTTACACTACGTTTCTAAAGAGTAAAATCTAAGCTAAAAAGACTTGAGGGTATTGGCCGTTTTTATACTACAGACGCATATTGCATTTAGACGTATTTGGGCAAAGAAAACTTAGTGCGGTCGCATAATGCGTCTTGTGCCCGTTATATACTAGACGAACTACGAAGACGAACAAAGTTTTCTTTGCCCAAATACGTCTAAACGCATTATGCGTCTGTAGCATAAAAAAAAACGACCATTCCAAAAGATAAAAAATTGTCAAACCAAGAATTATAATTAATTCTGAGGCAAACACTACTTACCTCATTTTGTCTGAGTACTGTTTGACAGACGAAACATTTTGTTGGCCCTTTGCTAAACAAAAAAAATCAAAACGTTTTACATGTAGACATTACAAATGTACATGCAGATTTTCATGTATACGAGAGTTAGCCAAAGGTTACGTGAATGGTACCCTGGGTTCCAGAGGCTCGAAAGAGAGTTAAGAGGGGCCTGGAGAAGAAAGTAATTTGAACGAGCCTCTGGCCTCGCGATACCCTGGGTTCCAGAGGCTCGAAAGAGAGTTAAGAGGGGCCTGGGGAAGAAAGTAATTTGAACGAGCCTCTGGCCTCGCGAGGCACGAATCTCACTTTCAATAGTACAGAATCTGTACTCTTAATTTGATTGGTCAATGACGCTAATAGGGTCGCGATTGGTTGGATTTAGCAAACGGGTTCTCTAGTTTAAAAACCGGTTTTCTCTACTAATAAGAGACAGACAAAATCAAAATGGTGAGCGAAGTCAAAGAAGCAAACTTTATGCGAGAGTGCAGGAATGCAATTCCTTCTGCTTTAAAAGCATTTCCCAACGTCAAGGAATTAGCAGTGCAAAGAAGAAGCTATCATAAGCTTCATAAAGCGAAGAGATGTTCTGGCTGTGCTTCCCACGCGCCAGTCTTGAACAAACTTCTTTGTCGGTTGGCAGAGCTCAATGCCAGATCTTTAAACCTCTGAAGATTACCCATTGACCTCTCCAGCTTCTCCAGCTCTCTCTTACACTTTGAACAGATGATTTTCGAGAGCACATCTTCCTGGACTACGGAAATATTCAAAACACCGGAACTTTACAACTGACTTTAGTCTCTCGCCAAGCTTTTCCTTAACTGACTTCGAGCCTTCCAATATGTTGTCTTCCCCTACCCGAAATTGGAATGTTGATTGAGCAGGTTTGACAAATGTTCTTTAACGAAACGTTGGGAGAACAAGTTAGCCTTTTCACCGGAGTTAGAGCATTTAACATATTCTCTCTGGGATCCATCTGTTTTGACATTTCACCTTCTCGCTTCAGTGCTCCACGTGAAAGTTCGTAATCAAAACAAGGAAACCGGTTTGATGAGGTACTTTAATCCCTCATTAGCATACTCAACATGAAAGTGATATTAGCAGCTCGCGAGCCCAGGGGTTCGTCGCTTCGCTCCTCAAGTTCTCATCGCTTCGCTTCGCTCCTCGAACCCCTGGCAACCAGGGTACGTGAATGGTGTCATAACAGTAAAATAAATGTGTATTATTAACCACGTTTGCTCGGTCCATACCGTAAGTTATGGATCCTCGTCCCCCTCCCCTCCCCTCCCCCCTCTTATATGGCCCTAGCGCGAAAACGATCCATAACTTACGGTAAGGACCGAGCAAACGAGGTTAAGAAGATGTTTATTATATGGTTTCTTCAGTAAATATATATTATTTACTGTCTGGAAGATCGACACGGGAAAGAACATCTGTGCGCGAGATCTTGAATGTACGGACCGAGACCACAGGCCATCTACTGATAATTAACCGTGCCGAAAGGAGAAGCTCTTACGTTATGAAACAAAACCAAAACATAGGCTTCCAATGGAGAACTCGTGGATGGAAGCATTGCATTATATTTTTGGTTAGACCTCTCATCCCTTTGGAGTTTGTATTCCACGGATGTTTGAAAAACAAAATACTTCTAGGTACTGTTTGAAGGCCGGTCAGGTTTCTCGATAAGACAGCAAAAACAAAACCGGGAAAAAGTCGGGTTTAATCAAAGGCACCAACCCCTTGGGCCTGAACCTGTCAATCGCATTTATTGCAAATCCTTTTTACGACGATAGTCGCTTGAAGCTTCGAGATTTGTGCAATTTTCGACCTGTCGAGTAAGTACTTCAAACGTATCAAATTCTACGTTACCATTCACAACGGTCGGAATAAAATATTAACGAGAATATAATTTTCCCATACTTATCAGCTGGTGATCTCTGTCAAAATCGCTCAAATATTAAATATTAAATCTGTAAATACTGGCTGATTATCGACTTTATCGCTTGTGGAGCGCTTTTGGCATGTAGCCGGGTTAACTTTGATATCTATTGTACAATTTACAGGACCCAAACACGGCGATACATTTTACGCATACATATGTAATTAGTAAGAGTTTCATACCGAGAACCGAATGGTATGAAAGTGATTTATATCACATTTGGCGAGGTTTTCTCAAATAGAAGGAGGTTTAAAACTGAGTTATAAACCTCCCTGCAACAGTTATAAACCTCAGATTTATGATTTAATTAGTCTATTGTTCAACGGGTTTATACCAGAGTTTCACCCCCATGAAGAACAAAGAAAACCGTGTCAAGTGTGATATAACATTGTTTTTGAGCCAACGTTCCCTTTAAAATTACCTCTAACGCTTATTTTTTATCATTTACATCGATTCAACGTCAAGTGAATAGTAGAATATTTCTTGATTTTAGTGTTGCGTCTATGAGTTATAAAGGTTTATATTGCGAATATGCTAATGTGTTACGTCAACCAGGGAATGTTCTGTCATTTCATTCTCCTATTTTCTGATTTTTGTTAAATTATTTGGTATAACCACCGATATAAGCTTCAAATGTAACATGGATATTATAACATGTTATTTATCTCTACCAGCATGTTTTTGCATAATTAATTAAGCCTGGGTTGACGTCATATCATTAGCATATTGGAGATATAAACCTCTATAACTCGTACAAGCAACACTCAATCCTAAAAAAATATTCTACTATTCAACTATTCACTAGATGTAGAATCGATACTGATGATAAAACGAGCGTTAGAGGCACTTTAAGTATATAGACCAGTTTACGGTTCATTAGACTTGCCACAAGTCGAACTCGCTGAGTCACTGGGTAAGCGAGCGTGAGAATCGAGTGCGAGGCCTCGTGAGGGGGGCTAAGAAGGACTTTGAGAAAGTCTAACGGTTCATGCGCAGTTGTTCAAGTCTTGTTTCGACTGGTGGGTCACTATTGTCTAACATCTGGTGGCCCGTCAAATAAACAAAGGATTTGTATAACTGCACATGAATCGTAAACTGGTCTATTAGCTATTGCGTACCTTAAGTTTGGAATGCACGGAGAACAGTACCGGTGTCCACAGCCTGTTTGTACTACATTCCTGGCTATCAGCTTGCACTTGGCACACAGATGTTTAGGATCGATATTTTTACGATCTACCTCGGCGATTTGAAAACCATTCATAACAATATCTGAAAAGAAAAAGAAAAAGAAAAAAAAGAGGCTTTTATCTTTATTTACACTTTTCTTATGAATCAAGTTACACACTAAAGTAATAGAAAACATCATGAAAACGATAACATAAAAGCAATGTTGACCATGCGATGACGCAAACGTGGTAAATAAGAGGACCGTACCATAGATGGGTTGCAATCAATCCCCAGAGATTCAAATGACAAAGGGCATGGCGGCCATGTTGGTGTACAGAACAAAAGAAGCTAACGAAGAATCTATTGTTAACTGTATACCAACATGGCCGCCGTGACGTCATGTGCAACCCATCTATTGTAAATACATAGACCCTATGCATAAGTCCTGGTAATTAGCATGTCAGCGAGGCTGGTAGGTCCTCTGGAATGTTGAAATTGAATCGCCCGGGGAGATTGTGAAATGCACCGAACGAATGTTCAGTGAAACAATGCCGTTAATTTGCTATGCGCCTGGCTGATTGTACTACAAAGAAACATTTTTCAACTAAAGAATCATGTTCAACACGTTTCACACCTTCTGCTAGTATTTCAACTTCAACATTCCAGAGGACCTACCGGCCTCTTTTTCGTGTTGTGACCGCGCGAGTTACGCATAGTGTGTATGGGTCTGAAATGAGGAGCATGGCGTTGAGCCCGCGAGTGGAAAGCGATCACTTTTGGAATAACATGAAACTTCAACTAGACTTTCGATAGTGTGTTATACGATAACGTATATTTTCATATTTCGGTTAATATTGTGCTTTCATTTCAAGAGGTCTCGCCAAGTTTCCGCAAAGATCGTATACACGAGGAAAGATCGACGTCCTATAGCTTAGACATGTCTAAGGGCTGCTGCTGCCAGTTTAAAAATTCAACACCAAAATAGATCACACAATAATCTATAATGACTGAAGTAAATGAATTGAGGTATGCAGTCCTCCAATATCACTACAGACTCCTAAAATTAAAATATTTCACTGCAAAGCTTACAGAAACCTTGCATTATTTCCGCATTAAGAGACACATCCAATTACGTATTATTACATGTTAGTTTGTGCAACCTGAAGTTAACGCTATTAATCGTGCTTGATGTTTCGTTTCCAAATCATTTTAATACCCAAACACTCCCCAAAACCCTTAAAACGGACTTTGAAAAAGTCTATACACTTCCGTTAATTCAATCGTTATGTTACTTCCGGGTATAAAATGTGGCTGTCGCCTGTTAAAATCACTGTTACGTATCTCTTACCTCGTTTACAAGCTTGGCGCTACAGATAATAAGAGACATATACTAAAACTGACGGCTTTACAACTGTATTGATCACCACGTGCAAGGCAAGACAAAGTAAAGACGTTAGGTGTGAAGCCATTAATGAATTCGGTAATTCATAAATTCAGTTTTTTAAATGTTATGCGATTACGCATTGGCTATTTAGACAATAGGACATATCAATTATGGTATTGAATACCGCAATACGATAATGTATTTATAATCGATAAAGTAGGAAGTGGTTACCCAATCTCCCGAGCCAGAGGCTCATGTTAAACAAAGCTCGACAACAAAATATAGATAGAAATAAAATAAATACGACAATGGTCTCTGAAATACTTTAAAACGAAAAGACTAATACAGTCGAAGCTCCCGTAAGCGGACACCCTCGGGAATCAGAAAAAGTGTCCGTAACTGGAACTGTCCGCTACGGGGATGTGTAAATACAGAGTTTGACTGCAGGAGAGTTCAAACGGGGTTTTGGAAAGGTGTCCGTAACTGGAGCTGTCCGCTTACGAGAGCTTCGACTGTACATGATTATCTACATGTATACACTAGAATTAATATGATTATAGCTAATACTTTAAACAAGACCCTTTATATATTAAGCAGTCACTTGTATCACTGACACAGACAGTGATGTTTTAATCGTCAGTTCTGTAGCCAACAAACACTATGCTAGTGTCTAGTCTCACAACCGATCACGGACCTCCCCTACCCTGGGGTAAAATATCAAGGTAAAACTACCGTCCATTATGGGACATTTTTCTGGATACTGCGCATGTCCGTGACGTCAGTGCCAAACTCTAATTTTTACGCTTTTCATCCAGATTTCAGAAAATTGTTACATTTTCGTCATTGGACTTACATAAACTAAGATCTGGTTGCAAATGTAGTCATTGTCTCACTTAATTATCTTGTCAATATATACAAATAAGCTACACTTGTTGATATAACTTATTACTTAAACTAACTAGGTATAATATTAGTATCATTATCTCGTATTTCATATCATGTTATATTATCGCCTATAATTATCTTAATCACGACTCATTATCTTCATTTATATTTATTAATATCTTAATTATCATAAAATGTATTGTATCGTACATGTATTTTAGATAGTTTAAGAAGTATCGGTTCATAAGATGTTTACAGGATTCGTGTAGAGATACGAGCCGTAGGCGAGGATCTGTATCTACCGATACAACATAGCCACTCACTCTGTAAACACAACATCTACAACGAAATCACTTTAAAAAGCTTAGAACTGCAATCCTTAAAAAAAATGCCCTCGCTTATTCAATAACGCCTGACAGGAGATAAAAGACAAAGGGGGATTCACCAAACTTAAAGGATTCGGTAAACTGTTACCCTATGATTCACACCATTCTTACGGAGGAGCTGGAACGAATGGAAGCTGAAATAGTTATTTTCTAATGCTAAATACTTTTAACAAATTAATGAGCCTCCATTGATCCAGCTCGTCCGTGAAAATATGAATCTTGCCTATTAAACTGAATTTATCTAAACAATGTTTTGTAAAACTTTCTTTGAATGCTTACATAGATAGCGAAAAATTCAATCAAATTAGAATGGAATGCTTCGATCATAAACAATCAGTTTAGTTCTTATAAACCAAGCGCGAGGTCTGTAAGGGAGAATCTTCACCAACGTCGACCAAGGTCAAGATTTTCCCATACAAACACGGTTAATAATAATAATGGCCATATTTATATAGCGCCATATCACCACAGTTTCATGGCGCTTTACATATCTGTACTGACATATCCCGTCAGTGATTTGTTTCGGACTGCTTATACGGCGCTAATAGCTGCCACGCAGTTTACAATGTTGAGTGTGTTGTTAGTACAATGACAGGCTACTGTACCGGGTGACAATCCCCTGCTCTTTTTCGAGTAGTACAACAGGTTCTTTCACGTCCCCTTCAAATACTAACTAGTATACCTAACAGGTAGTGAATGCTGCTCCGCTCAGTTAAGGAAGTGTATTAGAAGAGAACCTACAGTAGCACTTTGGCAGGAAAAATATATTACTGGGTGATAAAAATGCCAAGGTGTTAGATGAATATATTTTGTAGTTTTGGGGCTATCGTGCGACTGAATCCTGTTTGACGGAGCTGTGGTGTGTAATTCAAAACTGAGTTGTCGCGATTTATTTTCATTTTGTCCCAACATATTAACGATCTCCCGGTAAATTCCCTGAGCCTATCAATTCCCGACATTTTCTTAAGATTCCCGGCACAACGAACTGCTGTTCTCCCCGGTGAAGTTTAAACACCGGAAATCAATGTAATTGTAAATGCTAATTGTATTTCGAACCGGCTGCTTGACGGCAGTTTATCGAAGCCAATAGAAGAAAATTATTTGCTGCTCATCATCTTGATAACAGGAGAGATCTTGCTCTTTGGAAACTGATAGTTCACATTGATTTAGAAAGAGTTCGCCCATACGTCTACACGTCTACAAATTCAAGATTACACAAGGATTGCATACACAGAAATGCATTAAAGAACGGTTGAACGTAGTTAGCTCAAACAATGCAGATTCCACCTCGTGTAATGTCACGTGACGATCAGATCCGTGCAAAGCATTGTTGTAAAAAAAGACAATAGAAGTGAGGCAGAGCAGTTCATTTTGTCTGGTTTAGGCTTTTGACACTGTCACTACTCATGTGATACTTAATGCTTTCAAAGTTGTAAATACTAAGAACGTCGGACATTTGGAAAAATAGCAATTTTACGCTCCTGAGTGAGACAGGAATCTCGGGTTATTTTTTGTTTTCGCGTAAAAAATTTACCGGAAGTGAAATTTTCGAAGCTATCCCACAATGAACTGCATGCTTGGAGAGCTGACTTTTCGGTGTAAAGTTTGATACCAAATATGTGAACCTTCGAGCGATTTTTCTGGGTAAAATCACCCCGAGATTCTCATCGATTCACGAACCGGTAACGACTATGAAGGATAGAGCATCGTGTTGGATTTTAGTTCGGGAGAGGAAGCGGTGCGTACAATTGCAATTTTGGATTACGAACGAGAACCAGGTCTAATATGTGAATCCAGTCCGGCACACTGGTATCTCTATACCAATGTCAACTTTGGGTTTAGCGTGTTTTTGCTTGTCCAGAAGAAGGATTGAGTGGCAACTTTCTTTGTAGTAGAGCAAAGTGGAATTTTAAGGAAAAGTGTAACACAAGCATTTGCGAGGTTGAAGCATTTGATCTAAATTTTTGCAACAATCAGATGATTCTGGCTTGTGTGATGGACTGCTGGACCGGCAAGGTTAAAATATTTATTACGTTCGCTTGTATTTGCAAAATTATGAAGTTGTTCCATACATTCTTTGTAAAATCGCAGACTAGTCATGACCGGAAAAGTTGGCGGTATTTGCTAGCGCCCAGGCTCCAAGAAACACAGCCAAACAATAACGTGTTTATTCAGGCATAGTGGAATGCGTGACGTATGACCATGACATGTTGGTTCTACAAAGCGGAAACTTATTTGTAGCCGAAGGAATGTACAATTCCCTTCTCATCCCAGGTTTCAGAGTTTTAACCAGTAACTTAACACCAACACATGTCTTTTATTGAAGTGTACAGTTTATGCTATATTATGAAAAACTAACGTAACTACAACCCACGATCACATCAGTGAGTACCAAACTGCGAACAGCGTCCCAACATTCCTATTTCCTCGTCCTTGTCCACACCTCGAAGTTTTCGACGCCATTTTGAAAGGTATGCAAGATTTTCTAGCGCGGTTAGTCAGTCCCATACAAACCTTTTGTAATTCGGACACGCTTCGTCAAAGCGCTCTGAAGAAAATTGTAATTACGGCAAGCTGACCTAATAACTCTACAAGAACCGACAACAGAATTAAAGGTAAGTTAAGAACAAATATCATTTGTGAAATTGAAATGAATTTAAACCACATAAAGTTTTATTCCTACACATAATGTTTACTTTAACCCCTATGTTAATATTCACTTCGCTATTTCAATACATTTGTGATCCGTAATTTCTCTTCTTTCCGGGTTCTTTGCAGAGTTCGATCAGAAATCATCTGGCAAAAGTCATCCTTCTGGGTTTAAATTCACACTGAATGATCTTCGTTATTATCTTACCTTTGATTCTGTTGCCGGTTTTTGTATACTTATTAGGTCAGCTTTCCGTAATTACAATTTTCTTCAGAGCGCTTTGACGAAGTGTGTCCGAATTACAAAGGTTTGTATGGGGACTGAGTAACCGCGCTAGAAAATCCTTGCATTCCATTCAAAATGGCGTTGAAAACTTCGAGGTGGTCTATTCTAAGAACTCGGGAACGCGGAAGTTGAAATGGTAAACGGTCACGAGAAACACGTACGTACCGGTACAAGTTGATTAGTTGATCAGTTTAAACACAAGAGAGGAACACGGAATTGTTCGTTAAAGTCAACAAAGCCACCGGGTGTCGACAAACAAGATCAGAATTCCAAGAAAAAGAGGAACTGGATCACAAACAAACAACAAACAGTCCGGTAATCAGAATTCGGAGAAATAGAGGAACTGGGATCACAAACAAACATGAAACAGTCCGGTAAATTATCCAGTTCTGACTTACCGAAAGGCCGGCGCAAGGCGAAAAGATTTTGTCCTGATGTCAGTGAAAGCTATATTTAGTATTCTATAGTTGCACTTTATTTTCTTTGTCACCTGCAAAACTAAAAAAAGAACAGGTTCTGACGACCTCAGGGCAAACGTGTCATATGGAAACCATTCCCCAATATAATACTATATTAATATATTGTTCTTTTAGGCATCAATGAGGTTAACTTTGCTCTTGTAACTGAGTAGTAAAATTACGTGTTCTCGTTTCGTGTTCTCGTTTCATTTTCGATTATTCCTTTCTATTCGAAAAACTCATGATTCCCAGACTCTCGTCTTTCACCAACACATCTGCAGGCCGGAGTGTCTTTAGTTAAACTAGTTAACGATGTCTACGGGATAACGAATTTGTTAATAAAATGTAAGGATAGACCGAGTTAGTTATATCAGGTAACATAATATAATCAACAAAAATATCTGTATTCTGATTGGTCAATAACAAGGCATAAAAGGGTTACAGAGTGCACATGCTCTCAACAAATGTTTGCTCAGTATATTATAAACAAAAAAATACACGAACTGCTCGTGCTATACTTGATTTATGGGCACTGAGTGCTACTCTGAAAGTTCCCAGATTGCACTCATCTAAAGGCTCGTGCATTTCATGATTAGAACTTTCAAGATATCACTCAGTGCCCATAAATCAAGTCAGTATAGCACGGTACGAGCAGTTCATGCGAATGCAAAATAGAAAACTCTTCTTAAAAAAAATATGCAGTACGGACATCCAGTATCTCTATTTGAAGAAAACTTTCATCTAATGATTTGATTTTGGAATAGTTTAAATACTGCTTCTCATTAAGAAATCACTTCTTTGTAACGTTAAGTTTTTGTGGCTCTATTTGTGGTTTTTGTGGGTATTTCATATACTCACACGGGGGTTTCAAAATCCGCGTGATATTTCAAATGCCGAGGGCAGTACGTATACATGCCGAGGGCATTTGAAATTCTCAAGAGGATTTTGAACTCCCCGTAGAATCCGGTAATGAGTATGTAAAACAACTTCTACTACTAATTATGAGATTGGTATCATTAGTTAAGTTAATCTGGCTGGCCCCTGCCTCGAAGCAGAACAACGAAGGCGAAGAATCGAATTTTACGGAAAACTAACATACAGCGAGCCAACAGAGCACATACAGTCAAATTTTACTTTAGTCCGAAGATAACAAATTCTTCAAAAGTAGAGACAATGATCGGGAAACAATCTCCCGAGAAACTTAACTGATTAACAAAGAAAATAATCTCGAAACTTTGAATCCTATGATCCTATGACTGAATCCTATGACTGAAGAACATACCAAACCGATCAGTAACCAAAATCTTCAATGCAGGAGACCTGAAAATTACCAACAAAATCAATCACAAACAACTCCTGATACAGTAACGACTGTACGCTGCACTACAAGGAATGTCTGATGAAAATGATCGTGAGTCCTTTATTGCATTACATGTTCAAATGAGGCACCCGCTGCGGTTTTACTTTCGAAATTCCGTTGTACTAAGAACAGAGGTATAATAGCAATGTAACTATATATAGAGCAGTTTTTGATCGAGTCTCTGAAGTAATAAGTCGGGAATAAGTGATTGCTTTGGTTTCGCGTTTGCTTAGCTTTCGTATTGGCTGTGAAAAATGTTTTGTTAATTATCAGCCAATCAAGTTCTAAACTAAAACCAGCCATTAAACAATCTCGATCGCTCACTTCTCCTTCTACTTCTAATCAGTATTTGAAGGGGACGTGAAAGAACCTGTTGTACTACTCGAAAAAGAGAAGGGGATTGTCGCCCGGTACAGCAGCCTGGCCATTGCACTAACCACACACTCAACATTGTAAACTGCGTGGTTGCCATTGGCGCCGGAGAAGCAGTCCGAAACTGATTCACTGACGGGATATGTCAGTAAAATGTAAAGCGCCATGAGACTGTGGTGATATGGCGCTATATAAATATGGCCTATTATTATATTATTATTATCACTTCGATCGATTGAGACTTTTTGAAGCGATCGGGACGATTATATGAAAACCGAACAGTAAGCCTGTCGCACACTTAAAGTGCACCTAACCCCTTTTGCAATTTTTATACATATGAAACTTTGAAAGGTTTTGAGTACTTCTGCGAATAAATTTTTGGCTTACAGAGAATATTCTATGTTCTAGGCTTGTTTGAAATGGTTAAAATTTGACCTTTCCTGACCCATGACCGCGTAAGAAAAAGCCTGGGTCGATTCTGGATCTTACGTCACCTCATTAATGCATTTTATTCTCCATGGCGCATTTCTATCACAACAACATTGCTATAAAGAGAATTTATACGGTCTGTGAGTTGTTAATAAAGAAAACAGTTATTTTAGACAACATGCTAAACATTTATTCAACTTATTGCAAAGTCGAATGAATTAGATGACGTAAGATCCAGAATCGACCCAGGCTTTTTCTTACGCGGTCATGGGTCAGGAAAGGTCAAATTTTCACCATTTCAAACAAGCCTAGAACATAAAGTATTCTTTGTAAGCCAAAAATTTCTTCGCAGAAGTACTCAAAACCTTTCAAAGATTCATATATATAAAAATCGCAAAAGGGGTTAGGTTCACTTTAAAATAAATGCAAGCGCAAGAAAGGAAAACAATAGGTGTTAATGATTCTTCATATAATCGGGCGCTCGCGCCCAATATTACGAAGTCAAATATTTTAGGTCGGAAAATCATTGATTTGTCCAATGTTTGTTGTTCATTGTTCAATCTGATCAAAATTTGAAATAGGAGACTAGTTCACCAATGGACAAAAGGATTTCCTGTTCAGAAAGCAATAACCAAATGATAGGCCATATTTATATAGCGCCATATACCACAGTCTCATGGCGCTTTACATTTTACTGACATATCCCGTCAGTGGATTATTCAGACTGCTATAGACCCATTCGAAAAATGGCGTCCAATTTAAAAAGCTATTGTCCTGGTAACGTGAACACGAGGCTAATCAGTACTAAACAATAGTTAATTAAATTGGACGCCATTTTTCGAATGGGTCTATTACGGCGCTAATGGCTGCCACGCAGTTTACAATGTTGAGTGTGTGGTTAGTGCAATGGCCAGGCTGCTGTACCAGGTGAAAATCGCCTTCTATTTTTCGAGTAGTACAGCAGGTTTTTTTACGTCCCCTTCAAATACTGATTAGAAGTTACCGTAGAAGGCCATGGGGCCGGGATTCGAACTCCCGACCTCCCACACTCTAGACCGTGCTTTACCCTCTGAATTTCTAACGAGACCTGAAACAACCATGGGGGCTGATCAAAGCCAGGTCCCAGCTAATCCACAGATTGATTAGACCATTTTCTCAAGTATGCGCACGCAACAGGCTTGACGGGCCGGTAAATACTTCACGTGGGAATCACGTAGTGGTTTCCTATAACCCTCCCTATTATTTCAACCAATACTAAATCCAAGCTTTTTTGCTCTGACGAAGGGCTAACGCTCGAAACGTCAGCTGCTACTCGCTTTCCACGGCGGTCAGCATACCTCGATTTGGCGGGCCAATATTGCGTGCGCATACCTGAGAAAATGTCTATTGGAATTTAGCGTGTTGGTTTTTGCGGTGGTTTTTACCAACTGAGCTAGCTAACCAGTGAGGCGCTTATATTGCTCGAATTTCCGATGCCGCGAGACTTGTTGTCGCACGAGAGGCGGCATTCCGACCAAATTTTTTGTTTTGATTAAAGTTTCTCGCTATGATCCATGGAATTTACGTAAAGCGGCTCCGAGCACGGAAACGATGCTTTAACATTACGGATACGTTCAAAACGTCATGCTCCCATGATGGCTTACCGCACACCGTGGCGTTAAGATAAGACGATTAGTAGTTTCAACTGAGCACGCTCTCAATGGTGGGAAGAGCTCAGAGTTGGTCTACCGTATACCTGTACCAACTCGAAGCCGAAAAGATGCATATTGTGACGTCACTGCTTCGGTTTAGCCCCATGCTGACAACCGGCTGGCCAAAACCTCTTGAAACCGAAAGGTCTATGCTAGAATTTGAGAGGTCTATGGAATATACGTGTCAAACCAAAGTCGAAATTTTCTGCTGTAGGTACTTTACGTAGGTAAATCACATAAACCGACTCAAAAATACACATATTTCCCTTTGTGAGAGTTAACCCCAAAGGTTTTGCCAGACTTCTTACTGAGTCAAAACAGCCGCCATTTTGGAAAACACGACTGAGTATAATCCACACAGCGGTCAAACGTCTGCGCATGCGTCAAAAGTCTTGCAACAACAACCTATTCCAAAACAAATTCAAAGCGGCCGTCACTGTTCACAAACCCGCTTTCAAACCTTGAGAACTTCTTTGGTAAATTACGAAACAATTTGGTAAACTCACAGTTTGAAGTTTGTTCAATTTCCCGTCGACTGTGAAAATAAAAAGCTTAACTTTTACGTATTTTTCTTAACTTTTGGGGGTAGAAGTTCACTGTAATATGTTTTAAGGTAAATTTTGCGCGGGAAATTCGCGCGGCCGCCCACGCGCAGACGTTTGACCGCTGTGTGAGTATACTCCTGGGGACGAGGTTATGCTGACCCTTGAGCCCGCAATCAACGATCATCGGCTCATGTTAGGAGTTTCAGGAGAATCTTCATCATTAATTCACAAAGCCGTTTAATAGCGATATGCATTTCATCCAGGATTTGTTTTACCAGTAGGGCATACACGAATGGAGCCCGTTCAAAATAGCACGTACGCTTATATGCTCATTAAGAATCGAATATTGGGCTATCCAGTTTGCATTTCACATTCCTATTATTAGTATGTTTTACGCGCATATGACTATAACTGAAACTGTTCGGAGAACGTGTTCCCCCTGTGTGGGAGGGGGGGGATACTCCATATATATTAGGTATGTGCCGCGGTATGGTTTTCGAGGTGTCGAATCCTTAAATAGTGTCTCATATTCTGTATTATCATCCTTAAATAAAATATCCGATCCTTAAATAGGGTACGGTTTTTGTTGTTCCCCTAAGTAAACTCTTGATATGCAATATCGTGCATTTGCTCAACGACCGCTAAACGTAAAAAAAAACTTTCAATAAACGTAAAGCATTACACAGTTTGAGAGAAATAAAACCAATCTGTTCAATGAATTCTGAGTATTCACTTGTCCCTTAAATAGGGTCTCATATTTTAGTTTCAAGCCTAGATAATACCCATTTTACGATTTTTCGATATCTCCGCGGTACATACATACATGGGTTTTATTTGGATCGTGTACAAACGCTGTACATTGATTGTTTGTTCCAAATAACGTTAGTGTTACCATAATTTAAAAAGATAATTTTACAATAATTAACATTTGACTTTATAACAGTAGTTTTACAAATTCTATCAGATAACTACATATTAAATTATATTATCGGACGTCTCCTCTCTTTTAAAAAAAAATCGTAAATATATTTAGCTGATGCCTTTTGGAGTATTTTTTTGTGGGTTTATCAGTGCGAGAAACAATTGTTTTTTTGGCAAATCCTAAAGGGCTATGTCATGGTACTGCGGATGTATCGAGTAATCGCTCGGTTGATGGCTGTTAATTAGATACAAACAGTTAAATTTCCCTCCATCAATGCTTGATTGAATGGATTTTCAATATTTTCCCTGGAGACTGTTTATATACACTGTTTGTTAGTCATTTTTGCATATTTGCTTTGATTTTAAGCATCCCACATGGCCGAGAACTTCGTTAGTTCATATCAAAATCGGTGGAAATTGCTGTTTCCGGCCCGGAACGCATTACCGTGACACAGCCCCTTTAACTGTTGAAAATAAATGTTCTCTTAGCTTATTATAAATTGGGCATTTAATCAAGAAGTGCATTTCGTCTTCGATATCTTTTTGACATTTTAAACAGATTTGTTCTTCCGGTTTTTTGTATGGCCTTACGTGTCTGCCTTTTTCTATTGCTAGGTTGTGATTACTAATTCTTAGTTAGGGCCGTTCTGTGTTTCAGATTTTTAACTTCTGTGAGGTAATGCACATATGTATATGTTGTTTTAAATAAGCGGTATGTCCCCGTCCTCTCTCTCCCCCCCCCCCCCCCCCCCCCCGGATGTGTTCAAACCTCAAAAGACCGCGCTCAGCCGTTAATCAACTCTCGACCTACAGTGTTTACTTTAAGTTTCAAATGACTTGAATTTTAATATATTCTTTAGCATGCACTTGACTAATTTTTCAGGTTATACAATTGAAATTAAACGGATTTAGCCAGCCAGTTTAGAAACACAGCCGTATGGACCTCAGACACACCAACGAATTCGAAGATTACCCGGCAGTTTTGTTTATATTTCTAGAATTATACCTAGATGGAAACATTTGAAGGAATATATTCGAATTTAATGTTAGTATAGTTAGACTCCTGGTCACGTAATTTCGCAGTAAGTCTTGGCACGATTCAACCGCAATAAATAGTGACAAATAACGGTTTACATTCCTTCAGGAAATATAATGTGACTGGTGTTACGGACTAACATCACTATGGTGATAAACTAATTCTAGAAGTTTCCGGCGCAAAATTTTGAAACTTTTGAAACTTCCAAAACTAAAACACACACAAAAACCAAAACCTATTGCTAACACACAAGAAGTACTGATAAAATAATACGAACATACTTTTCGAATAACGCTATAGGTAAGGACCACGCACCTTACACGGTCGAATCCGGCTGGAAGCCTCCACTCTTAACGTTAACACTCTTAAAAGATCCGGTAACGGCTCCCTGTATCTCGGCATACGCATATATAAAATAAACTTAAAACAACAACAACAACAATTGGCCTTAGTAACCGCGGGTAGGCAGGCACATACGCGGACTTGTATTCTGATTGGACCCATTATATTGTAGCTCTAAATGTACTCTACGAGCTCTACTGCTCGTTCTAAAGGTTAGGGTGTTTTGTACCGGAAGCAGTTGGGGTAATGTCACTTCAGTGAATCGTTTCAGATTTGCATAGCATCATAGATGCAGAAGTGTTTTGTTTGATATATGTCCAATACCAGCCGAAACCATGCGACTTTCACGCTAGTCATTGTACACTGTCACAAGACTAGTGCCTTTCGAGTAAAACTTGAAGAAAAGAAGCAATCGCGAGTACAGGTATGGTATGTATTGGAAATGATGAGTCAACCTGCTCATTCGTGGTTAACAGACCATTCCACGGTTTTTTTTGAACTTTTGATATATACGTATAACAGCAAAACCGTCGATACTGCTGAAAAGAGTACCTCGAAGTTAGTCAAAATCCCAAATTTGAGGGGTATATCTTGAATAGGAGCATATGCCCGCAAACTCGGAAACCTTTACAGACGTTACTAATAATATCAAAAAGCAAACAAAACAAACAAAACAGAAAATCTGCACAAACTAAATTCGTATGAATATTAAATAACAGACAAGAGAAAAGCCTTCATCAAAAGAAAAAGCGAATAAACATTTTACGCTCGTCGTGTTCCAGTGTAAATTTATATGTACGAGTTTTTAACGTGTTCTGACATGTTTGATCGTGATTGGTGGACGTTGAAGAGAGTTGGGGGAATCCCCAAATACAAGTATATGCATATATATATATGATGTAATCGCTTCTAGGTTTTTCTCGACGCCGCGATGTGAACAACATGTGAATAAGGTATGGCTATAGCCTCCTCCGCAGGCATCTCTATTTTTTGAAGAAATCAGATTATGGGCTCACCCAATTCACGATTTTTAAATCTGATTTCTTCGAAAATTAGAGATGTCTGCGGAGGAGGCTAGTATGGCTATGGAAGTCTAAAAAAATCTTATGCTAGATGACTTGATTACTTCAGCATGTAAATTTCGTTCTTGAAAGCGGATTTTTATCATCATCTTTGGCATGTGTTATCCAAGTTCTTCTTTATCGTCTGAGCGTACAGACTAGTCGTTGTATAGTAAGTGAATTTTGAGATATTGGAAGATATATAGTTGAAGACGGAATCAAAATCTGACGTTTCTGCTTTGTCAATGTGTACAGTGCGGCGATTGGACTGTTCACTTTGTTTAAAATTGTTTTCAGTAATCGTTCACGTCATGTACGTGGGAGAAAAATCCTCAACGCCAAATGTAAAAGATCAAATATTTCATCATCCAGAATTGCTTAAAAGGGAAATACGATAAATTACACTTGTGTATCATGGACAAGTATAAATTTAAATTTGATAAAATCTATTTCCTAAGCGACTAAGTGGCTATTTTTTAACATCACTGGTATATTAATAATTTAATACGGTTGCAAAATTTATAGAATCAATGGCAAGAGAACACACAGAACACATACCGGGTGGAATTTAAATAACTATATGTTATTACCAAAAATTATCGAACGGATTTATCATGAACTATGAAGGTAAGAGGTAAACATGAACCTCGTGCCAGTCTTGGGGGACTACATCTAAAGTCAACCTAGGGGCATCGCAAAGCACCACTGGCCACTCGAACAGTGGGGGAGGCTACAATTAAATTGAGATTTGACTGTCTAACCTACGAATTAACCAAGGGGACGCAAGATCATACATTTTCAAAGTCATACCTAATTTACTTTTTGCTCGTCTTCTCCTTCAACTTGAACTACAATATTAAAATTCAGAACGGAACACGTCGATGAACCACGAAACCGGTACGCCTACGAAACCTTTTTCTATTGGACCTTTCAAGCAAAGCTTTCCATTCGACCAAAACGACAGGTTACAAGTTTCGAAAATTTCGAATGTCGAATGGAACGGAATTTTTCGAATTAGAAAAACCGTTCGGAAAAAAATACGCGATCACGCGGTTATTAGTAGCCTCGATTTCAATTCTCAAAACTGGCAAATCACGGCAAATCTAAACCGGAAATTTCCTCGCGAGGTAGTCCACAATTTCCGAAACTTCGAACCGGAAATTTTACTGTTCCATTTGATTTCTGACCCAGAATTTTTTTTTTGTTGTTGAATGGAAAGCGCCCCATATCTACTTTTTTTCTATAATTACCATGGGATATTGGCTTCGGTGAAAATATCACAAACCCCCTCGCTTATCTTTCACAATGGCGAGGTTTTCTCATTGTACGCAATAATAATCTCTTTTCGTAAATCGTTAGTAAGCATTGTAGTGAGTTGTTGGATAAAATTACCGTTCACAAGGCTTTTCATTGTTATTTTTTCTCTCGGTCTTTGCAACGAATGTAGCGGAGGCTAGAAACCAAGAGAGTTAAAGTGAAACATGCCGTTTCTTTTTCAATCCCAGAGACTAGAGCCAAACGCAAAGAATACTGATGTTCAAAGTACAAAACAACTCTGCACCTAAGTCTCTCACAGATCTGTGCATTACCATAGATAAATACAACCATACAATCTCAAAGCTAAGGTTCCTACCCATCTATCTACAAGTCTACATGTATCTATCTTTCTATCTAATCTTCTCCCTAACTTCTCCTTTCGTAAAGATTAAGCAGTACTAAATACTAGGGAAAGTGTGAAAGAATATATTCGGTGGAATATGTTGCGAGATTCCGTCTGCCTTTGGAATTGGTCAGGCCCCGAAATGAACAAAGAAAACGGTCATCCCTTCATGTAAATGTAGGACGACACGAATTGCTACCAAATTGTATTCTATTGTATTGTGTTGCGTTCTATTGTTGTATTGAATTGCATTGTTTTTTTTTTTTTTTTTTTTTTTTTTTTTTGTCTTTATTAACAAATATACCACATCAAACGTGCAATATTTTACAAAATATATAAAAGGAAAAAGAAGAAATATATATAAAAATATAAATCTAGTAACAGTCAATTATGTTTTCACAAAGTGAAAAGACATCTATTTATAAAAATGGATTTGAACCTCTACGTCCATATTTTTTGTCTTGGAATGTATAGGTTGGGGATAAAAAGATAAAAAAGGCAAGAGCCCAACAAAACGGCAGCCATCTTGCGCCATACATATCTTGTGTTGTATTCTATTGTATTTTTGGTAAAAATTCGTGTCGTCCTACATAAAGGATTGCCAAGAAAACCGAGCCATGGTAGTCACATGGTACTTTGACGAAGCACAGCAGAGGGGAGGGATGGGAAGGAATAATATTCCTCCTATCCGACCTTGAACTTGAACATAATTAAATAGGCTCACGGATGGGGTCACGGATGAGCTCTCAACGAAGGCCTCAACGGAAGCGTCTTTTCTCATGCTAAACAGCTTTTAACATATTCCCCCGCATGAGAAGCTGTTGAGGACTCGTTCCACGTTAATTACGAAGAGCATGGGAGAGGATGCGTGGACTATAGACATTAACCACCCCGTAGCGTGTCTGTCGTTCGTCAACCAATCATTTGCTACGCTTTTTTTATGCTACACTTGCCGAGCCGATTTTACATAACACTTCCCCGATTATAAAACACTTCCAAGATTAAACAAAACATCTCCCACATAATGTCGAAGTTCGATATTTTCGGGAGAATAAACTGTTGCCATTTAAAATGTTTATGTTGGTAAGGTATATAATGGTTTGAATATGAAATAATAATCCCTTGTTGTTGTGAATTGACCAAGGTTTAGCATGCGAAAAACACCAAAACGAGGCTAGGTAGTCTTGATGGTGATATAAATACTGGAACTGAAAGGACAAAATAAGGCCATTCATAACACTGAACGAACTCCTCCGACACATCGCGGGTATTTTTATGACTTCGCTTGTCCCCCCTCCCCCTTCACAATGTTGGGATAGAAAGGCAACAGTTGGGGGAGGGGGGTTGTGTTAAAATAGCTGGAAATCCGACTTAAATGGCAGGGGTTGTAGTTGCCGGATATACAGTAAAGCTTTATATTGTTCCTGTTACGAGAATAGACGAATAAGCTATTGGACTATTTATAAAAATCTCGTTAATTAGCTTACTAATTATCAAGATAAAGTTCCCTAATTACTTCGACGTTGTTCCTTTTTCCTGGGTATACTCAAATTCCTTTTCAGTTTGATTTTTCCCTCGGCAAATAAATTGGTTCAATAATCAGCTCTACCTTTTGGCAGCAAATCAAAAACACTTCAATTAACTTTGCCCTTTGGAAAAGATTCAGCATTCATTTTGTTTAATCTGATTTTCATTTGGCAGTGTCAAATGGAGACTAGCGTGTGTAAGGAAGCCGCGACTGTGGGAATGGCTTGGGGTCGAACCTATATATCGGACTTATAACAGCTCGTTTCACTTGGAAGCTTAGTTGCACACTGGTATGATCAACTAAAGTCGATTAAGGTATTTTAAACGCCGTGTGGAGCGAGTAGCAGCTGACGTTTCGAGCGCTAGCCCTTCGTCAGAGCAAAAGCATATTATTGATCGTCGATCTGCAACTGGCCATCTTCGATTACGAAAAATATAAATAGTTTCTTCAGAAAACAAGCAACTCAGCGCCACACCTTGCACTTATCACGAGACAATACTTTCACGATGTTTGCCAATATTGACGCTCAGCAAAGCTGACACGATAAAACATGTGATCCGATGACCAAACAAAAGATATGTTAGAATTTAGGGACCTTATTCGAACAGGATTTGTGCATGCCGTCAGTGTAAGTGTTTTAAGAGCTGGAGGCTAAAGACTTTTTAAAGGCATGCAGATTCCCAGGAAGCGGCCTGGGTTTTCAATCTACGACTTCATGCACATATACTAAAACAACGTGCTACTTGCCTAGAACATATTTAACTTAA
The DNA here is from genome assembly GCA_030867875.1 of Actinernus sp. WN-2022. NCBI lineage: Eukaryota > Metazoa > Cnidaria > Anthozoa > Actiniaria > Actinernidae > Actinernus > Actinernus sp. WN-2022. Next base: position 69,100,732 of record JAOWCC010000936.1, read on the forward strand.
TTAGAAATGGGAAATCCCCTTCACTGTATATTCATCACCACGTGCTGGGGCTATTGATCGCCATTCAACATGTTTATGCTATGCTGGTAGAGATAAAAGACCTTAACATCCATGTTATCAGTTGAAGCTTATATCTGATTTTACCAAAAATCAGATATAAGGAAAAAAAAAAAAGATATTACAGAAAATTCCCAACATTAGCATATTGTTCTTACTTTTTGCTTTACATTGGACAACATTTTTTTAAATAGGTATAAATTTAAAAGAATCCATACTCTTAATACCCTACTACTCATCATTCCCATGAAAATCGGCCAATAAAAATGCAAGTACATCAATGAAAACACCCATGACAATTGCATTCTAATGAAACATCCATGGCTTTTCATGGGATGTTCCACTAGAATGCAACAGCCCACTTCCGCGATATGCTTTACCTGTCACGCACAAAGGTTTCAATACGAGACGCCGTGCTAAATTTAATTTATTCTATTCTCTGTGAAAAGAATAAATTTAATTTAGCAAGGAGGCTCGTGTTGAAACCTTTGTGCGTGACAGGTAAAGCATATCGCGGAAGTGGGCTATTGTTATGGTGTTTTCATGATAATCCCATGAAAAGCCATAGATGTTAATTTCACTCAGAATCGGCTTTTGATTAGACTGCGAAAAAGTCCCTCCTTTTCCCTCCATTGATAGTAATTTGCGAGCGAAGAGAAAATATGGCAGGCGTTCGAGTGTCTTCCTCTCGCTTCGCTCGAACGCCTGCCATATTTTCTGTTCGCTCGCTCCGCTCGCAAATTACTATCAATGGAGGGAAAAGGAGGGACTGTTCGCAGTCTAGCTTTTGATTGATGTACTTATACTTTCATGGGAATGATGAGCAGTAGTGATAATTATCATATTACCCATATGGCCCCGCGCACGCTTTCCTTTCGAAACCATTTACAATAGTCACATGATAGGGCCGTACGGATCATATGATAGTATACTTTATCTTGTGTCGATGTCCTATACGGCCCCCTTCAACTGAAACCATTTACAAAAGTCACATGATAGGGCCGTACGGATCATATGATAGTATACTTTATCTTGTGTCGATGTCCTATACGGCCCCCTTCAACTGAAACCATTTACAAAAGTCACATGATAGGGCCGTACGGATCATATGATAGTATACTTTATCTTGTGTCGATGTCCTATACGGCCCCCTTCAACTGAAACCATTTACAAAAGTCACATGATAGGGCCGTACGGATCATATGATAGTATACTTTATCTTGTGACCTGTACGGCCCCCTTCAACTGAAACCATTTACAAAAGTCACGTGATGTGGGCCGTACATGTTTGACTGACATGTTTGTCGTCCCTGCTCTATTTTTTGCTTGTTGGTTTTCAATTATTAAAACAATCCAAGTGGTCATATGATAAGAAACGTGTCGGGCCGAACGGGAAAATGATTTGGCTCTTGGTCATTTCATAACCTCGACTCAAATAGCCCTTCCACTCAGTCAATAAGTACATATTATTACCTTTTCATTCAGCTTAATTCTTCACTGGCAAGTTATATAGTATAGCATAATAATAATACTGTTTTACAACCAGGCACTCCCCGTGAGGGGCTCTTCCGTACCGGTTCACTCCACACACGCTCACACTACACTCATATATTCTCTACTCACTACATTCAAGCTCGCATAATAATCGATATACTACTACATGGCTCTTCTGAATTAAGCAGTAACAAAATTAAAGAAGTTTTAAAAGCAAAAAAATACAGCTTTGTACCATAAACAAAAGCGCTTTTAAGCAGTTCATGACTGGAGCACGATAGGTAACTAGTTCCTGTAAAAAACTAGTGTTGGTCTGCGGGGATAAAGAAGATAAACACTGGTATATAATCAACTAAAGTCGATTGAGGTGTGCTATTATTTATTACCGCCGTGGAAAGCGAGTAGCAGGGGCTGACGTTTCTAGCGCTAGACCTTCGTCAGAGCAAGAGGGAATTGTGGGTGGGGAAACGGCTTATATAGTGTCGAGTGCATGATTACCGCTGAGGAAACATGTGCTCGGATCAATTGGGGAAGCGTCACATATCGATTTTTCCACGAGAAACGTCCAGCGAAGTTTGGGGGTGGGGGGGTTTTGACCTGCGACGTTTCTACGTGGAAAAATCGATAGTTTTTAGAAACATCACTCACATACATGTATCTCCGCGGCGATATGTAAAGACTTCTGAAGAGAAATGGCAGATTGTGGTTGTCCCACAGCCGGCTAAGTTTTTGAGAACTCACCGACATAGATAGCAGTGAATTCAACGGTTTCACGATGAATTCAACGTTCCATTCCCACTAAATGGGACCCAGAGATTGTGACAAGTTGTTTAAAGACCATGTGTCCGAGCCCGGCATGGTGCTTTGCGCCAATGCTTCGATTAGTTTGTTTATCAACGGCCGCATAAATTAAAGGCTAGCTTTTATTCGAACTAAAATGCTCTCGATTGTTTATTAGTTTCATAAAAGAAGTACACATATACTTTGGGTGACGAATTTCATAATTTCTACCGGATTAAAATCCCAATCGAGCCTATGATTTGAACAGTTTTAGATCCGAATTCGGTTTACGAGTGCGACTTTTCACAGCTCTGCAAGTAAACAACTACTCTTGCTAGCTTGTTTTCATGTCTCCAGCATTGTTTAGCTGCATTTGAAGATGCGAATGATATATTTTGAGTGCAAATGTCGTACTTGCACTCGAGTCACACATCTACATCTACCAGATTAGGGCACGCCCTCTCTTCGAGGCTTATGTGCCCGGACAGCGGCTAGATCAGCAAACAAGATCTTAATGATTTAGCGCGCAGACACCCCTCCGGAAAGATTCGAGAGTGGTGGCTGTGGCTAACTCGGCGGGCAAATTGTTCCACTGTTTAATAGTCCCAGGGATAAAGCTATAGTGGATATAAGTTTTGTCCTCCGAGGGTAGAAAGAAGGATTTAGGGTGCAGGTGTCTTGTATATCTAGTAACTGGAATGAGTTCATTTGAGAAGTCTACTTCGACGAGGCCGTTTACTATCTTGTAAAGTGTTATAAGCCTACTGTCAGCCCTGCGCTGATGAAGACTGCGCCAGCCAAGGTCAGCAATCATGGCGGTCACACTGGCTTCACGGCTGTAGTTTTTGTAAACATAACGAGCTGCCCTTTTCTGTACCATCTCTATTTTATCTTGGTTTGCCTGTGTAAACGGGTCCCAGACGACGGAAGCATATTCGACTTGCGGTCGAACAAGAGTCTTGTCACCCGACGTTTGCCTTGATATGTTTCTGGGAAATTTAAAAATTGGAGATTGCGCCTAAGAAAGCCTACTGACGAGTTAGCTTTCTTAATTATATTGCTGATGTGCTCATTCCAGGAAAGCTTGTGGTGGATGGTAACACCAAGGTACTTAACTGAATCCAGCCGTTTAACGGTTTGGCCATGCAAGATGTAGTCATGAGAGAATGGCTTCTTGCTCCGGGTGACACGTAGCACATTGCACTTATCAGGGTGACAGGACATCTGCCACTTGTTCTCCCATTCTTCTAGACGTTGGAGATACCGTTGTAGTGCCTCGGCATCGGTGTTGCTGGTTACAGTCATGTAGATGATTGTATCATCAGCGAATAGGCGAACAATCATGTGACTGGAGACCATCGGGAAGGTCAATAATAAAGACCAGGAATAGAACTGGTCCGATAACAGACCTGGGGCACACTCACAGTCACAGCGAAGAAATCTTGTTAGCAGGACTTTCTGGACGTATTGGAGGAGGAAAAAAGGTTAAGGGCATTGCTTAAATTTCTCTGCTAATAAAAATGCAAATCAGAGGAGTTGAGCCATGCGAAATTATAATTACGAATGATCTTGATGCCAGAAGTGGTTGCTTTGTCTTTCCAACGAAGCCCGCCGGTCCTCAGTGCAGCAAATCCCCGGGAAACTCTCGTAGTAGGCCTTTTGAACCGCAAGTGTTCTCTTGTAGACCTAGAGAAAGCAAAATGTGGACTGCTGAAGGATTGTTTGTCGAGTCGCTTCGCCTAGGCTCGGTTTCAGCCGTTGGGGTGTCGTTTCTCCAAAGCCTCCCTCCGTGACGTCAGCTGATTAAAATTCAATATTATTCAATTTGCGTGTTAATTTTGACAAGAAAAGCCGTTTACCCTTTCACAGATTTCACGACTGTAGCGTAGGCTCTAAACTTTCAAAACACACTGGAACTCTAAACTAAAACTCCAAGTGTGAAATGAATTCTCAAGAACAAACGGCATTTAAAATTCTTGAGAAACTAGGCTGCATTATTTGTTACTCTGTAATATTAGTGCTGTTCTAGACACTTCACTGACAGAAATGAAAAGCCGAAATACGGGGGACTTTTGATAATGGCCGAATAAGCCACTGACATTTTATATACTGTAACATTTTAGGCCAATACCTTCTTCGGTAAATACTATACTTATCCTTTACCTACACATTTTAGGCCGTTCGTCAGTGGCCTAAAATGTCACAGTTAGTAATGTCATGCTTATCCTTTTACCTACGCATTTTAGGCCGTCGATCAGTGGCCTAAAATGTCACAGTTAGTAATGTGGGACACATTTTAGGCCGTTCATCAGTGGCCTAAAATGTCACAGTTAGTAATGTCATGCTTATCCTTTTACCTACGCATTTTAGGCCGTCGATCAGTGGCCTAAAATGTCACAGTTAGTAATGTGGGACACATTTTAGGCCGTTCATCAGTGGCCTAAAATGTCACAGTTAGTAATGTCATGCTTATCCTTTTACCTACGCATTTTAGGCCGTCGATCAGTGGCCTAAAATGTCACAGTTAGTAATGTGGGACACATTTTAGGCCGTTCATCAGTGGGCTAAAATGTCACAGTTAGTAATGTCATGCTTATCTTTTTACCTACGCATTTTAGGCCGTCGATCAGTGGCCTAAAATGTCACAGTTAGTTATGTGGGGCACATTTTAGGCCGTTCATCAGTGGCCTAAAATGTCAGTTAGTAATGTTATGCTTATCCTTTTACCTACGCATTTTAGGCCGTTGATCAGTGGCCTAAAATGTCACAGTTAGTAATGTGAGGCACATTTTAGGCCGTTGATCAGTGGCCTAAAATGTCAGTTAGTAATGTTATGCTTATCCTTTTACCTACGCATTTTAGGCCGTTCATCAGTGGCCTAAAATGTCACAGTTAGTAATGTTATGCTTATCCTTTTGCCTACGCATTTTTGATCGTTGATCAGTGTCCTAAAATGTCGCAGTACATTCAGAAGAAAGTGGGATGTTGATTACTGGACTGAATAATCAAAAAATAATCTTGCCCGCCAATGAGCCCTTATCCTAGAATTAGAAACACACAAATAGATAAGTCAAAACTCTAATTTGGGAAACCGAAATATATTTGGACGAGGGAAGAAATTCGTCTGAAATTCATTCGTGAGCGGAAAACGTCCACGAAATCGAGGAAAACCACTAGAAACGCCTGCATTGCAGGCTAAAACTGAACAGGCTTCGGGTTGCAAGGCCAGCGATCTAACTAGTGCGCTGTCTTACTTTCTACACACCCCCCCCCCCCCCCCCCCCTTCCCGAAAAAAGACCACACACTAACGGAACCTAGACTTGACATGCCTTTTACTTAGGGTACACCAAGTAATGAAGCCATTGATCGGAACTGGTCTAAAATGTCACAATACATTAACTCGGTCAGGAATAAGACATGAAAATGATTTGTCAGTTGACTCAAGTTATTTTTTATTTACTTTTTTATTTACATACGTGATTTATTAATACTGAAGTAACACAAAAAGCTTATGTATCGGCTTGGTAATTCAACTTTAACTTTAACTCAAATTATAACTGTAAATTACGTCAATTTTAACTTTGATACCGGTAACGTCATATTATTTTTAAATAATATGTTTGAATTCGAAATTAATAATTAATATACAAGCATTATATTTATTGTGGTTATTTTTTTTCACAGTAAATCACTGGCCCAAAATGTCACAGTACATAACAAAGTGAACCCGTCGATATATATTAGTGAGCCGTTGATTATGCACTGGCCTAAAATGTTGAAATATATCATAACTAAATCACAAGACGAGTTTGTACAAACCTCCATCTCGTCCATCTCTTTTGTTCTTCCGCTATCAACGACCCATAGCGATTCCTTGGCTCATCATCTTCCACATCTAACATCGAATAGTTTGAATAACTGGATGATTCTGCCATATTCCAAGCCGGAATTCCAAGTCTCTCTGCTTTGTCACTGGAAAACAGCTGAGCTAGCGCGCCACGAGCGACTTCAATCTTAGCGCGCTTGTCACAAAACAATAGCAGCCTCGTTTTGAGGCAACCACAACAATAACAAAGCCGCAAAGCATGCTAGGCGAGAGACTTGGGCCTTTAAAAAGTTTCAGCCCGCGGAAGTTCGTATTTGAAAACCGAGTTTTTGGGTTTTGGTCGAGGGTACTAAGTCGAGCGTCGAGGGTAGCATGTTGAGCCGGGCGGGTTCGAGAAAATGTTTTTCGAGGGTGCACCCACACACATATATAATATATATATTTAGTATATACCACACCAGTGAATATCACTTTTCGCGCGCTCTGATTGGCTACTCAAACATTGAATATGATTTCATATTCACCTCCGAGCAAAGCAGCGATCATCTCGCGCGAGTTTTTGTCCATTTGACAGAAAATAAAATAACTATTTGGTGCTTCGCCGAAGCGGCTCGGTAAATATCCACCACTATTCACCTCCACTTCGGTGAATAATTGTTAAATATACACTCGTTTTCAAAAACACTGATTACCAGAGAGATGAACTTGTATGTAGTTTAGATTGCTCAAATTTTATCAATAAAACGATTTTAAATAACCTTAAAACACGTTGTGTAGATAGAGCAATAGATGAAGTGCATTACTGGGTAGTTTTCTGGTAAGGTTCATCAGTGGGAAAGCCAGGAGAAGACGTTAAACCTGAACATGTGCTATCGATCGCTTCGCTTCAACGCTAACGGAAAATAAACGGCTTTTTAGGATTCCCTTCTAGCTTAGATACATCCTGGTAGCTTTGTGATACCTTTCCACTGGTTCTTTATCCAAGTAAACTCCATTTCGAGCCATTTAGTAGACCTGTTTTCACTGCATCGTTCGCCGCGTGGAAATACCATTAATCGCTCACTCCGGATTGGGATACCTATGGTTTGTATACGTCATGAACTATTTCCATATTTATGATAGGCAACTAGTTCCTGTAAAAACTAGTTTTGGTCTGCGTCGGCACTCGACACTATATTAACCGTTTCCCCAACCACAATAACCTCTTTTGCTCTGACGAAGGGCTAGCGCTCGAAACGTCAGCTGCTACTCGCTTTCCACGGCGGTTAGCATACCTCAATCGACTTTAGTTGATTACATACCAGTATTTCCATATTTAGCTTGGCCGCCATCTTAGATTGCCAAATCACGTGACAAAATACTCCCAAAATCTGGGAGTATTTGATCACGTGATCCAGCCTTTACCAGGGTCTTCTCTCTGAGTAGCCGCCATCTTGGATCTGACCGAGAAGACCCTGGGAACGAGGTTGCCGAGCCTACGCTTCGCCTCGCTGTCTTCTTTTGTTACACGATGTCCCAGCATGCCCTGTTAGTTATCATGTTCCAGCATGCTTTGTTAGTAATCGGATGTACCAGCATGCATTGGGTGGTGGGGGTAATAAAATATGGCGTCCATCTTGGAAAGGTTGACTCGTGTACTTCGGCAACAACATTCCTCTACTCTCCACTCTAGACCAGGATTCGAAGACATGTTCAACTAAAGTTTCGTTTTAAAAGGTATATATGCAAAAATTAAGATAAAAGAAAGTCAGTTAAACATATATATTTAGAAATAATTACACGATGGCCCAAACTAGTCAGAGATGGATTTCGAAAGATTCGAGAGTCACACAATAACAACATGCATTGAACTTTCTGATTTTCGTAGCCTTCGAAATCATTTGCGCGCGCAATGCACCATGGGCTAGGACACAGGGTCTTTAAGTTGGAATAAAAAGGCGGACATGAATGGAAAGAGGTAGTGTATGAGTTTTGAAATAAAATCGATAAAGCGCTCTGACGTTTCTTAGGGGGGTGGGGGTTAAAAAAATACTTCGCTGGACGTTTCTCGTGGAAAACTTCCCTTCACTGGAGCATCATAGTATTATAATACTTTTTTTGTATTTACGTTGTTGTGAGTGATTGTTTTCTCGTTTTTGCAACTATCACTGAATGTAGTTCACCTATTAATATCGTTATATGTCGTTCCTGCTTTCTGTGTTCCTGCTTCGTTTTGTTGTTATAATTCTAGTCGTTTATTCCTACTTTTACTATTTTTAGTCATTTCCTTATTATTATTTCTCTCTATCATACTCACTGTAAAGGTTGTAATTGTAACTGTAGTGTGAGCTTCCTAGATGAGCACCAGGTGCTCTCGAGGCAAACAGTAAGATATTTGTGTTTAATAAAAAAAAAGATTACCTTAATGTTTAAATGAACCTGCAATCACTTGTTGATACAGATGGGCTTTGTCCTACATAAGAGAAACAAAAACAACGTTTTAAAAATAGCCAAATAATAACAATAACTAACTAATAATAATAACTTTATTTAACAAAGGTAACATATAACAGTTTACACTGACAAATCTGTCGCCCTCAAAATGTAGGGATCAATACAGTTAATAGTGGGGAATGGTTAGGAAACCCGGCAAACTTCAAAGGGGCTAACAAAGGCGCTGCGATTTAGGTTGGAAGGGAGTAAGACAAATTAAAGATTGTGCGCGGTCATAGCTCATTAGCTGTACCTAGTGACGTCACGCATATGATTAGCATATCTTTAACGGTGTAAAAATTGTCGCCAGATTTTGGCAATTCCGCCTGACTTCGATACGAAATAAAATTATATTCGTTCTCTCCAAATTGATTTTTAATTGCACAAAATGGCTACGGGAAGTCTATAATTTAATAAAATTAATAACATAAAAACGGGACCGATTTTTTCAATTCATAGGCACTTTAAAGACTCTGTCGAGGGGTGTGCTTTGTGAAGGTGTAGCTATTGCTGCACACCTTCTGGGAATACTAAAACAATACTAAATTATGTTGCAATTGTAGCTCTATATTTCATATCATATAAAATTTGCCGAGTCACGCAAGGTTTATAAATGGTTGACAAACAATTGAGTGCAATAACTTAATTGTCACAAATTGACAAAAGTCGATCAAACAAATTAATGACCAGCAAAACCATGTGATTTTGCATGATTTCAGCCTGCCATACATTGTCCAATTTCCCATCCAAATTTTAAAACATTGAGTTCCCCATGTTACTTTGAAGCTTCTTTTAAAGGGGCAATGATAAATTCTCTTGACGAAAGAAAAAAAAACTACTCAGATTAGCAAAGTATGCTTTCAATGTATACTGGAGAAAATTGGAGACAATTTCGATGAAGGATGGCAAAGATTCAAGTGGATGAAAAATACTGCTTTAAAGAGAAATTTTAGAGCAACTGGAGTAACCTAAATCACACTTTTGTAATCCACTTTAATCTTTGCCATCCTCTATCGACAAAGTTTGAAAAGCACATCAGGCTATTCACATGGTATTTCTCTTCTATCTCAGGATATTATTTTCATAGTTTTATTTTTATAGAAAAGTGTTGGTTCAACTCGATTTACAGTGCTCCTTTAATATCAATACCACAAAGCATTATTTTGTTTAACTGTCAGTCATTAAAGATTTTAAAACATTTACTTTAATGGCAATAGTACAATAGATTAAATGTAACTTACCAATAATGTTTAAGTAACAATGGTGCGCTCACCAAACTCATGATGATCAAAGTGCTATTATTAGTTCTTAAAGTCAGCTTGTAAATGCCTTGGACCACAGCTATGCAATTTAATATTGTGCACAAGTCATGTACAATGTATATAGCCAAAACTGGAGTTATTTTGGGAAGCATTACACTTCAAGGTATTATGAAATCTCCAGAATGATTGGTTGATCGAATCACATCATGTGACCTGCTTATATTAATGACGAGTCAACATTTTGGAAATCTCCAAAATGACTGGTTGACTGACATGCTATGTATCGAGTCAGCATGACAAAGCATGTCAGGTAGTTTTTTTTACTGTGGCTGTCGAGGGTATAAAATCATCACTTTCAACATATGCCTCACTTGTCAGCTAACAAAGTGATTCATGAAAGGAGAATATAATATATTTAATTTATTCCTGGAGTACGTCTCATATTGAAACATTAAGTGGGTTAATTATGAAATTTCATCTCAGCTACACTGTGTACACTGTACAACCATAATGAAATGACTCATAAAAAGGATGAACAAAATTTAAACTACCTCAATAAAATCAACAGACAATTTCAAACTCTTAGAATCAGACCATTAGGGCTCATAGAACTTGCACTTAAGCAACAAAATACATTTATTTTACACTGCAATCATAACACAATGAAATGCCAAGATCCTAGATCAGACTATGCAACATTTGTAGCCTTGACTGACCTTCATAAGGATTGCGTGACTTATATATCATATGAGTGGATTATCATTACTGCACAGTGTATATCTATCCTAAATGGTCCAAGGTTCAGGCATTAAACCGGTCAGGTGAGCTCGAGACGAGATTCAGATGTTATTTATAGTTGATTACTGGTACAAATGTTAACTAAAATGGCATTCGGCTGATATAACGGACTGATCAAACAGTATAGCCTAAAAGGCTTAAGCCTGTGTTAACAGCAGTATGTTTAGTTTAGACTGCATGAACATAACTGATCTCCATATCTCCCCACAAAAATTGTCCCTCCAACTTTTTAGGGGTACAGTCAGGCTATATAGCTCAGTAGCAAAAGCAATCCTTATTTAAATCATTCAGTTACATAGAGATAATATTATTGTAGCAGTGACCCTGCAAGTTTAGAATGATCCTAGCAATTTATAATAGGGTGCAACAAAACATTTAACTCAGTAGCCTCACTGAGGGCTACAGGTTTATTAGTACTAGCTATGTACTATTTAGTGTTACCCTCTTTAAATAAAGTTTGATTGATTGATTGGCTTTAAGTTATAGTGTGCTGCATTTAAAAAAGTCCCCGATTTTAGAGCCTCAATCCTTTGCTTTTGAAATTGCAATTTAATTATTAAGACCCTAGCTTCTACGTCGATACTGCTGAAAAGAGCACCTCGAAATTATAGTCAAAATCCCAAATTTGAGAGCAATATCATGAATAGGAGCAGTTATAGGCCCGAAAACTCGGAAAAGTTTACAGACGTTTCATGTATGCATGGACATTTCCATACAAACGTCTGTAAAATTTCCCGAAATTTTCCGAGTTTGCGGGCCTGTACTCTTTGCTCCTATTCAAGATATAACTCTCAAATTCGGGAGTTTGACTAACTTCGAGGTGCTCTTTTCAGCAGTATCGACGATTTTGTTGTTATACGTATATATCAAAAGTTAAAAAAAAAAACCGTGGAAGGGGCCATGCATCTATTTATACGTACGAAAGGATCGAGGCTCTGCAAGCAGGGAACCAAAAAATTTAGCAAAACCAATCGGAAAATATTAAAAATAATAACTTCTAAATTGCAAGAAATATTATAATGAAATAGCTGCTGCTAAGAAACTGAAACGACTTAAATTATGTTTCGAAAGGCTTACCTTAAAATTAAGCCTGCGAACGACTAATGGTATTACATGAAACAATTTTTGTTCATGAAGGTATGGACTATATGGATGATTGAAAATGTGAGTCATGCATAGCTATTTCCTTACTTCATCGCCATATTTACTTATTACTTATTACTAGTATAAAATGGTTGAGAGCTTATTCATCGTTTGCAAATGAACGAAGGTGCGAGTATCAATCAGAGTACCTTCTAATTGTATACAATTGCATCGGATGTTAAGCGTCCGTCATGCTGAGAGAAGAATTATAAAACGCGTTCTCGTGGTCAATGCACAACTCGATGGTACGTTTATTTTCCTCATGCACTTATGGCGTACGAATTGCTCTCTATTTCTTGGAGAATTGTGAAGGCGTTTTGAATGTCCACCACCAATACAAACAATACAGCATGACTCATGTTATCCTGCTATAGACAGAACTTTACGGTGTGCGCAGAGCACGCAACGCAAATGACTTTTAAAAACGCGGAATGTGCAGTCTTCGTTGTATAGTCGCAGTGGCGCTCAACGTCCAACTTTCTCAATTCCGTAGGTCCAATTCAAAACGGTTCATGCAGGAAATAAAACGATCGAAGGCAGGCAGATTTTGAGTCCCGTCGAAGGTAAAGCCAACTTGATGGGTATCTCTTTGCAGCCAATTCCACTGACTTTGCGTTAAATCATGATGAGCACATTGAACGCTAGATTTCATAATAACTCTTGAAATTCTCCTCTTTTTCCTTCTATTCGCTGTATCGAGTTTTAGAGATATTTCTACCAAATACCCGACACTTTAGCAATTACGACTGCGTAACAAGAAATGTTACGATCAAGTGAAGCGAAGGTAAACAGGCTAGATGTTAGCCAATCCGCGTTCGTTAAAAGTGGGGGAATCCCCGAATTTTATATATGATGTCACTTTTATTCAAAGCGAGTAATATATGCGCGCAGGGAACCTTCTGATTTACATCACAAGCATCGATCTACTAAAATCCATCGAATTATTCAGTTGTTTGATTTTTTTTCTCTAGTAAAACCTGTGATACTTAAGAGCTCAGGTTACGAGTTTGTATGTTTTGTCATAGTTAAAAAAAGTTTACGCAACATGCTCATAGGACGTACGCGTCTGCAAGCAGGGTAGATGTACGTATACGTGACATGTACAAATATTAGTATATTTCATCATTTCTAAATTGAAGTCGCTATCGGCTAAATTTCCTAGCCTGCATAGCAGGCTCTCGGGGATATATTCAGAGTGTAGAGCTGCAAGGCTGATCGGAAGGCTGTACGATGTTTAATTGTACCCTTTATTTCGGTTCATAAGAACGAACCGTCAGCTTCTGCTGATCCTGTCCTCCACAGATCCGGCAACACTTTTTTTGTAACAGTGGTCCTTGCAGCTTTTTGTGAAACCTTTATAATGTTGATCCCCAGATCGATCACTTTTTGGGTAATAGATGACTCGCGTCATAAGTCTAACTACTCTTTATGGAAAAGTTATATATTACAAATCCATCATCAGATCTCTTCGTTTGATCCTACTAGTTTATTTTATTACATTACTTCCATGAAGGACGAAAATATTTTTAAAGGATCTGTACAACGAGATTTTAACTTTGCGCTTATACAACTTCAGTGACATTGTATATAATTTATAGATAGATAGATAGATAGATAGATAGATAGATAGATAGATAGATAGATAGATAGATAGATAGATAGATAGATAGATAGATAGATAGATAGATAGATAGATAGATAGATAGATAGATAGATAGATAGATAGATAGATAGATAGATAGATAGGTTTATTTGAGTCACTTCGCAGTAAGAAAACTGAATTGCGTAACTATTACAAATTGTGTACAACTCTACTACAAAGGCTAAGTGCTACTATGAGAACTACTATAACCAGAATTATTATATAAATAATATCATGGCATTAAACGAATTCCTACATAACTACTAGCGAATGTATGATAGCTATAGCCTTATAACACGGTGTAGGCATTACAACTGGAAATAATAAACGATTTAGAGAACCGTTTGGTTTTTGTGCATGGGACCGAAAAAAGCCTTTGTTTCCTGAGGTTATACCTAATATTGGAGTTGGCTTTGGGTAGGAGATGTTTCAACTTACTTTCAGGATTCTTGCTTATAGCTTGGAACTGTTTCCTAGTTAACATTTCGTGATGGTCATGGATAGAACTAATTCCTGCCTGAGCTAGCGCGTCGGTATAGCAAACCCCCGGAAAAATACCTGAAGCCAATGCTCTCTTCTGGATACGCCTTAAGTCTTCCTGTAAGTATTTAGGGAGAGCAAGGTGAAATGCAGAAAGTTTTAAGAGCCGGTTTAAACCTGGCGCCAGAAAACTAAAATAAAATAAACTAAAAAAACACATTTGAGACAAGAGAAGATCTTCTCTTCTCTCAATATAAAAGTAATTTCACCGAACAACGAAAAGCTAAAGCTAAAAAAAGTACATAATAAAGTGAAAGTGAAAAAAAATCAATGATTTTTCCTTCAATTTAAACTACTACGTTATGATGAAAGACGTTCGTGACTCATGCGCGGATGGCAACCGGAGTCATGCACCTTACTGTGACTTCCTCTCTCAGCTATACCTACACTTTCCGGCCGTTCAACACGTACCGTCAATCGCATATGATATGTTTATTCACCTTATCTCTTGGTTGAGACATAAGTATACAACAATGATTACAACAATGTTACTAAAAAAACTAATTAGAGAATAAAAAAAGAAAAAAAAATCAGACAAAATGACTTGAAATAAAGCCTCACTCCCCCTTCAATGCTGCTTTAGGTGCACGTTCAATCTGGAGTTCATTTACCACCAACATTAAAAGAGGGAGGGGGGTTTTGGAAGCTTCAGCTGTTTTAAGTTTCTTCAGTTCCAGTATTTTTTCTTTTCAGATAATTTTTACTTTTGTTGACTGTCTCGAGTTACCAAGGTAACGTAAATTAACGGCGAACCACCAGGAAACGTGGGAGCAGAATCACCTGGTAACTTATTAACGCATGCCCACAAGCACTGTTCCAGACAGTTAGATCAATTTCGTTTAACCACGCTGGCCCCATCAACTATTTCCACGAAGGGTGTGTTAATATAACAACCAGAGCCTGCGGGTAGGCTGAACTCGGGCTGCTTCCCAGACTGGGTTTTCAGTTCAATAATGGTTTTCAACAGTGTTTAATTTTAACTCGCGTCTAGACTACGGAAATAACCCAGTCCAAAAAATCTCAAAGAAGTTTTAGGTGGGTCTTCCGCTGTCAGCGTGTGGGCTGGTGGTGGGTGGTGAGTTTTGTAAAGAACAAAGCCAGAAATTACAGGCACAAATGGCATAACACGACAAACATTCCCTTCTCCTTCGTCCGCGGAAAAAAGAGACATTAAAAAGGGGTCCACTGAGAATCGATCTCTGGGGAATTCGGGAGCCATGCATATAACTCGAGTTTGACGTGTCAGTATTTCGTGATTTTCGGTATCGAACGGTTTTTGTATATCTAGAAAGATGGTCTGAATTGTCGACACGTCAGTTAGCCCTAGTTAATCATTACTAGACAAAATTTACAATGTTTGACCCACAAAAACCAAATTTGTCAGTTGTCAGTTATTTTTCGGTTGTCAGTAAAAAAATCGTCATTTGTCAGTTATTTTTAAGGCCGTTTGTCAGTAGTCAGTTAACCCCATTCAGACTCTCTGGAAAACACAATCAGGTTATATAATTCCAGGTCCATGCTAACTTATCTACTCCTTTATATGGGCTACACAGGTATGTGCCGCGGGATAGGGTATGGTTTTTGAGCTGCCGAGGTCTGGCATAGGGTATCCTGTTTACGGTTTTGCTCTGGGAAAGGGTATGGATTTTGATACTTGTCGTTGACGCCATACTTAGCGCATTTCACTCGTCCCCATTTGATTACCTATACAAATTATCATTCTTAATGTTTTACTTGAGGGGCCTTACCTTGGAAAATTATGTTCGCGCTCTCCAAATTTATTTTTAATTAAGACTAAAATTTAATAATAAAAAATAAAACGGGGTCGATTTGTTGACTTCATACGGGCACTTTAACACCAGCAGGTATAAAAATCAACATCCAAATCATTCCCTACTCGGGTTCCCTATGATAAGGATAAATTTCCCGCGTGTTTGTCAAAATCGAATATTACGTAGATTTTGACAAACATAAGTGAAATTTATTCCTAATTTCACGAGTCACTATTTAGTGATTACCCCAATAATATTATGGAGGTCATTATCAAACTCATTAATAATTCATCAAGCAAAAACATAGGAAATCAATGTGCGATATTAAGTGATCTGTAAATTGTAAACATAAACTTTTGCTTCGATTTTCTCGGCCGAAATAAGTCGTATCGCCAAAATAACTGAAAAACACGACTCTATACATCTAGACGTTTGATAAGTCATATACAGAATTCGTGTCTATACTTTATCGGATTTACAAACTCTCACTCTGACAAGGCACGGCCGGCTAACTCATTCTGTATCTATTACTTATTTACGAAGTGCAAACCACTTGACGTCACGCATGTAATTGACAACTTATATCACGGAAACATATGTTCGCGCTCTCCAAATTTATTTTTAATTGCACAAAAGGACAAAGGGAAGACTAAAATCTAATAAAATAAAATATGTTTCACTTCATGGGTACTTTAAGAGTAAAACATAAAAGATGACCAAAATGATCACTTTTTGGCCAAATAATGCCTTTTCTGCTTTTATTCTGTCCCTCGTAGCTCATAATATGATTTTAGCAATAGTACAAACTCGTCCGATGATAGGCAATCATTTGCGTCTAGTAAAATTGCGATCAACTCCCTGTTTAAAAAAATTATATCGTACATTTCGTCTTCAATTTCACTGGTCAGTTTCATGAAATCAGCAGTACATGTTAATAGTAGCAGATTGTGGCGCTCGTGGTAGATTCTAATAGTAGCACAGGTACACAAAACTATGTCGTCCAGGCCCTTTTCGCATGACACGGCCCAATTTATGTATCACTTACGAGAATGCTATATGTAAGTGAATTTTTGACACTGTACATCGCCCTTAAAATGAGCAGAATACTTCAATAAAATATGCTAACTGGGTTACAAGAAAAACAGATTGCTGAGCTATAAAACGCGACTACCGAAATATCGGATATCGATTCATACCCAGCGGTGTCTCCGATGTTGAAATGATATCGATGGCGCAGTGTGTTAACGCTCGCCTATCACCGCTGCGGCCCGAGTTCGAGTCGAACTTGGTGCCATAATGTGAGTACTTGAGTTTGTTTGTTGTGTTGTTCTTGTCACGAGGGTTTTCTCCGAGTTCTCCGGGTTCCTCCCTCCGTAAAATATCAACATGTGAGTTTGAGAGTAGTATGTATAAAAACTATATATGAATGTAGTGGCCCCACCAACTATGCTGAAATACATAGCCTGCTATAACAAAAGGAATATTTATTTATTTAGAATATTTAACACCATGACAGAGCGCCTTAAACTGACGAGATATGTAAAACCTATGTGAACGGGGAATGACATTTTCTCAAAAGGTGCCCGCTTTATTTTCAGTTCGTCCCAATATTTTTTATACAATCTCAAATAAATTGTGCATTTCCCGGCGAAATTTCAGTGCTCAATGATTCCCCGCTAACTTCCCTGTTTCTCCCGGCATTTTCTTTAGATTTCCGTAATTTTTTTTTTGTTCTCCCGAAACAGCCTTCTTAGAGTTGTAACAACTACACGGAATGCGTGACGTTTAGTCTCAAACTAACTGGGAACAAGACCTTCACCCAACACACCGCTATGACGTAGCTAGCGTCTAAGGGTAATAAGATGTGAACATGCGTGTTACGTTAGACGCCAGCTACGTCGTAGCGTGTGTTGCTTCAAGCTATTGCTATTGCTTCAAGCCATGTTCGAAGTATTCATTTCTTTCCCAACGCACCGCTGCTACGTTGCAATAGCAACGGTATTTAATTAAAAACAACAACAGCAGATAGTAGTAGCTGCAATATATAAGTAGAAGTAGTACTATAATTTACCTTCACTTTTGCTGCTCAGCTTCGTATATTTTGCTCAGTAAAAAATGCGACATAGTAGTTAACATTTTCTGTTGGTGGTCAACTTCTAGAATATGAGTATGATGAAATGAGTACGGGTATAATATCCAAAGCTGAAAAATTAATTGTTTCCCTGTTAATCAAGTTTTGGTCTGATTTATGACGTTGGTTGCCTTCATTTTAGCACGTACAAAAATTGCGTCAGGATCCTGGAAGTTGATAAACATTACAATTGTTATGCTAATGTTACCATGATTTTGTATCAGGAACCAATGGATTGGTTGGCACATTAATGACAATGGATGACCTGCAGTGAACATCGCTATATAATTAATGCGAAGCATTACTTTCCGCACGTACACGTGCTGGCAGCTGGTATCAAGCAAGCTATTATTTCATGTTATTCATAAGGCTTTTTTATATGTTGAATATGAAATATCTGCCCGACAACATTCTTAAACCTAACATCAGAGAAACCTAAGCTTCAACCTATTATACAAACCCTATCTAATAAAATGACGTAAAATTATATTATCAAGCTACCAGCTTTAATTGCCCTATATCATTATGACGTCACGGCTTGTTTATGAGGGGGACAGAATCAACATGAACAATAGAATTTTGAACTAAATCTGCTCTGCTGAGGAAAATTTAACTTCGAATTGTCTGGTTTCCAGATATCAGCTGTATCAATGTTTACCCCACAATATTTACCGTATTCGGTGGCTGTTACCGCTATTCTACCGCATTTGCTAGCGATTTCCTTTGTGTTGTTGCTGTTTTGTCCCCCTCCCACGACCGTGATCCTTAGCGTTTAAACAATAGATTGTTTTGATTTGACGTCATAATGATATAGGGCAATAAATTTGCATTATAGTAGAGTCGCTCCAACGTCGGTGTTGACGATTTAGTTAAGTTAGCTATTAAGTGGGTGCCGCCTAAATTTGTGTAACCACAAGACCAACGGTCACAGCGAAATCAGGGGGGGTTGAACATAAACCCGAGGTGAAAATAAAATCGTTGATCCCATACAATAGTCTAGTCAACGTCTCCCAGTCTGAGGACCGTTGGCACGTGACATTTCCAATTAGGCGGCATCCACTAAATCGTCAACACTGCCGACGTTGGAGCGACTCTATCCTTGTAGAATCAGGGGGGTCACACCTCCGTGATAGAATTTCTCAGAGATTATTAACCGAACGACGAAACAACACTGAATTCGTAATCTAAATTCATTCGAAATTGTAGTGGCATATAAAAGCACTACTGATTTTTTAGTCTTATAAGTAAAGTACACACCTTTCTAGATTTGCAATGTTCTCATGCCGGCTTTTCCACATATTTTTGTCGCCACAGTAGGGAACTTTCAAGGAATAACAATGCTTCCCTCCCGGCAAAAATACATATATCCTTGATTTTGCTTTTACCGTGGCTCTCGGTAACTTCTAGTTGAGCGCTAGTTAAGCTCTGTCATTTTCCCATAATTACCAAAACCTACGGCAAGGATTACCAAGACTGCATCTGCTGAGCACCCGACCATTTTGAATATTTATTTATTAAAAATTAAATTCATCAAGAGTGTTACACAATATTTTACCTAAACCATACCAACGCATTGTTTGATTCGAAAAGAAAAAGGCCTCAATCAGTGCTTTGTTTAATTTGCAAACCTGCCAAGGACTCTATTTACTTTTTCTGAAGGTCAAATGATTATTTTCTCATAATACCTTTTGTGCAAATACTTTGTGATCTTTGTGCAAAACAACAGCCGCATGGCAGCACATTGCGCCACAATAGTAGTCTCCTTAAAGGAGAACTGAAGCCTAAAATCAACTTTAGCTCAATGAGTAGATCTAAACACCAACATTTCTTTTACTGTGTTTTGCATCAAAGGAAATAAAATCTGCAAACCTTCTCCCAACCGCCGCTAAGTACAGACGGATCAATTATAATTCCTGTAATCTGTGACGTACGATATGGGGAATAAATTAATTTCGTCTTTGAGTAGATGGACTAACGACTCATAATTGCGCACTATTGTGCTTTCTTTGTGCTGAAGGTGTGGGCTAAAGTGAACAAGTTGCACCGTAAATTTGTTGTCGGTAAGTGGTCGGCCGACAGCTTACCAACAGCTTACCGACAGCTTACCAACAGCTTACCAACAGCTTACCGACAGCTTACCGACAGTACTTGACGAATGGTTTCCACAGGGAATTTTCGTCTCAAAGTAAAATCCAGCTGATAGTACAAATAGGGAATTTTCGTCTCAAACTCAAAGTGTGCGTATCTGGCGTACATACTCGCTACGCTCTTGATATCACGTAGCTTTCCAATGTTAGAACGAAATTTGTCAATAGCATATTCTTACTACGTTGTAGATAGTTGGATATTGATGAAAATAGTGTACTCATTATATCTGTCTTTTCTTCTTTGCAGCATATTCTCGATTCAAATCCGTGAATTAGTGAACCCGCGCCATCTTGGATTCCCACGTGATATCACGTGTTCTTTAACTGCGGCAAACTGCGGCAAATCTATTATTTTAGAATCCTGACTTTTTGACGCCTCTGGCACGCAGGGTATTTACCAAAACCATCTTACTGTACGTTTGTAAAACTGTTTGTCATGAATTCGAATTCGCGTTGGTATTCGTAGGAACATTAAGAGCGAAATTCGTCGTAATATGTTTGTATGACTTTAGCACAATACTGTAGTTATCTGTTAATTTGCCGTGAGATCGCACTGTATCGAAGGGGTTTATCGTTGTCACAACGTATGAGATAACGATTCATGCGCTTTCAGACTGATTGTCTGGTTTTTGACACAACAGGAGAGGCCCAACAGTGAGTGCCGCGGATATTTTAATTTGTTATCTGTTATCGAAGCGGTTTATCGTTGCCAGAACGTTGGAAACTTAAGAAGGTATAAAGCATATTTTGATTCAAATGAGTCAACCACTTACCGACAGCTTACCAACAGCTTACCAACAACTTATGCACCTATCAATGTTAAGCCGCAGGGGGGGGATACTGTACACATGTGGTACTATGGAAAATACACATCATTGCGCAAATTATGGTGTTGCCATGGAAACACTGTGGCCCCAGGCTTCCACTGCAAATAACACGAACTTCCCTAATTTCTACTTTGTCAAACACAATTTGTTTGGTGTGGGTCCAAAGTAAGATTTGGAACAATGTAGGCATTGTATGTGAGTAGTTTAAGCAACCCATTTTTTGTAACAAGGAAAGAAATTGCAATTTTATGTTCAAGGTGAAAGGTGCGTGGGGCCATGAGAGTTTCCAGGGCAACACCATAATTTCCACAATGTGTACGTTTCAGTAATTGTTATCCATAATGGTGAGACGGTCTGTACCCACCAAGACACGAGTTTTACCTTGTTTATTTTACCATCAATAGGGAATGTTGAGACTAGGCTGTTATCCCCTTTTTAGCCCGGAAAACAAACATGTTGATCGTCACCGCGCGGCCGCCTACTTTTTTTATTAGATATGTTATCAGGAGCGGCATTACCAGGAGCGTGCATCTCCCAGATTAGGTCTGTCCAACAGCAGAACAGATGATGTAGCTTATCTTTAGCTTTGTGTTTCGAGAAGAAACAAAGGTCGTCACTTTTAACCAATCGGGATGCACTGAAATACTGTAATTAACACGGTTGAAACTGCCAAAAATACTAAACTGCGCAAGAGAACAAAAGACAACGTAATCCCATATCAGAACTTCGCGACTATAAATAGCCACATCGTCTACACTGCCGTGGGCGCTACCCATCACATAGGTACGCTCCTGGTAATGGGCTCCTCACGTTATATACTATAAATAGCCACATCGTCTCCTGTGCTGTGGGCGCTATCCATCACATAGCTACGCTACTGGTAATGGGCTCCTGATGTTATACACTATAAATAGCCACATCGTCTCCTGTGCTGTGGGCGCTACCCATCACATAGCTTCGCTACTGGTAATGGGCTCCTGATGTTATATACTATAAATAGCCACATCGTCTGCTGTGCTGTGGGCGCTACCCATCACATAGCTACGCTACTGGTAATGGGCTCCTCATGTTATATACTATAAATAGCCACATCGTCTACACTGCCGTGGGCGCTACCCATCACATAGGTACGCTCCTGGTAATGGGCTCCTCATGTTATATACTATAAATAGCCACATCGTCTCCTGTGCTGTGGGCGCTACCCATCACCTAGCTACGCTACTGGTAATGGGCTCCTGATGTTATATACTATAAATAGCCACATCGTCTCCTGTGCTGTGGGCGCTACCCATCACATAGCTACGCTACTGGTAATGGGCTCATCATGTTATATACTATAAATAGCCACATCGTCTCCTGTGCTGTGGCCGCTACCCATCACATAGCTACGCTACTGGTAATGGGCTCCTCATGTTATATACTATAAATAGCCACATCGTCTCCTGTGCTGTAGCCTGGGAAACCAGCCGACTCTTATCGCTCCCCACTCGCGAAAGAGACGTCTGGGAAGTGAGGCAGAAAATGCCATACTGATGACGTAGCAGATAGCCGTTTCACGATGCATAAATTAGTTGCAATTCTCAGAAGCCGAATGCGAACAACAGAGTTATTTTCAAGGAATATAACTACCGAGGCTGCTCGTTTGCTTGGCAGTGGATTACCATCACGAACAACCATGAAATTCAAGCCTATGTATTTAGCGTGTGTTGGTAGCTCGCTTGCTTCGTTCTTTCAGCGGCTCGACTGGTCAAGATAATTTGTCCTACGACTGTCAAAACATATAAATAGTTGTTTATAATTACAAAACCTACACACAGCACAGCAGGCCACTTTTCAAGCCAGCTCTTTTGTCAGGTCAGTAGCCGAAGACGTTAGCTACAGAATGCAGCGGTTATTTTCAGCTATACTACCGAGGCTGCCCGTTTGCTTGGGTGATTGATTCATATCACACTTGGTTCGTGATTCATAGCACACTTACATGTAATTATGTTTATTCATAGCCCAGATTCACTGTCTGAACGATTTATCCGCCGCAACAACAACTCATCCAGTGTTTTGTGATAGCTCAGTGTATGTAGGTTTACTGATATGAAATTAACAACTATGACAGTAGTCAGTACCTTTCTTGTAAATGTTTTGACAGTACGGCATTTCGCTTTACTAGCCGCTGAAAGAACTCAGTCTGCAAAGGAGCCAACAACAGCACCGGCACACGCTAAATAGGCTTGAATTTCATGGTTGTTCGTGACGGTGATCCACTGCCAAGCAAACGAGCAGCCTCGGTAGTTATATTCCTTGAAAAGAACTCTGTTGTTCGCATTCGGCTTCTGAGAATTGCAACTAATTTATGCATCGTGAAACGGCTATCTGCTACGTCATCAGTATGGCATTTTCTGCCTCACTTCCCAGACGTCTCTTTCGCGAGTGGGGAGCGATAAGAGTCGGCTGGTTTCCCAGGCTACCTGTGCTGAGGGCGCTACCCATCACATAGGTACGCTACTGGTAATGGGCTCCTCATGTTATATACTATAAATAGCCACATCATCTCCTGTGCTGTGGGCGCTACCCATCACATAGCTACGCTACTGGTAATGGGCTCCTCATGTTATATACTATAAATAGCCACATCATCTCCTGTGCTGTGGGCGCTACCCATCACATAGCTACGCTACTGGTAATGGGCTCCTCATGTTATATACTATAAATAGCCACATCATCTCCTGTGCTGTGGGCGCTACCCATCACATAGGTACGCTACTGGTAATGGGCTCCTGATGTTATACACTATAAATAGCCACATCGTCTCCTGTGCTGTGGGCGCTACCCATCACATAGGTACGCTACTGGTAATGGGCTCCTCATGTTATATACTATAAATAGCCACATCGTCTGCTGTGCTGTGGGCGCTACCCATCACATAGGTACGCTACTGGTAATGGGCTCCTCATGTTATATACTATAAATAGCCACATCGTCTCCTGTGCTGTGGGCGCTACCCATCACATAGGTACGCTACTGGTAATGGGCTCCTCATGTTATATACTATAAATAGCCACATCGTCTCCTGTGCTGTGGGCGCTACCCATCACATAGCTACGCTACTGGTAATGGGCTCCTCATGTTATATACTATAAATAGCCACATCATCTCCTGTGCTGTGGGCGCTACCCATCACATAGGTACGCTATTGGTAATGGGCTCCTCATGTTATATACTATAAATAGCCACATCGTCTCCTGTGCTGTGGGCGCTACCCATCACATAGCTACGCTACTGGTAATGGGCTCCTCATGTTATATACTATAAATAGCCACATCATCTCCTGTGCTGTGGGCGCTACCCATCACATAGGTACGCTACTGGTAATGGGCTCCTCATGTTATATACTATAAATAGCCACATCATCTCCTGTGCTGTGGGCGCTACCCATCACATAGGTACGCTACTGGTAATGGGCTCCTCATGTTATATACTATAAATAGCCACATCGTCTCCTGTGCTGTGGGCGCTACCCATCACATAGCTACGCTACTGGTAATGGGCTCCTCATGTTATATACTATAAATAGCCACATCATCTCCTGTGCTGTGGGCGCTACCCATCACATAGGTACGCTATTGGTAATGGGCTCCTCATGTTATATACTATAAATAGCCACATCGTCTCCTGTGCTGTGGGCGCTACCCATCACATAGCTACGCTACTGGTAATGGGCTCCTCATGTTATATACTATAAATAGCCACATCATCTCCTGTGCTGTGGGCGCTACCCATCACATAGCTACGCTACTGGTAATGGGCTCCTCATGTTATATACTATAAATAGCCACATCATCTCCTGTGCTGTGGGCGCTACCCATCACATAGCTACGCTACTGGTAATGGACTCCTCATGTTATATACTATAAATAGCCACATCATCTCCTGTGCTGTGGGCGCTACCCATCACATAGCTACGCTACTGGTAATGGGCTCCTCATGTTATATACTATAAATAGCCACATCATCTCCTGTGCTGTGGGCGCTACCCATCACATAGGTACGCTACTGGTAATGGGCTCCTCATGTTATATACTATAAATAGCCACATCATCTCCTGTGCTGTGGGCGCTACCCATCACATAGCTACGCTACTGGTAATGGGCTCCTCATGTTATATACTATAAATAGCCACATCATCTCCTGTGCTGTGGGCGCTACCCATCACATAGCTACGCTACTGGTAATGGGCTCCTCATGTTATATACTATAAATAGCCACATCATCTCCTGTGCTGTGGGCGCTACCCATCACATAGGTACGCTACTGGTAATGGGCTCCTCATGTTATATACTATAAATAGCCACATCATCTCCTGTGCTGTGGGCGCTACCCATCACATAGGTACGCTACTGGTAATGGGCTCCTGGTGATATATACTATAAATAGCCACATCGTCTCCTGTGCTGTGGGCGGCACCCATCACATAGCTACGCTCCTGGTAATGGGCTCCTGGTGATATATACTATAAATAGCCACATCGTCTGCTGTGCTGTGGGCGCTACCCATCACATAGCGACGCTCCTGGTAATGGGCTCCTGATGTTATAATCTATCGGGATCTCCCTCGAGAAATAAAAAGTCACAGGCGTTCCTGGCAAGTCGCACACAGTACTTCATAACTCTTTACCGCATCCAACAACAATACAACTGTATGGAGTGTGTTATTGTACTGTCGCCGTGGTGTGCAACGACAATAGCAGATTTATTATAACGTAACTTACAAACAAGTCAGTACTATAACTTCCACAAAGAGTTCCCGCCCTTTACATCTATAATAGCCTATAATTCACGTGTGTCACAATGACTTTACACTTCACGTGTTAAAATAGATTACACTTCGTGCTATAATAGCTTAGGCTTCACGTCTGTCATTGCGCTTCACGTGTGTCCGAATGACTAAACACTTCACGTGTGTCACAATGACTTACACTCACGTGATATAATCCCGGGGGGGGGGGGGGGGACTCCCATATAAAAGGGGTAGGGATGCTCGTCGGACATTTTCGATTTGACCCCTAAGAGGTACTAAAATGGGCGTGGCTCAAGCTTATTTTGACCCCTAAAAGATAATAAAAATGTAAATTGATAACAGCTTTTTTGTTCAATTGACACCCGACCCCTAAAAGGTACCGCTTTACATAGAAATGTCTGAGTTTGATGGTGGATACCCTAAGTGGTACCAAACTCCTGATTTTGACCCCTAAAAGGTACGACGAGCATCCATGTACCCCTCACATAAGGGAGTCCCCCCCCCCGGGGATATAATAGCTTGCACTTCTCGTGTTATAATAGCTTACACTTCACGTGTGTCACAAAGACTTACACTTCACGTGTGTCACAGTGACTTACACTTCACATGTATCTATAAAGCTGTACCCGGCTTTACGGCGTGTCCACAACGATTTACACTCCACGTGTATCTATAATAGCTTACCGCCTGCATGCGTGTGTGCACGGTGATTATATGGGTGCCACACCGACTTATACTCTGATGCATCTATAATAGCTTTACACCTTACGTGTGTCTATGCACAATGACTGTACGTGTGTCTACAATGACTTTACGGCACTCCACATGTATCTATAGTAGCTTTACACATTAGGTGTGTCGATCTGCATAATGACTTTACATGCATCACAATAGCTTACAGTGTGCATGTGTCCATGACTTCACGGTTTACAGGTGACAAAATGACTTCATACGTAACTGCATAATATTACGTTTTACAGTCCTCGAGTGTCCAATGACTAACACTAAGGGTATCTATAATGAATTCACACTTACGTGTTTTATACTATAATAAGTTTACATCAGTAAGATTGTCTAATGGTAATAACATAATCTAAAAACGTGCTCCGCCCGATACGAAAAACCCAGAGATAAAAACCTTCTTTAGGCAAAAAACCTCTGGGAAACGTATTCCCCGATCGAATGCAGTAGCACAGGCTCTCGGGGATTATAAAGACCTTAAAATAATTCTCTAGTAAAAAATTACAAGTTGAATAAAATTTGCCTTCCGAATGCTGCACGAACGGCGAGATGAATTACTCTCTCAAGTTAATTGCCCGTTATATACATGCACCATTGCATTCCGGCCTCTTGTCACCAATGACATGCCAAATATAAACAAAACTACGACACCTTACTACAATGATGCTCTTAAGCCGTTATGAATACGCTTTCCCACTTCACTTGTTCCGTCGGAAAGCTTCAATTCTCCCGAGTAACATACCTTATTCCAGTCGAATAAATAAACAATGAGGATTGCTCAGGCCATGGTATACCCGGTCCGTAACAGATAGGCACCTGACCTTACGGGGTCTATTTAAAACCTTTGCCTGCGGAGAATTCGATGGTGGGTACAAATAAAGAGGACCACGCGGTCCATTTTTTTTTGGAAATCCGGACGATAAACATGTTTTTTTTACTTGGCCTTAGACGTTTAAGTATATGGTACGGTAGTTGTCAATGTCTTGTTACTGTGGAAACGTAAAGTTAACTGCTGGTTCGGTTAATTTTTGTTCCGAGAAAACTGCTGAGCAAACAAGCAATCAGCGTTTGAACGTTCCACATAAAAATAACCACAATATTTCGGTACGACATTGTTAAAAAGAAATGGCTACATGAAACGCTTGTACACTGAAGTTAGTTCTGTAGTTACACAAACGGTACTTCTGGGAAGCAAATGTCTACTGATAGCGAAATTCTACACAGTAATGTTAGTCTTTATCATCCTTAAAATATGTTCAGCTTTCATAGGATAGCTATATAGGAAGTTCTGGAACGCGCCACATTCACATCATATTATCGCCTTATATGATCGCAATTCCTATTGATCAAGCCGTGTCGAAGAGACTGAAACATTTGATGGATTATAAATCATATTAAGGGGGGATTCCCTCTCGCTACTTACAGCAGAGAGGCTCCAGCAGATGCTAGAGCAGATTTTGTATGGGTGGGATAAACTCCCGGCTACTGATGCAATCAAATTACATAGTTAAGGTACAGTAAGTTACAGTACGGTTAGGGAAACGCTACGGACATGTCGTAGTTTGTCCCACTCGTACGTACGAAATCTGCTCTATTCAGTTTTATTATGTGTAACAGCAGGATGCCCAACTTTCTAATTTTATGTATTTTCAGAAAAGAAACATTAAACGAAGAGACAACGTAACTACACTCAGTATTTAAGGCACATTTGGAGAGTTTTGGACCGCTCAAACTTAATGGTAGTCGGCTAACCAGCCAATACGCCTGTGTATTTTGTCGACTAATAAGTTGCTTATTATATAAATATACACATGCAGAAACTTAACTGTCCGTGGAAACCGGGAAGCCATTTTATTTTACTACCCGAATATACGCGGTCTCATATTTCTTACGTTCTTTCATGTGTTATTACTTAGGGTTCTCACTGCCGTTTAGGTAAACCTTTTCCCAATTTTAAAATTTAGATACCAAATACACCAGTCGCAGTTTTTCCTCGTGCAAAAGTGTTCGATCAATAAGGGAACTGGTGGAAATTTGGAACCCTGGCTTTGGTGAATATATTCACCCAAACAAATTCAGTGTCAAGTTTATGAAATTTAAAGGCATTACTCTACTTCCGTTCATACCAATTCTTTTGTAATTAAGTCGTCACAATAATATTTGTTGTAGCAGTTGTATAAAAAAAACGTTTGTTTAATATATCGTAGAGCAACTTGGTCGATCCGCACTACAGGCAAATTGTTCGTTAATTTAAAAAAAATGTCAACCGCAAACTCAGCTAGTGAGGGAGCGTCGTTGCCCTGGCAAAATTGTGTCCGTATTTACTTTCGTTTGTCACAGTTTTTGACTAGCGACATAATTTTGACAAGGGACGTACAATTTTGACAAGATTATTCAAATCAAATCGCATAGCAGAGATGCGGTTCGGCAGCATGTGTACACGACCTTGGATTTTGGCGGGATTTTAGCGGGGGAAATGATTGAAGTTGAAACGTGAGTTGTGGTTAGTGCAGATGGTGAAAGACAAACGATTTTGTTTGGCTCAGAGTCTGAAAAAGTGCGGTGATTTTGCCCGCACTAAATTGGATTATGCATATAGTGCGGACTGCTTCTTGCCTGCGGTTATAATCAGCAATCGGCAAGTTACGACGACGGTATGCCGTGCCATTGAATGGCTTCCCCATGGTGTTTGTCTTTCTGGTCCAATCAAATTACAGAGTGATGGTACAGAGTTACAGTACGGGTACGGTTCATTCGAAATCTGCTCTATCACGCATCGTTACGCATAGTAAGACTCAGTCACTGATTTTCAGAAGAGCACCCATTGTCATAACTCTACATAATATAAAGTATGACTTTTATAGTTCATGACGACTTACCGACAATTTCGCCACAACAAACTGATGATCTTCAAGTCGATCGATTGCTGCTTCCACTCTTTATGAATGTGTTATGCTCAGGATATTTACCTAAAAATGAGTATTGAAATTCTAATATTTATTGAATAGCTACTTCCATCAGATGGCCAATAATGGTAATAAACATTCCATAAATTAACGTGACGTAATGAATAGCGTCATTTTGAGTCTAGGAGCGTCTCGAGTCTTGACTGCATCTATTAAAGACTTAAGTTAATTATACATAATTTTCTGTATTTTACTGGTTACTTGATTTGGGGGTTTCAGTCTGACAAACTTAAAGAGCTAGGCCATGAGATTCCCACAAACCATAATGTATAGACAAGTGATCCTATTGAACTGCATTGAGCATGTTAACAATAAATAATTTCACCAAAACCCTCCTTTCTTCGTATACAAAGTAAGTTAACTACAGGTTACATTATTTCATTTCAGAAAAAAGGGCCAAAAATGACAATCAGTACACAAAAAAAATTTTCTCCTCAGATTCTAAATTTCTTGCAAAAATGCAGGGTTTCAACTTTGCACTAACTTCACGTTCTACCCCTAAACACTTAACCTTGCCCATCACCAAGCCATCCATTCCAATTCCATAAGCACTAATTTCAACAACGATGCCAGGAATCCAATCAACCGGCGGCCTGGCCCTCCCCTATCTTCATTCCGACCTAATACCTTTATATTGGAATCAATGGCAAGCTAATGTTGTCCACTATTCCAAAGAAGCTATGATAGGTGGCTCCAGACATTTATAAAGCCCACGCTAAAGTGAGTGACAGAAGACGTCCTGGCCCATTCACGAGTGGGAAATGAGGTTTCATTTTTTAACTCGTGGATGCGCGCATGCACAGGAACGAGTTATTGTGGAGAGTGAGAGTGGTCAGGTCACTGAATGAGACGATGGCAACGTCGTTTGTGGACAAAATCCAGAAATCGATATCAAATCGTACGATGTTCGTGGAAACACGAAGAAACACGGAGCATTGCTATACTGGCGGCATGCAGAAGTGTTTCAAAGAAGAAAATTGCTCACTTAACACAATCCACCATACCGAAAAAAGATGGCGGCTGTACATTTGACCACAATCCCTTGCGAACCTAACAAGGTCAAAATAACTCTATCTTCAAAGACAGTGGATGCAACAGCACTTGTACTGGTTGTTTGTTAAGATTTAAAACCTCTCTACCGCGATTTTGTAACGGTAGGAACCAAATCCCTAGAATTTTTGACAAATCGTGCCAAATCGAGCTAGGGTTTTGGTTCCACTCCAGGGTTTGGGTTCTGCTTTCTGTTTTTTTGGGGGAAAGTGTGATCAGCTGGATTGATAACGATGCGGTATAATTAAGTCGATAGCTGATTGTTGCTACTACTGTGAAACGGTTATCTTTCGAAGTATTACTGCGTAAATAAATCTATTTCAGCTAGATTTTGAATGAAACGAGAATTTCATAGCACGTCTCGAACCACTGGACCGGAAATAATATGGGAGCCGGAAGTTCTTCAATGTATGCAAAACTGAATGTAGTATCAAATTAAGAAATAAGAGAACTAATTATTTCAAATTCAATAGAGGTGGTCGACAAGGATGTGTTTTATCCCCACTCTTATTTAATTTATATTTGAATGAAATACCTTTTATCTTACAAAATACTCCTGAGCTTGACCCAGTTTCTCTACAAAATGGATCATCTCTAAATAGTTTAATCTACGCGGACGACCTTGTCTTAATATCTACTAGTGCTGCAGGTTTACAAAATACCATTAAAACGTTACAAGATTATTGTCAACAATGGATGTTAACCACAAATAAAAAGAAAACGAATACTGGCGAATTTTTCAAAAACAATGTCGCAAATCTAGTTTAGAGAAATACAATTTCTTCCTAAACGGTTCACATATTACGAATTCTCTCGACTACACTTACTTGGGGTCCACAATTTCCAGTAATGGTAGCTTTACAAAATCAAAAATAACCTCAACTGAGAAAACTAGACGTTCTATTTTTGGTACAAAGAGAGATCTTGATTTTACAAAAATACCTATAAATATATGCAATAAGCTTCTTGATAGCTTATTTGCACCTATCTTATAATATAACTCTGAAATTTGGGGTGCTTATGATAGTATGAATTTTCATAAATGGGAATCAGACCCAATCGAACGACTCCACACCCAATTCTTTAAATATTATCTAGGATTAAATAAAAGAGCGCCCAATGTAGCATCTCGTAATGAGGTAGGTAGACTGTCTTTGAAATCTACAATTTATCGCAATATGTTACATTTTTGGTTACATCTCAAACAACTTCCTGATAATAGCATCGCTAAACAGTGTCTTCTTATCTCAAATGATAAGTTAGCATCCTCCAATAAAACAAGTTTTACGTTATCAATAAATAAAATTTTAAACTTATTCGACGCACTTGGTAATGGACAAGAACATAACATCGAACAATATACAACAAAATGTATACCTAAAGTAACGCAAAACATTATTCATGAATCAAAATTACATCAATTAAAACTCATCGAAATAAACAGAAAACTCGAATTTTACTCACTATTCAAGCATGATACCAGCAGCTCTATATATTTTAACCAAATTAAGAATACGGAGCATAGAAGAATGCTTACGAAATTAAGATGTGGTAATCACAACCTCAGAATAGAAACCGGTAGACACTCCAACCTTGGGGGGAGGGCCGGTAAAATATCTAAAACGAGGACCCAAAAATGTTGGCCCTCCCCAAAACATCAGCTCAAAAATTATTGGCCCTCCCCAAAACATAAAAAAATGACGGTTTTTTATGTTTTAACAAAAGAGGAACTAAGCATTTATTTTGTTTTACTCCTGAAAACCTCGTTATCAAGCAGAATGTTTGAGGTCTCGAACGTTGCCCATTAGCAGCATCCAGCACGCGGATTGCTGGTTAAGGCGCCCAAAAATTTGTGACCCTCCCCAAATCGAAGCCCAAAAAATCTTAGCCCTCCCCCTAAATTTACCCCCCCCCCCCCAGTAATTAATGACCGCTCCCTAATAGAATTAGAAACCAATTCTTTGAAGACATATGTCAAAAATATAAACACTTTAGAAACTTAGATATCAAAGAAAAGACCCTATTTTTATTCAACAATATTGACCCTCTTATTTGCAAAAAAACTGGACATTTCATTTTTGAAGCCTTTCAGTTACGGAATCGGTTAATTACACCAAAAACAGTTTAATAATAAACTGAAACAATTACTCTTGTTCAATCATTTATTATATTATTATTGTAATTAGTTTATGAATAAATTTATTATATATATATAATTACATATGTAATGTAGTGGCAATACCATTTATGTACATGGGAATGCTAATAAATTGTTGTTGTTGTTGTTGTATATGGCAAATTACTCTAGCTCTGTAATTGTATCCGATGTATATATGCTTAAATGACTCGGAACAAAGCAGCGCGCCAAGCATACTTTTTTCATCACTTCAAAGCGCTTTGAGTCTAGTTTATTTACCAGCACAATAGCTTCAATCGATATTCTAATTGAGAGAAACATTTATGAAATAGCTCATCCGCTCAGAGCCAAATCAGAGCCAAATGCTGAACAAGTTATTTCGCTTTGAATCTGACTCCACATCATAAACAATACACACAGCACGGATAGCAAACAAAAGGCTTTTGAAGAAAGGTAGATACCCTAACACGCTATTGTTTAGCACCAAAGAACAAATACAAATTGTGATATGTTTGCTTCATCAAACCATTATCTCGTCAAAATAAGAGCAGTAGATAATTTGGCTGAAGAATAGTCAGTGAACCAAGTAACAGAATGCATCTATTGTATCGGGATGATAAGTAGAACTCAACTTAATTGAGGTTCTGCTGATATCGACAAGAATGTTGGCGCTGCATGTCTAATTATTAAACGTCTCTACCATTCCGGCATTCTGTTATCGGCCGTTATCTGCCATAAAAATGTTGTTAGTCGTTCTTTTCTTTTATGGTTTTGGTGATGAATACGCGGCTAGGTACAATCTTGGACAACTGAAAGTGTCGACACATCCTCCATTTTGGTCCCTTCTCTACAACTGATATGTTCTACCCATTTCATACATGCACTATGCCCAAGTTTGTGAAATTTACTCGGCAAACGTTCCCACGATGATTAGCTATCAATTAAATGTTATTTTCTGATATCAATCAATTATAAAGATTGCATTGTCTATTGTAGCCTGATTATCAGACTGTCGAGGTCGTCCGCTCACTGGGAGGAAGTGAGCGGACGACCTCGACAGTCTGATAATCAGGCTATGTCTATTGAAGCTGTCCCACAGAAGCAATCAACCTCGGAAAGAAATCACGAGCAATACAAAACCATCGTCGAGTGCCTGAGGGATGGAACCTACCCAAGTAATTTTGATCCAGGGAAAAAGAGAGCTATCCGAAAGAGTGCTGGGAATTTTACGCTTGAATCAAGACTCCTTTTTTTTATTTTTTTTATGATTTTTATGGAGATCCAGTGAGCAGCACAAGACTATGGCAGCTTGAATTGTTTTATTGATCCTACGCGTTTCGTCTGAGTCTTCAGACTTCGTCAGGGATATACAACTGACTATCTTTACAAAGTTGGGTTTAATATTTAAACCCTGTACAACGTGATCTACATCGATGATCTTACGTAAAGTACCGGAAGGGCATGGCAGACCGGGAATAAAGACTACGCCAGTAATGAAATACTTGTAAAATATTTTCGGGGGTGGGATAAACGTTTATCCACCCCCGAAAATATTTTACAAGTATTTCATTACTGGCGTAGAGAGGACCAAAACCCTAGGGATATGGTTCCGGCCAGAACCATATCCCTGGACGGAACCAATCCGCTGTTACACCGCCATCTTGTTCGGTATCGCTTTCCTACATGCCGACCATCCGTCGGTCATTTTATTCTGAATTTTATTTTAGAGCAAACGGGCATTCGAACTAAAACGCCATACATTTACTGTAATTTCAAATATCGCCGGAAATAACCGTTTTACGCATAATGAGCCTGAGGCCACCGGTGTCACTGAACGACGGATCTTTTACAGTCGTAGCCAGTTGTTTGCAAAAGGGGTAGATCAGTTTGTACAATAAAGGATACTCTGCCTAATGTAGCATAAACTGACAAGTTAGTAGATTTAGCATGCACTGCCAAAATACGTTTGCAAAATCTTAGATGAAATTTCTCAATAACACTAACCTCCTTAAGAAAGTTCAGTTTGAAAGTTTCGAAAGATGAAATTTTCCTTAAAGTGCATATAAGCCCTGGCTAATTATATTTTTAACGAAGAGACAAGAGGCCATGGACAAAGGATTCCGGAATAAAAAGTTGATTTGATTTATTTGTCATGGTGTATTGGCCGTTCAAAGTTGCCCAAAAACGTGTCTTGGGTTGCCTGTGGACGAAAATCAAGCGTACGAGAGCGCTTTACAAAATTGGCACTGGGTCTAAGTCGATAGGGAATGACTCTCTGGCTTTACGAATTGAATCTCGTGGAGAGTAAATTATTTCTAAGGAGATAAGTTACACTTTATACCCGCGAAAAGACGAGTTCTGTTGATGACGTCACGTCCCAGTCCCCGAATTTTGAAATTATTCTAAATTTTGGGGGGAAAAATTCCCCTACCTTTTAAGGTCTAACCTTTAACTGGCCAGGGCTCAGTATATGCACTTTAAGAAATTTCAGTTTGAAGGTTTCGAAAGATGAAATTTTGCCCAGCAGAACACACCCCAGATTTCACACCAGTACAATAATACGGGAACCACCACAGGCAGCCCAAGCTCAAGTTACGAAAATAGGGAGCGTAGCGAACTCCGTTTACTAGCCAGAAATACTGTAAAATATTTGAATAAAATGACTTACCTCGAAACTGTGATGTCTTCTGTCGTGTTTCTCTCCTTGTTGGGCAGTTTTAAGCGGATTTCAGCCGGTTTTTTTTTTCGGAGCCCCATACAAACTCTTATATTTTCGTAACTTGAGCTTGGGCTGGCTGTGGTACTTCCCGTATTATTGTACGGGTGTGAAATGTGGGGTGTGTTCTGCTGGGCAAAATTTCATCTTTCGAAACCTTCAAACTGAAATTTCTTAAAGTGCATATACTAAGCCCTGGCC
Source organism: Actinernus sp. WN-2022 (assembly GCA_030867875.1). Lineage (NCBI taxonomy): Eukaryota > Metazoa > Cnidaria > Anthozoa > Actiniaria > Actinernidae > Actinernus > Actinernus sp. WN-2022. The sequence continues at coordinate 69,136,226 of JAOWCC010000936.1, forward strand.
AGTTATGTTTTTTTTAAAGGTTAGACCATTTCTTCCTTTCTGTTCATGCCTTTAGGTTCTAATGTTTGTCTTTTATCAATAAGAAATGCCTCGCGAGCCTTGCGTACGCCATCTCTATTAGAGTGGATAAGTTCTAAGGGAATTAATTGCATGTCATTAGGGCAATGGTTGTTAGTAAGAAAATGATCCTTAATTTAAATTCATCGTCTTTTTTTTTCCCCACAATATTGTAAACCCTTTATGAGTGTAAATAAATATATTGTTTGTTTTGTTTGTTCACCGCTTTTTGATTTTAGGCATGTGACGTATTTGGCATTATTTATTTCCCCATGGCCGTGATATGCATGCTTTATTTCCCCATGGCCGTGATATGCATGCTTTATTTCCCCATGGCCGTGATATGCATGCTTTATTTCCCCATGGCCGTGATATGCATGCTTTATTTCCCCATGGCCGTGATATGCATGCTTTATTTCCCCATGGCCGTGATATGCATGCTTTATTTCCCCATGGCCGTGATATGCATGCTTTATTTCCCCATGGCCGTGATATGCATGCTTTATTTCGTGCACGTTGGTAGTATGAGCGGTTTCCGCTAAATTCATATTCACCGCTCTTTGATTTTGAAATTTACATTTCATTAATTCAAAGCTAGCAGTCTTGTCATTAAAAGAATCTAAAGAAAAGACAAAACTATCCGGGCGAGATTATGAATGAAAAACTATACTACTTGATATAAAAACACTAATAATTACTCCTGTAATTACTGAATGCAGTAATATAATAATAATAACACATTATTTGAACAGGGTAACTAGAATTAGTATTAGGTAATCAAATGGCGACGAGTGAAATTAGGGTTAATTTTCACACGTGTTTTTGCCGAAGCGGCTCGGGAAATTACGTAGATTTTGGCAAACACAAGTGAAATTTATCCCTAATTTCACGAATCACTATTTGATTACCATTAATATTAGAGGGAAAATTACAATCCAGAAAAACATTATTTTAAGCGCGCCTAATTTCACATGTGAAATTACAAATTACGCGTGAAATTTCAAGTTGAAATTAGCGATTAATTTGTCCTATATGCATGGTATTAGTCATGACCAAAGAAATTTCTGCAATCTGATTGGCTAAGAGGAGTGGTATTTCAACGTAATAGTGAAATTACAAACTCCAAGGAGTGGTATTTCAAACTCTGGGGGGCCACTCACGTACATGACGTAAGTGAGATGTGCGGCGGTACCGTGTCCAGGTTTGAGCCCAATTTCGCAAACCAAGTCTTGTTTTGGAGCAAATCATCTATCAATTCGGGTTGATTTTCGTAAATTTCATGTAAATTCTGGTTAATAAGAATACGTTTTATTTTTTGGCAAACCGGGTCGGGCTCTGAATACAACACCTCACATACCTACCCTTTATTATGCAAGCGGTGCCCCCCCCCCCGGTTTGAAGCTCAGTTACAGGTCGCCGAGCGGGTTCACAAAACTACAAAGCTACGGAAGTTTACGGTGGCAAATGCCTGGCTTTTGATGGCTAAAATTGAAGAGTTTGGTATAGAAATGAACAGCAATGTCATCTGTGCCTCTGGTAATGGAATCTTGTGGTGATTTGAGAAAGTTCAAAGTGATTTTCAAGTCTTCGAGTGACCATGAAGTTGGCAGACGAGAAAAGTTTGATTCAGTGAATGAAAACGGAACCGAAAATTGACGTTCATCTCGCTTAAACAACTGCCCAGGAACAGCTATCATTATACAAGGACAAAATACCAACAAAGTAAGCCAAGTTGACTTTTAAATTTTCTTTTAATTGTTTTCTTTTTAAGCCATTGACAAGAAATATTTGGAAACTCGGTCGCATGAGACTCATTGCCGTGAGACAGTTCAGTGACAGTTGATTCAAATTATCTTGTTCAAGTTAATACCTAAAGAAAAATACCTAAAGCTGCGATAGTGTCGTTCGGTTTTTTGGTTATGAGACGTATTTAACAGTTACTGTCTTTTAAAATAAAACGGCGAAATGACAACTGTTTTATTGTTTGACTTCAGACTTCAGTTGTGTTCGATTAACTGCCTGAAATCAAACTTCGCTCTTTGCTAGTATCAATGTACCAGAAATTGACTTTTTTCTCAGGTTAATTATAGCCACTCTCTCTCAGCTCCAGTCGATTATTAAGCCTTCCTTTCAGATTTGGCTGTTCAATTTGGTAAGCTAAATTATCTGCCACTTACAGGATTTTCACTAGTCATTTAGCTCAAACTCAAACTGTCAAAGAAGTAAACAAACTCGGTGCACTAGTTGAGAGAACATCTGATTGTCTTTTTCAGTAAATTTCTTAGGTCATATTATAAACAAATAATAGCATGATATGTACGTGATATTTGGCATAAATGGTATTTATGCCAAATATCACTACACATCATGCTATTACCTAGTAATTTTCATCTAGGAAGTCCGTCGTTCACGAACTGCTACTGAGTCTCCGAGGATTTAAAACTAAACTTTCTAAGTCTGTGAAATGTGGCATGTCATTTATTTCCAAAAAATTACAAAGTCGTTTGTTGGCTTTTACATTTCCTTGTAATGATGAAAAAATTAGGTCTTTTAATTTGCTAACCACCTCGAAAATCCACCTCGAATCCACCTCGAAAACCAACTCGGGATTTTAACTCGGATCTTAGTTTATCTCGATCCGAGACAACAGTAGCTTTAGATTTGTTAGTATAGGTTTATCAACAGGGCGGCGGTGTTCATTAAAGCGATCTTTAAGGCGACGTTTAGTTTCTCCTATGTATTGAGCTTTACAGCGTTTACAATGAACCATGTATATGAGATTTTTAGAATTACAGTCAATGTGACGTTTGATGGGCCTGATCTCGCCAATCGAATGAAATGTATAATTAGTTTGTCCGTGATTAATGTAGTTACAAGTTAGACAATTATTACCACAGCGAAATGAGCCATGGGGGTCGTTAAGATGATCAAGTTTATCAGTGCAGAGTTTGGATTTGACTAAAACGTCGTGTAAGTTTTTACTGCGTCGAAAGGCTGCAAACGGTGGAGTTTGGAATACGTTTATGCATCGGTTAGATGAAGAAAGAATGTTAACGTGTTTGCGGATGATGGATGATACGGATGGTAAAGCAGGGTTATATGTTATTACAAGAGGGATTTGGTTAGACCGTTTGTTAGCTTGTTTGGGTGTAAGTGCTTCTGTCCGTGAGATGGTATGAACGCGACGTATTTCTTTGTCTAGGAGCGGTTATATCCACGTTTGTTAAGGTAGGATTTAAGTTCGTTGGTGCGAGAGGTAAAGGTTTTGTCGGAAGAGCAGATACGGCGTAATCTGAGAGCAAGACTGAAAGGAATAGCGCGTTTCGTGGGTTGTGGGTGACAAGACGAACGTAGTAAGTATTGGTGTTTGTCGGTGGGCTTGGTATAAAGATCTGTTTCAATGTTACCGTCATTTATAGAAACTGTAACGTCTAAGAAAGGTACTGATGTGAATGAGTGAAATGAAGTGAATTTGATAGTAGCATGAAATTAATTAAGATAATAAATAAATAAATAAATAAATGTGAGTAGTTCGTTTTCTGTGTGAGTCCAAATCATCGTCGACTGATATAACGCCACCAGGTATGTGGCTGGTGCGGTGCGGTGCTTGAGTGAGTGCGTCAATCTTAAATTTGGCTCTGCTTGTACCAATAGATGTACCATGTTGTTTGTATGTAGTGTTCGTTATTAAATTCTAATAAGATCACAAGGAGTTTCTGTCCGTACAGTAGATCCCGGAGTAGATGTGGTGCGAGTGTTAAGAAAATGACGACAAGACTCAGTGCCTTCGTTGTGAGGTATGTTGGTATATAAAGAAGAAACGTCCAGCGTGACAAGAAGAGCATGACTGGGGAGTTTGCCAAGTTGTTGTAATTTATTAAGAAAGTGAGAAGTGTCCTTAATGAAAGATAGAGTGTTAGTAACCAAGTTTAAGATAATAATAAATAATAAACTTTATTCCATATAAACACCAGAAATGGTACATAGGAATTCTTATAAAACTAAATATAAATCGAAATACAATGAAATAACATTCATAACTATCTCAAATTACTATTATTAAATACTGTAAGCAAACTGTAACAATATTTACCAACAACTTTTACAATTGTATCATCCTTCATAGACGTTATATATAAACATAATTATCTCTTATTAAAACGCGAGAAAGAGGAATTAATACTTAATAACTCAGTCATAAATTCGTTTCTATTATTAATAAAACTGGGATTCGAACAAATCATAAGGTAATGATATTCGTCTCCAATCACTCGGCCCAAGTCGCATAGAGTACACTTCCGTGACTCATATGGAATATTTCCGTATCGGCCAGACTCAACTGGTAACTTATGTGCAGACACCCGTAGTTTAGTTACTGCCTGACGGTGTTTGAAGTTCGTAATAGATGAAAGATATTTTTCAAAACCTACTTTCGGTTTAACTTGACGAAAAGTACGTAACTTCCCGCCATAAATGTGGCTCTGCAGATCACTCTGATGAAAGATGAAAGTCAACAAATTGTGAAATACGTTCAGTGGGATGGTTGTTACTAGAAACGATGGGGCCGTCCAGGATTACCAGGTTTATGAATTTTAGGTAAGATGTAGAAACGTCCCGCTTTGGGATCGCTGTGTATGAGAAAGCGCTTCAGGTGTCTTTGCCGATAATTTCGTCCTCGTGCATACGTCTAACGTAAAACTGTATGCGTTTTTTTAATGTCATTACTTTGATGTCTGTGTCGAGTTTTTTTGTAAAACTTGGTGTCGTTTAATTGTCTCAGGCATTCGTTGATGTACCAGTCGCGGTTCATAACAACGGTACCTGATCCTTTGTCAGCCGGTTTGATGATAATGTCATTACGTCGGTTAAGTCGATGAGAGGCTTGTCGTTCTCGTGAAGGCAGATTGTCACGGATGCGGTTAGGTTTAATGGTAGCCTCCTCCGCAGGCACCTCCTATATAATCGGAAAAATCGAGACTGGGAATGTCCTGTTCGACGGCGTTAAGAAAAGCGTCTAAAGCTGAGTCTCTGTTAGGTGGCGGAGTCCAAGTGCCTTTAATGCGAAAGGGAATACGGTTAAATTGAGAAGGATAATCGTGAAATAATTTTAACAGTCGCATGCGTCGAGAGAATTCGTTAATGTCTGCTTTAACTTCAGCCCAGTCAATGTGACGAGGTGTGGGACAGAAGGAAAGGCCGCGAGCGAGGAGTTGAGTTTCATTGGAAGTAAGAGGAGTGTTACTTAAGTTAATAACAGCATTAGTATCAAGACGAATGTTAGAATTATTTTTCCACAGTAGCGATTAGCGTTTTGTTGTCTTTTACGTCTATGACGTTCGGTTGAATTAACGTTAGTATTTCGATTAGAAGAAAGTGGGAATGCTAGTGGGAGCTGCTAGAATCATTACAGGCTCTAATTATGACGTTAGATCAAAAGACATCTTAACCGTGCTTGGTCGGTCACATTCGCTAGCGTGCTAGGAATGTGCTAGGTAAACAGAAATGAGCCAAGCAAGCACGGTTCTAGCGCGAGTCTGACCGCAGCATTAGAAGAACGACGCCACTGCCAATTGGGAAGCGTTATGTACAAAACCATGAATAACCAAGTTCCGCCATATCTAACTGATTTATTTACCAAAACAAACACAATTCATCAGCATAGTTTGCGCCGTTCTCAGAATAGTCTCTTCATTACAAGACCCAACACCGAAGCCCTAAAAAAGAGTTTTTCATACAGAGGGGCATCTCTATGGAACAGTCTACCTAAAGTAGCACAAGAGTCTACAAGTATTAAACAGTTTTCTAAATACTTGTAGCCTCTTTTTTAATTCTACCGCATCATTTTTTAGTATTTAAGAAGCGAACATATTTAAATAGAATATTCTTATTTTTTATTACCTAATTATTATTAATCTTGTCAATATTATTATTGTTATCATTAACTTAGAACTAAACACACGGCTCTCTGGAAGAGCATCTTTGTAATTTTCATGATGAATGAGACTCCGTGTATAAATAAAGAGTATGTATGTATGTATGTACAAGTACAAGTACAATAGTTTATTAGCATTCCCATATACATACATGGTATTGCCTAATTAATATACAATTACACTGAGATTACACAGATTACACAGTTCTTTGTAACAGGGTATTTCTCCTCTCAAAAGCTTCATATATAAAGTGACTCACTTGTTTGCAAACAAATGGATCGACATTACTAAAGAAAAAAGATATTCGATCTTTATCTCGTAATCTCGAAAAACTCTTACAATATTTACTAATTTCTTCAAACATAGACTTCCTTAGGTCGGAATGAGAAACACAGTCGAAAAAGAAATGAGACTCATCCTCTACATCTTTTGATAAACAGCACTCGCAACAACGCTGTTCACGAGGTATTTTCGGTTTTGCGTGTCTACCAGTTTCTATTCTTAATGAATGATTTCCTGTGCGGAACTTAGCGAGCATTCGTCTGTGTTTCGCATTCTTTACCAGGTCATAACATGAATTAATATTTTTTGTGTCATTAGAAAATTTATAGTAAAAAATAAGTTTTGTGTTTAATTGTATAAGTTTTATCTGATGTATCCTAGATTTTTGTATTATTTTTATATTAAGTCTATCCAAAGAACGTTTCATTGAATGCGTATTATTATACGATTTTAAATCTGATAAATCTTTAAAAGACTCCACTATTTTATTTATGGAGGTCATAAAGCTCATCTTATTAGATGATGCAAGGGCATTGGACATATAAAGACATTGTTTCGCAATACTTCCCTCGGGGAGGGCTTGGAGATGCATCCAGAAACGAAGCATGTTTCGATAAATTAGTGGTTTCAATGATACTCTTCCAACTTCGTTTCTCGCAGCCACATTAGGCGCCCTTTTGTTAAGACCAAGAAAGTATTTGAAAAACTGTGAGTGAAGTCGCTCAACGGGATCTTTTTCCCATTTGTCAAAATTAATAACGTCATATGCACCCCATATTTCTGAGTTATACAATAGGATAGGCGAAAAGAGAACGTCAAACAATTTATTACAAATTTTAATTGGTAATTTAGAAAAATCTAAATGACGCCGGTTTTGTCGCGAAAATAGAACGTCTTGTCTTTTCCACAGATTTCAATTTAGATTTCAAAAAGCTGCCATTACTAGATATAGTGGAACCCAAATACGTATAGTCTCTCACTATATCAATTTCAGAATCTCCTAAGAAAAAAGAATGCTTGTTTATAGTCGATTTCCTCAATTGCTTTTGAAAAAGTACAACTTTGGTTTTTTTTTTATTAACCGTCATCATCCAATTCTTACAAAATTGCTGTAGGGCATTGATATTTCTTTGAAGACCAGATGCACTTGTAGAGATCAGTACTAAATCGTCTGCATAAAATAACGAATTTAACATGGAACCGTTTGGGAGAGTAACGGGGTCTAGCCCATCGATGTTTTGTAGCATCGAAGGAAGATCGTTTATGTATAAATTGAACAGCAGAGGTGATAAAATACACCCCTGTCTCACCCCTCTGTTATACTTAAAGTATGCAGATCTCTTATTTTCTGATTTAATACAGCAAACAGTTTTAGAATAAATATTAGAGATTAGACGGAAAAATTAACCGCCTATTTCATAATTGAGCAACTTTCTTAAGAGGCCAGCGTGCCAAATGGAATCAAATGCTTTTTGAAAATCAACAAAGCAACAAAATAATTTTCCCTGTGTTGTGTTAGTTACGTACTTGTCAATTAAGGTGTGTAAAGAAAAAATATGATCAGCAGTTCTATTGCCTTGCAAGAAACCAATTTGAGAGGGATGTAAAATTTTCCTGTGATCTATGAGGGTGTGAAGTCTTGTATTAAGAATAAAACAAAACAATTTTCCGAGGCAACTAGTCACGCAAATTCCTCTATAATTGGATGGGTCCAATCTATCTCCTGTTTTATAAATAGCGCTGATTACCCCTTTTGTCCAAATGTCTGGATAGCAACCTGATCTCAAAATTAGATTAAATAACTTCGCTAAAGCGCGGATAAGCTTATCTTTCCCGCATTTGAGCATTTCATTACGGATTCTGTCGATACTTGGTGCTTTTTTCTTCTTAATCTTTTTAATAGCCTTTCTAATTTCCTCAACTGAAATCTCTGAATCTATGGTAGTATTTAGTGAATCAGACACAATTCCAACTTTTGCATCCATTGCAACCGCCAGTTGTTCAGACGAGAGATTTTCTTCATCAACCGATGAATGAAGATTGCTAAAGTGTGTAAAAAGTTGATTCACCGGAATTGGTTGATTGTCCCTCTTTTCATTGTTTTTATTAAGAGATTTTAATGTCGACCAGAAGCGTTTCGGGTCTTTCTCGTCTATTAGAGTGTTAATTTCATCATTGTAAAATTGTTTTTTCTTTTTCTTTAATAATGATTTGTATGCTTTATTAGCTTCATTATACTTTTGTCGTAAATAAATATTTAGTGGAGCTTTATGAAGTTTGTTTGAGAATTGTTTGTGCAGCCGGCGCAATGTATTACATTCATTATCGAACCACTTTTGAGAGCCTGAATGCTTTTTCACTCCTTTTGAGAGTCGTAGGGAGGTTTTTGCGGCTGATTCAATGATGCTATTAAATTTAGACACTGCATGATTTACGTCATCTGAGTTGCTTTGAAAAACAGTGTCGATAAATTGGTTTATCAAATGACTTGTTTCCGGAGAATTAAGAGCATTACTGAATTTTGTATTTGAATCTTCTTTCCATAAGAATTGTAACGGAAGTGGGTTCAAGGTTCGCATCATCTGAACATTTGATTTTGGTAGGGGGCGTAATGTTAAGCCAAGCTACAAGTTGTGAGTGATCCGATAATGTTGAAGGTTTTTTAACAATGAAACTGTCAAACGACTTATACAGATTTTGACTGGTGATGATATAATCTACAGTACTAAATCCTTGGTGACCATTGAAAGTAATTCGACCTAGTGAATCACCTTTTGTTCGTCCGTTGAGAATGCGCAAATCTAATGCCTTGCACATTTCTATTAAAGATTTTCCGTTCGCATTGACTTGACCATCTAAGTTTCTCCTCGGGGGCACGTTTAAATCTGAAGGAAGAAAATCCACGGTAACGTGATTTGATTTGTCATCCTCAATATAATCGTATAAATTCCCTATACGAGCATTCAAATCTCCTGCTAAAATGACCTTTCCCTTACTGTGAAAGAAGTTGATATCATTAGTTAAATCGGAAAAGATATCAGGATTAAAATACGGAGAATCATAAGGAGGTATATAACACGAACATAGGTATATATCCTCTCCAGTTTTGAAGAAATCTTTATCTAATCTGCTCCAAATGAATTCTGGTGAGCTTCTTATGAAATGTACGCCTTTTCGCAAGTGGGATGCAACTGCAAGCAGGACTCCCCCAGAGAACCTCCCCGATCGCTTATGATTTAGTTTCCTCGGGTGATTTATAGAAATGATATCAAAACCTGGAATATCTAGAATATCAAGAGCTTCATGGCCCCAAATTTCCGAAAGAATCAATAAATCAATATTTTTTATATTATTTAAAAAATCACTATGTGATAACTTATTTTCAAAAACAGAACGATTTCCAAGTCCATTGATATTCCAACAGCTTAGTTTTAGAAGATGAGGTAAGGCCTGAAAAACATCCTTACTATAACACATAAAATATAGAAATTATATATGGCTACTCAAACAAATTAGGAAGAACGGAAGAGATACCTCTGACATGACTAGGTCTGCCTGAGCATGTCGTAAATCTTGAAAAGCTTCATAATGATGTTCGGATCGGGGAGGGCTGTACTGTCAATACAACCCCCCTCCACCTCTTTGTGAGGTGGGCCTTTGCTCAACATTGGTGTATTGGGCGGACGTTGGACAGGCTCGCTGGTTGAACCTCCCAAAACTCTAGGAACGCTGCTGGCAATCTCAGCATAACTCTGTCCACTTATGTTTGGTCCCCGAGTATACTGCATGGGCTGGTGTTGGACAGGGGGTGCCAGCTGTGGCGTAAAGTTGAGTTGGTGTCCAGACCGTGGACTCCCGAGGTCTGCTCGTGAGTGATGTGGACGATCTTGTGATCTAATCATATTAATAGGTCGTGGATTTCTGTTTCCGGTTCTGTTGTAGATAATATCCTTAAAGTTCCTTACTATTTCTCCCACACATCTTCTCTTCAGGTGTTTATGATCGTACAGCATATCCTCCGAGATGTTGTCATGGTGAATGAAGTGAACATTTGGAGGCACAGACAATGAACACAGTCTAGCGTTCATCTGGCATCGCAGTGTCTCCAAATGATCCCCACGCTTGATTAGAGTAGAGATGAGGACTCTGCTCCTCGGGTACTTGGTAGCCGTGAGGTTGATCAGATCCTCATACTGGAAAATGCATTCTCGTATTGAGCCATGCTCTAGATCATTGGTGCCGGTGTGTATCAGAATGACGCTTGGGTTTGTAAACTTTGATGAGTTTACAGAGTCTATAGCAGAAGCAATAGTAGGGGTGAAATGGTGTAGAATTTCCTTGTCGCGGCTAAGCCGTTTCAGCTCAATATATTTGGCGTTTGAATCAGCGAGGAACACAATATCATTATTGGGCACCCTAACAGTAGATTGAGAAATGGGTTTCCTGGGGCCCTGAGCGGCAGGCGCATGAGTGTTTTGTGGTTCAACCACAGAAGGATCTCTGTCAGACTGATTGGGTACTAGTGTCGAGAGCCACATACTGATTAGTATGCACTGGGATATCCATTGTGATATCCGTTTGCGCTTCACACTGCCCTGATGTTTCAGATTCAGTTCCGTTACATTGTATGGAGTGGACGAAGAGCGTGACCTGTTATTAATACATTGTTGATAAGGTTGATTGCTAGTGTTAGAATGTGTATACGCAAAGAAAAAGTTCTGAAGAAAGGCAGTGATATCGGAGAAAACATTAGGAGAGCAAGATAAATGTAGTTGTTCTATGTTTGTTTATGTTCTTGATGTTGGTATATGATTCACGAATGAGTAGCTGGATAAGTTTATAACAAGTGTTCGATAGGGCAGCATGCCAACGTATGTAGTAGAAGTCTTGACTGTGCATTTTGGAGTAGTCCTGTGGGAAGAATATTGTTGCGTGAGAAGTAGCGGTAGTTAGAAAGGTGGTATTTAGTGCAGGAAAGTTTCTCTTGGAGGCGTTTGGCTGTGTAAAATAATTTTCGTTGACTGCTGGTGAGTTTTTTAATGACGTGTAAGGCTGTGGATCCGGGATTAGGATGAACGTCCATACTTCGAGGAATATCAGGAAGAGTGAAGAAGTGATATGCTTGTAATTGATGAGATCTCGAAGGTCTGTTGTTGGTGAAGTAGTTGAGATGGTTGAAGTAAAAGTTATAGGTTGCAATGATGTATTGTGCTCGGCTGTGATGGAAAGAACTTGAGTTGACGGCAAAGATATTAAGACTAATACTGTTGCAACTGGGTTATAAGCACGATGAATACCATGAATGCCGCGAACGTGAATGGTAGATGCGGGTGTTCTTTTAAATTTGAAGCAAAGTTTCTTGTAGTTCTTGACTTGTGTTTTGATGAATGGTTAGGTGGTATGAATTATTGACAAAGGACAAACATTAGAACCTAAAGGTATGAACAGAAAGGAAGAAATGTAATTTTATCGGCTATTCAGTCTCTACTATGGAATTGTATTTATCTTAGTTCTCTATCACGCCCACTCATCACTTGTAATTTTATCTCCTAGTCTCACATTCATGTTTTCAAAATGTAAAATTTGTAACTAACGGTTTCTTGCCATATACTTGTGTACCCTGAGGAAGGTTCGCCGTGCCAACCGAAATATCGGTAGTACTGATTATATATATTCCCAGCACCGTACAATCCGGCAGCCTTTCATCTTGTCTTGATATTCGTATATATTTGCTGATTAGATCCCATCCAAGGTGATCCGGTTCCTGCACTTCGTCCGAATTGGTCCTTGCATTCAGTACATTACGCTTTATTACTCGGGCTGCCTGTGGCAGCAACGAGTCTTAAAATGCAAGTCGTTTTTTTTTTTTTATTCAGTGTAGCAAGCGTTCAGCGCATGCGTTAAAGGTCAAATTCACACCAATCAGATCGCACTGTGCTGGTCACGTAACACTCGCCAGGTTAATTTCTGTACATAATTTAATACAGTAAATCAAAATGGTGGATCCGCGAGCAAATCTCTCTCAAATTTGGAGTCCCATCTCTCAAATGTAAGCAGTTTAATGTTTTATTTAACTTCACTCGTGCGAAAGCCTTCCAATAGGCTCAGGATATTGCAACTGGCGTTCTTGTCGGAGCCGAAGGACCGCGTTTTTTACCCAGATGGCCAGTGATTTTATATACGACACGACGCCGGACCTGAAGCACTCAAAGATCCACACATATCGAATTGGAATTTAGCGTTTTCCTTTCTGCTGAAACCAAGATGTTGTGTTTTTCTAGGAGGACAAAATATTTCTCGTTTAAGCTTGTCTTTCGCCACGGCTTTGTTATTGGAATCTCTGTGGATTGGAAAACTCAAATATACTGCACAATACCATACAACTGAATAAGAAGTCTTTAACAAAGCCGAACTCAAACTCAAGAGCAAAGCTGAGAGTGAAAGTGAAACTGAACAGTGTCTTGTCAGGTCATGAATTAAGGTACGGTGAGGTTGAAATCATTGCGTGTTTATATCTGCATTTCTTTGTCGATTTGTTAACCTCGTGGCGCTGATAGATTTTGCCATCGGACGGTATTCTTGTTTGAGGTACGTTTCGTAGGTTTTATGCCACATTTCATTTTACTCTCGGTCATAATACATACCAGCGCAAACACCGTGATCTGTAGGCCAACATGCACTAAAATAATTTTGAGCGTGTTTTTGGCTGTCAGAAATACCCCGGAGAAATAAACACTCGCACAGAATAATTTATGATGAGCGAAGCAATATTCAACTATCAGGTCACAGTAGCTGTGTTGCGTGACGCCCCCATCATTTGCATTCCAGCGTCTCGTATGACCGAAATATACTTACTAATAACAGGTTTACTCAAAATTATTAAGATAAAAAGGGATTCAAATCGCACATTCTTTGTTTTTGCCTGATTTAGTGGTCGATTTGTTTTGCATTTTAACCGGCATCGGTCATTCCTAATTTGTTGTTGACATGCCTCGACGCATGGGACCGACAGAACGGAAGCGAAGTGCTTCTAGTTCTGTGATAGTACCGACTAAAAACACACTTAAAAAGGGACAAAACATGTTAATATTAGCTGCTGGCACGAGACCAGGATGCCATCTAACAGTTAAAGGTGATGCACTGCATGCAGTTCTGAGCTCGCATGAATTACAATTCGCGCTCGTTTAATAAGCAGATAGCAGTATCATAGTGCTCAGCTAGCATCATAACAGCTAGTATCAAGATAGCAGTTCGCACGACTGGCGCTCATCACTGAGACAACTGCACTACTTAAACATGCTGTCAGGACAGTAAGCAAAACTTGCCTTCAGATCCGGAGTTATTACGTCCCTCGAGGTCCGTACTTCTAGTGCTCAGCGATGTGTGGCACTCCCATTCAAGACCTGCATAACACATCAAATTGACCCGGTCAGTGTTCACTGTTATCTCACGGATATAAACACCCCTGGGCATCGGGAGTGGGGGTATTAGTCGTAATTTTGGAATTGATGTTACAATATTTAGTAATATTTCAATCTGCGACCATCACGCTTTCATTCAAGATTTTTATCATTAGCCCAACGCTATTGGGGGGTGGGGGTGCATCAGTATCTTCCGTTCAATTTTATACGTTCACGGTTGAACGCGTTTCTTTGCAAGCTCTTATGTGATACGTGGGTAAATAAAGTATTGTATTGTATACAGCTCTTCGAGCTGAAAACTGAAACATATATACAAGTGTTCTTTGCGTACAACCACTGACCGTTCTCCATTCCCTATAGACCCTTTCAATAAGTGGAAAGGCAACAAATCGTGAATGTTGAACTCATGATTTCTTGAACTCATGATTTCTTGAATAAAAGATAACAATATAATTCAGACTTTGCAAGATGCAGCAGAGGCGCTGGTAACTACATTTTAAAACAGACATGCAAGTCCTGATACACGAGAAGTACGCGTAGACGTCATTGATGATACTTACAGTCAGACTGTCGGTCCGTAAAATCGAATTTCTCAAATATTTACTGTCTGCAAACCTATATGGAAATTTAATATTTGGCATCGGATTCCCATACAAACACTGTATTTCGCGCCATATTTGCACCCGGTCTATTTTAGTAACCTTTTCAACACAGAAAACCTTTTGATTTTATTAGTTGGTTAACGCCCGGGTTAACGCCCGGGTTAACGCCCGGGTTAACGCCGTCAAGGTTGGATTTGGTATGTGCTACCGTTCTTTCAGAGGCACGTAGTCCGGGTCTGGTTTTTATGCCGTAGTTTGGCATGCAACTACAAATAGAAGTTGATTGTAAGTGAGTACGATGCGATGGACAGACAGACTTGCTCAGTACGGTAAGAGTGACCTGGAAGCATTCAGTAATCACCCCAACGCGCGACAATGAACCCCGAGGTGGCGGTAACACGACTCCTTTAATTCGCTTTTTCACGCACTGTATATTCTGAGTACTAATTCCTCTCTGTTTTAAAACCCTCAGTTCTGCCTATAGCCACCTCCGCAAACATCCCTGAACGGAAACCGCGGAAACTTTTCTTCACCTGCCACAGGAAACCTACAATCCGAGTTTGAAAACTAGAGATGTCTGCGGAGGAGGTATACCCTGGTTCCAGAGCCCTTGCCAGGAGACCACTAGCTAGGAGAAACTATACTGCAAACGAGACGAGAGATCGAGAAGAGAAGTTAGAAGGGCCTTTGGCCTCGGCCGTTGAGAATCTCACTTCCATGCTGAGATTAGGTCGCGGCTTTGAATGGATAGTCTACTCATTAGGTTTTCATTGGCTTATCAATGGCCCAGCAAACACGTCAAACCGGTTTTGCTGGGCCATTGATAAGCCATTGATGGAAATTACCATTATATCCTAATGAGTAGATTATCCAATCAGGGACTGGTCATTAATTAGAGGGGGAAGGCTGGTGCAAATGCAAAAGCGACATGCCTCAATTTTTGATGACCCCTCCCTCCAATTCCCCCTCTAGCTCACCCACCCCATTTTGCACCAATCCCCCCCCCCCCCAAAAAAAAACTGTAATTAATGACCGCCAATCTCTCAGATCTGAACCTAATCTCAGCATGGAAGTGAGATTATCAACTGCCGAGGCCAGAGGTTCTTTCCGGCGCTTAGCAAAGAAAGAGTCCGAGAAGTTAGAACTTCGATCTGGTACCCAGGGAACGGAGGCTAAGTTATGCAAAATGCATTGCATACCTGGTATTTTGTCGTCTACGTTGAGTGGTTTTGCCGCAATAATTTGCGGTTTAATAGTTATCCTGCTGTCGAACGGAAATCGCGGTCAGTTTTTAATAAAGAGTCGGCAATTCCATATTTTGATAGTCTAGTTCATTGCGTTTGATTAAATGGGTATTATTTTCCCACGGGTCGTTTTCGAAGGCATACTATTTTAAGTGACCTTTAGGTGAAACAACGCTGCCCAACGCATGTCCACCATAAAAGAAACCATGTACATGTGTTTTTTCACAAACTCGGTTAACGACCACTTCCCCTTTAACATCATAAGTATTCCAAACATATAAATTCTAAATACGGTCCTGACTTTAATTACGAATAGGACTGAAAATGGTGATGGAAATCACATAAATAGGTCCCAATTGTTTCTCAGCTGAGAGCAATTCTGGCGTTGTACATGTGTTTTTCACAAACTCGGTTAACGACCACTTCCCCTTTAACAGCATAAGTATTCCAAACATATAAATTCTAAATACGGTCCTGACTTTAATTACGAATAGGACTGAAAATGGTGATGGAAATCACATAAATAGGTCTCAATTGTTTCTCAGCTGAGAGCAATTCTGGCGTTGCGGTGCACGCCCAGCTAAATTTCCGGGGAATACCTCACACTAGCCTCCTCCTCAGCCAACTTCAAACAATCCGCAAATTGGGCTTCTTGTGACGAACAATGCATATTTTGTTCCACAGGCTTTTACGCTTAAACGCTTCCCGGCCTAATTTCCTGAGCGCGGTGGAATATGGAATGGTGCCATGACGGAATGAGATAAATGAACATCGTTTTAACACGTCTCGCGAACTTAGTACATTTTAAAATAATCAGTAGTTTTCTAAATCGACGAATAACCAGACTTTCCCAAGGATAATTAAAAAAATACGGTATAGCGTAAGGTATGGAAAAACTTTAACCCTAATCCCCTGCTTTACAAGCCCACCCGTATAACATGGATGACTCATTGTCAGAAATTCATGCCACGCGTGCGCACTAGGCATTAAATTTCATCAATAAACAGATCCGGAGTTGCTCAGAATTTTACAGTAGTTTGTATGGAAGTTTTTTTTGGGGGATACATTGGGTGATGGTATTATAGCGAAGCTCATTTGTCCCGATCAAAGCGATTTCTAAATCATATTGGCTTCCGTAAAATTGTATTCTTTCAAGTTATAACGAATAATTATGGCTTCGAAAAGAATCTGAAATGAGTTAACTGACCTCCATGTTATGACCTCCATGTTGACAGCAATCTCCTTCCTTTCAGCCGTTATGATGGTTGCTCTGATCAACTTTACAATATAAAACTCGGGTGGTTATTGTTTTGTCCCGATTCAGCCGAGTAGTTTAAAAGACGTTATATTGCCCAGATAGATCCAAATATAACTTCACATTATCCTCGAGCTTCGAATTGCGAACAAATATGAGTAATTTTAAGGTTTTTCGACGGCCACAGCAGGGAAGAATGCCGTAAACACGTAAGTCCTTTGCACATCTCTTGCCTCTCTCTTCGAAACGCTTTGTCCGCCATTTCTCTCTCGGTTTGCCTGTACAAGCCTGGGAACTGGTATATTCTTAACTGTTCTTTCATTGGCTCTATTATAACTTTCATATATAAGAGCTTGTCTGATAGGGCTAAAAAAATAACGCGACATTGAAATAAAATATGCAAAACTAAATCGTGACTGTATTCCCTGTAAACGTATTCGGTTACACTGTTTACCTCCCGCTTGGCTATTAGCCGCTCTACTTATAATAATCCGACATAGCTAGAACTTTCCAACCACGCAGTTCATAAACACTAGAAGCCTTTCGAATTCGACCGCTTTCGCAATTCGCTTCGAGCAGAGTGTTTGGCCTGGAATAATGGCTGAGCGAGCCTGAGAACAAGTAATTTCTGATGGGCAGGCAGATTTGCATAATTTTATACCCCGCCCACAATGGCATGAATTTCTGACCATGTAGTGTAGGTCTGCCGGCGTAACTAGTATAAACTAAAAGTCAATTAAGCCGTGAGAAGTGAGTAGCAGCTGACGTTTCGAGCGTTCATCAGAGCTAACCAGTAACTTAATCGGCTTTTAGTTTATTACACCAGTGTTCACCCGATTCCAGCGCTTATTATGGATATTTCATTGTTCTATTGCACCTATTGAAGGGCGCATTCGTTTTCAATC
Source organism: Actinernus sp. WN-2022 (assembly GCA_030867875.1). Taxonomy (NCBI): domain Eukaryota; kingdom Metazoa; phylum Cnidaria; class Anthozoa; order Actiniaria; family Actinernidae; genus Actinernus; species Actinernus sp. WN-2022. The sequence goes on from JAOWCC010000936.1 coordinate 69,153,925, forward strand.
CAGAATAAGAATGACTGGCATCATAGTACGAGTAAACATTCTTTTGGGAGCTACAGTGGACTGAAATAAAAACTATTTCGAGTTAGCGAATGTCGAGCAAAGTTCTTCGCATATTAACTTCATATTGGAGCACAGTACTTCTGTCAGAAAACAAAACTTCGCTTCTCTAGAGAATTGAGAGGTGGATTTGTCCTGGTGAGTAACCAAAGTTCATTAAAGTAATGAGTTCAAGTTATTGGGGATTTTACAGCGCGACTACTGTATATAACCGGGGCCACTTTGAAAACAACTAAACACATTGCAATTCGAAAACATAGCATTTCAACTTACGAATCCTGGCATATCCATCTTCATTCGAAAGACTTCAGAACTTGTCCACCAAATTTGCATTTTACCGAATCGAAGCTCGAGAAAAAAGTCTTGTCGGTCAGATTTATGATGGCGGCTACTCCGAGAAAAGACCCTGGTAAAGGCTGAACTGTCACGTATTCTGATTGGCTCTTCGATTATGACGCAAGGGTTGTTGTAACAATGGTTTTTATTGGCCAAACGGACCGAGTCCATGCAGAGAGATAAACTTGTATATAGATTCGATTGCTCAAACCTTATCAATAAAACGATTTTAAATAACCTTAAAACCCGTTGTGTAGGTAGAGCAATAGATGAAGTGCATTACTGGGTAGTTTTCTGGTAAGTTTCATCAGTGGGGAAGCCAGGAGGGTAGTATCATCGTGTACCGTTGCGGCGGGTCTAAAATGCGGGTCGAGGGTCACGGGTCACGGGTCGCGGGTGACGGGTTACTATTTATTTATTTAAATCGATCGTTTGGGAGGGGAAGGACGCAAATTGCAGCACAAACGCGCTCCGTGGAACGTGTCATGTCCCTGAGCCATGCTGAGCAAGCGCGGACCACGGGGTCTCACCGCCCCAAATCGATAATATACTGGACGATTTGATTGGCTGAGACTGCTTGACGTGTTGAATATCTGTCAACAGTTAACCGTTCGCTGAGGGACAAGTCACGTTCGACAAAGCACTCGTACTTTTGACGTTCTGACTTTCGGCGCGTTCGTAATTTATGGACTTTCGCGTAAGTCGGGGCTACAAGCCAAATGAGTCACGTTTTAGGAATACCACTTCTACGTTGGGTTTGTTGTTGGGCCCAACGCATCCAACCACAGGCAGCCCAGGCTAATGCAGGGTTTTGAGTCGTATAATTAATTGTGCATGGGGCACGTAAAATGGTACGTTGTCTCGAATAAACACTCAGTGAACGGAACTACACAAGACATCGGAGGCTAGACCTAGAACAAAAAGCAATCAAAGATGGTTCGATCAAGAATGTGAAACAGAAAAAAAGAACCTACAATCTCTTGGGAAACAAATTAGCCGTGATCCAAACAATACAACATTAAGGTGCCATCAAACTATTTGACGCCCTGATAAGTCCAATTCTACTCTATGGTAGCGAATTATGGGGAGTGGATATAAAAGGGCTGTTAGAAAAAGATCTGATTGAAGCTGTGAATATTAAATTCTGTAAATGGCTCCTAGGTGTCAACAAAACTTCAAGTAATAATGCATGCAGGGCAGAATTAGGGAGATATCCGTTACAAACGCAAGCAAAATGTAGGAGCATTAAATTCGGGCTTAAATTAAGTGACTCTGATAAAGATAAACTATCCTGCAATGCATACAAAGATATAAAAAATATATACAACAAAGAATGCTGGAGCCACAAAATCAAAACCTTGCGACATCAGATAGGATTAGGATCTCGAACTGTGGATTAATAGGCAGAATAATGTATATTAATACAATAACATAGCCTGCGAAACAGGCCCTCAGTGTTATTTCAACGCAAAGGAAGTGATAAAATGATTTGGCCGCGTGAAAATGGAAAAAGGAGACTGGCACGAGAGAGGAGAAGGAGGGCCTGCAGCCATCCTTATGCATTTTCATTTCCCTTACAGATTCTGTACGAGAAATACTGATTGGTCAATTAGCTGTCATCGCTATCATGTGTCACGAAATGTCGCACATTCCTCCTGCGAACTGACTGAAATGGCGGCGACAAGAGAGAAGTGATCGAGCGGTTGAGCGTTAATCCAGGAAAGTATTTAGAAGAACAAAGCAGGCAGTGAATAGTTTACATTTGTACTTTCTAGGCGAGATATTTTGGACGTTTTACCAACAGGTAAAAGCCTTATTTTCCAACTGTTTGCCGTAGAATTCGAGTCAGACAGGACTCGGCATTGTCCTATTTTCAAAGCATTGTGAAGCCGCTCCTGCAATGTTTTTAATACAATCAGTTGTCAAACTGGGTAGCCCAAAATCACATAAGCCTAATGGTTTCTATTTCAGTGGGCTCCCTCGCCACTTGCAACCCCGTATATTCATGTAATCATGGTATTTATATCTGTGGCAAATAAAGAAATGAAAAAATGAACATGAAATGATCAGTTAATCGAAACTAAATACACTGGGACTTAAAACCCATCTTCCTCTACGATCTAGGCGTGGAACTTAAGGAAATTACGGAGTTCCCTGAAGTAATTTTCGCTCCTGCTGTCAGAGACTGTTCGAGTGAAAGAGTCTGTCAAGGTCGAGTACATAAACTGATGAAGGAAAAACTGAGCAGGGACTGAGCGACTTTATAGAGGCTGTAGTCGTGAATAAATCCCACACTGTAGAGACTTGGACCGGAGAAATAAAGGTAATATAAATGAACTGTGCAATGTTTTGACTACATATCTCAGATACCGACAAAGTTACGAGCACACAAAGTTTGATTGACATGTTTAATAATCATGTTAATCCATGCGGAAAAGGGCAGAATTCAAATTTACGTAAGATGGCAGCAGGCGCTTATTTTTTCTCGCCTATGCTCGCTTAGCCTGATTTTCAGACGGTCGAGGTGGGAGGAAGTGGGAGGAAGTGAGCGGACGACCTCGACCGTCTGAAAATCAGGCTAATGCTCGCTACACTCGGATCGGTATCAGAACTCGCTCCGCTCGTATCGGAAAAGCGCCTGTTCTGCAGGCTAACAATAACACAACCACCGAAAATATTATCTGACAGAGGCTAAGAGACATTGAACTACAAACATGGCCAAGTGACATACATAACGATTCAAGAAAAGAAATAGAAACCGAGTGGGCGGTACACAAAACCATATAAAAAAACTCGAAGAAAGAATATGCCAAGTATGCAAAAAAGGCATAGAGGATGAGATACATTTCTTGATAAAATGTTCTCTATACCGTGAAAAAAAAAGGAATATTCTCTTCTCCAGTAAAGAAAAGCAAACTAAAAATAATATAATAGCATCAAAATCCAGGCCGAGATAAGATAGCACCACACCATGTGTGCGAATACAAAAACAACCCTTTAAACCCAGATGTAATTATTGTAATTATTATTCAATTAATTTAAGGTTATTTGGACGTTAGTCTATATACTCTCTGGTAAGACTCCAAATAAAAAATGCATGTCTATGTCTATGCTTGAATTATATTTGGGACTGTTTGATTGTGCAGGATTTTTTTTGTGGGCACGATCCTTTGCACGAATTTTCGGACTATAGAAACATTCCATATTTGCTCAGATAAACTGCACTGTCTTGAAAGCTTAAAATATTTAATCTGTAAGTACAGTATTACAACTACAGTGTCATATATACAAATGAGAGTAAACTGATCAATACAACAGCAGGTAACAGAACCAGCTGCAACAGAAAGAGAAACGAGATAGAGCTGCTGAGTGCTATAACCAACATTATGAACAGTACATGTATTCAATCTCATGAGATGAGGAATACCTATCTGTTTTCTCTATCAGAGTTGTGGAAATCTCTACCTTCACCCTCCTTCCCGGATGGGTACTTGAAATTGTAGTGTTATTTCGTGCATCATAAATGCATTGTTGAATATTCTCAAAGAAAGAAAGAAATGCAAAAGAGCTCAGCATTTTTACATAAGTAATATCCTGGACACAAATGTATTAATTATCTGTCCTATAGGGATGTGCCTTTGATCATAAGTTTAGAGAATACCATCGTGCATATGAAGGGGAAAAGGGGAATTCTATTTAAATGTAGCGAAGGGCGTAGGCCCGAGCCGAAAAATTTAAGATTTAACTGCTCTCTAAAACACTGGTTTCCTGTATTCTGGAAACTAAACATTCATGCACGATTTTTTTTCTGCGTTGTTATTGATGCATGCCTTTCCTTTCTTGTATTTTCCCTTGCACGAATTTTGTTTAGGTTTTACACCCCCCCCCCCCCCCCCCCCCCCAAATCACTTTTCTAATGGTCCGTCCCTAATGGTTGTACTTGACACTGATTAATTGATGGCAGCTGATTGACAGAAGCGTGATCTCAAGCGTACTGAAATATGTTAGGGTGCGGAAGGGTTTTTTAGGCTCTCCTTCCCCTCCCCGGTCCCCCTCTTCTCTTGTTTTCTTCTTCTCCCCCCTACACGAGCGTTCCTGCTTACTGGGACAGCGAGATTAAACTGCGGTCAGCGGTATAACCAAAAAACAATGCAAGAGCACGCACGCGTGCGGCAGTTTTGGTGGGAAATTTTCGCGGGAATGCTAACTGATTGTAAGGCGGAAAATTGTTTCTTTTCATTTATTTTTTCGTTATTTTCGTTACCTTTATTGTCGGCTGTTACTCTATCTGTACTATCTTTTCAAACCTATTTCGTAATTTCCTTTGATGTGTTACTATTGTATAAAACATATGTCATCGATTTTGTAATTTCCGCTCATAGTTACGTAATTAGCAATTTATATAAGCCTTGTATCCATTTGTGACCTCCACTGTAAAATAAACCTGAAGAAGGCTGGTACTGGCCAGCCGAAATATCGTATAAACCTCGACAAGCGTTGTATTTGATCAGCATTGCAGTAGTCTTCGGACACTTTATCATTATATTTTCTTCTTCTTGCTGATCAAGATCTGTTTTTTGATCCAACGTCTGGCAGGATTGATTGTACACGGTTTTTGCTGTGGTTTTCTAACCTTAACTATATATACTTTTTCGTTACATCAAATGTGGTTTAAAATGTGATTTAGGGAAACTGTTTCGTCTCGGGCGCTTTCCATTCAACCAAAGCGACCGGTTAGAAGTTTCGAACATTTCGAATGTCGAATGGAACGGGATTTTTCGAATTAGTAAAACCGGTCGGAAAAATACGCGTTCCATTCGCAGAAACCACCCGGTTACTAGTAGCCTCGACTGAAGCAGTCCAAAATAAATTTATGGCTTCTGGGCGTGACTGAAATATTGCAATAACAATGCCTGTAGGGCAGAAACGGGTAGATACCCATTAATAGTGATTGAAGCCAAATGCAGGAATTTTAAGTATTGGCTAAATTTAACTATAACCGAAAATAATAAGTTGTCCCAAACAACTTATCATGACATAAAATTAGAAGAAAACAAATAGTTCTGGGGTCAGAAAATCAGAACCACTTTAAATCATATGGGGCTAGGAGGTATTTGGCTAAAAGCACATATAATACAATCGGTCTTATACTAGGTACCATAAAACAAAGACTTAGGCCTATGGCAAACGTCGAACTAGCCATGAACTTAATTCAGTCGAACCTATTAATTTTGAAATACGCTCATGGATAGTACGACGTTTGCCGCAATTGAGATCGACCTATTCAATAGGTACGAGTCCGACATTAGGTCGGGAATTACGACTCTGGTGCGACTTCACGGTAAACGTCGTTCTTAACACGCGCCGAACTAAATTCATAAATTATGTAAAATAATAAATAAATCATGTACCCGTGCATTGAACCACCTTAACTGGCCAACGCTGGAGCATAGAAGGAAGTTGCTAGACTAACTCTGATGTATAAGACACTGCATGACCAAGCAGCAATTAATATTCCATCTTATGTACAACATAAGACTGTAATGAAAACTAGATATTCTCATCCAATGAAATTCATCCCAATTCAGGCATCATGTGATGAATACAAATTTAGTTTTTGGCCCAGAACAATTATAGATTGGAATAGCCAACCATGCACCACATATCATAAACATGACCTCTATAAGTAGATTTAAATCATCTATTAATGATACATCCTTGCCTGAGTTTAGTTTAATGCTTATACAGTTGAACCTCCTGTAAGCGACCACCCTCGGGACCTGGAAAAGTGGGCGCTTACGAGAGGTATTAAATGCAGTGATTTGACGGCTGCGAGACAAAACAGGCATTTGGTAAGTGATCGCTTAAGAGAGGTGGTCGCCTACGAGAGGTGGTCTCACAGAGAGGTTCCACTGTATACTCATTATTATTTAAGTATTAGCTATTATCACTTGCACCATACACATTTCAATTTATCAATTATATTTTCTTTTTGCACTTAGCACTGAAACTTGCGGTATGTCCTTTTAGGATTTTGAGAGTTAAACATGTAGATGTAGAAGGCGAAATGGCGGCCTATCGGAAGTCATTGCCGCATGACGCTCAGTCGGAAATGTGTAGTTCGTGCTTTAACGCCACAAAATACATTTGCCTTAAATGCGAAAAGCCCTTTTGTAATAAATGCTCAGTATTCGATCAAGTAATGAAGACGCGCCTGGCTGGAATACCGGCAGAAGCATTGGATATTCCGAATGTTGCGATATAGCTCGCTGTGAAACGCTTCTACCATATGAAGTCAAACCATCCAGAATATCGTTGAAAACTGCATGCGGCATGATCGACTATTCACAGAGGTTTCAATGTGTGACTTGCAACCGCTACAAACACGGCCAATAACGCCACTTGCCGTAACAACTATCGTCTTATACACACGGCACCAAGTGCTGTGTAGAACGCCATTCTTCTGTTTCTGTTTTGGACAATCATTTTCCACAGAAAGGCTTTTCTTTGATTCGACCGAGCGCTGTATTTCGCCATATCACTAGCCGGCGAAAAGTGAATTGTTATTTCCCGTGTTTTAATTAGGCGCAAGTGAATTAACGGACATATGTTCAACGTTTGCTGCCACGTCTGCCCCAAGTCGATCTACTACCGAACCTATTTTTTAATAGAATCGGCGCGACTTAAGTTCGACGTTTGCCGTAGGCCTTAGAGACAACGAACTACAAAGGTGGTCAAGTGACATTTCAATGACACTAGGAAAGACGCTCGCCAAAATAACAAAATGAGAACATTCCGCAAATTTAAGACAATAGCCAATTACAAATGTGAAGATTACCTCAGCAAGGTCACCAATAACCGTCATAGAATAGCTTTAACTAAATTACGACTCAGCAACCATAAACTAGCAATAGCAACAGGGCGATACTCGAAACCGTACAAAATACCAGAAGACAGAATCTGCCCTATTCTTGGCGTGCACGTGACGTCATCACGGTGTCTTCAAAAATTTAAATTCTAAACTATACTCCTATGAATGGTTTCTTTAACATTTTGTAGATGTCTGTGATTTAAGCTCTCAGACGAAATTTCAGTTCAATACGATGTTTTGCTCACGAGATACAGAGGTTTGAATTATGTCTTCGCGTGTTTATTATAATCACGAAAGTCAATTTGCGTCAAATTAAAGGTTTTTGGCCTTACAAATGTTTAAAAGTTACGTTTAATGGGACTCATAGTGAAACCGACTAAAATGGATGAAATATTCGCTTTGTTTAAGATGTTGAAGATTTGGCGGCCGCGGCATACATTAAATGCTCTTCTGCTTCAAAATTCGGCCCAGAGACGTAGTTTTGATTTCTCTTCACGCTCAAAAACATTTTATTTCATTTGGCAATCAAAAACAATTGAGTCACGTGGTTGCATGCCAAGAATATGCGAAAATGGAACCGAAGACGAATAACATTTCCTTTTGATTTGCAACGCCTACCAGGAAAAGAGAAAACTACTATTTGATTACTTGGAAAAAGAAGCTAGATTATCAGCAAACAAAATGTCACCAAATGACTTATTTTTATTATTAATAGATCCATCAACTAGAAGTGCAAAAATCTAACAACGAATAGCAAAATATGTTTATGATTGCTCTGAAGTAAGAAAAGCTATATAATAGTATGATAATCCGACTCGCTCCTCCTTATTCTTCCTTCTTTTAATTAAAGTTATTTCGAACAACGTTGATGTACATTGTGCAAGACGCCACTGATAAAAAAAAAATACTGTCTGTCTGCCATCCCCGTATAGCATATGTATGGGAGTATGGTTCAGTTTTAGTCTGGAATAGGGTATGATCTCAGATTCAGATTCATTTTATTTTGCACTATTTTTTTAAAATTACAAACATATTAATATAATATAATATATGGGGGGAAAAGAAGAGAAGAAATAGATATTTACAGCTTTGAGGAAAAGTGCGTAGTGGTCAAAGTAGCCAGTTTCGAGTTGACCACTACCACAGAGAAGATCTAGTCGAGGAAAAAAAAGAAAAAGAAATAAGACAATTTATGAGTAAGTATTGTCATTGATTTACATATTTATGACACTAAGGTAGGTATCGGATTCATATATACGTACGGATTTTACATATACGGATTTTACAAGTGTGTATAAATTTTACAAGTTGTGCAAAGTTTAGCTGGCAGTTTGATTAAATATCTTGACAGGGAAATGTTCATTTATTTCTCTTGTTATGAAATAGAGTACAGGTCTACAGTACAGTACTGGGTATGGAACATCGTATGTTTTGGTCTGAAATAGGGTCAGGGTTTGGAGACCCGGGCGGCACAGTTCCACCCGAAATTCCTGGGAGTATTCCATCATTGTATTCGGTCAATCGTGCCTTAGTCACAAAACGTCAACCGCGGAAGGGATAATGAACAATCTCTTTCAGTGGTTTCATGGAGTTCGACGCCGACTGCGAACTGAATCCGCTTAGTTTTCTTTATCTCACACAGGTCAAATACTTTTTTTGACGAGAGAAAAATTGGCGCCGGAGACTAAACCTAACCTCAAGGCGGAAAAGTAAGGGATGGACAAAAGAAAGTGAAATTATGAACCGCTATCAAGAATTTCCGTTACACCCTAAGTATGTATTCCAAATATCATTATTTTCTGTTGAACTAGGACATCTGCCCACACTATCCCGGTAAAATTCCGGTACCTCAGAAAGGAATTTACGTTGGTCAAGCAGTTGCGATATGATAAGATTAGTAATACGTTAAATGCTTCACGACTATTTTCACCAGACATAATTAATTTTAACAAAAAAATGTAGTGAATGTAGTGATCACTTTCTCAGGATTCGAAGTCTTCTTTAATTTGGTTATGTTCTTCAGTTTCTGTCGAAATTATTTGCCGGTAATATTCCATAATAGTTACTGTCCGTATTCCTCATCCAACCCCATTGTACTCTCTCTGCACTATATCAGATATTTCAACCATTAAAAATATTGCTGTCTGTCTCAGTAATTATCTAATAAATATGTTCTCTCCAAGTTCTACTTTCTCTGTTAATTTCCCTTCCTCGGGAAATTGTTTGCAGATCATTCTCTCTCTAATTTTGAGGAATGGCCCATCACGGGGATCGCCTGGCTACGCCCCTGATGTATTTGAATATTATAAGCCAGAGACTATTAAAAGGACAGAGTATCAAACTTGGCTTAGTGACATAAATAACGATAAAAGAAAAGATCCCCGTCATAGTAATAAATTAAGGACCTTCCAAATTTTCACGCGGAATTTGACTCGTTTTTACAGACAATGTATGGAAAACTGAAAACACGATTGCACACTTCTCAGTACAGCTACATCCCTCAAGTTTCGATATATTAATCTTTTACCTGGTATCTTAAGTTTGTATCTCAAGAATATTTCAGAAATTCTATTTCACGGATTTTATTTGGCATCGGATTCCCATCGATTCCCATACAAACACTGTATTTCGCGCCATGTTTGCACCCCTTTCAAAATGTCGGAATTTACCGCGAACTGGTCTATTCACCTATAGTTTATACAGGAACTATAGTTATCCATTATATGATCAGCATAGTTTAATTCCATTCAGTGGATAGACAATTGTTTGAGCCGAGCTGAGAGGGCTAGATTCTATAATACGTTGCCGCGTTATATATGTATAGCGTTTTTTAAATATTGAAAGTATATAGCTGGTCCACCGCTGGAACAGGGGCAACCAAGAACAAAGAGGAACCACTGATATGAACAACCAAGATAAATCGCTCCTTTTCCCCGATAAATTGAACGATAGATTTATGCCCCACGGTTCCCGAAGAAAAGCATACGCTTCGATAGTTGAACGAGACATGACAACTGAAATATATATATAAACGGTCTGACCGGTTGCTAAATCGGAATTTTCTAATTTTAAACACAAAATCTATACATATACATAAATTAGATATACTCACTCAGAACGACATCACCGGGGGAAACAGGATTTGAAATCCATTACTACAGCCAGACACATGGCAGTCGTATATCCATATTATACTACGAGTTCGGATATACTGTACTTTCACGCTAACCAGGGAATCTCCTCCACAGAGTTAAGTATATTCAGGGTGGACCATTAGAACTCCGGGGAGAGGGGGTGGTAACAAAAATATCGTGCAAGCACGATGAATGGTATACTTTATAAATTACCGTTTCTTGTGTGTTTTTAGAGGTTTTTGCGCTCGCTACGCGAACTCTTCAGTTTTCCGCTCGTCACGCTCGTCACGCTCGCGAACTGGCGGCGGTCAGTAATATAACTAGAAGCCGCCAAATAGCGGATTTCTTCAGGATGTTTTATCCGGGACAGTCTCGCTATTTTTAATACACTGAGTTCTTGGGACAAATATCAAAACTATATTTTACAATTAAACTCAGACTTCTTAGAATATAATATAAGAACATCTAGGCACTGCAACTACTACTGTATATTAAAACATAAATTCGTGAGATTGAAAACATTATAGTAACAAATTCGTGCAGAACTCACACAACTAAAACAAATTCGTGCACACAAAAATTACCACCCCCTCCCTGGATTTTTAATGGTCCACCCATGCAGATAATTAACAAAAAAAATATTTATAATGGCGGAATCCTTATATCTTATCATAAGGCTGTGCTACATCAGTGCTGATAATAAGTGTCAGGTCCTGTTATTATCCTAGACTTTTGCTAATGGTTCGGAAATGAATGTCAGCAATAACGGAGGTCGAGCTTGTAATGAAAGGTTTAAAGCACTAGTCAATTGAAACTCCGGCCCCCCGACCCCCGGGACATTGCGGGGAATGTAACATTTATAGATTGTTACATTTTGACCTTTTCCCCGCCCATCGGAGACAGCTGTTACAATACCCGCCCCTATGGCTCCGGCATGTGCTTCAGAATTTTCCATTGGGAGGAGGCATTGATAAATTGAATATACATAAGCTTCAATCTGTTGTTCCATTGTTTGAAAAAAAATACATTTCTGAAGCACATCACTAGCGGATCCAGGAGAGGGGTTTCGGGGGTTGCAACACCCACTATGATTCCTGTAAATCAGTGCATGTAAATTCAATTTTAAAATCTCTAGATTAAAAAAAATCCTTTTGCAAGCCCCCCTTTCACAAAATCCTGGATTCGCCCCTGTACATTTTCTATTACTATACAGTCATGCTTTCCGCACTTTTACAGTCTCTCCACCATTGTCTTGTGTATCAGAAACCGTTGCCTGTCAACAAAAACACAACAATGCGACAAAGGAATATAAAAGAAATGTCATGCAGATGATCCGTTTAAAAAGTATGCCAAAATCCATTGTTATGTGGCATTGAGCCTCCCTCACATGGGATTTGTCTGTGGTTTAGACTACGAAAGCACTGGGTGATAATTATGATTATTCTGAAATAAAAGTAGTATGAAGTCTTAATTAGTTTCATCCCATTTTTATGAACAAATTATCTTCCAACCAATAGGAACAGCCAAACACAATAGCTACGAAACAGGCACGATTGATAAGGTTCCAAACATACGATTTGCTTTACAAACGACATTTGGAACCGCAGTGCAAATTGTAGTTTTAATAGTTTGAAAAATTGGAGGAAATTAAAGGGGCTATGTCATGGTACTACGCATGTATCCAGTAATCGCTCGGTTGGTGGCTTTAATTGGATACAATGCTTGATTGAAAGGATTTTCAATATATTCCCTGGAGACTGTTTATATACACTGTTTGTTGGTCATTTATGTATATTTGTTTTGATTTTAAGCATCCCTCATGGCCGAGAGGTTCGGTAGGTCATATCAAAAACGGTGGAAATTACTGTTTCGATTCCGGCCCGGAACGCGAAGCCTATTACCGTGACACAGCCCCTTTAAACGTCTTCCTAACCTTTAAGGCGATTTTCATGTTTGAACCAATCAGATCAAGAATTTTCACAATACAAAATTAACATCTTGCCCATCTGAATGTCGTTCGGTGTCGCACTTGTTACACGAATCATTACTAAATCTGATACTTTGCCGCGACGCAAACTTTACCAAAACCGGTAAATAACAAATAGTGTGTAATAATAAACACTTCCTGATCTACTACTCGTGACTTAACTCAGTATAAACACTGCCTCTGATGGAAACACCCAGGACTTGTTTAAATTAACTACGATTTTTGCGTGTCCCTAGCTTCAGCGATGTTTGATACACGTTGTTGATGCTTGGGCCCAGTCCCGCTCTGTCGTAGGTGGCGTTACAACCACCGCTAAAATCCCCGCAAATTTTGCAAATCGTTACTTTCCCCGCTCCACCGGAGAAATGCAGCGTTAAATGTGCGTTATTCCACGGCCATGTCCCCGTTAATGCCCCACTAAGTCCCTGGGGTCGGGGGCCGGGGTTTCAATTGACTAGTGCATAAACACTTACATATGTACTTGTCAGTAAAAGCTCTCTCTGCAAAAATATCTCCATCGGGGAAGGTGTCAAATATACTGATATAATTATATATAGGATTGCATAGGCAGAAGAGAATATCTAGCATGATGGCACTGAATTCAAACCAGAAGTTTAATATTTGCCCGATGTTTTAAATCTTGAAATATAAACAACTGATAAAGGAAGATGTAAGAAATATGAAAAATAAAGAAATTGAAGACCTGACAAAAAAACAAAATTGCTCAGTTTCATTTAAGGTCTGAAATGGGGTACCAAATTTCGCCCTTTAGTCTGAGATGGGGTAGGAAAAATAGATTTCTTAGGTTTGAGAAGGGGTAGGGGTTCTGGGGTCCCAGCGGAGCACCCCATCCAAAATATGTTGTGTGAGTTGTGCGAACAGAATATATTTCTGTAATGAGCGCAAATTATGATTCATGTATTAAAGATCTTTTCTTTTCAAATCTTTCGTTTACCCTTGGCCATGGAGGCTTAATAGGCCCGGCTCTAGCATATCCCTCCATAGCCTGATTTTCAGACGGTACGTGGTCGTCCGCTCACTTCCTCCCTGAATGAATTGAGCTCGTGATCCCATGGGAAAGGCTTTACCGGATGGCAACCGGTTTTACCGGTTTTAGAAAGATAAGCAAACGATAGGCCTTTTCACGCAGGAAACAGTCATGTGTTGATATATCACTTCAACAAACTGTGACGTCATAAAATCCAAGATGGTGGCGGGCGGGAGGAAGTGAGCGGACGACCTCGTACCGTCTGAAAATCAGGCTAATCCCTCCAACGATCCGATAATTCTCCACACATGCTTTTCACTACGTTCAATATTTAAAACTCACAACGCTCAACTCGCATGTTGATTTTTACAGAGGGAGGAAAACCGGAGAAAAACCCTCGGCGCATGGATAAGAATGGAACCGACCTCTCTCACATATGACGTCACGTCCGGGAGTCGAACCCGGGTCGGTGGTGAGAGGCGAGCGCTTATACGCTGCACCATCCAGCTCCCATACGACATGATAACTAGACTGGAGACATGGCCCTTGTGCCTGCAGATCATTTTAAGAGTTGCGTCCCTGTTTACGTGTGCTTATACAGTAATCAAAACTTGCCTTCAAATTCCGATATATTACGTCACTTGATGTCACTGCCTTTATCTGTAACGAGTGGTAACTGGCTCCTTTACACTGATCGACCTGTATACATAAAACATTATCCTGGGTTAAAGGGAACCTCACTGAAAAACGTTTGCCTAAATCTATATCCCATTTTGACGATGTTGCGCACGCATCAGTAGAACCGAATAGACGCGGGCTGCTAAGACTCGTTCACCAGCTTTTTGTTATTATTGTTCTAGCTGCAGCGCGCAACATCGTCAAAATGGCCTATTGCTGTTTTAAATTACGCACTAGACGTCACTTACAGACCGAAACAAGGGTAAGCACTACTCCAGCGTTAACTCGCTAACCCGATGGTAAACTGTACAGATTAAAATAGGCCTTTTGCAGAAAACGGTCACGTATTGATATATATCACTTCAATAACGAATGAATTGAGCTCGTGAGCTGAATTGACACTTCAATAACGAATGAATTGAGCTCGTGATCCCATGGGAAGGCTTTACTGGATGGCACACAAACTTCAAAATGCTGTTTTAGAAAGATAAGCAAACGACAGGCCTTTCCTCGCAGGAAACAGTCAAGTGTTGATATATCACTTCAACAAACTGTGACGTCATAAAATCCACGATGGCGGTCGGGAAATTCAAATGAGTTTTTATCGACATAAAAACTGACATCCATAAGGAAGGTTTTACAGCAAACATTTTTCAGCCGAAGTTCTCTTTAAAGACTAATATACACCAGCAAGTTTTCCTTGACAAGTTTATTTGCTCGTCAGTGTGGCAAAACATGACAAGTTTTCCTTTGTGACGGCACTGTTCGTAGGACAGCGGAATATCTAGAGTAGTGTAGCAGTTTCGAGAGCAGTTTGAAAACTACGTTCCCGATCCTCCAAGCCTACAACGAATGGATCTTTTATCAAGAAAACAATACATAATTGCATATGGTCTATGTGTCGCCCTTCATAATATTATGCACCATGAGCATACAAAACGGTGAATACCACGACTGGACGCCATGACAGTTTCTAGAAAATGCGCAGTATCCGCGCATTAGAGCGGCTTACAATTGAGTGTCGAAAAGTAATTGCTCTCGTATTTGATTGGTTAGTTGGCCATGATTGTGTTTACTTTGCCTCGTGACTGGTTGAAGTAAAACCAATCGTGAATTATACTTCAGTCCGTGATTGGTGCATTGATGTTTTACTTGCTCCTGTGATTGGCTAACTGGTTTTGGTTTTACGACACTCAATTGAAAACCGCTCTAGTTAGTTATCCACGATTGCGTTTACTTTGCCTCGTGATTGGTTGAAGTAAAACCAATGGTGAATTACTTCAGTTCGTGATTGGTGCATTGATGTTTCTACTTGCTCGTGACTGGCTAACTGGTTTTGGTTTTACGACACTCAATTGAAAACTGCTCTATGCGAAACGCAAAACAAACGGCGAGGGCTCTGGGAAGTAGATTTCGCGAGCATGCCAGCTTTTGAACAAGAAGACTTGTCAAGGAAAAACTTGTCATGTTTTGCCGTACACGGGCAAATAAAAACTTGTCAAGGAAATGTTGCTCGTACGTGTACACGAGGCTTAAGACCGAATCGTCTCGGTCAAAAAAATACAACGAAAAAATACGGACCGTGAGTCGTGACCAAGAAAAATTGAGGGACTTACTCGCAAGTCTACTTCATGCTAGAGTCGCTCCAACGTGTTAAGAACGACGTTTGTCGCAAAGTCGCACCAGAGTCGTAATTCCCGACTTGGCTAGTCGAACCTAATGCCGGACTCGTACCTATCGAATAGGGTCGATCTCAATTGCGGCAAACGTCGTACTATCCATGAACCTATTTCAAAATTAATAGGTTCGACTGAATTAAGTTCATGGCTGGGGTTCTCCCTTCATGTAGGCAGACATGAATTACTACCAAATTGTATTGTGTATTGTATTCTATTGTATTGTGTATTACGTTCTATTGTTTTGTATTGTTTTAATTCTATTCGATTTTGATAGCAATAGATGGGTTGCACTCAATCCCCAGAGATTCAAATGACAAAGGGCATGGCGGCCATGTTGGTGTACCTAACAAAAGAAGCTAACGAAGAATCTATTGTTAATGGTACACCAACATGACCGCCGTGACGTCATGTGCAACCATCTATTCTTGTGTTGCCTACATGAAGGCACCACCCATGGCTAGTTCGACGTTTGCCGTAGGCCTAGGGATTCGATTTCCCCCAACGAATTGTCTAAACTATTCCATTCACTAACACCTTGGTACGATAGACGTTGTTTGCCATAATTAAGCTTGATCCTTGGAAGTCTAAAATCGTTTTTCTCCTTGTATTATACATGTGAATGTCACTGTTCTTTAAGATATTAAAATCATAATCAATGAGTCCATTGACATATTTATATATTAAAATGTGACAAGGACCGAGAATAATCCCTTGTTAGCATAGTCCATTAGCTAACGAGCTAATGGACTATGCTTGCGTCAGATACAAAGCGCACCCGGGGGTAATTTGCAGAATGCAGATTGCAAATAAGAAAATCCGGTCAGCGGTCCGTAGGTTCTCCGATGGTGTAGTGGTTATCATGTCCGCCTTGAACGCGGGACAGCAAGGTTCGAGTCCTCCCCGGCGAACCACATTTTTACATAGTATTTTATATATTTCTCTTTCATACCTTTACACTGACTCAGTACCTTTGATATCACAGATCTACATTAACTTTTATGATATGTCCGTGGGTAAATAAAGCTTATGCGTGTATGTATGTATACTATGTGAAATGTGGTTGATTACGTTTAGTTAGAATACTCTTTGCTGCCTTACTATTGCTGGTTTGCAATCAATCCTCAGCGAGTCAAATAACAAAGACGTGGCGGCCATGTTAGTTGAATCAAACAAAGATATATTTTGGTTTCATGGTTGATCGAACGAGGAATATTTTAGGCTACGTTCACACGGTACCGGACGAATTTTCGACCGGTTGAAAAATTTGACCGGACATTTTGTTCACACGGAACCGTTGAATTTTTCGCTCTGTTCACACGGAACTGACGAACCAGGTTGAATTTTAACTTTTGTCAGTGGTTTTACCATCTGCCCATGCGCAGAGCGCTTCTTTACCAACCTAGGCTGCTTCTGCAGAAAAGGTCTTACCTTGTCACATCATTTCATGAAATTCGCCTTGGACATTCGAAAGTTCTCACGCCACTCATCAGCCACGAAGATGTTATCAACAAAATTGTTCAGTTGAATCCGGTTTTCAGACTGTAAAAGGACGCCAACACACCGTCGCCTTCGTGCTTTGAAAGCTGCGCAGGTCATAGCCATGTGCAAGATGACATTTTGCATTAAGACCGTAATCAGTATTTCCAAGCAAAGCGAGTAATAAAACGACACTTTCCATGTTCGCACAAGAGTTTATTCCTCTCTTCTTCTAGCTGAATTACCACGCATCCATGCAACCACGCCTTTGCCGTACAAAAATTTAGACGGTCAAGGTGTTCACACTGCGCCGGTCAAATTTTCGACCGTACCGGCTAAAAATTCGTCCTCCAATTTTTGAACGGCTAGGCGTCTAAATTTTCGTACGGTTAGCGTGGTTCCGTGTGAACGGAACACCTAAACGCACGAAATTTCGTCCGGTACCGTGTGAACATAGCCTTAATCACGTCAACTAAGATGGCAGCAATGACGTCACGTGTCTGACCATATAAACTAACTAAAACCTAACATGAACCATAAAACATACCCTAACCGGTCAATAAACATACACTCCTGGCATAAATTACCTCAAAATCGATCACTAAAAGCGAGCCAAAAATATATAAACCAGCACATCTTGTTTAATTCGCTGTCAAATTTAACGACATTTTCGTATGTTAATATTAAAATGAAATAACGTCTTTAGGATCAAACACGTTTGTTTATTGACGTTGGTGTGACGTCATAACGAACGACTCCTTTTAAGGTCAAATTCTACGTTACCTATACGTTTGAAATAGAGCATGTATGTAAGCACAAAAATATAAATATGTGTTTTTGATTGCCGCAATTTTAAAGTCTCTACGATAAATATTTGCTGAGTTATTAAGAACTGAAATTTCCTGTGACGTCACATTTCTGACGTCATGGGTATGACATCAGTCATGCTTTCTAAATTGAATAAACATAAAAAGACCATATTGCTGCTATTCAGTGTACAGTAAGTACAGTTCCTCTTTAAAACCCCAAAAATACTTGAATAGTTATTTTTAAAAGACGTTTTCAAAAATATATGACGTCATGATGACGTTTCCTCTTTTTCACTGGGTATTTTAAAGTATTTCCTCTCAAAAATCGAAAATTCTAAAAACATTCTGTGGGTACCGATTTACTCTTTTGATTGCTAGATTGTCGTAAACAAATATTTTAAACTCTAAAAGATGAATGAAGAAGTTATTTTGTAAATGGTTCTGTATTGAATATTTCCCGCCAAATCTTGGCGGGAAAATTGCCAAAATTCATAATTTAATAACTTTTCTCGCTCTTAACCAATCGAACTCGGGTTTTCGGTTTCTTTGTTGTCGACATGATGGGAAATCGAAAATATAAAATTTACTGACGTTGAAGGTAATTGAAAACATCGAGAAACCTATTATAAATGGATACATGACGTAACTGTGACGTCAACAAGATGTCTACGGTAGATCAAATCATCGGATTTTGTTTAGGTCGTCGGTCTTCATCATCCCACAAAAATTCAATATTCTACGTTGGAAACTTTTGAAAATATAGCAAAGTGATAGATTTTAGGGTCATTTGTGCCAAGCGTGATAAGTTCCAGGTAAACAACGAGGGCTAAAAAATCACAGGTAAACGAGTGACAACTTAGAGCACATGGTTCGAGGCTCATGGTATTTCCGCTGACCGGATTTTCTAATTTTCATTCAGCATTCTACAAAATACCCCCGCCGACCGAAGAAAGATGCCGAATGTGAAAATTACTAGTCATTTTTCATGCCGACTTGCTTTAATTAGAACTATATAATCTGTAGTTCTAATGAAAGTGTTGTTGTTCTTAATATTCTTACTCATCATATTTTTTAGAAGAACAAAACACCGCACGCTTTATATTTTTAGGTTAGTTTTAAAAATTGTATTTTTTTAAATAGAATGATATCAGAAGGTTCCTGATTGAGAAACACTACTTTTGGGTTCAAGTTATGTTACATTGTCCCCGTTTCGAAGCCCATCGCTCTCGTTTACTTACCTCGGCTGCAGAGTGCCTAACGAATTTCTGGTCTAATTCTAACGAATCTGACAAGCTAATGTTTTTACTTCGTGGATGTACCAATGTTGACTTTAATTCAAATTGTAAATTATTCCTTGCTGTTCAAGATTTTATTTCCACTACATCACTCGCTTTTCAGTTCATATGTAATGTTATCTATTTTCTGTTGTTTCTGTTTCGCTCCCAACTTCCTCTGTTGAAATGTGTGCAATAGTTGAACGAGATTTAAAGTTATTTACCCAAAAGGTGTAACGAACTGCATGCTATGAAAGTCGGGCTTGCAATCAAAACAAAGAGATGCAATGCAAAAACCGGCAATTTTAAACATTTGAAAAGCCACGCATTGTTTGTTTGAAAACGTGCTAGGTGAAATGGTAAATTGACAAATATGTCACTTTTTGACGTTTGACAAAAAATCGTCCTGCCGTTTGGTAGTGTTTCACCAAAATGGATTTTACGACGAATAATTTTGCAAAGTTCATAAAAATTCGCCTAAATGGCCCTAAGTCACTGTGAATAAAAAAAAACATTCAAAACTCCCTGTTATTGTTGTAATCACCACTCTCTTTTATATTCTTGTCTGAAATTCGCAGCATAGCCATAAGAATAGGCCTCTGAGAAGCAAAATATATTATATAAGGCAATGGTAAGTTCTTCAGACTGACTTGAAGTAAATTTTCTCGGAGCACACATACGAAATACATTTTGTTCCACGTATTTCGCTCTTCCGGCTTGTTTGCAATTCTTTCTCTTTCAGACATAGGTCGAGGACTTGAG
Organism: Actinernus sp. WN-2022; assembly: GCA_030867875.1. Taxonomy (NCBI): domain Eukaryota; kingdom Metazoa; phylum Cnidaria; class Anthozoa; order Actiniaria; family Actinernidae; genus Actinernus; species Actinernus sp. WN-2022. The sequence continues at coordinate 69,173,976 of JAOWCC010000936.1, forward strand.
TCTCGAGGTTGGTTAACTGGCGCGCGCTAGCTAGTAACAAAAGAAAACATGTCCCAACTGCCAACATAAAACTGATAGAATAGTTTATCTACTTTCAACAGTTTATCAAATTTGCATACCTTACAGCTACCTCAACTCTCAGATATAGTTGTTGTTGCTTTTTCGCTTGCCTCGGCTAGCTGCTTGCTTGCAATTTTCCAGGAAATATTAAAAATCGATAAAACATCGGATTACGTTCGGTCGTTCCCGACAGTCGGTAAATACACGTAATGCCGTCGGAACACCGTGACCGAGGTTGTTTAGGGGTGGACCATTAGAAATCCTGGGAGGGGGGGTGGGTAGTCCAAAAAAAAAATTCGTGCAAGGCTAAATGTCCCAAAAGAAAATTCGTGCAAAGGAACCGATGCATTGTTCAATTTTTGTTTTAAAAAAATACTAGCAATTCAGTTTTACCAATTCAAAATATAGTTCTAAAGATTACCCACACAGTCTGTGTAAGGCCAGATAAAAACAAATACTTGGTCAGCGTCCCTGCCTGACCTGAGAAATGTCCCCGATCTCTATTTTTATTTTTATTTTCATAAAAAAACTTTAGAAAGTGTAAATGCGCCCGCGAACACCAATTCTTGTACCCAGACCCCTACATGTACCACTTAAAATATGCCCCGGCGCATTAAATATTTTAACATCGACGCCATTTTGTTTCTACAACACGAGGTCATGAACACGAGGTGAGTGAATAATATCTAGTCAAGACAAAATAAACTTCACATAGAAAAACTGGAAAAAAAACTCCCTCCCTACCTGGAAAAATTGAAATGGGTGGACGCTAAACAAGATTTTCTTTATCTGGCCTAACTGATTTTCAGGTATTTCCAGATGAAAACAACCTCCCCAACCTTCATAAAAATAGTTTAGTCACTGTTGTCATGGAAATATCAACTGGCCTTAATTCCCCCGATACCGGTAGCAAACCACAAGAATAAACACGCTCAAATGTTTGGCCAAGAGAGAAGTTTATTTGCGGTCTAAAACACTGACAAGCTAAAAACAGCTATATTATTGGCAAATAAACCTTCTCTGCAATTACTGAAGCCTCAAATTATTCTCTGATGCCAGCAGTTTTTGCAACCGAGTTTAACGTCAGGTTTCATTGAGTAAACTTCAATGTCCACATTTTCAAAGATTACAGAGTCTGTGCCAGCAATTTAGAGCACATAGAAATATTTTCATGTATTGTCTTGTGCAAAACATCATGGACAATGAAATCTTGGGGTATGCATTTTTGATTTGGCCTGAATCGAAGCCAAGCAATGAAATTCCTCACATCACTGGGCTCGTTACAAAAAAACTGCGGCTCAAAGTAAATAAACAAGTCAAGGAATGTAAAGCAAATTACTATAAAGATCTGATTAGACAAAACAAAGAAATTCAGGTGCTCTATGGAAAACCGTATAAATGATTGACTTGCCGTAATAAGATCTAATAATGGCTCTCAGCCGACCTTTATCCAATCTGAATCTGATGGAGTACAGTTAACAGAGCCAGCGTCGATCGATCAGACCTTTGTTTGCAGCAAAGTTTCAATCTCTGGTCGGCGCCATTGACATCATTACTCCAGCTAGGACAAATAACAGTGAAATTGTATTTCGCTTTTCGAACATTTCCGAGAGCTTTGTTTTTAAACAATTAAGAGGTTTGAAAACAAACAAAGCTATTGGATTAGACCGACTGATCAGCTCGAGGCTACTAAATGACTCGGCTGTGTGTATGACTCCTGACCAGTTTTAACCAAACTGTTTAATCGTTCTCTGGACTCAAGTATTTTCCCAGCCATCTGGAAACAAGGAAAAGTTACCGCCCTGTTTAAATCCGGCGATCACTCTGATTTTAACAATTACAGGCCTATCACAATTATATTCTACCTGCTGTAAGTAAGATTCTTGAAAGGGCTGTACATCAACAACTCTACGGCTATCTCTCGTAAGAGAAACTCCTCACACCTAATCAGTTTGGTTTCCGCCCGAGGTTATCTACTGAAATTGGCTTAGCACACTTCACTGACCACATTCTACAACACATGGACAATGGCAAGGTGACTGGTGCAGTATTCTTAGACCTGTCCAAGGCTTTTGTGACTGTGGACCACAACCTTTTGCTGACAGGCAATGCTCAAGGCCATTGGTGCTTGCAGTGAAGTTGTAAATTGGTTTACCTCCTACCTTGATAACCGACACCAGATAACTGCAATAGGCGACTCTCAGTCCTCTTCGTGCTCAGTGGGAGTTGGCGTGCCACAGGAGTATTCTCGGTCCTCTCTTGTTCTTGGTTTACGTCAATGACCGCCTCCCGGTTAGCTCAGTGGCTAAGCTCCGGTCTGTTGAGCGAGAGATCGCGGGTTCAAACCCCGACCGGACCAATACTCAGGGTCTTAAAATAACTGAGTAGAAGGTGCTGCCTTTGTGAAACAACTGCAAATGGTTAGACCTTCACGTCTTCTCGGATATGGACGTAAAATCGTAGGACTAGTGTCCCCAATTAGTTGCAAAGCTAAATACATTTGACACTTAAATAAAGTTACTTACTTACTTACTTATTTACTTACTGTAGATCATTGCCAAGTGACCATGTACGCTGATGACACCGTGATATACTGTAGCCGTCCTTCTATCAATGACATCGAACATTGCTTAAATCATGACTTCTTGGCAAAATTGGCCTCTTGGTTTCGTAAACATCGCCTGACTTTGAATACTTCTAAATCTAAGTTTATGTTAATAGGTAGTCCACATAAACTGAAATCTTGCTCTAGCATCGATGTCATTAACGCTCTGACAATATCAAGTACCTCGGTATTATAATTAATAAGTATATGACTTCGCATGACCTGGTAGAGGCCTTATCTATTAAAGTAAACCAAAGGTTGGTCTGGCCAAGCGTATCAGGCACTTATTGCCCCTCGAGACACGCCTTACTTTGTATAATAGTTTAGTATGTCCACTTTTTGACTACCGCTGATGCGATTTGGGGTGACAAATACAACTCAACCCTCATAGACGATCTTCAGATTTTGCAAAATAAGCGGCCAAGATATTTCTTGAATTTACCTGGTTAAAGTTCTTCAGCACAAGCCTTGTCAAATCTCAATTGGCCTACTCGTTCCAAACGTCGTCTTGTACATCGTCATATTTTAATATATAAGTTCGGAGACAGATTCTCTGCTATAAATAACATTATTATTATTATATTATATTATGGTTGTATTCACAGGCTATAAATCTATATAGGATGTACACTGAAAAATCTCTATAGAATGTGCACTGAAAAAAAAAATCGTGCAGAGGTATCGCCTTAAAAAAAATATTCCTGCAGAACTCACACTGCTAAAAAAAATATCGTGCACAAAAAGTTTTCCACCCCCCCTCCCAGGATTTCTAATGGTCCACCCCTTACCGATTTACACAGAAATTCCGGTTTAAATGGTACACAAAATTATGCATCAATCAGCGGCTTCCCCCTGGGACCGACCTCCGGGGAACCCACGGGAACTCAGGGGCATTTGTCACGATTTGTCAGCTCCATGTTGCCCGAGGGTGTGGGAGAAAACAACACTATTGCTACCGGTGGTTTAACCCAGGGGACGGACCCTGGGGATTTGTAATATCAGGTCAGCGGTTTACCCAATCCGTTATTCCCGGATGTTCTTCGAGCTTCGCGTCATTTCCGCTCACGAGGTTTGGTTTGAACTGGCGCCCTTTTAATTTAATATGCCAGTTTTTAACGCGTGGATCCAGTGTGACAAACGAGGGCCCAGCTGCTTCATCTGGTACCATGGCCCCTGTGTAAAGATTAGCAAGAAGAGGGGCGAGCAACTGCCATCATTTGTGTGCTACTACTGCAAAGATCTATAGGTGATATCTAACTGATATTTGTTAACGTATATTACAGGGACCCATTATATTTGCCCCAGAGGGAGGAGATCTGTCAAAATTCTCCTGCCCCATACCCAGGGGGATTAGATGAGGTTTGAATGGGCGTTTGGACAAATCCCCCAGGGTCCCCGGGGGTCGGCCCCAAGGGGAAGCCGCTGATAGATGCATTACCCAAACTGAATTTCCCGATAGGAATATACTAGCCTGCTTGCTTGCTCTTCTGATTTTTTTTTGCCGTTATCACGCATTTTGTTTTGGTCACCGTCTTAATCCCGGCTCCCACAAAAATTCAATCTTCTACGTTAAAAACTCTTGAAAATATAGCAAAGTGATCGATTTGAGGTTCATTTGTGTCAGCCGTGGAAAGCTATTTCACAGGATTATATCAGTTCTGCATGTTAAGTATTTATACTGAAAAAGATGCGGAAATTAAAAGCCAGTCAATTTCATTCTATTTTAATGGTTCAGCCAAGGCAGCTGAAGTGTAGAACGGATCCACTTCAGTATAATAAAGCTAACTACAAAAGGACAGACTCTCGGTTCGAAACACAAACCTAAAATTTTGCCAGTACGTCCGTAACATAAAATGAATTGTAAACATCACATATCTGCCATTCCCAGATTTCGATTAGTTTTACTTTTCTGGTCTTAAAAGCTCCCTTGTCAAGTATTTTCCGGCGGGTTTTGATATTCAATCATTTAAAGGTTAGCAGAGAGATTACCTTGGTCTGTTTTGGGGCCCTGGCGAAGTAAATCTTCTTGGCTTTCACGATTTCTGATGACGAGCGAATCCCAATAAACTGAGACACCCAAAGTTTTTTTTACGGCCCACGTAATGCGAATATTCTGTATTATTATTTACTGTTTTGGCATACCGCCCAATTTATTTTTTTCTCGGCGGCAGCCAGTTTCGATTGCCTTGTTGATTTTAAAGTCTATAAATAAGTTCTGGAGTTTATTACTAAACGCATTTGAAGAACCACATATAAACGCCGGTGGCTTAAATGGAGGAAATATTTTGCCAATTCATCTGAGATATTTTAAGATAGTAGTTCATATTTTAAGATCTCATAGTGGTCGTTCTCATAGTCAGTCTGTTTTGAAAAAAAGAGTTTCTAGAAAACCTGGACTGATTCACTCTACCTAAAGAGAGAAAAGGCCTCTTTAGGTAGAGGGAATCCAGGTTTTCTGAAAACTCGTCAAATCGGCCCCTAAATTCAAGACACAACAATATAATCTTCATCAAAGGAGTTTATTGTGTTATTCATTTGCCATTTAGTGCGATAAAATACTAGATATTCTGGATGTCTGAATCTTCGTACAAGGGGGGTCAAATAATTTCAAACTTTGAGCTTGGGCTTCCTGCGAGGTTCGGGTGCTCGATTTTGTTTGGCTATTTAACGCCGTCCTGTCTTTACATTCAATCATCCATTTACGGGTATTTGTGATTTTCTAAATTATCTCAATGATCAGTATGTTTTTGCCGTAATGTGTAAAATATTCAATTTCAGTTACATCTTACGCGTCATGTTCTTTCTGTTGTATGCAGTCACCCACCTATTTCAATTAATGTTGTCTGGGAGTTAGGGTATAGGGCATTAGGGTATTCCCAGACCGAAATGAATTATGGTTACGAGTTATACGACCTGGACTGGACCCCGACTCAGTAGACTTAGCTTACAGTTTATTTATTCATTTTTAGCTTGTGCATGTATAGCCGTCCGACATGTTTAAGATGCTTTATTCCCTAATGCCTAATCACTTTTCCCTCTCTCAGAGAATTAGGTGTATGCGCGTGCTACTCATCTGCACGTGCAGTATTTATTGCCATTGCATATATATGCGCGTGCATCTCTTCGTATCTAATTATTGGGAGCTCCGCTCATAGGCTTGCCTATATATATGTAGTTTATCATCCTTTATCCCGTGCTCACACCCCCGAATAGGAAAACATCACCACCCCACGGGCACTCTGCTACTCCCTGCCTCTGGCAACATATTCCGCTCGCCCATAACTTAATTAAGCTAAGCCTTAGGCAGTGAGTGGCTACAGTGCATGCTGCATCAGTGTGAATGAGTACTAGTTTGGCTAGCCGAAATATACTACGTTTAAGACGGCTATACACGTTGTTTTAGCTTTGCTGTAGTCCTCGGACTTCTCGCTTCTACATTTATTATTATTTGGCTGTTCAGATCTTCATACAGATCCAACGTTCAAAAAGCAGGATGTTCGTCCAAGCTTTTTCTTTAGTCGCGAGTTATCAGACCAAGGACGGGCCATTATACTTTGCGCGCTTTCATGCCGGCCGCCATCATTTATGGAGTCGAAAAAAGCACAATTAATCACATTCCATTCGGTCAATGGCACCATAGTTAACTATGATGGCCATGGCACCAAGAGAATCGCGCGCGAGGCGAAAATAGAAGCCAAATAAAAACAGAGGCGCGCAGGGCATATTGGTCCGTTCTCGGTCTTTCCGTTTTGTTCTTTGCTAGTTTGACTTTTGATGCAAGTTTGACGCTGTATTTCGCTCAGTGTTCTGTGTACAGTGGATTAATTACATCTCCAAAAAACCATGAATAATTAATGAGCATTTTGTCCAATCAGATGAAGCAAATCAGTCACGTGCATGCTCCTTTATCCGCGGAGGGATTTGAATTCTGTCCCAGGGGGAAACGGGGTTAATGATTGAGACAATGGAATTTCTATTGATGTTTCAGCTTTCTCATTGAAATGCTAATTAGGATGAACGTTTTATATAAAGAATACTAACGAGCATGAAATTTTATATAAAGTTTCATCCTAATTAAGAATTCACTGATAAAGACCCAAATATAGCAAAATTACACGGAACATAAGGTACCTATAGATAAAACACGTAATTTTTTAAAGTCAGAGATTCTGAAGTAGGTTTATAGGTAAAATTCGTCTTCACTGAATTGATTTTTACCAAGTTAATGGTAAGAATTCAACATGGTTATCAACATTTTACACAATATTTAAAGAGCTGGTCAGCTCAATAACGTTCTGTACCAAATCCAACCAAACACCATTTAAAATAACAAAGTTTAATTTCATTTGAAGTGTCATTCATCTTACCATATTTCAAAAAATGGTAAAACAAATAGTTCTACGTACGATAATCCATCTGTGGTATATGGTTCATTTCCAAACGCAGTCACTTATATTTAGACCCTATATACAGCATGGTAAATAAACTAGTATACAAACCCTTTTCTTCTGATCTGGTTAAAAAGTGAGAACTACATTAAACTCTGAACTGAACAAGGCTAAAAATGCATTGGAAATTTCCAAAGACTTTTTACACCGATCTGGTTAAAAACTGAGCGCTACGTTAAACTCTGAACTGAACAAGGCTCAAAATGCATTGGAAATTTCCAAAGCCTTTTTCACTGATCTGGTTAAGAACTGAGCGCTACGTTAAACTCTGAACTGAACAAGGCTCAAAATGCATTGGAAATTTCCAAAGACTTTTTAAACTGATCTGGTTAAAAACTAAGCGCTACGTTCAACTCTGAACTGAACAAGGCTCAAAATGCATTGGAAATTACCAAATACTTTTTCCCTGATCTGGTTAAGAACTGAGCGCTACGTTAAACTCTGAACTGAACAAGGCTCAAAATGCATTGGAAATTTCCAAAGACTTTTTACACTGATCTGGTTAAAAACTGAGTGTTACGTTAAACTCTGAACTGAACAAGGCTCAAAATGCATTGGAAATTTCCAAAGACTTTTTACACTGATCTGGTTAAAAACTGAGTGTTACGTTAAACTCTGAACTGAACAAGGCTCAAAATGCATTGGTTATTTCCAAAGACTTTTTACACTGATCTGGTTAAAAACTAAGCGCTACGTTCAACTCTGAACTGAACAAGGCTCAAAATGCATTGGAAATTACCAAAGACTTTTTCCCTGATCTGGTTAAGAACTGAGCGCTACGTTAAACTCTGAACTGAACAAGGCTCAAAATGCATTGGAAATTTCCAAAGACTTTTTACACTGATCTGGTTAAAAACTGAGTGTTACCTTAAACTCTGAACTGAACAAGGCTAAAATGCATTGGAAATTTCCAAAGACTTTTTACACTGATCTGGTTAAAAACTGTGTTACGTTCAACTTTAAACTGAACAAGGCTCAAAATGCATTGGAAATTTCCAAAGACTTTTTACACTGATCTGGTTAAAAACTAAGCGCTACGTTCAACTCTGAACTGAACAAGGCTCAAAATGCATTGGAAATTACCAAAGACTTTTTCCCTGATCTGGTTAAGAACTGAGCGCTACGTTAAACTCTGAACTGAACAAGGCTCAAAATGCATTGGAAATTTCCAAAGACTTTTTACACTGATCTGGTTAAAAACTGAGTGTTACCTTAAACTCTGAACTGAACAAGGCTAAAATGCATTGGAAATTTCCAAAGACTTTTTACACTGATCTGGTTAAAAACTGTGTTACGTTCAACTTTAAACTGAACAAGGCTCAAAATGCATTGGAAATTTCCTGTTTTGTCTTCTCGTTATACTGTAGATCGTTTATACAGCAACAATGTTCCTAAAAGAGAATTAATATGTTAGGCATTACATTGATATTTAAGAGCGACGTCATGAAACGTTATATGGTGAGCCGGGGTGGCGCAGTAGTTAAGCGCTTCGCCTCTCACCTCTGTTGCCCAGGTTCGAATCCCGGACGCGACGCCATATGTGAGTTGAGTTTGTTGGTATCTCGCCCTTGCCCTGAGGGTTTTTCTCCGGGTTCTCCGGTTTTCCTCCCTCCTCAAAAACCAACCTAAATTCCAGTTCGACAATGGAGTTCGTCGGAATACTTAAACATAAGCCTCTCGCTTGGGAGACCCGGTAACGGCTTCCTGTATCTTCGACGTATATAAAATATACCATTTTATTTTAAGAGCATTGGACCGCTTTCTTTAATACATCAAAGGCCCGACCGGCTCTTTGCGTCTTCCTCGTTCTTTCTCGTCACTTTACCACTGACATTAAATACCTCATCAAAAACATCACTTTCGATAAGTATACTGGTTATAAATTTAGTTTATTAAGGAACTGTTCGGAGTCAAGGCGACTGGACATTTTAAAGGGTAAAGCTAGTGAATAGTGTCTTACAACGAGACAATTTCGGCTCTTAAGAGATTCGTTGAATAAATAATGTTGGACTTGTTCAGTTTATCGACTCGCTTGCTGCTATTTTGATCCTGAACTCTCACACAATGGGTGCTCCAAACATGCCGTGATCTTGGTTTACTTTGGCTTGTTTTTGTTTTTTTGAGAGAAACTTACTGGTCGTAATACAGATAAAGTTGAATTCGTACGCCGCGGTCAAGTGAAAGCAATCTTGATCTAAATCATACACGCTATATCAATTGGCCGGTAACAAAACGAGCAGGGGACTGGGACCGTGTTTATCAGAATTACTCTAATTCTAAAATGAAGTTCATCACATGATAGAGCATGTTGAAATTAGCATGTGTGCCAAGTTTGACGTGATTCAATTGAATCTTGTCTGAATTATAAGCAATTGCAATTTCTTTGTCCCTCCAAAATTTTACAATGAATGTATGGTTTGGAGGGACAACGTTAAAAAATAAGAGAGTTTGTATGGGAAAATTGACATATTTGATGCCTTCTAGCATCGTCAATATTGAGCCAAAGTTCACCAAACTTTCCAGACTAGCTTAGTTTGATCTGTTCTTTTGGAAAATAATGATCGCTTTGACTAGTTATTAATTGAATTAGTTTTACTGACTCGGTTTCAGTCCCCCGCTCGTTTTGTTACCGGCTAATAGCTATCGATCTTGTAAGTAATTTGCAGTTTGAATTATGAATATTGTTAAGTACCATCACATAGGAAAAAAGCTACGAATTCTTACCTTCAAGTTAGCGTGTATTATCCTGAATATTCCTATGAACAACGAGGCTTATGCGGTTGATATCAAAGCTGAAGACTTGTAAACGCCGAAGTGCAACGGAAATTAATGTGACAGTGACAGTTAATCTGTTTTGTGCTAGTTTTCAAATTGTGCGCGGAGCTGAATAGCCAATAATCCTCAAGAGAGGGGCGGCTGCATTGGGAAATAATAAAAGCATTATATAGTCCGTGATCCACTATTGGTTAACGTTGACACTTCACACGTGTGAAGTGTCAACTAAAATTTGAATCTGACACAGCTCGGCTGAATCCAAATTTTAATTAACTATTACGTTAATTTCAGTTACACGGAGCGTTGTGTGCATCACCATTGCTCTTAGTTTCGTAGAAACCAACTTGTTCTTCATAGGAATCTTCGGGATTACACGCTCACTGAAGGTAAGTATCGAAGCTTTTGCCCAAAATGACAGTAAAACACAACATTCATAACTATAATTTAAGCTGCAAATTACTTACAATTAATATAGCAGATATCTATGGCAGCTAAGCGTGTAATATACTTTAGATCAATATTTATTTCACTGTATATCGCGGCTGACCGCGGCGTGCGAGTTTCTTCATATCTGTATTTCGACCGGTTAGTTTATCCAGAAAACCAAGCCAAAGCAACTGAAAGCAATTAAAGCATGTTTTGGAGCACCGATTCTGTGAAAGTCAATACTAAATACCTAATAGATTAAAGTTCAGGATGAAAATAGTAGCAAAGCCAGAGAATTTACCCAAGCTAAGCACCAGAGAGAAGGACTTCTGGCACCCAGCACCTAGGGAAGTCGGTGAACTGAACACATTCAAAAATTATTCAACGATTATCAAAGCCGAAATTGCCTGGTCATAGTATGAAGTGTCGAAAGTGGTGCTTTTGATGTTGTATTTAATGGCGGTGGTAATGAAGAGGAGGATGCAAAGGGCCGGTCGGGCCTCGGATGTATAAAAGAAAGTCTTGCGCTTGATCTAGCGAGACATTTCTACACCTAGCCCGGGTTATCGTTTTTCTTTTAAGTGTTCATAAACTCGTTAGAGCCCTTATGTTTAAATGTAGTCATGTACTGAATTTTCTTCCAACCGCCTCATAACTTTTCATCCTGTCACTCGTAATATCTATATAATGCTAACATATGAATTCTCTTTGGGGAAAATTGTTGTTGTAGAGCCGACCTAGTGAATAAGGAGAATACAAAACTAAACCGGAAACCTGTTATGAAAATGCTTTACAACTATTCACACCGCAGTGTATTTTAAATATTCAAACTACGCAGATGGGATAAGTCAAGTTCCAGGATCACTGAAGCAGCGGAAAACGACATTCAGTTTGTAAAATTTGATACAGTTACTGGACATTTCAAATGCATTTTGAGCTTTGTTCAGTTTAGAGTTTAACGTAGCGCTCAGTTTTCAACCAGATCAGTGTAAAAAGTCTTTGGAAATTTCCAATGCATTTTGAGCCTTGTTCCGTTCAGAGTTTAACGTAGCGCTCAGTTTTTAACCAGATCAGTGTAAAAAGTCTTTGGAAATTTCCAATGCATTTTGAGCCTTGTTCAGTTCAGAGTTTAACGTAGCGCTCAGTTTTTAACCAGATCAGTAAAAAAAGTCTTTGGAAATTTCCAATGCATTTTTAACCTTGTTCAGTTCAGAGTTTAACGTAGCGCTTAGTTTTTAACCAGATCAGTGAAAAAAGTCATTGGAAATTTCCAATGCATTTTGAGCCTTGTTCAGTTCAGAGTTTAACGTAGCGCTCAGTTTTTAACCAGATCAGTGTAAAAAGTCTTTGTAAATTTCCAATGCATTTTGAGCCTTGTTCAGTTCAGAGTTTAACGTAGCGCTCAGTTTTTAACCAGATCAGTGTAAAAAGTCTTTGGAAATTTCCAACGCATTTTGAGCCTTGTTCAGTTCAGAGTTTAATGTAGCGCTCAGTTTTTAACCAGATCAGTTTAAAATGTCTTTGGAAATTTCCAATGCATTTTGAGCCTTGTTCAGTTCAGAGTTTCATGTAGCGCTCAGTTTTTAACCAGATCAGTGTAAAAAGTCTTTGGAAATTTCCAATGCATTTTGAGGCTTGTTCAGTTCAGAGTTGAACGTAGCGCTGAGTTTTTAACCAGATCAGTGTAAAATGTGTATATGCAAAGATTTGTGCCATCGTGTATAGAGTGTCAAAAATAGGTACTGTATTATACAAAGTATGCCAGTTTGAATAAAATATCATAATTATTAAAACTTTGTCGTTTTGGTAATAATCATGTATGATAGGTTCTCAGCGCACCGCGTTTGAATAAAATGGCAATATTGATAAATAACCACCCACATTTTTACGAAATTTCGCCTACTTCAGAATATCTGACTTTAAAAAATTACGTGTTATAATAAATTTTGCACTAAATTTACTAATATCAGCAGACTACCGAGATACAGATAATATTTTTAAAATGAAGTTATCCAACTACCATTAGTTGTTTACCGAGCCACTGTTTAGTTCCAATTATTAAACCAAACTCGACAAAAGCCGTAAAATAATAAAAACGTGCATTAAACTTACATATTTTGTGCCGGAGTCAAAAATTTAGAGTCTGCCGTCATGTCAGTCACATCGCTTTCCAAGTCTTGAACTTTATCGAGGTAAACCACGACACCAAATCCTTGAAGTGCAGGTTCTTCTTGCATTGCGAAACGCCGCTTCAAACAACATAGTACGGTAATTTCTTCATGTCATTCCCTTGAGATGTTCGTAATTGCAGGCGGTGATTACTCGAATATTTTGCATGGCGTTGTGAATACAAAGGTTCAATGGTTCATTAAGTAACCATTCCCGAGATGTGCGTCTTTCTTTCATTGCATTCTTAAAGCGTTTTTGAAGCCGTTTAAAAAACTCACAGCACGTGTTTTATCGAGTCTAAAAATTCTCGAATTTTTAAACTTGATAAAACACTGCTGTTCGTGTTTTAAACAGTACTTAATTAGGCATGACTAATCAGGCAGCCAGTCCATTTGTATATAATTGCATTGCTATGTATAGTTGCATATATAGTCTTCTTAATTTTTATTTGTTCTTCCATTCATCTTCAAGTCCGTCTCCAAATGACCCTGCGAAATAAAACAAGAACACAATTCAGGTTGAAAAACAAATCTGAACACTAAATGTTGCTTAAAGTACTGGACTCTGGACACTGACAAACGCCTTAAATTATACCCTATTCCAATATGGCTGCTTTAATTTGCATACTACCTTAATCGACTTTTAGTAAATATCTTCTCCGCCGACGCAGATCAACACTAGTTTTTACAGGAACTAGTCACCCATTATATATATTGAAATCTCGATAACTTAGTACCATTTTATGCAATCACCCCTAATACTCAGTGTTGCTAGTCTTGTCATACTCCGTTAACATGGTGGCATTCAACTTTTATTTACTGATTTCTGTACTATTCAAACGAGATTCGCTATTTGGAATACTGGGCAAGCTGAATGGAAATTCAAATAACTTTGGAATTTAACTGAATCTGATCTTAGACCGACCCTCCTAGAAACACGCTGCCTTATATCACCCGATTTTATCAACTGAAAAATGACGTGGGTACATGTAGCTTTGAGCCGTCGATTAGGGAAAGTCGTCGACGGCTAGCCGCTCGGCGCCGGCGTTTAATTACCGTAAGTGGCACCAAACCGCCGACGTTTAGCCGTCAAATTTTGGCGGGTTGCAAAATGTTTGCGCGGTATACTGAATAGGAAGAGAACAACAGCTGTTTCAGCAAGATTAACTTGGGCTCTTTCATCACCAAAACAGACAAAATACTAGCTTCCCAGACACTAGTTATCTAGAGTCTCACAAACAGAGTTAACAGCTGAAGTTCAGATTAGAACAATAGCTTGAACGGCAACGGAAGTGTAAAGCGTTGTTAAATCTATTCTTCTTTCTTGTAATTTCATTGGTTGATACTCATAAATTCGACAAAACACCAACAAAGTAATATAGTTTATTAGATAACTTCTGAAGATTTAATTTAGTTCTGCTCAAACGAACTATGCTTTGATTTCAAAGAAAATCGTGAGGAAAGTTCTCAGATTTGTGATTCAAAGTGTTTTGTTTTCCTCCTTTCCTATTGGCTGGATGGTGTTTTCTTTAAAAGTTTTCACTGTAAAAATGGCCAACAGCTTACAGTTTCCTTTATTTTGTGCTTGTAACTGACTGTGGACATGTCAGAAAAAGGCATATTCAAGCAAATTCGTATGTGAGGATATGCTCATTGTCGCATACTTGAAATAAAAACGTAGCCCAACTGTTTTTATTTATAACACATTTGTTTCTTCTTGTAACACGAATTTCAAGGGTAGTCATCAGGTAACTTGTCAATTTTATATCATGTAAACAGCTATGAGCTCTCACGAGTTCCCTTGCCAAAAAAACATACCGAAAACCGGAAAAAGCGCTTAGTGAGCAAAATCAAAATTTACAGGCTAGAGCTCATTGAGGTTTAACTGTTAAGCTAAAAAAATCTCCGAGTTCACTGGTACAATGTTCGGTTCGAGTTCACTGCATGGTATAACGTTCGAGTTCACGTTCAAGACGTGAGGTGGCAACTATAAGAAAGCATATTTCGGGAGAACGGAAAAAAAAATATTTGGAAATCATAATGATACTACTGAAACTTCTTCGGGGAATGCACAATTTATTTGGCATTGTATAAAACAAATACGGGACAAACTAAAAATAAATCGAGACAACTTTTGATAAAACATGTCACTGCTCAAACAAGCTCTGTAAAAGCTATCACCTCCGTGTTAAAGAAACAAGAAGAGTACGTCCATTATACCCTTCCTTTCGGTTTAAACCATGCTCGAGGATTCAGCGGTGTTTGACTTTAGAAACTTTAGGAGTACGGACGAAGCACCACTGGACTCTCGAGCTTCAACCGCCTCCCCTCCCCTCCCCTCCCCTCTTTTGCTTTCTTTTTGTAATGGACTGATGTATTGGGTAAAGTAACAACCAATCAGATGTTGAAGTTATGAGAGGGTTACCTTGACAGCTGCACCTACAGCCACGACATCCAACAGGAACGTGTCATGTCCATATATGGAAGGTAGTTCGTAGTATGTCACGCAATGGTTTCCTGTGGGCGTAGAAACGAGGCGATGTAAATCGGTAAATCACCTACAGGGTATGCTTAGCCGCACAAAGGCCACGTCGACAGTAGCCTGTTCACAGGCCCTGGATACTAAAAACACTAAAAAATCTGACAAAACAAAAGAAAAGACGAGAACTGGGGCTAGACAACCGTCCGCCATTTTGTTTTCGCCACGTTTTATTTTCATCATTTTCCCCAGTATCTAGAGCCTGTGAACAGGCTACGTCGACAGTAGGGGGTGGGGCGTTATCTGCCAAAAAATAGAGGGAAAATGCCCGAGCAATTAGCAGTCATGGACAGCTGTCTCGCCTTTTTAAGTCTTATCATCATGGCGTAGCTAATACACAGGTTGGGTTCCCACTAAAAACTATAAGACATAATAAACTTTATTCCATATAAACACCAGAAATGGTACATAGGAATTCTTATAAAACTAAATATAAATCGAAATACAATGAAATAAGTGAAAGCAGTGAAAGCAGTGAAAGCAGTGAACTATATGGGAGACGCTGAATATGAAAAATATTTAGTTTCAAAACATTCTCATTTCTTGAATTCCTATTAGCTTCATGTACATGTCAATGGCATCTTAATAGACCGATTCAACTAGCCTATTTGTTGCCCTATTCCAGGTTACCTGAATTTACCCTTGAGTAATGTGTTTTGTTTTTCTGTATCCCAAGAGGATCGAAAAGCATAAATTTGAAATTTGAATTTGAAATCAAAGCACTGAATCCTCTGGAGAACTGTCACATTATCTGGCATGGGGCAACAAAGAGGCGAGCCAAGCTGAATCTGTCTATGTTTGATTATACCCTTGGCCTTGCAGCAGGAACATGGACAGATACGTTATCATGAAATCTCAAATAAAGATCCCTTGGTATCATGTGTAATTAATGATATGATTAACCATTAAATTTAGGGTGATGTTTTTTTTTGGGGGGGGGGGGGGGGGAGGGATGGGGAGAGGGGGGGTTGGGTTTGTAGTTTCAGGCCCAGAAACCGTGATGGTTCTGTTGTCTTATTACTGTTTTCTCGTATCTGACAACTTGGAAAATTAATACATTACATTAAACCTACCAGCCTCTCGCAGAAGTCGTTCCAGTTCTCGTTGTTGCGTGACAGGAAACAGCACATCAGACTGAACACCGAGAACCTGTGTGACATCACAAGAACCAAGTAAATATCTCCTTTGATGCAAAATCACAGATCCATGTCATGCAGTGCATTCTTGGCTTTGTGGTACAACTGGTATGATTGGCTATTAACCTTTCAGCCTGCTGGCAGCTCTTTCAGGGTATTTTTCGGGCAAGTTTGATTTTGGGTTCCATACCACAGGTAACCCAATTTCGAACTTTGCCTTAAAAACACTCAAATGAGTTGCTCCCGCCATGCAGGGTACCACCTTTCAGAAAGAAGACTTGTCAATAATAACGATATCCTGTCCCAGGCTCTACCCTAGAGATCTCCCTCCCTTCCTCTCCCCAATCCTGCTCCTCCCCTCCATTCTCTCCCCCAGTCTCCCTCTTCTTTCTTTTGCCTCGCTCCCTTTCCACCTTCTAAGAGCCTGGAACAGGCTAGAATAATGTGCAACGGTCACACAGAGAAAGAAGGGGAACTAAAAAAACTCACCAAAGTTGGGCACTGTATTCTTGTTATACCATCATGTAATGACTCAAATCCTTCACCAAGATCAAACAGGTCCATTGCCTAAAAACAATAACTTTTTTTTCAACATGTCCAGGTTTATCTGATTTGCAAGTTGCAGAGTTTGTAATTTAGTTGGGAGTAAAACCCTTATTTCTGGCTGGAAGCTATGAGGTGTCAAAATATGGTAATTTTGGTCCCATACATATATTAGACCTTTCTCCTTCAATCATCTATTTCATTAATCCAAGGGCGACAATGACATCACCATAATCAAAATAGCCATCGTTATAGGTACATGTAGTATGGTAATTAATCTTTGTTTACATTTTTGCCTACCATAATTAGCACAAATAAACTTCAAGCTACAAACAAACCCACTCCATATA
Source organism: Actinernus sp. WN-2022 (assembly GCA_030867875.1). Classification (NCBI taxonomy): domain Eukaryota; kingdom Metazoa; phylum Cnidaria; class Anthozoa; order Actiniaria; family Actinernidae; genus Actinernus; species Actinernus sp. WN-2022. The sequence continues at coordinate 69,191,026 of JAOWCC010000936.1, forward strand.
TCAAAAGAGAATCTCACGTTTAATAATTTACTGGAAATTTGAGTGATATGTTGGATATTTTTGGAGTAATTTAAAACTGCAAACATTTTAATGTTATTTTCCACCTGCAATCAATTGTTGATCTTTCTAAAAGCAGCGTTTTAAAGTTTGTTCACCATCCAGTAAAGCCTTTCCCATGGGATCACAACTTGCGCAATTCATTCGCTATTGAATAGCATGTGAAACAGGCCCTCTGTGTTATTTCAACGCAAAGAAAGTCAACAAATAATTTTGGTCACGCAAAAATGGAACAAGGTGACTTATTTTCTCTTGCAGCTTGCTCCACTCGCATCAGAATGAACTCACTTCGTTCGCAAGACATACATGTAATTTTGGGGCTCCCCTCAAACCACCTGTTCTGCAGGCTAGCTAAATATTGAAGTGATATCCCTTGTAGAAATTCAGTACATTAAAGTATACTTTGACTAGTAGTAAAAGTATACTTTTTTTGTACTTTCAAGTCAAGAAGTACGAATGAAGTATACTTCATATATACTTCTGAAATAGAAAGTACAAATGAAGTATACTTCAATTATACTTCAAAAAAGCGAAGTATACTTAAAGTATACTTCTTTTATTTTCAAGTTTGAAAAGTATAAATAAAGTATTTATTTTCAAATATTTCAGTTTCATTCAGAAAGGGAAGTATACTTAAAGTATACTTTTTAACAGCAAAATATCAGCAAGTTAATGTATTAATAGGCAATATTCGTATTGACAACTTCCACGGACGAACGTGGAACGATCGCGATATTGATTTTATAGCCCGGTTTTATAGTCATAATCAATCACAGGCTACAAGATTTTTGATTAACCATTTATTTTACAAGACTTGACTGGGAATTTTTAGAAATTGTAATAATTCTGTAAATATTGAAATAAAATAAATAAGAATTTACCTGTGTGTTTGTCAGTTATTGGGCTGTGTCTGTTTTTTTTCAGGCGATTCTTTCTTCCAGTCAAACACCTTACCCGTGGGTAGCCTGTGTATAAATGCGCCTGCATGTTTCAACAGTTAGTCAGCAGTAACACATCAAAACAAGATGGCGGACACGATACGTAGCAGACGTGATCGTAGCCTTTTGATGACTATAGTTCTCGTGCCATCAAAACCTTTTCCTTTCTGGATAAGCAGGCATTTAGGAAAAGAGGAGTGCTTCCCGACTTTTTCAATCGACGAAAGTGCGCTCCTAATGAAATTGAACACCGAGTAGTTTTGGAATGTCGAAGCATCATATTCATAGCGAATCAGATAACCGGAACAGTTCTGGCGCACCAGTACATTCCCGGGGGGGGGGGACTCCCCATAAAAATAGCCGGGGGTGCTCGACGTGAGAAATGAAATTCACCCCTAAAAGATAGCAATATGGGCGTGGCTCACAAAAAAAATACCCCTAAAAGATAGCACTCCAAAAGACAAATTTGTGCAAACTAAAGGAAATAAGAGACAAAGCTCTGCCCCATAACCTCGTCTTTAATATTCGGATGGATCAAACTCTATATCGAAGCCGTAAATACTGATTCAACTTGTGGGGTCTCATGCTCGAGGATCCAGCGCTATTTTTTCTCGGCCACAAAAATGTTGGGTCTCGGAGACCCCTAAAAGATAGCAGACCTTTGGAAGACCCCTAAGAGATAGCACTGCTAACGATTTTATCCCCTAAAAGATAGGTCGAGCACCCCCATCTATTTTTATGGGGAGTCCCCCCCCCCCCCCCCCCCCCCCCCCGGGAGTACATTGCAGTCGTTAATTTCCAACCGTCTTTGCTCAGCTCCAGCATGTACATACGTATACGTGAGGGATTTGATCGACTAATACCCGCAATCCACATCAATTTATTGGAATCTTCAGGATACTCGCAGGTTAGTTGTGATTTGTGATCATGAATGTAGTCTTGTAGAGCAAAACCTTTGGTTAATTTTTAAGCAAATTAATGCGCGCGTACATCATAATTTGTGGTACACGTTCATCGCCTAATAATTATTATAGCTTGCAGGTAGGGCAGTACCACTTTCTCTGAGGCTGCTCTCCCTCCTGTAAGTCCAACATACTGAAAGTGGCCGGAACCACTCTATTTTGCATCCTGGATTGTCACATGCAATCATTGCACTTTAATACTTCATCTGATGTCCAGCACAAAGAGTACAGCTGGCCATGGAGCACACTGGAACTTTGATGGTCCAGTGGTATTTGACATTTTTGTATAAAAACGAAAAACAACAACGGCTAAACACTTAACTGACAAAAGCCACCACAAATGAACTGGGCTCCATGCAGTCAAATCCCCACCCCTCCCACCACAGGCAGCCCAATCTCAAGATTTGTGTATTTATACGCTTACAAATATCGCTTGAATAGTTCATATTATAAATCCTTCCAAAACACGTATGTTAGACAAATAAATACATGACTTCACCCTACAATGTTTCAGTTGTGGTTATTCATACCTCTGAGCTCTTCTAGGGACGTCGTTTCCGCTGTTTTTTTCGAACCTCTTTCCCTCACCTCCTAATATAAGGAAAAGGCTGGAAACAAACGACAAATATACGATGCATAACCTGTAATCTTTGCCACGAAAATCACACTTCGCTCACTCCAAATAACTCCAAACTACGGCAGGCCATAGAATGATAAATGAACTCATCCCAACCCCAATTTTAATATCCAGCGATACCACAGTCTGGAGAAATCAAACAATTTGTCGCCCATTTTCAAGTCCTTCGAGGTTGACAGCCAACGAAGTTGGACAGCGGAAGTGCAACCGTCAAAATAGCCTCGGTCTGGCGAAGCTATTAGCTGGATAACCGACAAATATACGATACATAACCTGTAATCTTTGCCACAAAAATCACACTTCGCTCACTCCAAATAACTCAAAACTACGGTAGGACATAGAATGATAAATGAACTCATCCCAATCCGAATTTTAAGATCCAGCGATACCACATTCTGGAGAAATCGAAGATTTTGTCGCCCATTTCCAAGTCCTTCGTCAGACCGAGGTTGTCTCCTAACCGAGCTATTTTGACGGTTGCACTTCCGCCGTCCAACTTCGTTGGCTGCCAACCTCGAAGGACTTGAAAATGGGTGACAAATTGTTTGATTTCTCCAGACTGGTATCGCTGGGTCTTAAAATTGAGGTAGGAATGAGTTCATTTGTCATTCTATGGCCTGCCGTAGTTTGGAGTTATTTGGAGTGAGCGAAGTGTGATTTTCGTGGCAAAGATTACAGGTTATGCATCGTATATTTGTCGTTTCTTTCCAGCCTTTTCCTTATATTAGGAGGTGAGGGAAAGAGGTTCGAAAAAAACACAGCGAAAACGACCCTAGAAGAGCTCAGAGGTATGAATAACCACAACTGAAACATTGTAGGGTGAAGTCGTGTATTTATTTGTCTAACATATGTGTTTTGGAAGGATTTATAATATGAACTATTCAAGCGATATTTGTAAGCGTATAAATACACAAATTTTGAGATTGGGCTGCCTGTGCTCCCACGAACTTTGAAACAAATCAAGTAAAATATTCGACCCCCTGGAGCCACAAAAACTGGTTATAATCACCACAAAATCCCCCATATTCCCACCTACCCAATTTCAATTGATAAGTGCATAATATGTAAGTGACATGTATGCCAAGAAAATGTTGAATAAGTGCCAAAGAGATGCTGCTTTTTCTTACTCAAGTTGATATACCAGTAATAATGCATCTATATACAATGTACATGTACATGTATATATTTATTATGTGGTCCATACATTATTGTAAGTATAAATGTAGTATTCTGATATGTGTAGCTTATTTATAAGTGCAGTTGCTTCCAAAGCATACTAAGGTGGTCTCAATCATTTCTTAATCTTTGTAAATATGAATCCTGTCTTTGGCTTGGAATGACTGCACATTATACCATAGTTTACCACATATAAGCCACACCCCTAACTTTGACCACCTCACTGTTTTCTTTAGTTTATTTTTGGGAAAGTACTCGGCTATATTAACCACACCCCTAATTAGCTGATTTTTTAGGAATTTACAATATGTGTGGGGAACTGCTACAGCTTGTAAATAATATAAGTAGTATAACTGTGTGCATGTAGATGCTCTGCAAACAGGCCAAAAACAGCAGCTCCTATTTATGAATATCTTCACCTCATGATCATGCCTGGTTGGTAATCTATATACTATACATTTGTATTTTGTAGAACAATAAAGCAGACAGATGAAACTGAAGAATGCTGATTCCAAGGAGAGCAAGGCAACAAACTATATGCCAGCTGAGTCCATGAAATGTTATTGAAACATCTCAAAACAAAAGTTGAAGTCAATATTATTACAAATCGAATTATGGTCAGTTTCAGTTGGACTATTATTTTGTGAATCAGACTGCAAAAATAATACTGCAAAATAATGGCATTTCTGGCCATGTACCTTGTAGCATAGGCTTAATGATCAATTCAAGTAATAAAAAAATATTATATCTAATAAATCTTATTTTATTATGTATGTTCTTAGTCTTTAATTTCTCTGTTTTGATATAATTGTCACATGTACCCCACATAACACCATAATTATCAATGTCATATGTTTTGAACATATGACCAATTCAGTCATATAACTGGGATAAAAAAAATGAAAATCTATGACAAACATGGAATCTCAAAAGCACTGACTAATCAGGTGTGCATAATTTTAGTTACTTCACAAAAAGTATGCTTCTAGTATACTTCATGTGAATAAGTATATTATTGCTTGAAGCAGCATATTTTTACAAAGCACTAGAAAGTATACTTTAAGTATACTTGAAGTAAAAAGTATACTTGAAGTATACTTTTTGAAGTGTCCAAAAGTGGCCTACTTAAAGTATACTTCTCAAAAGTACATTTGAAGTATACTTCAAGTATACTTTTTAAAGTGACCAAAAGTGGCCTACCTAAAGTATACTTCTCAAAAGTACATTTGAAGTATACTTTAACTACAATTGAAGTACATTGTATATACTTAAAGTGTACTGAATTTCTACAAGGGATTAGATCAGCATGTGACTGTTTCCTGTGAAAGGCATATTGAATCCTCAACAGACTTGATGATTCCAAACAAATGGAGCAGAAATAATTAATTCCCCAACATCACTTAAAATGTAAAACATTGCTGGGTCAACAAATATTGTTGTCATTATATTCTTTCCTGCTTTATTTTGACCAGCTCTTAATTAACTCTTACCTTAGATATGTAGAGGAATGAATTTGGATCATATTTCACACAGAAACTATCTCCCTGTAACACAGCAAGAAATGCAATAAAGAGAGGTATACATGTTTAGGAATTACCAACCCTTGTACAGCACCCTCTTTTTCAATTTCACGAGCACAAGCTCAGGCAGCACTGAGTGCCATTTGTGGTGCAGTAAAATGAATGAGAACTCCTGACCACCATATTTGAGATGTTTCTAACTTAATTTTCTTTAGTTGACTATTTAAATGTATTTACATGTATCTTATTGCATGATCGGCTTGGTTTTCTTTGTTATTCATAGGGCTTTATCTATGAGGTAGGTGGCCACTGAGCTAACTGCCACTGAGCTAACCGCCTCCCAGTTAGCTCAGTGGTTAAGTGTCGGTCCGTTGTGCGGTAGGTCGTGGGTTCAAACCCCAGCCGGACCAACACTCAGGGTCTTAAAATAACTGAGTAGAAGGTGCTGCCTTTGTTGAAACAATTTTGTTCACAAGCTGCAAATGGTTAGACCTTCACGTCTTCTCGGATAAGCACATTAAATCATAGGCCCATCATGATCAGTGGATGAAGAGCCACCTGAGTCGTGGATATGCCACTGATTAATCCGTTATTACATGTACATGTATTATTATTATTGACGCCTGTGCCCATATGCACTATATGTAAGTAGATTTTAAAACATTTCTGAATGAAAAGAGGGTGCTTATTTGACAGATTGCTTTTTCTTCAAGACGTAACGAAGACACAAATGTACATTGTACAATTCTTCTCATAAGTGTAAAACTAATGTCTGCACCTTGCAGTTATTAATAAGCCTGTGAACAAGCTCTGGAGATACACTGAGCCACACAGGGAAGTTGAAGTGCAAGTATCATGCCTAAAAATATATATATTGCACTGTTGTGTTTGTTTCTCACAAAAAGGCATTAATCTTGCAGATGAATACTAATTTTGGCTACTTGTCGTGGATCCTGTGACGTCATAAGATTAATAACTTCCTCCCAAGAGAAAACTAGCTACTACAATAAAATCCCTTAGCTTTCAATTGTGACATCACAAGACGAATCAATCCCGCAATTCGGGTAACTTTTATTCTAGTTGAATTAATTACTGCTCCAGTCTCTCGAAGAAAACTAATTTAGACAACTGAAGTATATATATTAGAAACATAATTTGGGGCAAAAAGAGTTAATGTTGTTTTATGGCACTACTTGCATTTAACATGTTCAGCAATCAATAATGAAATTCATTATTATTACCTGATAGTCTAAATAACTTTCAATTTCAAACTCAGGGCAGAAGTTTGGTGATATAGGTGATGCATCTTCTATTCTCTGTCGTCCAAACCGTTCTTCCCATTCGGGTCCACTGCGATATGTGATAGTTGCAACTTCCCTGAAAGAAAGGACAAAATTATCTTCCATATTTACTAATTAAAATAGTTGTTACACAGTGTACATGTACGTAATTGTATTGTACAGTATGCAAACTTTCGTGCAACAGTATTCCATATGAGCAGCTGTTGCCTGAGTAGAAGGAAACACTTCTTTTTTTTGTATGAAACTGCAACATGAAAAAATATCATAAGCCAACCATGTTGCACAGTGCAACTCTTGGTGAAACCTGCAATGCTGTTAATGTGTCACCAAACTTCATACAAAAAATTGCCCTGCATAATAGCAGCTTAAATTACATGTAAATGAGCATATAATGCACAGCATTGGCAGGTCGTAAATCTAACTTAAGTAATTTCCTTAGTTATTGCAGTTATATACATGTTCATCTATTAAATTCTCTAAATCAATCATTTGTAAATCGCAATTAGCCGGTAACAAAACGAGTGGGGGACTGGAACTGAGTCAGTAAAACTAATTCAATTAATAACTAGTCAAAGTGAGCATTATTTTCCAAAAGCACAGATCAAACTTAGCTAGTCTGGAAAGTTTGGTGAACTTTGGCTCAATATTGATGATGCTAGAAGGCATCAAATATGTCAATTTTCCCATACAAACTCTCTTATTATTAACGTTGTCCCTCCAAACCATACATTCATTGTAAAATATTGGAGGGACAAAGAAATTTCAATTGCTTATAATTCAGACAAGATTCACTTGAATTACATCAAACTTGGCACAAATGCTAATTTCAACATGCTCTATGATGTGATTAACTTCATTTTAGAATTAGAGTAATTCTGATAAACTAGGTCCCAGTCCCCTGCCCGTTTTGTTACCGGCCAATTGGAGTTTAGTGCCGATATGCATTATAAGGGAGGGACTCACCGCGCATGCTTCATTCCAAGCCTGGGAAACTTGCCATCATAATAGAAGCCCATGTTCCAGTGTGGGTCACTCATGAGCACGCGACGTTGTACATATCGCAGTGCAATGGATGCTGGGTGAGTCTGTGCACAAGCTGAAATAGTTACCACTCTAAAAAAAAAACGAACAGTAATGTTCATATTCCTTGGAATAACTAATTTTGTTTAAAACTTATCAACCAGCATGTTCTGCAATGAAAAAGGCTTGCTTTGTAGAAAGTTTGATTTGCTTTAATATTATTATCAGTACTGTAGAAATAGAGGGCAGCCAAGGCAACCCTTGCAGCGAAAGCCTGGTAAAAAAAAACCTTGTTTAAAGTATATATATAAATATATATTCATGTACATTATTTAAAATACAACTATTTCAAAAATGGTTGTCTGTGAATTTGACTACGATAGGCAACTACATGTAGTTCCTGTAAAAACTAGTGTTGGTCTGCGTCGGCGGTGAAGATAAACACTGGTATGTAATCAACTAAAGTCGATTGAGGTATGCTAACCGCAGTGGAAAGCAAGTAGCAGCTGACGTTTCGAGCGCTATAGCCCTTCGACAGAGCAAAAAAGGGGATTTGACTAATAGGCCAACGTGACCAGACCAAAAGGGAGCATAGGTTAGAAAGTCAACTTTGCTATCTAATATCACAGCAAATGATAAAAAATACAATGTAATACATTTGTGCATTTTAAATTAACTGATGCAACTAGCAAGAGCAGATGATACATGTAAGGTTTCACATCATATGTAATTTAAATCTACTGCCCAATTTCCAATATTCCCTAAATCTGTCTGGTCGCATTATTAGGCTTGATGGTAATTTAATATTGACCAATAGTTTTATGAAATATATATACAATGTAGCTGTATGGTTATACAATGTACAGGGAGCAACAGCAGGATTAATTAGAAGAAAAAGAAAATTGAAGCTTTCCCAAATACCTCATTTTACTGAGAGGCCTACTTCAGCTCTTTGTCCATTGGGCAATTAAGTTGTCAAACTGATCTACTACATGTAGCTATAGTCCGGCATGAAAATTCACTAGCCCAGGGCTATCAGACATGACTTTTGTCATGCCCTGAACTGTCAGTACATCAGCATCTTAACTAGTACTACCTGCCGACTCTCTCTGGGTGAAGACTGGCTGCAGCAAGTGAGAGCATGCCACCTAATGATGCCCCTACCACTCCATGGAGCTGGAGAAAAACAAAATGAAAGTCAAATGATTCTTTGTGGGAGTCCTGGGTTAGGAAACTTATCTGATCCCTTAAAAATATGACAGCAGTTTAAGCTATAGCAGAGATTCCTCTAGATTGACAATTGGCAGTTTTAAACTCTACCAGAAAAAAGTGAGGCTGCCGTTTTTTTGCACAGATAAAATTTCATGCTTGCCGATCTTTAACAAATGCATTCTTTTGCAAAGCTTAAAGGGACATAAATTATTAGGTCTCAGGAACGAATCGCCTCATGTGAACGACTCAATTTTCATGAAAAATCTTGTTGCGGGGACAACATTTTGTCCCTGGGACTTGTCCCTTCAATTCAAACTGGTTTGAATTGAGGGAACAAGTCCCAGGGACAAATTTTAATGCCCCCCTCATGTGAACTGTTCATGCAACATGTCCCTGGGACAAAATTAAAATAAACCAATCCCAATGCATCATTTTACTTTCCCACAAGCTCTTACAAACTATTTAGAGATGGCATCTGGTAAAATCACAATGTCCCGCCTGCAACAAGTCCTCTCATCTTAATGCAACAATGGATTTGTCCCCACGACACGTCCCTTCTTGTAAATACAAGGGATTTGTTCCTGGGACATGTACCTTCATGTGTACCGACATTAAGTTGTCTAGACCAATGGCTACACCTTTTGTCTACATCTGTCTAGATGTTGTCTATACAATGTACATGTAAATGTACATGTATGCTATAATAAGTTTGGACATTTTTATAAACACCTTTTAACATGCCCCATGCATTTTCAAAAGCAGTACCGCGGTATTTGATAAGATTTGAAAATAATTATTAAGTCAATATCTTTTTTTTTTTCTCATTACTAGAGCATGGATATGACATACTGATTGTGTACCATAAATGGTTTACCATATGCTCGCCTGGTACAGCTACATGAACATGTACATGTACAGTAGAGGACCCACTAATGGAAGTGGCAGGCCACACTACTGCCTTTCTCCATCAACCCTAAACACAGCTGTCAGTTACAGTAGATTTCATACAAGTGAGACAAACTATGGCGCGATTACTGTATGGCATGCTGCAACATTGAAAAGGTTTACCTATTGCCGGGATTCGAAGCTCCGACCTCCCACACTCTAGACCGTGCTCTACCAACTAAGCTAACCAGTGAGGTGGTTACAAGGCTATAGATGTACCATAGTTTCTCCTACTCATCATACGAAATCTGCTCTAGCTAGTCCACCTCTAGGTATTAGTGCATGCAGTGCACAGTATGCATTATTAACAATAGCCATATACCTTTTTAATTCCTAGTGAATCAAGTAGTAAGAACTGTGCCTGTATCATATCATTAACGCTGACAATGGGAAATGTTGTTGCATAGGGCTGAAAGAAAAAAAAGAACTTTTAATAAGCTGATTCCTATACTTTAACTTGCATTAAGTTTAATCCGAGGGACACTAAAAAAATTGGTCACACGTGGTGGCTGTGAATGATGCAGATTTACAATGTGTGTTATTAGTATATGTACAAAATGTACTTATAGATTATTTTAAATTTTCAGTCTCATTATTAAACAGTACACTTTCTAGTACATGTACATTGTATAATATGGACAGAGCCCTTAAAAAATATCTTTACCCATGTACTCCAGCTGGTACATGAACATTTTTGTGTACTATTAAGTTGCTAGTCCCAAGATTTGTAGATTATATATTTATTTAATCTAGTTTCTTAGATTTTTAGGATACATACATGTATCTTACCATCGATAGTACCACCTGGAATTATTGAAGCATCTCAGTGGCCATGGCCGCGGCATGACCGCATTCAACTAATTACCACAGTTGACTGTGGTTTTACCGAGGTATTACCGCAGTAAAACTGCGGTCGTTCTGAGGTCACACCGCGGTATTACTGCGGTCATTGGATGTTGCAAAACCATGGTAAATGCTTCAATAACTCCAGGCAGTAAATTTCCATTTCGAGTCAGGAATTTGTCAAATAGTTAGAGTGCAACTACTGGAACTGGGACCACTTAGACAATGAGAACTAAACACATTGCAAAACGAAAATAAAGTATTACTAACAACTTTAATACAAACCCTAACATCCACACAATTTTCTTAATTCAAAACTACATGTATAGTCCACAAAATATGCCTTTTACCAGAGCAAGTTGAAACACTATAACTGTCTTGTACTCAACACTGATTGGATCAAATAACAATAAGTGGGAATGTTTTGTTTTCATTCTGCAATGTAATTAGTTCTTATTGTCTAAGTTGCCCCAATTACAATAGTCACACAGTAGTTGTAAGCTTTTGTGAAATATAGAACAATAATAAATGATTATTTGTGATTTTTCTGTCTATCTCTCTTGACAGTATCTGTACAGCCTGTAAGTATGTATCAGCCACTAATACAGAAGCTAGCTAATACCTCATTTGTGACAGGATTCAGTGTTGAAGGGCCACTGTAAGAAAGCAAAGGGTTTTGTATTTATTTAATAACACAAATGAGAGTTTATCATGGTATGTCCCCTTATTGAAAGTGCACCTTTGTTGTAACCCCTTTTGCAATTTTTATAGATATGAATATTTGACAGGTTTTGAGTACTTCTGTGAATATTTTTTTTGCCTACATAGAATACTCTATGTTTTATGGTTGTTTGAAATGGTGAAAATTTGACCTTTCCTGACCCATGACCGCGTAAGAAAAAGACTGGGTCGATTCTTGATCTTACATCACCTCATTAATGCATTATTCTCCATGGCACCTTTCTATCACAGCAACATCGATAAATAGAGAATATACACAGTCTGTGAGTTGTTAGTAAAGAAAACAGTTATTTTAGACAAAATGCTAAATATTTATTCAAATTATTGCAAAGTGGAATGAATAGTATGATGTAAGATCAAGAATCAACCCAGTCTTTTTCTTACGCAGTCATGGGCCAGGAAAGGTAAACTTTTCACCATTTCAAACAAGCATAGAACATATACATGTATAGAGTATTCTATGTAGGCAAAAAATGTCTTCATATAAGTACTCAAAACATTTAAAAGATTCATATACATGTATAAAAATTGCAAAATGGGTTAGGTGCACTTAATAACCACTATTTCCATCGATCATCGCATGGTCAAAATTGTTGTGGATTCACACTTTGCACTAGCCAATAAACCAGGGCTAAAAATAACGGCCGGTCTGTCGCCGGTCATGATGACCGGTCAAATTCAGTTTAGCTCGGTCATACCTCATTTCTGTCCGGTCAAAACGCAATTACCGTATTTGACCGTGTACAAGCCGCACCCTGCGTATAAGCCGCACCCCCACTTTTTGGTTTCAATCTAACCTCAAGTTCAAATTGAAAACTTAAATGAAATATACCGCGTATAAGGCGCACCCCGAGTTTAGAACATCACAGCAAAAAATATTATCCGAGTTTCTCTCAAAACTTCAAACAACTGATTCTTTTTATCTAAAATACAAATGTTGTTAAAATAAACTCCTCGAAACTTGGCCCTCGGACTGTACTGCAATCACACTTTGTCTTCATCGAACGCAGCTGCCATTCGTGTGATCTAAGGCCCGTTTCAAACGTTGTGCTATCCCGTGCTATCGCCGTGTCGAATTCAAAACAAAGTTTATTCTGACACTTTAGATTTGTAACAGTTATCGCTGTAACAGTTTAATATCGCTGCTGTGATATCAAGTTGATTTATAGTATAAAGTGCGACTTCAGTTCGACATGTGAAATTCTACGTGACTTTTTGCTAAAGAGTAAAGTGTAATTATCTAAATTAACAAAGAATGTTCAAGGAAAATGCTTACCTGTTATACTAATAACTATAATAATCGTTTTCATCGGTTTTATACGTGGTTTAAGATAGATATACATGGTCCAAAAAAGGCTCGGGGAAGTTTCAAAAGCATTTCTATGGAATGTTTGGCTTACTGAGCGCGCAAATGTGAGCCGATCGTAATATGCTAATTTACATCTCTTGTGCATTTGTTGACGTCGTGAATTGACGTAGATTCAGAATTCTCACTCGATCCTGCTCAGTTATAAGCTTGGTAGAATATTCAAAACATGTCTCTGTTGAACAAGTTTTATAAAATGTTTTAAAAGTTATGTTTTTTTTAGATTGTTAGGATCTTAAAACTATTCTACTGTAAAGCAATTAAAACACCCGAGGTAGACGAGATTGCACCATTCTTGCGAGTCATGTCGGTTTCTGTCTCCCGGTACTGCGTAGTCTCGTGGGAAAATTTCTCTGGAACATCAAAATGTCAGAGTATCGGATTTATTGATCACAAGTCAAATCAAACAAACTCAAAGAAATAAGCATTCTGTCTTATGGAACAATGTCCTTAGACAAAAGCTTACGGATTAACACGGTTTTCCGTCTTAGGGAACAGGTCTTTAGAAGGCAGTGAAGCGTTTCAGATCAAAACTACATGTAAAGACATAGTGTATTAAATAACATGATTCATTTGATGGGAAATTTTGGCTAATTATTTTATTTTACTCGAACTTAAATCTGAAAAAGCGCGCTTATAAGCCGCACCCGGACTTCAGGGAGGATTTTTTTTCTTTTTTCCAAAATGAAAACGAAAATACCCCGCGGCTTATACGCAAATACGGTATGTACAAATTATGTATTCATACCTGTGTGTGGGCCATCGGACGTTGACTAACGATCAAACGGACAATTTAAAACACAACAGAACTACTGTGTCTTGCTGTTGTTTACTCGGTGATAATTGACCACAGCCAGCCATAAAGGGATTATTTCTCTGAATTTTGTTGCGGTTCCTAAACAGTGAATGTGACCGGTCAAAATGACCGGCAAGGCAAAGATTTGACCGGACAACTTCGGATTCTGGCCGGACATTGTCCGTTGACCGGCCGTTATTTTTAGCCCTGATAAACTATCTTTTTACAATAACAAAATATAAATAAAAATAGTTAACTTAGTGTACAAATTAATATGTTTATTAAGCCTTACAAGGTTATTAATGATTTGAAATCTCTGAATTGAGTACGGTAACTGCAGTACACATATGGACAGTCAAAAAAATGGATTCCGTCCAATATTCATCCTGTAATCATGCCTTAAAGTTTACAAATCCACCTCACCCTTTCAAGTTGGCCGCGGACTGGGAGAATGGTGCTTTGTTGACGTAAAACTGGGAATTGGATTGGGAATTGACAGTGTTTTTGCTTGTGCTTTGAGCTAAAATCTTTGGATCTTTTACATTTTTTACATTCTACATTGTTAATGCCTGAAAGTTCCAAAACCTGAAGGTTTTAGCTCAAAAACAAACAAAACAATGTCACAAAGTACCATTCTCCCGGAACCACAGAGATTAAGGGAAAAAGTGATTCTAGCATGACTTGCTATGATGCAATTGATCTTGTGTGGATTACGTCCTTATTTCCAATGCTAATCAGCCAATCACAAAATGAGAATCTGAACAGTGAATTGTTGTAAAAATTACCATACTTGCATGTGACTTGCAATTAATGGCATTGTTTCACTGAACATTTGTTCAGTGCATTTCACACATCTCCCTGGGCACTTCAATTTCAACATTACAGAGGATCTACCAGCCTCATTGACATGCAAGTCACCAGGACTTATGCATGGGGTATATGTATGTATATTAAAATTTAAGCTAATTCAGATAAATTTGACTGATTTGATTTGTTGAACAATAATTCAAACTTAACAACCTCATGCAGTCTGAAAGGTCTATAATTGGAATGAGAAAGAATGCAAATCAAGTTTAGGGGAGAGGGGGTTTGAAATACATGTACACTACACGTATTGCCTTTTAGATTTGGTCCTTCTACATTGTACTGTTCGTACAAGTACATGTATACAGCTATTTCAAAAAAGGCAAACAAACGGCAAACAACATTCCCAGACCAGAATGGATTGTGGTTATAATAATATATTAACTGGCAAGCTGTGCAAAACGGATAAACAATAGTGTAATTCCAAAATCAATTCACGTCTTAATGTTTTTGACCTAAAATCAAACAAATTCACCATACATTTCAATCTGGGGTTACCGAGGGTTACCTGTACATGTATGTTGCTTGTCTGGGGCAACCTTTTTTGAAATAGCTGTATATGTACAAATTGTAAAACACAGAGTCATGACTGCCATTTTTAGTCTACCTTGAACCGTAACACCCTCCAATGACATTGCAGCAAATAATATGAAACTTATCAGAGTCCAGAGCACAGCCGGGTCCAATGAAATTCTCCCACCAGCCAGGGTCCGGGTTATCCTTAAAAAGAAAACATTCTGTGTTTGGTATTATTAAATTTAAAGCCAAATATGTGTCATAAATAATATGAAACCATATACTAAGTGAAGAAGAAAATTAATATAGGGAGCAACTGCAGAATACAATGCCACTATTCATTTTCTCAAATTTTCATGTAAAGTCCTTCTATAAAAACCTAACCCCCAAATAAAAAAAACCTATTGATTTTAAATCCCAAAATATTCATAGAACAAGTCTATAAAAAAATATTACACAGGTCTGTGCTATAATGAAAAATTTAATGGCTTTCAAGTTAGACTGATCTAACTTTTTAAGTGGCACTGCAGCGGCGTTGTTTTCTGTACATGTAGTTTAGGCTGAAGGCTTTAAAATAATGTAATACATATGGTCCAGCTTCTCATCTCTTCCAATCATGCATGTGCATGGTTAATTAGTAAGCTATAAATGAACTGAACACATTGTTTTTATTGACATGTGAAATTTGACCTTAAGAGTGACCTGAATGAACAGATCCTGGTAAACAAATACTATGAAAAGATAGATCATGTCATTGTGTCTTTAGAACTACTGTAGGATGGTATAGACATTAAGTTTACATACAGGACTGGTATGTATATACATATATTTCAGAGCTGAAATTATGGTAAGACTTTGGAGTTTTCTCCAGTTTGAAAGTTCCATGAAAGTTAATGTACGTTTGATCTATTCCCAAAAAACGTTTTCCAAACTTTAAGCTTGAGGTTCTAGTTCTAAACTCAGGGTGACGTGGCTTGAATTATCTGCGAGACAGTGTACATGTACATGTATGGTAGAATGTAATCACATGCTAATAAAGTTTATCATACTATATTGGGTCAGAGTATAGATTATTACATGTACATGTACACAGAAGCCCATATTAATTACCAGGAGTGTCCATCTTCAATCCAGATTGAGCTATATTTAAAAGATCTTGTGGAGTTCTAAATGAGCCCTCACTTTGAGAATCAAATCAAACCATAGTCAGGACAATGCAGTGTTAGTAAATCACCTCAAAGAACCGCAAACCATTCTTACTCTCAATAATGACAGCAAGTGTGTACGGATTGCAGTGGAGTACGTCAGAAGACAGTTACCCGGGAAAAAATCATATTCTAGCTCAGACCATTCATATGCTGACTGAGGCAGATATACATATACAGTATAATAATAGATGGATGCCCCTGGTAATGGACTCCAATCCTGGCATATACAATTGTACATTGTTTGTATTTTTTACTACGTACCTCATGGCTCCTTGCATGGGATGATGCAGATAACCCAGTAAGTAGGAGAATCACATTACTGCACTCTTTGTTAAGTTCTCCCCACGTCTCATATGCCACCTCCATCTTTGGTATAACCCCATTGTTGTATTGGAAGAAAAAGGGTTGATCATACACATACTTTTTGAAGCCAGAATTTACTTTGGAGTAAACTGGGTCAATGCCAACACTTGCTTTTGACCTTAACAGGACATATTAAGTACATGTATTATTAGCAATAATTCAAAGATGTCACCATCCATGCACATGATTGTTGGAATGTATACCATTATGTTATAATTAGCCACATCCCAGACTTCTACTTATAGTCATCCCATCATGCAATCACATTCAGCCTTTTATAAAAGCCATTTATAATTAAGCTTTGAGAGTTTATGCTAAAAGCCATTAATAAAATCTTCTTGCACTTCACAGACAGGCTAGCAAAAATACTATATACAGCAGTTGTCTCCATTTCTGCAGCAAAGTACTACATTTACTAGACTGTATTACTAGACTGTATTGACTATTGAGTATTGTTCTCTTCTTACCTTGGCGACAGCTCGGTGAGACAGGGAAAGGAAGGGTCCATTCCTACGAATTCCTGAGCAAAATCCGGGATTTTGACCTGCGGTCTTGAATCCGTGTGCTCAAAACGAGCAGTGGCTATCAAACAGCGGGATATCTTACCAAAACCACGAGAAAACCTGGAAATTCTAGCTAAACTAGACGCCATGATGATCGCAAGGGTTTAATATGTCGCAAACAAATGTCAAACCAACGCGAAATCAAACGTTTTCCACGATAGATCAGTAGTTCTTTCTTTTTTCCACCTGGTAAAACTGAAAACTACAAAGATCGAGCCATGGCATCGAGCATTGCATATTCAAACTTCACTCTTCAGTAAATATTTAACACACTTCGTGACCGACACGTGCTCACATGGTCAATGTCCAACTGTGAACAAAAGGTGAATCCGCGACACTCACAGCTACATTTGTAGCTAGGCTTCAGCACATTCTGCCGGCAGAATTTCGAGCATAATAGGGCCTCAGGAGCAGAAAACGTAATTGTGACGAATTGGGGCATAATCCGGGCAGAATAGGCAATTTTGCATATTTTTGGGGCTGGGAATGAGGAAAAGTGGAGACGAGAGGGAGTTGGGTACGAGCAAAACAAAGATGGCGGCGGAACAAACAGAAATCATTGACCATGACGATGAAGGACAAGAAAGACAGTTGGTTATCAATGCTTTATAAACTTATCTTAACTTTATTGCAGGCTCCGAAAAAGTCCGACCTATAGCTCGTAAACGTAAAATTAGTACTAATCCATGAAAACAATTGAATAATCGGCTTGTACAAGCTAACTGACTGCAACTGCCCCAAATTTTTCAGAAGCATAAATTCGAGCATAATATTACTTTTGGAGCCTAATTTCGAGCAGAATAGCCTTTTATTCGAGCAGAATGTGCTAAAGCCTACTCACAGCCTGGTCATCAGAGCCGTTTATCGGTTTGATGGCAGACCGGTCTGTGGCCGATATTTAAAATAATAGCTGGCTGCACTACATTTGTACGTTCGACAGAAGGCAAATTCCACAATCGATGCAATCGTGACTGACTCTTATATGGGGGAAACGAGGGAGGAGGGGGGCTGGGAGAAAGGGGTGGACGTGTCTTCTCCGGCCAGTCCAACGTAGTCTCCCCACGGGTACTCCAAGCCCCGGTGGGGGGGACTCCCTTATGTGAGGGGTACATGGATGCTCGTCGTACCTTTTAGGGGTCAAAATCAGGAGTTTGGTACCACTTAGGGTATCCACCATCAAACACAGACATTTCTATGTAAAGCGGTACCTTTTAGGGGTCGGGTGTCAATTGAACAAAAAAGCTGTTATCAATTTACATTTTTATTATCTTTTAGGGGTCAACTGAAATAAGCTTGAGCCACGCCCATTTTAGTACCGTCCGACGAGCATCCCTACCCCTTTTATATGGGGTAATACTATACATACAACAATATTGGGCTATTGCACTTAATATGCGTAACCCCCCCTGTTGAGGACCGAGGAATTCTGCGGGGTCACCAGAGAATTTTTCAAGGAATTCTTTGGGGATACCATATAAATAGAGAGGAATTCTTTGGGGGCATATATCAAATTTAGAGGAATTCTTTGGGGATAAAGTGAATATTTGGACAATTCTTCAGGGGTTGAAGTCAATTCTTCAGGGTAACACTACTTTCCACCATGGAATTTTTCAGGTGTTTTTAATTTCAGAGGAATTCTTTAGGGTACAACTCAAAATATGGTCCTCAACAGGGGGGGGGGGGGGGGGGTACGCATATTAAGTGCAATAGCCCATTCGTAAGTGCTCTATAGGCAGACGTGGCGTTTTCCGATTTCGTAAACTTGTGAACAGGCGCTGATCGCTTAAATATAAGCGTTTGTATGGGAATGTAACGAACTCCAGCTTTCAAGGAGCTAAAATACGAGAGAATCGTAAGTAAAAATGCCTTGCCTTCCTTCTACCGTCTATTCAGTTGCTGTTTGTGTGGTCATCTGGCTCAGGTAAGACGATTTCAGCGAGTTTTCGATCCCCATGAATCCTCTTGTGCACTCAGGAATCTGTGATGTCTGATATCCATCGCACGATAAAGAAACACGAGCCAAATGCATGAAAATAAAGCCTTAAAATCCAACCTAAAAACGGCAGAAGATGAAAGAGACTCCCTAAGGCTTGCCCTGACACTAGCAAGCAAATGGATCACTATCAAGATACCGGGTGAACGTCCAAACTAGGCCTGAGGGCTGAGGCGCTGTGCGAGACGACTTCTCAGGGTGACGTAATGATAAGCATCCGCAGAGTCAACGGAAGTCCGGAATCGGGTTATTCCAGAGCCCTATTTTTTCGTCGAGCATGCGCAGTAAGAAACAAATGGGATCTGGGTACGAGATTGGGGTGAAATTTGAACAAGTTGTCTCGCTTCAGTGGTTTCCCCCGCCTTCGTGGACGTTCCGCTCGCGCAACACGGTATCTCCCTTAGATTGACTATTATCATCAATTGTCAAAATCGCTAGAATTGATTATAATCCTCAATTTAACCTCGAGGTTAAATCCAGCCAAGTATAAAGACAAACAATTGTCGAATTCCGAACGGCGGTAGACGCGCTTAGTGTAGTGGTTACGACGTCTGTACTACCAAGCACTACACGCAAACGGCTACGAGTTCGAGCCCGAGTAGGAGCGCTCGAAAAAACCTTTCCTCTCGTTTACTTCCTTTCTTGTTTACCTGTGAACCCTAGCTCTAGGTGAGTGAGAACACGTCGTTTACCCGTGAACTCGTCCGATGGTTAGGGTTAATTGTCTTAGAATGATGTTCATAATCAATTCTAGCGATTTTGACAATTGATCTAAGAGAGATGACGCGTTGGCTCGCGAATGAATTTCAGACGAGTAGGAATGAGGCGAGGACGAAAAAGCGCTCTCAACAAGAGCCCATCTGGGCTTTCACTCGGGCCACATGAGATTGAAGATGAAATACACTTTCATTTGAAATCCTCTTAGTAACAAGTCGTGCTTTAATTCGCCAGTGAGAACGTCATAAAAACATCTGGTCTATTAATTGCTTTTATGACATGACTATGATAACGCAGGATTTGAACAACAGAATACTGGCAATTCAAGTGTATAAATGCAATACTTTGAATTTGATTGAAAATAGATCAAAAACTCGGGGAAATGTCCGGCTAAAACTGTATGAATAAATGTGAAATGAAACATAAATTTCATAGCAATAAAAAAATTGTAATTCCTAATGAGAAAGCTCTTCTATGTCCGCTTCTCAAATTCACAGACTGTTTTACAAAAACGTTTGCGCTTATCAACACAAGAGTTCAGTTGACCTTTCAAATAATTTATTCTGAGGTACGCATACTCTAAATCACAGAGATGTTAAATAAAGCGATAATTAGAAGAAAAAGTACATTAACAGACAAACTAAGAGGAAATTTATTCAAATCAAAAAGAGTTTACTTACAGTACTTACGTAACTGAATCTTTCGTTTTGGATCTTTTGGTAGTGTTGGTGACAGCATCCCACCTTCGTGCACATACAATGTATGCACTGAATCGGAATGAAAGTCGAAGCCTACCTCGAACTTAACTTTCAGCTAACCTGTTTCCTTTCATTCCACAATGAATAATAATCTCATAAAGTAAGCCCGTAGCTTTCAATAAATTTGCCAGTGTCTGAATGAAACAGCTAGATCTTTTCCAATTTTTCTCACGAGTCACGGCAGAAGACAGTCTCAAGCTACAAAACTTGAATTTTGATCCTCTTCACAGTAACGTAATTTAACGTCTCAGATATTATATATATTCCCTACTTCAGCTAGCGCTGTGCATTTCAAGTACTTTTTCCTCTCTCTTTGCTGGCACTGAGCCGTAACCAGAACGAAACGAGCACAGCATTTCAGTTGGCATACACTGAAAACATCTGCTTAACTAAGATTTGTAAAAATCTTAGCGGATCATGTAAATATTCCGCTTGGCTCAATGAGGGTTTCTGCCGTCAAAGTTCATTTTTTGTTTCAGTTTTCCCCATATTAGCAGACATGTATAATGTCTCGAGCTCTCAATCCAGTAGAAAGACTCTGGTTATTCTGTCTTAAAACATGTCTTAGCTGTACAAGACCTGACCCAAATTTAGGTTGTATTGCATAATTGCCCACGATGGAATAGATCATTAATATTGATATCTCCTTGTCTCGCCTGGCCTAGTCTGAGAGCTTTGAACTTTCTTATCTGAGCGCGCCTGACGAAATCTAACCTTTGATTATAATTCGACACCCGTTGATATCCAAACGTGTTTGGATATTGTATTTCGCTTACGTTTCTAAATGTACATTGGATCTGTCCAGACAGCGCTGATCGAATGTATTACGGCTCCTGGTTGTTCATGTATTTTTATGGTGAACAAGAGCGCCAGTTGAAATATCCTGAGCCTGTTGGAAGGCTTTCGCCCTCGCGGGTCGACCATTTTGATTTACTGTATTGAATTATGTAAATATATTTACCTGGCGAGTGTTACGTGACCAGCACAGTGCGATCTGATTGGTGGTGAACTTGACCTTTAACGCATGCGCAGAAATTTTGCGACACCCAACAAAAAATAATAATTACGACTTGCATTTTAAGACTCGGTGCTGCCACAGGCAGCCCGAGTAATAAACATGGGCACTACTTATTAATAACTATGAAGAAGCAAAGACCGATACAACGTAGAATTTTGAAATTAGTGGTACAATATTTCGGCTGGCCACACCAGCCTTCTTCAGGTACAATGAAGAAAATTTACATTGGCGTGTATTTTTGAACTTGATACTGAGCGGTCATAAAACAGATTACAATATGATAGATCGTGAAAAAAATGTTAAGAAGGTGAAAACAGATATCTAGTATGACTCTTCCCGGATGTTAAAGTGCCTATCACCCTTTTGCAATTTTGATAGCTTATGAACCTCCGAAAAGTTTTGAGTACTTCTGTGAAGAAAGTTTTGGTTTAAAGTGAATACTTTATGTTCTACGCTTGTTTGAAATCGTGTAAATGTGACCTTTCCTGACCCATGACCGCGTAAGTAAAAGCCTGGGTCGAAACCTGGGTAGACGTCATCTCATTAATGCATTATTTTCCATGGCGCCTTTTTATCACAACAACATTGATGCATAGAAAATATACACAGTTTTTGAGTTGTTAGTAAAGAAAAAAAGCCATTTTAGTCAACATCGTAAGTATTTTTTCAAATGATTGCAAAGCCGAATTAATTATATGACGTCAAGATGACGTCTACCCAGGTTTCGACCCAGGCTTTTACTTACGCGGTCATGGGTCAGGAAAGGTCACATTTACACGATTTCAAACAAGTGTAGAACATAAAGTATTCACTTTAAACTAAAACTTTCTTCACAGAAAAGTCAGAAGTACTCAAAACTTTTCGGAGGTTCATAAGCTATCAAAATTGCAAAAGGGTGATAGGCACTTTAAGGCCATGAGGTTCGAGTGTTCTCGCCTGTGCGATTAAAAACGCTTCTCTGGCCTTACGTATAGAGTCTCTCTTAGAAAATATTTTTTCGATAGGAATAAGTTGCATGTCGTTGGCAGTGTGGCGCAGTTCTTCCTACAACGGAACGAGCCAGGTGGGAGTTGGAGCTGGGAATTAGTCGAGTTAGAAGGGAGTGTAGCTTTAACGAGTAGGTCACGAAGGTTGGTGGTACGTCTAAAGGCTACCATGGGCAAGTGTTGAAAGGTTTTCTTACAGCGGTTAGAAGAGAGCAGCAGGCTGTAATGTTTCCTAATGATGTTAGAGATATGTGAAAGGGATGGATTAAAAGTAATAACAAAAGAGATACGGTTAGAACTGTGTGCGTCTTTCGTTTGTAAAGTGAGAGTGCGAGTAATATCGGCAGCGCGTTGTATTTGTCTAGTAAGGAAGGTGCGGTTATAGCCTCGTTTAAGGAGGTATGTAGTTAATTCAGCAGTACGGGTCTTAAAAGATTCGTCGGTAGAACAGATACGTCGCAAACGGAGGGCTAAGCTAAAAGGGATAGCTTTTTTGGTATGTTGGGGATGGCAAGACGAATAGAGTAAATGTTGGTGTTTATCAGTAGGTTTAGTGTAAAGGTCAGTCTCAATATTACCACTGTTTAAAGAAACATTAACATCAAGGAAAGGTACGTTAGTGGAAGAGTGTGAGCTGGTGAATTTAATGGTAGGGTGAATGTTATTAAGATAATCGATAAATATTTTTAGGTTATCCAGTCCTTCTGTCCAGATCATAAAAATATCATCGATGTATCGTAGCCAGGTGTGAGGTTGAAATGGGGCTTTTTCAAGGGCATTAGCTTCGAAATAGCCAAGAAACAGGTTAGCAAAAGAAGGGGCCATTCTGGTACCCATGGCCGTACCGTGGATTTGAAGGTAATGGTTGTCATTAAAAGAAAAGTTATTAAACATTCACACACTATTAGACACTCTTTTTTTCTTTTCTTTTTTGCATCTAATAAACTCTGACTATGGCCGAAAGTAGTGGTAGTACCCAGGTTTAATGTGATATGCCATATCTTTCCCATATATTTTCTTAACTATAATAAGTTATAAGTTCCAGTACTTTGTTGAATCCAATTGTTGAGGAATGGAAGAGGGAACCAAGTTTATTAGTGTAATTAACACTATTACGTAGTACTCTCGGTAAATGAAGCCGTTACTGGGTAGGGATGCTCGTCGGACATTTTCGATTTGACCCCTAAGAGGTACTAAAATGGGCGTGGCTCAAGCTTATTTTGACCCCTAAAAGATAATAAAAATGTAAATTGATAACATTTTTTTGTTCAATTGACACCCGACCCGTAAAAGGTACCGCTGTACATAGAAATGTCTGTGTTTGATGGCGGATACCCTAAGTGGTACCAAACTCCTGATTTTGACCCCTAAAAGGTACGACGAGCATCCATGTACCCCTCACATAAAGGAGTCCCCCCCCCCCCCACGGGACCATTTTCGAGCACAGAGCATGTGCTCAAGGCTGAAAAATATTTCGTTTTTTGTGCGGAATCCTTTCTATACTACAACAATTAAACCACTTGCCCTCATTTTCTGTGAGCGATAGTCAACTCTGGTCCACCTCATTGACTATCAGCTCATAGAAAACTTGAACTTGTGGTCTAATTGTTAAACAGAATCCACTTCCTTCTAATTCTTGTTCAACTGAGCATCCACTGATATCGTTTGAAAGGACGGTCAGCGGTCACCGTCCCGTGTTAACGTGTCTCAAAAACCTTGGTTATTTTGCTTTAGTTTACGATTAATTTATAAACGCTTTTCTCGTATTTTCTTCTAATCTATCGTAGAAAAAGTACATATAGTTCGTCCCAAGTTATTTTGAGTCTGCCCTTTTACGGTTACAAGGGCTCTTCTGCCAAACTTCACTTGATGCGCATAGCTGTACCGAGTAAGAAATAGATCTTTATTCCTCTCCTTCGTCGTTCCAAGAGCCGGAATATACTCCTGCTGGAAGACAACTAACAAAACTAAACAAAAGAGCAAAAACAAAGACCACTTCGTACGCCATGTTGATTTGCAAAGGATGGAAGACACGTGATGTGACCACGTGAGCTCAGAGTTATAAGTCGCGATCGCTAGTTATAAGTCGCGATCGCTAGTGATAAGTCGCGATCGCTAGTGATAAGTCGCGATCGCTAGTGATAAGTCGCGATCGCTAGTGATAAGTCGCGATCGCTAGTGATAAAAAATTAAGTCGCGATCGCTAGTTATATTAGTCGCGATCGCTAGTTATAAGTCACGATCGCTAGTTATAAGTCGCGATCGCTAGTTATATTATTAGTCGCGATCGCTAGTTATCAGTCGCGATCGCTAGTTATAAGTCACGACCGCTAGTTATATTAGTCGCGATCGCTAGTTATAAGTCGCGATCGCTAGTTATATTAGTCGCGATCGCTAGTTATCAGTCGCGATCGCTAGTTAGGAAGTCGCGAGCGAAAATAATATGTGTGTATGGCATGTCCCTTATGGGCCACCGTACAAATGCACCACTTAGCTTGTTCAGGAACAAATATTCGCTGGTATTAATAAAATTAGCAAGGAAACTGTTAGATACGCTTTGATGATGGAGTTGAAAGACGGTAGCGAGACACAGATTAAAGCGCGGGCATTATTTTGCACCAGGGCCTAACTTCATATGGCATTTAGATGGCTAGTATTTCTCGACTAATGCATCCCTGTTATTTTCAATATCATTTTGAATCGCCGGTAAGTGTTCAGGTAAAGCCAAATTCGTTGTCGGAATCGAAGTAAAAGAAACATATAAAGGAGAAAAGCATTATCACGATCACGTAGCGTGCTCGCCACCATGCTAAGTAATGTACGTATTTTAAAATAACATATTATCGCGCGATATTAAACACCGATCGCGTGATAATAAAACAGTATCGCGCGATAAATCGATAGTAACACTTTATCGAGGAGCGACTATCGTCGCTTCGCCCCTCGGCGCCTAACTTTCGGGAAGGGAGGCAGTAGAATCTCTGGTACCCAGGGTAGCCCTTACAGGGCTTTGTAGGTCACTTTAGACGACTTCAAAAAAGGAAAAAATTCTGATTTTGTAAGCGACTGGCTTTAAAAAAAAGGGACTCTAATAGCTGTATTTGAAATCCGGGGCATTTGATCGCCTAATACGACGATGGGGTAGGGCATTTGAACAACATTTTTGGTCCGGGGGACGGGAATTTGAACAATCCAAACTCCAAAAATTCAAATGCCCGGGGGTTGCCCGGGGAGGGGGGGGGGGGGGGGGGGGTGATGTTGATGTTTCGAATTGATCGTTGAAACACATGCAAATAACGAAACAGACTTAGAGGTAGTGAACCGTATAAACATTTCGTAAAGACCAGGGGGAAATGTGGGAATAAACACTATGGTGGTATAGCGGTTTACATAAGCGATAGAGTTAAGAAATGGGTATCTTACATACCAACCAACGATAGCAATGCAATATGGTGTAAGATAGATAAACATCTCTTGGGAATATCAAAATATATTTTTATTGAGACCTGAGAGGGAGAATACTCGGAAGATAAGAATATTAATACGAGGGGAAGGGCGCTTATACTCGGACGATAAGAATATTAATACGAGGGGAAGGGCGCTTATAGACCTATGTACAGCGAATGATTTAAGGATTTTCAATGGTAGAGTTACTGGTGATACGATCTTACGGGTAAAAGAACGTGCTTCCAATATAACGGAAGCAGTGTAGTTGCATGATTATGTGATAGGAAACTCCTATTTACTTCCACGCTTACAATATCTTAAAGTGAACAGTGTATTACCGCATCTATCGGATCACTGCCACATATCGTATGCCCTAAAATTTCCAAATATGCAGAAACAGGACAATGAACCTCAGATGCAGCACAAATATTTTTTTAGACTTGTCTGGAATAACGATGCCGCACAAAGGCTTCCTAACCAGCTCTCGTCTGCAGATCAACAGCAACTGTTCTTAGAAATGTTTACTAATTTCTCTGTTAACGAGTGAGTTCTCCAAAGAAATTATTAATATAAGCAAAATGACAGGCTTACGCTATCAAAGGCGACCCAGTCCAAACCAAGATAATAATAAGCACTGGTTCGACGTAGAGTGCAACCAGGACAAAGAACATGCAGTTAAAATCACTTGGACGTAAGGTGTGCAAGGACCCAAATAATCAACCGCTTAGGGCAATGCTCCACAATAGAAAAATAATTTGCGGAAATTATGCAGAAGGAAAAAATATCTTAACATGCAGCAACGTCAACGAATAAATCAAATTGTTCTTAGCAATCCGCGAAACGCTTGGAAACAAATTGAAAAATTGTTTAACTTTAACAAAAAACGGGGGCGTAACTCGTGTCCGACTGAAATAGGTGATTTCCTCAAGTACTTAAAAAATTTAAACGAAAAACACGATGTAATCAACGAACAGCCTGTACACGTAGATCAGTACTGGATGCGAAAACACGCTCGTCCATGACAGCGATGGATTAGATGACGAAATCTGCATACAAGAGATTGAATCAGCAATTAAGCTCGAAAGTCAATAAATATCCGGGCAAGGACAATATACTAAATGAAGTAATTAAATATGGCAAAGATCAATTAACACCGTTCTTAAAGCAACTATTTAACGCAATACTGAACTTCGGCGAGTTCCCGCAAGAATGGAGTACAGCGCTCATCGTGCCCATTCACAAAAAAGGTGACGAATCTGTCACTGACAATTACCGTGGAATCTCGCTGCTCTCTGCTCTTGGTAAACTATTTACCTCCATACTCAACACTAGGCTTTATGATTATCTAATAGACAAAGGGATCCTCAAACGGGAACAAAGGCGGCTTTAGAAAACACCATAGTACGGTGGACAGTATGTTCATACTGACAACTTTGATTGAAAAATACGTCAAAGCTAAACCATGTAAGAAAAACAACCTCCTCGTAGATTTCAGGAAAGCGTTTGATAGCATACCAAGAGACAAACTCTTTGAGAAAGTTAGGAAAATTGGAATAACGGGTAAATTCTAATCTCATCCTCATTAATTATTCATGAGGTAACCAACCAACCATGTGCCCAGAATTCGATCACATGACGATCCTTGAAACCCGGCCCGGAAAGTACTCCCAGAACTACATTCAACCATTTTTTTCCAGTCCAAGGACTGAATTAATTTTGTTCCAGTCCAAGAACTGAATTAATTTTGTTCCAGTCCAAGGACTGAATTAATTTTGATCCAAATCACTAGTGATGTTCATCTGTGTTCTCATTGGGTATCATTCATGCATGTGTTGGGCCTAATTAAGCTACCAGGATTACAGCATAAGTATGACTTTACATGGAGAAGTAAAGGAGAAGACGGAAATTAAAATCGGTGTCCAGAGTGTGACTCGAACCTTCATCCGCATGGCTGCTCTTGACTACTAGTCCGCTGTCTTGTCCACTACGCTATCAGGCCGTTTGTTGAAATGACCGTGACAACATAACCGAATCACAACCCTTGTAGTCTATAATTATGATGAAAAAAATCAATTATCAACCTGCACCCGAAATAAAATCAACATCCCTCCCGAATAATTAATTACAATGAGATGTCATTTCAAAGCCTCCAATTCGGACTGGACGGGATTTCAAGTCCTTGGAATTAGTCCATTTGCGCCTCGGACTGGAACTAATTGCGCGGACTTGAAATCCCGTCCAGTCCTCATTGTCGGCTTTGAACTATTACTTCAATATCACGATCGATATACTCAAAAGACTCTGCCGCTGCTAAAGGCGGAAATACAATTACTGAAGAATTCCCATGTGAAATAGAAATAAAACAAGGCTGCATGCTAAGCCCCACCCTCTTCAATATATTTTTAAGCGACCTTCTTGAGTTCCTTGATCAAACAAAAGGAGCAGATTTTGTACGCGGACGATTTAGTTATACTTTCCAGGTCTGCTAAGGGGTTACAGCAGCTACTTTGTAGGCTTAAAGAATATACCATCAACTCCGAATTAGAAGTAAATATCGAAAAAATGAAAGCAATGATTTTCAACAATTCAGGTAGAAGAATGAACAATTACGCTTTCACTTATTCTAACCAATCAATAGAAAATATGCGAGTATTTAAATATCTAGGCCTCTGTTTCAGTACTTATGGTAACTTTACTACGGCAGAGATCGAGCTAAAAAAAGTCGCACTAAAAGCACTTTACATGCAAATTACCGGAAAACAATGGGTTGTCAGTTTAGGACTGATGT
Organism: Actinernus sp. WN-2022; assembly: GCA_030867875.1. NCBI lineage: Eukaryota > Metazoa > Cnidaria > Anthozoa > Actiniaria > Actinernidae > Actinernus > Actinernus sp. WN-2022. Next base: position 69,219,761 of record JAOWCC010000936.1, read on the forward strand.
TAAACTTACGCTCAAACTATTCGATAGTCTAATCAAACGCATAACCCATACTTCTTTACGGTAGTGAAATATGGGGTATGGATAAAGTATCAAACAATGACAAAGACCCAATAGAAAGTGTACAGTTAAAATTCTGTAAATGGTTACTGGGTGTAAGCAGGACTGCCACTAATAATGCTTGTCGGGCCGAATTAGGTAAATTACCAATAAGTGATGGACTCCACCCTAAGAAGCCTAAAATACTGGCTAAAAAAAAACAAAATCGAAACATCACTGAATTAGCGCAAGACGCTGTATAGCTGAATCGAGACAGATAGGGAATTCGAAGCCCACAATGTGGTGCCAAAGAGTAACAAACCATCTGTTTCGACTAGGTTTCGGTGAAGTCTGGTTTTTCCAGGAAGAAATCGAACACCCAAAACATAATTATTAATAATTTAAAACAAAGACTATATATAAAATAGATGTTCAAATCCAAAATTGGCATAGTGAGCTATTCAATGATAACAACCGAAAAAACAACCAAGGTAACAAATTAAGATTTTATCGAACATTCAAATATAAACATGGCTTGAAAATTATCTGTTAAATATTAAGAACGTGAAGCATCGAATTGCGCTAACGAAGTTGAGAACTGAAGTAATCATGACTGCTACAAATTGAGAGGGGCAGATATGAGCGCCCATATAAACTACCCAACGAGAGGCTTTGTCCTCTTTGTAAAGCCGAAGTTGAGGATGAACGGCACTTTATAATTAGATGCACATACTACCAAGTGCCGAGAAACGAATTCTATGCTTCGTTGGAAAATACATTGAAAATATACCTAAAGAAAACTAATGATGACCAAATTTAACCCTTATACTTAAGCCAGATACCAAAATTGCAAGAAGAGCAGCCAAATACATATCTGATTGCCTTACAATTAGATCCCGCATTAAAAGTAACTTGCCACCTGTTTCCACAATAAATTAATGTAATATACATTACCCTATAACAAGACTTAGTATTCATCTACTAAGTCATTATTTATTTATTGGATACAACACTGATATAAACATTAATGTCTGCAAAGTGCCAATAAAGCTCTTCTGTCTGTCTGTATTGATCGGTACAAAACCATCGCTTTGGCAAAAATATAATAATTGATGAAAATGGTTAGGAATTGATACATGGTACCAGAGAAACAGTTATTGTTTAATGCGCTAAGCAATATTTAATTTGTTAAATTGTTACCAGAACGTTTGTTATAATAGTTAAGTGATTACAGCCATTTTCGGAGTGTGTCTGCATGTATATGTAAAGTAGATTTGTATTTTTCTGATGTGCAAACACTCGTGGGAGAGGTAGACAAATGTTAATATTTAATATTAAAAAAACGTTCAAACATGGCCGAATAGAGTTCAATATTAAAAACTGGATCAGTAAGCGCTGCAAATGCGGATGATTGACAAAAAAACTCGGGACAAATGGAACTGACCACCCCACCCACATTTGACTGAGTAATTTGGCCTGTGGGTTGGGAATTTTGACACCTAAAAACATTTTTTTATCAAAGTCCCCACCTCTGCCCGGGCTCCCCCCCCCCCCCCCCCCCCCCCCCCGGCTTAACATTGATAGGTGCATAAGCTACTAACGTTTGCTGAAATGTGATATTCAGGATACATTTAGTATTCCATAAACTATAAATTCCCGATATAAGCGATTTGTAGTGATCATTCTGTGTATTCTTATTCCGGAATACGGTCAATCGAACACACCCTTAAATTTGTTTGTAAATTTTAAAATCGATAAATATAAAATAAAGACTCACCTTTTTATCCAAATGTGTTATCGCTTTTGGGAGTCTAAAGGCCATTTGAAGGGTTTTATGATTTCACTTTTTCCACTCTATTAAAAATAAGACATTACTTTGGCACTCGAGTCGCCAAGTCAAAATATTTTTGAGAGAGTTGAAAAAGTGAAATCATAAAACCCTTCAAATTGCCTTTAGCCTACCAAAATCGATAGAGATAATAAAGGAAAACACATTTGGATAAAAGGTGAGTCTTTATTTCATATTTATCGATTTTAAAATTTACAAACAAATTTAAGTGAAGTTTATATACATATAGGGAGCTTGGGGTACCTGTGGTCTCCCCGTTGAATTAACAACTATCCTTAAATGGAAACACACTTGAAATAACTATTATTGTTAATTCTAAGACAAATGCTAACCCAAACCACACACCTATAAACCCTAACCATCAGACAAGTTCACAGATAAATGACTGGTTCTTACTCACCTAGAGCTAGGGTTCATAGGTAAATAAGAAGAGTAAGTAAACCAGATAATTATTTTTTTGTTAGCATTCCTACTCGGGCTCAAACTCATAACCCTTTCCATTCAGAAGTAACAAAGGTTTATCTTTATCCTGTTTTCCATTTTAAAATAGTTGTTAATTCAATGGGGAGATTGTGTTGCCCAGTCTCCCTCTTTCCCTTCTTTTCCCCCATATACTACAACTAGGGATGAGTCAGCAATCATGACGTCAAAATGTTCACATGTTCCAGTGTGAAAACACAGGTACATGAAGCCCAAGTTTTTGATTTGTGGTTGGGGGGGGGGGGGGGGGGGGGGGGGAGTGGAGGTACAGGTGGGTGTTGGAGAGGAACGAATCCTGTATGGGTTTCAGAGAGTTAAGATTAATTTCAGTATAAATATATTGTTAAAATCTTAAAATCATTAAAATGAAGAAATATTAGCCAGTGAAAAATGGAAGACTACTGCCAATGATATCACACACACCTCCTGTGCAGATGCTCTTTGGTTTATCACTCATTCCTCCCAACAAATGGGAGGAATTAGCTCCAATTCCGAGTTAGTGATTAAACGAATTAGCCTGTATTTCCTGGACTGAATATTCTAAGTTGTTTATAATGCAAAATCACACATTTTTTCACAAAATAGAGTCCCTGATATGAAGTCTAAATTATCATAGGTTCAATCCGAACCTGACTGTTCCCCTACACATAATTTTTTTTGTTATAGCGGGCTGATTATTGTAGCTTACAGCTGATGTGGGCTTGGTCTATTTCGAGATACAAGATACAAAGAAAATGGCAAAACATCTCAAATGAAAAATTATATATTTTGATCCAACAACAATATTTCTCTCAAACTTTCTTTCAAAAGCAATCATCAAAATATTTTGCTGACTATGTGACATCATTTTCCCACCAAAATCCATTAAAAGGCACAATTTGTTGGCAGGAGTACTTTTATGTTGCAAACTTCGATGCCGATTGAATGAAAACTGAAAGAGTTTTACAGACTTGCTCATTTTTATCCTATTTATGCCTATGTCAATACTCTTCAATCTATCTTTTTTACTTTTTCAAAAATTTGTGTCAGTCAGGTGAGGGTAAATGAAGCACTTTATTGGGATGGTCTAATTTGCGGTTTTATATTCAGTACTTATCACCCAGATAACACTGTGTACTACAATTTTCTTCAAGAAAATATCCTAAAATCTAAAAACCCTAATTGTTTGCTTTAGAGCCTGTCTACTACACACGAGACACCATCACCTACAAATGTACATGTAAGCAGCTACTTGTCCACATTATTCTGTCGCTGCAGATTAGTTAATTGAGTTACAAATCTCTTCTTGAGCCATTATAATGGGAATTTGAATTATGCAAATACACCAGCATATGGAATCAATGAAGATTGATTATCAGAAAACCAATCGATCAATCTATATCAATCAATGATAATCAGTTAATAATATTATTATTGATATAGATTGGTATTGGCCAATCAATAGTCACACAAAAATATTACTATTGACTTTAAAATCGCACAATCAATGACAATCGATATGATTACAAGTCACAAAATTTCATCTCATTGATTGCCCATCAATCAATTTCCAATATCAATCGATTGATTGACATCAATTAGTATTAACTGTCATCAATTGTCATCGATTGCATATGGCCAGAAATACAGACCCCTACTTTTCACATATGGCTACTTATACTTACTATAGCAATACTTCATGTTGATAAACATTACAATTGTTATGCTAATGATTTCAAAAGGCCACTTTGCGTCAGGAACCAATGGATCTCTTGTTGTCACATTGATGACAATGGATAACGTACATTTGGGAGCAATATGACACATCTTCATTGATAAATATGCTAATCAGTCTTCGTTCGTGGCCGAAGTTTATAAATATGCTAATCAGTGACTGTGACTGTGGACTACAGTGCCAGTCTTTTTAACTATCTATCTGGGTTTGTGGGGTATTCTATAATCTACATGTAGCCAAGATTTGTTTGTCCCAATGAAGTATCCTCATTGAAAACCTTGAAGAATCATTCAATGTCTTTTTTTAGAAGTCCTGCTTAAACCCTGCAATTCCTGCAAACCTCCCAAAACAATTTTCATGTGGGCTTTAATCCGTGCACCATCTTTCCCAAGTTCGTCGGCCGAATGTCTCAGTTGGGAACACTTCTTTTCGATAAATTTCAGTGCCTCCTCCAAAGTAAACTCTACGAAGAATCCATATCCAACAGCTACACATATTCTAGATGAATCGGGTACACTGGCCTGGCAGTAAAAGTTACATCCCAAATCGATTTTGGTCCTCAAATCCTTTCCACTTAAATCCTCCTTTTGGATTTGTTCTATCGTGGTTCTGAGTTGAGTGTATTCGTTTATTTTTCCACAGATTTCGTCTTGTGCTTTGAAAACTGCTTGCAAGTCTTTTGCCAGTCTTTCGTCGATGAATTCTTCATATTTTCGTACTTTTTCTTCCACATTGAATTCTATGTCACTTTCATCCGCCATTTAAGTCCACTAGTGCCAGCTTTTCATCGTTTATATTCCAGAAGAGGACTGGGCTCAAATGGCCAGCTATAAAATCCCAACATTCCTAGCGATCGTACCCTGCCCATGCGCATTCGGCTTTGGCCGATGTCCGCCATAATGGCGTGAAATTTTCCTTTTCAGAAAGTTCAATTTTCTCGCTGATTTTTCGAGTTTTCGAAGCTCATTTTCACTTAGTTTGTAGTTTGAACATCGTTCTCTGTGATGGCTGGTTTTGAGCGTGCAGGATTACCGGGTTGTGACTATATTCGTCAAGCTTTATCGAACACCTCCGATTTGGCAGCAACCATTGAAGGCTTTCAGCACGATAATGGCATTTTGTTACCATCTCTTCAATCTGCACTACCTTTTCTCGACTTACACGGCGTTAGGAGACTCGATTTCCACTCCTCCGTCATGGAACACTTGAGAGAAAACGTCTTAGGAAAGGTCAAAGCGTTAGACCAGAAAAAGCTTGAGGGAATGCTAGAACAGTCATTTCCTTTTATCCATGTTGATGAACTTCGTCCAGTTGTTATGGAAGTCATGAGGTATTTGCCGAAAATCAATGAAGACTGCTTGGAACATATTGCAAATGATGCTAAACTTTACGAGGAGTGTGCCATTGAGGTGAAAAGACAAATTTGGGTAAAACACCACCATCTTTTTGGGGACGCTGTAGGGCCACTATTGAATCAGTACATTGAGGGAAAATATTCAGTGCTCCACAGCATAGAAGTACAGAACTCACACAACTTCTTCTCGGTTCCCTCTAAAACACGACGGCAACATTCCATTGTGCAGAGTCTGGCCAAGATGATTGGGAAGTCCTTAGCACTGTACAATCTGGTTTTACAGTTTTTGAGGACGTTGTTTTTAAGGTCAAATGAAGTTCATTACTGCACCCTGAGGTCTGAACTTCTCATGGCTGTACATGATTTGGAGGTCAAAGACATCAAAGATGTTGACCCCTGCCATAAATTTACATGGTGTTTAGATGCTTGCATTAGAGAAAAGAGCATTGAAGGCAAAAGAACTAGAGAACTACATGGGTTTCTAGATAATGCCAAAAAGGGAGAGGAACGTGTTCTGGGGTGAGTTGATGGCCTGGGGGGAGAGGGGGTCACTTGTATGGTAAATGGGTAGGTATGTGCAACCATAGGGTCCAGAACCAAACCTGACATAGTAACAAAAATGGCTCCAAAACACACAGTCGAACCTGTATATAACGGCCCTGTATTAAGCAGCCACCCTCTATTAAGTGGCCAGTTTCCAAAGTTCCAAATTTTCTCCCATACAATCTTTCTATTTTTTTTATTTTTTATTTTTTTTTATTTAAACATATAATGAAGTGTTTACCCCAAAAGTACAATTAAATGACTTATCTAGGGGGTTCACACTAGATATTGTACATTCTTTTTTATGCGAACAGACACACACACAAAAAAACACCACAATTGATAATAAAATAAAGTAATTAAACATAAGTCAGAGAAACGATTTGTAGATAAAATAAAGCTTTGAACTTTGCAAAATGGTCACCTCTATTAAGTGGTCGCTACCACCCTTGAGCAGCCCTGTGTTGGTCTGTCTTTGTTATTTTGACCTGTATTAAGTGGCCATCTCTGATTGGAAACCTAAAACCACATCAATTTACGATTTTGTTGCACCATCAATACTTAGCTACAAAGCCATTATTGTTCATACAGTAGTTCATTCACCAATATCGTGTTTACGGGCCGGCTTGACTGTTTAATGAATTCCATATACACCTACAATCTTCATTTGTTAAAGGTAGAGATATCGCTTGAATGTGTTATTGTAAGCTTGAATCAGTTGGTACTGTTCATAATACGTGCATAAATTGACATTTGTCCACACCCAGTAAGTATTTTGGTGAACTAGTTGTAGTAAGCAGCCAACCTGTATTAAGCGGCCAATGTCTAAAGTCCCGAGGGTGACTGTTATAAACATTCTACAGGTTTGACTGTATTTCTAAGTTATTGTGAAAACAAACCCAGATTTTATCACTGCTTAATTATGCTGAATAGTCTACACGTATTACCAGGAATTCAACATATTTTTACGAAAAACCTGGAACTGGAAATTGAATTAACTGCTGGACATATTACACATATTAACTTGGGCTGGATAAATGGGAACCAAGTTTGGGGTACGGCTTATACATGTATACAAGTTGAACTTTTTTGCCAACCCGGTTCCCCTTTATCCGACCCAAGTTAGGAGCACAGCTTATACATGAGGTGTGGCTTATATGTGAGGAAATATCATTGGTAGTTACATTGTAAATCACATTTGCAAGCATGTTTTGGGGTACATGTAAGTTGATGGTTTGATCAAGAAACAATTGACTGGAAAGCACCATTGTAGTGAACAAATTATGTCAAATGTACATGTAACTTGTGTTTACTTTTGAATCCAAAACCAGTTGTTCCAAACCTAATTTGGCCATTTCAGGATTAAGCCCAAAAGAGCTAAAAATGTGTAGCAGTAACCTACATAGCGGTACAAAGGGGGAGAGGGAGAAAAGGTAAATTTTCGCTGCTATTTGGCAATACAAAGTTTGATTAAAAACCAGTGTGCACTAATTGGCCGGTAACAAAACGAGCAGGGGATTGGGACAGAGTTTATCAGAATTACTCTAATTCTAAAAATATGAAGTTCATCACATGATAGAGCATGTTGAAATTAGCATGTGTGCCAAGTTTGACGTGATTCAAGTGAATCTTGTCTGAATTATAAGCAATTGACATTTCTTTGTCCCTCCAAAATTTTACAATGAATGTATGGTTTGGAGGGACAACGTTAAAAAATAAGAGAGTTTGTATGGGAAAATTGACATACTTGATGCCTTCTAGCATCGTCAATATTGAGCCAAAGTTCACCAAACTTTCCAGACTAGCTAAGTTTGATCTGTTCTTTTGGAAAATAATGCTCACTTTGACTAGTTATTAATTGAATTAGTTTTACTGACTCGGTTCCAGTCCTGCTCTTTTTGTTACTGGCTAATACATACATGTATGACTATAACATTCATCATCATTCTTTTCTATTTCTAGTGACATAGCAATGATTCTGTGTGACCCTTTTGCAATTAATACCATTGCAAAGAGCATTATTAAGTTATTACAAAGACTTGTCAACACTGAGGCTCTGCCAAGAGTAAGTACAATTATTTTCATGATATATATTACATGTAATTAATTGATGTATGTGTACTGTACATGTAGCCAGACATTGTACAGAGGTTTTAGAAGATTGTCACCTATGGTTTGGTTTCTGCTGCCTATCCTGTCTCTGATTCTTGAGGTTTGCAAGTGCTTTCAATACATTTTGGAGTACCATAAAAACCCATGTATAAGCTGTATCCATAGATAAGCCACACTCGGAGTTTAGAAGCTTGAGATTAGGGAGAAAAGTGTTTTTTTTGAAGAATATCAAACGTACATTGTAACCTTCATCAGACTTTCAACCTGGAGGAAACTCAAAAGTTGTACCTGCAATTTCAGCTCTGAAGTAGTATAAACTTCATGTCTACATACTTACAGTAGATACATGATTTATCTTTCCACATTATTTCTTCATTCAGGTCACTTTTTAGATCGAATTCAACAACATGCTCACGTTCGTCCGTAGCTTACATTGTAGTAACCAGTCACTTGTTGGAAGAGAGAGAACTGGACACTAGAAGTTTTGTTTTTGCTGTACAAAGTCAAACCAGCATGGAGTCGAGTAGTTGTTTTTTCATCAGCTCTCTGTTGCTATCATGTCTAAAAGGGTATTTGGAAGCCATACAGTCAAGACGCAAACTTCTTCACGCTATTGCCCCGATATTGCTGAGCAGCAATTGCTGCTCAGCAATATCGCCGTTATTGCTGTTTTCAAAAACGTTATTGCTGTTTTTGAAAAACGATATTGCTGTTTCTAAAAAACGATATTGCCTTTTGCCTTTTTTCAAATGATATATCGGCACAGCAATTGCTGATTTGATTGTACAAAACCCTGATTCGTAATTATTTAGTTTACCTGGTTCGCTACTTGAACATCGAAAGAACCTGCACGAAGTTGATAATCCGCTTTTTTTCGCTCAACCGCAAAAATGCACAAAACGTTTAATAAGTTGATGCCCCACTTTTCGGTTCAACGGCTAGAAGTTAAACAACACAAAAAGTTACAAGACCAATGCAATGAAAGAACTCGAGATCCGAATAGAAATGAACGCTTTAAGCTTAAATAAAATTTGCGCATGGCAAGTTATTTCGACAGCGTTTCGGTTTGATTTTGTTTGTGGTAGTGTTTATTAATTGATTACATGTATTTGGTTTGCCAGGTTTCCCTAGTTTTGCAGATACCGATACTTGAACTTTGACTTGCACGTGCATTTAGCGATTGTTGAGACGATTGTAATATGCTAATTTCGACCTTCAATGTTTTGGAAAACTTTCAGTGTATTAAAGCCCAATTTGCATTCAACAGGAATACCACATTCCCAGTAGAGGTTTTCTGGTAAGAGTATAGAAGTTTTTTGCACATCTTTTCATTACGAATTGGCTTCAAAACTGTGTTCACATTCCCAGAAAGTTTCACCGATTTGACAGACTCGTCAAAAGTCAGACTGTCACGTTCACGCCTGACGTGAAAATTCACACTGCGACAACTTGAGATTCTAATTTTCGAAAAACATGCCAGAACTTCAAACAGTTGCAATAATTTCAGCCGAAACTTTTAACTACACAAGGATGTACCGAAAATGTGATACTACAGAAGCTAAAGTTTATTTACTGTTATGATTTGCGCTTAGCGGCAAACTTTAAAGCGATCGAGTCCCGTGTCGGTCAGGGAACTAAACAAGCGACCGCTAATCGTTTTGTTATTATTTTGTGTCGAAAGTTGAGGCTTCCATATATTCATGCTACATTAGTTCTAATATTTTAAGTATAGGTTTGAATTCCAGTAAAGGTTTGCAAAAGCAATGGGAGAATGCGTTATAAGCGAGCTAGTCAAGGAGCTAGACCCTGAAAAATATTGTTTCGTTCAACCCACCCGACAGAAAAGGTCCGACACCAGATTCTTATAGAAGAATAACTGCTCTTTAAGGTGGCTCGCCTGGATTTTCCAGGGACGCACCATACCCAATTTGAACGGCTGCTACTCCACTGTCAGAGCACGGTCGAGCTAGCCACTTCACCTATTTACTAGAAATAGAATAAACTTTCCAAAAATGTAGGTTTGTTTGACATCGGTGTTACCATAGCAACACAGCGTTGACGTCATGTGTTTTACATATCAGCAATTGTCTCGAAATCTAGACCTAAACTTTTAAAACGACCTAGTGTTCCTTGTAGTCTAAATGTAGGCCTTCAAGACTGCAAAGTTTAAAAAAATTGTATGAGAGCGTTTTCGAAAAAAAATGGGTTGAATATTTTCATTAAAAAAGTAAACAGTTCCCCTTACTTCCTGTTTAGTCGTCGAGAACTGTGTTTGCCGGACCGATTCAAACGCTGTTTTTAGCATATTTCATACCTGTGGCATATGACTACTTCCCATGAAAATTTCATTCCATTTGCTTTATTTGATTTCGGTTTATGGAATAATAAGTAATGTAATAAATATGCTAATTTTACTCAGAATAGTAATGTATTTGCTAAGGAAGCTGTAATTCGAAAACTAGTCGATAAATATTTTTTTTAATCTTTTCACCTGAAATTCAACATGTACTACCCTTGCCCTGTAAATTTCAAGAGCATTGAATCATTTTAAGGGCGCGAAATAAAAACAAAAACACAGGGAACTTTCACATTCATCCACGCAAGCTTCATTGCTGTATCATTTTGTTTATAGCTCGTGTCTTTCCGAAATTTCTCTTTTGTCTAGATTATACATACTTGTGTGCCTTTGAACTAACAAGTTTACCATGCACGCTTGCTACACTTCGCTAATGCCGGAACGCTCGTGCAAATTCTGTTTTTAGTACAATAGTCACGCTGCCAGTTGTAACGCTGTTATAATATAACTTATAATATTTATTTACAAAAGGTTTTATAATATCACTAATACAAAATCTCGTTTTTAATTTATATTTAGAAAATGTGGTCTAGACGTCACGGGCACTTTTTCCCGATCTGGTTACTAAAAACTCACTTATTCAACATTATCATCCCGCACTGCCAAGCTTCATGGTTAACTAATTTGCATGTCATTGTCCTAAGAACAGAATTTGCACGAGCGTTCCGGCGGTAGCGAAGCATAGCATGCGTGCATGGTAAACTTGTTAGTTCAAAAGCACACAAGTATGTAGAATCTAGACAAAAGAGAAATTTCGGAAAGACACAAGCTATAAACAAAATGATACAGCAATGAAGCTTGCGTGGATGAATGTAAAAGTTCCCTGTGTTTTTGTTTTTATTTCGCGCCCTTAAAATGATTCAATGCTCTTGAAATTTACAGGGCAAGGGTAGTACATGTTGAATTTCAGGTAATGAATTTAAAAAAAATATTTATCGACTAGTTTTCGAATTACAGCTTCCTTAGCAAATACGTTACTATTTTGAGTAAAATGAGCATATTTATTACATTACTTATTATTCCATAAACCGAAATCAAATAAAGCAAATTTATTGAAATTTTCATGGGAAGTAGTCATATGCCACAGGTATGAAATATGCTAAAAACAGCGTTTGAATCGGTCCGGCAAACACAGTTCTCGACGACTAAACAGGAAGTAAGGGGAACTGTTTATTTTTTTAATGAAAATATTCAACCCATTTTTTTTCGAAAACGCTCTCATACAATTTTTTTAAACTTTGCAGTCTTGAAGGCCTACATTTAGACTACAAGGAACACTAGGTCGTTTTAAAAGTTTAGGTCTAGATTTCGAGAAAATTGCTGATATGTAAAACACATGACGTCAACGCTGTGTTGCTATGGTAACACCGATGTCAAACAAACCTACATTTTTGGAAAGTTTATTCTATTTCTAGTAAATAGGTGAAGTGGCTAGCCCGACTGTGCTCTGACAGTGGAGTAGCAGCCGTTCAAAGTGGATATGGTGCGCCCCTGGAAAATCCAGGCGAGCCACCTTAAGACTAGGTACTATGTAGTCCCAAATTGTGGTAACACTTACGAGATAAATGGGGTTATTTGCCCAAATATGATGCTTAGCATGGAAACGAGGCTCAACTAGTTTTTGCCTTGTAAATTTAACGTGTTTAATCAAAATGTCCCAAAAACTATTAAAAGGTGACGCTTAGGTCTGTGCCTAAAACTTATGTGCTTACATGACAGCAAATCATGTCACGTGACATGTCACATGACCTCTTTTGTCAAAAATCTCCCTTTTTGCTGATTCTGACAAGTTTCAATTCCTGCCTAAACCGTACTAACGGTTTAATTAATACGTTTAGTCTTGAAAGTCAATAAGTGGGTCATATTCTATAGAATTATCCTCAAAAATACTATTTGGCTATACTGACTTTAAAGAAATTGGCAAAATAAGCGCACAGCCCCATCTCATCCTTGGTCAGCATGGAAACGAGGCTGGAATTCAAACAGGCCTGAAACGTCTCTAATCTTCGAAAATAATCAAGCAGGAACGTTTCAGTAAAGTACCAAGGTATTCATGTGTGTCATACTTTATAAGTTAACAAGATACAGAGTTGTCACGTGGCCGATCACGTGACTGTTTACGGCCAAGATCAACCTTTTCAAATTAATTCTTAATTGTGACCCCTCTTAAATGTTAATTTGATATTGATAGCTGTTGAGGGAGAAATGTCTCGGAATGAAAGGAAAAGAATCATGCATGGAAGCGTGGCTGTAGTTCGCCGAACCCAAAACCGGTGAAATATGTGCACAATTGCCATTTTTTAAAACTATAGTGACTTTGTAAATGAAAAGATGACAATTTAATTAATGATTGCAATATATAACCGTGTTACAAACGCTTTCTGGGTTTTGATATAGCACAAGTCTAATGAATTTGCTATCTGTTCGGCTCTGTATCGTGCAACATATCGTTGAATGAAAAATCTATAAAAAGATAATAATTGATACCGATTTGATAACTATTCTTGTTCTACAGATTACATGAAGAATCATTTCTCAGTCTCTGAGTCACTAGAATCATCATAACAAAGCAACTCTTTGTTCATAGGGTTGCTTCGTCTGCCATACACAAACAGGCCTCTGTGCATGCCAGGTTACTTGTCTTACAGGAGCATGCATTCCTGGATGCATTCGGAAGTTGTGCAGCGGCATGTTATGAGCTCTGCAATGCCTGATGGGGTGGGAGTCTTCGTTATCAGAACTGGTACCAGTTTGCCATCGTCCATCTTCCACCCAATTCCTTCTGGCGAGGGTAGGTTTTGAAGTGCCACTAGGGCTCTATTCCAAACAAACGCTTGAAAGTTTGCACTCTTGCTATGATGAGAAAGGCATTCTGAAGTTGGAGGGAGTTCTTCGCTCTTCAGACTTTTTTGACAAAAGAGAAAATAGCGGGCGTCATCTGCATTCGCAAAGCTCTTTCCGGAAGTGTAAATGGAGCAGATGAAAGATTCAGCGACCTTATTTACTGGCTCTTGTATAGCAGGATTCTCCCCTAGAATGCTGAGATCCTGCTGTATCTGATGTTTTTTTAAGCAGCACCTTCCAGGCCTTCTTCTTCCCTATTCCAGAGAAGGCACTTGTTGAGTCGTATCCTGTTTCGCGTGAAACGATGGTAGACACTTGCAATGAGGCTGACCCAAGGAAGACTGAATAGCATGGACTGGTTGTTATCTCTGTCTGTCCTTTATGCATGTTTTAAACCACAACTCCTGGCATTGCAAGTCTTAAAAATGTGCTATTGAAAGCACGGCAACATCGTGTCTGGCGATTGTATTATAATCCTTGGATGGGTGACTGCAGCATGTTTGACGTGAAGCAGCAGCCTTGTATCAGCTTCCTCGTGGTCCGAACTTAGATTTGGTTCAAAAGCTGCGGAGCCCTGAGTTAGAGACACTGTTTTTGACCCATCCTTGAATCCGCCAGCCAGGACGATCTTCTGTGAAGGGCCTAAACATGTTGGTAGCTGCTCACTTAAGGAATCACAGAGACACACCGCCAAGTTTTCTTTGTTCTTCGGGTTTGAGATGTATTTTGTCCATTGCTTTGGGACTGGCGTGGATCCACTGTGGATATGGACTTCTGGGGAGCTTGATTCTCCTCTCTTGCTGCGTTCTCCTGCCTTGATTGAGACAGACCGATACTGGTCGAAAATCAGGGCCGGGTTGTTCAAAGCCCGATTAGTGCTAATCCAGGGTTAATTTCCATGACAACCAATAGGTTCTGTGCAGAGTTAATCCAGGATTAACACTAATCGGGCTTTGAACAACCCGGCCCAAGTCCACTCGGGTACAGCCGTTCCAACGTAATGAACTTGTGACGACATCTTGGTATTTCTGCGACAACTCTTCAAATGTTGCAGACCCTGCAGATTTCACCATCTGAATAAGATCCATTGCATCAATCAGACATGCTGTAGGAAGCTGTGAAGGAGGTAGGCTTGATCTGCATGTGACGTCCTTTTCTAGGAGATGCATTAGGGTGCTTTTTGTTGTCTTCCGAAGGCTGCCATCAGGGTGTGCAAGTGCAATTGGTACACTGCGCAACTCATAGGAAATCACCTCTTTCAGACTGATATCCCTGTTCTTCGCAACAACCAGAAGGCGACCGAAAAGTTCACGATCAGCATTAACGGATACAATATTATCTTTGTGATTCTTCATCGTAATCTTCTTCGCCACAGAACTGAATGATTTAATCTTCAGCTTCTGGATTGGATCCCAGAAATTGATTTTGTTACTCTTAATTCTAGTTGAAATATAGCTCTCCATGCTTGGCCTGCCTGACTCTGCTGCGCCCAGAAGTCTGTTTGCATCAGCATCTGGTAGAACAACACTGGGGGGGGGGGGGGGGTACTCCTGTTTGTGACGTATTATGTATGTGCCGCCCGGGTGGGTCAGGGTTATGAGCTCCGTTTGGGCAGGTAGGGTCAGGGTTTGGGCCTGATTTGGGCAGATCAGGGTCAGGATTTGAGTATAATTTGGGTGCAGTCAGGGTTGGGGTTCAGTATTTTTTAGGCAGTTAGGTTTTTTTTAGCTACTATGTCAAAAAAAGACATTCTGTTGCCGCATTTTGATCGCCTGCCCACATGCAAGCACTGAGGTTCCCATACATCGTGACGCCGCTAATTCGTACTTCAGTACTTATCTATGTACTTCATCTGCTGATTTGTTTACCCAATGACACGCCCCGACTTGAAATGTTTCGTATTTTGCATGCAATCCCGGTACGCGGTATACCGGCCGGGATATATATCCGACCTTGTTTTTAAAACAATTTAAAGAAGGGGCAATCAGGTTTTTTTTCCCAAAAAGGGGGCAATCAGGGTTTTGGAGCTCGGATTGGGTAAAACAGGGTCAGGGTTTGAGCCTCTTGGCCTCACATACATACCCATTTTTCATGTAAGTACCCCCCCCCCCCCCCCCCCCCCCCGGGGAACAACACCGGTTGCAAGATTATTTAGGGTACTACATGTACATAAACATACCTTTTTAAGAAAACTTATTTTTAATTATATTGTTGTATATTTCTTAGTAATGTGTTTTAACATTTTAGTATTTTTTTTTTATTATATAGGAATTGTAAAGCGCCATAGGGCAGTTAGTTATGGCGCTATATAAATGTGTTTTTATTATTATTATTATTACTACTACTTCCTCGTCTGGAATATCATCTGGAATCTGAAACGTGTCACTGAGAAGACCATTGTTAAAGGTTGCCACTAGCTTCTGTACATCTTTCTCATCTCTTGTCACTCTCGTAACTCCGGATTCCTTGTGCGTCACAATTCGGTCCCAATTCTCTATTCCGCACATCTCCTTAAGTGCCTTTGTCGTGGCTGCCCGCTTGTGGCTAGTTAAGAACCATCGTTCTACTTCGTTCTCTTTGGTACTCATGCCTACTATACCGCCTTTTGACTTGGAATTAAGATTAATTGACTGCTCAAGGGCCATATCCTGCCAAACTTGTGCAAAAGGTTGCTTTGAATGGCTGACACTGATTTCCAGCGATGAATTCTTGAAAAACTTCGGGATGATTTGTCTCGAGCATGTTTATGTTGGAAAGGTAAACAGGAAGCCACCTAGCATAGTTTACCCTGTTCATGGAAAAGAAATACGAAACCATTGCCGCAGTCGCGGATAGGTGGAGCTTCCAGTTTCCTGTACGTTCAGCCTTGATTAACTAGAGGAGCACCAGCACCATTGTAATGTAGTCTTCCCAAAAGTTGAAAGCCTTTTACTTTTCTTTGCCTTCCGATTTGAATGTAGCTAGCAATGTGATCAGAGGCTCGAAACAACCTTGCAATGCCGGCCAGCTCTAGTAAATGAAACTCTCTTCTTTGATTGTGTTATGGCACTCCTTACTTCTCGAAACTATAACTCGCTTAACACGATCCTCCAAACCAACAGCTTGTTTTGATAGCCATTCAAGGAAAAGCTTGCCATAATAGCCTGAAAAGCGTTTCCATGCTGAGCTTGTGGGCAGGAATTCCTCTGTTGTAGGACTTGCCAGTCATCAACACAGAGGTGGTGCCAGCTGCATAGACACCAGATTCAATCAGGAGGTCTTTTAATCCAGATTGTGCATACTTCTTACCGAGGGGAGACAGTAGTTCAAAGTGATGTGAAATCCTCCCATTCTTATCACAGTGTTCTCAAACTCGTCTGGATACTTTATTTGGATCTGCTTGGCTTTTTCATACAGGGCCAGGTCAAAAGTTAGAACTGAATCTCGCTGTCCAATGGCGTTACAAATCTTCTGTGCAAGTTTCATTACAGTGTACAGCGTGTTGAAATTACTTGCTTCTGCGTTGATCATAGGATGATATCCAACGATGGTTTCGACTGGAATACTAGGGTAGGTGATGGCGTTGAAGTCACTCCATCCTGGTATCCTCTGCTCTTCTGCTGATTGATGGTTGCTCACCATGAATGGTTCTGATAGGCGAAGTAGCATCCAGCAGAGGTTATCCATGCAGGTAGATATGAACTGGTGGTCACACTGGAACCAGCTCATGTCAGCGTGTCCAACAAAGTTAGGTAGACCGGGACGCCTGCCTCCTAGATTTGCCTCTTCTATGGCGACTAGATTTCTAGTAGAATCCAGCACTCGCTTCTTATTAGAGTGGTCAGCATGCACTACCCGTGCTGGCATAGGGCCGTACTGCCTGTGTTGATATATAACCAGCATTGTTGCGTGCGTTGTGTTTTTCCCGTCGATTGTGTCTTCATTGATATCGTTGTTATCAGCCGCCATCTGTATGAACGCGCTAGGGTTTATGTTGGTTGGGATTATGACACCACTGACATCTGCTTTCGCTAAACTTTCATTGGCTAAGCTGGTCTCTACTTGTTCGATCTCTTCATATGAGGAAGAATGACCCATTCTGTTTTATAGCAGTGTAATATCAGCTGTTTGGAACCAGTTAAGTGTTTGATGGACATGGCGAGGCCTACATGTTTAGGAAGCTTTACTCTTGCATGCGATGCGCAGTGAATGGGATATTGCCCAGCCATTACAATCTTTCGCTCATCTGTCGTATTACTGGCACAGGAAGGTGAAGTGTCACTGTACTGCTCTCCAGTTATGTACAATACATCTTATAAGCCAGTAGAGGCTCTGGGGAAGAAGCATTTTCTCAGTATCGAGTTGTAAATCACAGAGCCATACTATGTGACAGGCTAAGGTCACAAACTAGCTAAACAGGTCACGCTAGTTTGTTGGCACGCATTTTTGTAATGGTGGTCATGAGAGACTCAATACGTAAATCCAAAGAAGCGCACCTTATCGATAAAGTTTGCACAACTTACTTTCGGTTTTCTTTCACAAAGACAGACTTGACACCGGCTAAGGAATTCTAGACAAAGAAGGGCTAAAAGAAGATGTCTAATTTCCATCATAGTGGCACTTTAAAGAAATCATTCTAAGCAAGCTGTGTTCAATTTCACAGGTATCATAGGAGTTCACTTTAGATGGTATATATCAAACAACCGGGGAAAATACCGTGCAGAGTCACTTCAAACGGCATACCAAACAGCAGGTAAAATACTGTACACGTGTGGTATACCAAGTGGTATACCAAACAGCGGGTAAAATGCGGTGCAGGTTCACTTCAAACTGTATACCAAACTTACATAGTTACAGAAACAACAGAGATGTCGTCCTGCAGAATTACATCGAAAACAAATAGAAAGCAGTGCCAATTTTTAAACTTTGGATAGATATTCGTGTGTAATCAAAGACAAAAATGATGATAAACTATGAAGAACTATAGCTAGATCAAACGAGCGAAGATCCAAAATGGTGGTCTTGAAATAAGGCCTGGTTGCTAATTGGTTCTTACTTGGCTCATTCCCTTTCTGTTAATATTAAAGCAGCACATTTCTCCTTATTTTGTAGAACTTTAACAAACCTACCCTGGCCTTTTCGTTTTATTCAAGACCGGCACAAGCCACAATTCCATGTTTTGTATGAGGCATGTAGATATGAAATGAAAAATATATTTTGTCAAGAAAATAATATGTGATCCTCATGGAATTCTTATTTAATAATTCGAAACAATGTAGTTAAAGAGAACAGATTCTTATAAACATCTTCTTTCATGTTATCACCTTTTTGAAACTTTCCTGCTTGAGTATTTTCGAAGATTTGAGACGTTTCAGGCCTGTTTGAATTCCAGCCTCGTTTCCATGCTGACCAAGGACGAGATGGGGCTGTGCGCTTATTTTGCCAATTTCTTTAAAGTCAGTATAGCCAAATAGTATTTTTGAGGATAATTCTATAGAATATGACCCACTTATTGACTTTCAAGACTAAACGTATCAATTAAACCGTTAGTACGGTTTAGGCAGGAATTGAAACTTGTCAGAATCAGCAAAAAGGGAGATTTTTGACAAAAGAGGTCATGTGACATGTCACGTGACATGATTTGCTGTCATGTAAGCACATAAGTTTTAGGCACAGACCTAAGCGTCACCTTTTAATAGTTTTTGGGACATTTTGATTAAACACGTTAAATTTACAAGGCAAAAACTAGTTGAGCCTCGTTTCCATGCTAAGCACCATATTTGGGCAAATAACCCCATTTATCTCGTAAGTGTTACCACAATTTGGGACTACATAGTACCTAGTCTTAAAGAGCAGTTATTCTTCTATAAGAATCTGGTGTCGGACCTTTTCTGTTGGGTGGGTTGAACCAACTCAGTTAAATAAGCCTTTTCAGAAAATAGCTCCTTGACTAAGCTGTGAAATAGCAAGGAGAGCATGAAGTTTCGTTAGTATAGGATCGATCGTCATATACTGTATGTGAGTTGAAATTGAGCTCGGGTTTCGCCAAGGGTCAAACTGTGGTCAAACTTCTCCAGATTCACCAGTTTTCTTTAATAATGCTAAAAAACCTAAATTCCAATTCAGGCCTGGTTTATTCAATGGCCCTCATTCAGTCTTGGGAAGCTTCCCCATAACAGCTCTCTCTACGTCAACAAAAACAAACCATTTGGCATACGATTACGGAAAACATCGATTTTGTACAAACTCGTCAGAATATCGGAGATATTGCTGTAAATCAGCAATTGCCGTTTTACTTACAAAAACGATATTGCGTTTTTCGAAAAACGATATTGCTGTTTGCCGGCAAAACGATATTGCTGTTTTCTAAAACAGCAATTGCTGTTAACGAACAGCAATTGCTGAGCCGGTTCAGCAATTGCCTTTCCGCGCGTGACAAAGTTTGCGTCTTGACTGTATATTGGATAAAAACTAGTTACTCAAAAAGAGGTGGAAGATCAGTTCTACAAATTTGCTGTTAAAGTGCTAAACAGCGAAGAAACGTTGGGTCATTTAGTGTGGTATTTTCTCACTTTTGGAGTAACAAACAGATTCTGTTAGGAGCCACCAAACTTGCAAAAGCAATGGCCAGTACTTACTTTATTTTGGTTTTGTGTAGTATTTATTAGTATACATGTAGCTTTATAATATTTTCTTTTAAAATGTTAATTTATGGAACCTTTCCTAAACTGTCCTGTGGATACCGTAATTTCCGGCCTATTACCCGCACCCGAAAGAAAAACATATTAACAGATTACCCGCACCTCTCAGTGTAAATTTAGGTAAATTTGTTGTGTCTTAGTAGACATAGGAACATCAACATGTTGATAAATAGAAGTTGTAAATTTATCCATTTGTATAGTAATCGACTCACCTCAGCATTTTAGAGTTTGACTCAAAGCATTTCCGGCATCAGGCGAAATTGTTCAGACACGAAATGAATATAAAAGAAAAACATTCTATTCAATGTCTAAACAAAAAATTATCTTTTTAGAAATGTTTGGTGCATGTATCGCAAAGCAAAACAAACACTGCTGACTAATTGATTGTTCAAATCAGTTCGTGGAAACATTCACACTTCTGTGTCGTGGAATTCAAGAGACTCGAACCTCCTCACCTTTGAAAATGGATTCCACATTAACAAAAAGAACTATCCAGAATATTTTCTTTGGTGGACCTTTTCCATTTTCACAAATAAGTTGAGAAGTTGTGTGGTGAATAAGCCACACTTTATATGCTACCCACGAAGTTCACAGAGCGTGATACTCTGGTGTTGTTGTGTCAAAAACCAGACAATGTTGAGAGAATTCACATGTCAACTCCAAGAATGAGATCTTTTGATAAGCTGGCTTCTTGAAAACATAAGCAATGATTTCAGCTAAAATCCTGAAGGATTTTAATGGTGAAGTGTGAAACTACATAGTACAGAAGGTACATGTATATAAAGTTTATCAGATGAAATAAGGCACCAAACTAGCGAGATGGTGTTTATACACATACAGTGTTACAGTAGTAATGCAATCCGTGTTTCTCGTTACGGCACTGATTTCCTCAGTGTTTGTTAGATCAGAAACGGTTTCAGTTAATATAATTTGAAGGGCAGTGTGCAAAATGGGCGTAAGTGTTTCTTGATCACGTTCTAAATTCTCCCTTAGAAAACAAAGAAATTGAAGGAGAATTTAAATGTGATCAAGAGTCACTTATGCCCTTTTTGCACACAGCCCTTCATTTTATCTTTTGGTTTCATACAAAGCTGAGAAGATTTGGACGAAATAAACACTGACACTAACGGCAATCATTGTTATTTTCTACGGTGAAATAATCTTCGGTGGCTTTTCAGTTTGGCAACAATTTTTTCAAAAGACAACAGCGATTTTTTTCACAAGTGAGACAAAATTTTCGCCAGCGAAAGGCAACCGCTTTTCGTTGTTTTCGACAGGCAATTGCTGTGTGCCGCTGGCGAATAAGGGGTGAAAGACGATCGCCGTAACATTGTGTGACAAAGTTTTAGTCTTTAGAATTTAACACATTACCTGCACCACCCTATTACCCGCAGCAGCCATGGTTTGGTGAAAAATTAACAGATAACCCGCAGGTAATAGGACAGAAATTATGATAAGCAGCATGCCAACCTTCAATGAAAATTTTGGGTAAAAAGGTGCAGCTTATCCATGGTTTTTTACAGTAAGCAGCCATGAATGAAAAAGTATTTCTCTTGTAATGGACAAGGAATGCAATGAAATGGTAGAAGTGCAAAGAGAAATAAGTTCCTATGTGGATGAGAGGGCCTGGAGAGCCAGTGTTATGATAATTAGGTTATATAAACTGTCCAGAGACAGTCAGTTCATTGTGGTTCTGGCTCACAAACAGTTCAGTGTTTAATTTTATGACAATCTACTATATAAATAACTAGTCAAGTCCAGTTATAATACTATATTCAAGTGCATTTATTCAATGTACATGCATAATTATATTACTTATTATGGATGTTAGGGGCTTGGTCCCTTATGTAAGTACTTTAAAGACCCTGTGTCCGAGCCCATGGTGCTTTGCGCTCGCAAATCATTTCCGTAGGCTACGGAAATCAGAAAGATCGTTGTTGTTGTTATGTGACTCTCGAATCTTTCGAAATCCATCCCTAGTTTGGGCCATCGTGTAATTATTCATAGGTATATATGCTTAACTGACTTTCTTTTATCTTAACTTTTGTATATATTCTTTTTAAAATGAAACTTTAGTTAGAATATTTCTTTGAATCCCGGACTAGAGTGGCGAGTAGAGGAATTCCGGAGCCGAAAGGACCGAGACAGCGAGGTGAAGCGACTCGACAAATAATCCTTCAGCAGTCAACATTTTACTTTCTCTAGATCTACAAGAGAACACTTGTGGTTCAAAAGGACTACTACGTGAGTTTCCCGGGGATTTGCTGCACTAATGGACCGGCGGGCTTCGTTGGAAATACAAAGCACAAAGCATACAACCACTTCTGGCATCAAGATCATTCGTAATTATAATTTTGCATGGCTATTAGCTCTGGACACTGAGGTGTTACGACGTATCTGTATATGTTTTGCATTTTTATTAGCAGAGAAAGCAATGTCCTTAACCTTTTTTTCATCCTCCAGTAGGTCCAGAAAGTCTTGCTACCAAAACTACGATCGCGGGTCAAAGTCCAATCTGCTGTTACTTCGCTGTGAGTTTGACTCGAGTGCGAGTACGAGTCGACATTTCATTTTACGCTCAAAATATATCATTTGCAAGGAAAGTAGAGATCTTCAAATACAGCTAAGCAATACTGGAAACATGAAAACAAGGTAGCAAGAGTATGTGTTTGCTTGTAGACTTGTGAAAAGTTGCACTCGTAAACCTAATTAGAATCTAAAGACAGAACAACTGGCTTCCTGCCGAGTACTGTTAAAATCATATTCGAAGCATCCAGAGAAAATTTGTGGGCTCGATTGGGTTTCTAATCCGGTAGAAATTATGAAATTATATGGGTACTTCTTTTATGAAACTTATAAACAATCGAGAGCATTTTAGTTTGCCTAAAAGCTGGCCTTTAATTTATGCGGCCGTTGATAAACAAACTAATCATAACATTGGCGCAAAGCACCATGGGCTCGGACACAGGGTCTTTAAGTAAGTACTTAAGTCAAGTGTGTAACTATGGATATGATGGTGGTAATAATAATGGTGGAGGTTGTGGGCCTGGACCCGTCACTGCAAAGTGTTGCTGTGGTATATTTCAGGGACTCGAGGGAACTACATGTATAGGAAAGTAGGTGTCCAGGGCTTGCGATTCAGCATGATTTTGCAAGAATTTGCACCTTTGTTTTTGATCTCCCCCAATATTCAAAGGAAATCTCCCCTCTTTTTTGAAAATGGGAGACATTTTAAAATCAAAAGCAAGCCCTTGGTGTCATGTATTTGCTTTATTTCAATAGCCTACCGTAAACACCGGCAGATAATCCGCACTTGCAGATAAGCCACACCCCGAGTTTAGAAGCTCAAATTTTGGAAAAAAAGTTATACAAGGAAAATCAAGATTTAGAATTAATCTTCATCACCTTCCTTGCCCTGTCGAACTTTCAACAAGATTACTCCGTAGTTTTACCCATAATTTTAAATATGTAAGTCTTTAACCCTTTCAGCTCCAAACACGATATTTGTCGTGTTTTCAAAATATGCAAATTAGCCCGAGCACAACAAATGTTGTGTTTGCAAGTACCTTGGGATTTTAGCTTTTCTTTTGTCTCCTTTTCCTTATATGGTCAAACCATGTGTTCTAGATCATTCTATGCTAATTAAGTCACACTTTTCTCATACATGCCGAAGCTGTGCGACATGACCTTTCAATTCAAAAGTACGCTCAAATTTTTCATTATATATTATTCTCTATCTTCTTCATGGCTGATCTTTTTGAATCTGATGATGAAGATTTCTTTGGGTTTGAACCTGAAGATATCGATTCAGAAGAAGATGTATCAAGTGACGAAGAGCTTGAAGATTTCATGGAGCTTTTCAACAACCAGCAAGTGGAGTTTGATTGGAGTGAACAAGCGAGTCCGGTGAATATTTTTCATTCTAAAGCTGTTTACCCCAGCTCTTATCCAAATGCTGGTCGATCAAACAAATCTTTATGCTATGATGAACTGTGTTCGCCAGGATGCGAATGGGGAGCCGTGTGTGACAACCTATGAAGAAATGAGCGCCTTCCTCGCTGTTATTGTCCTCATTGGGATAATAAAACTGCCTTTGATTCGTATGTACTGGTCGAAAGATCTTCGATTCAGGCAGCCTGCCTTTGCCAATGTATTTCCACGCCAGCGCTTTGAAACATTATGCAAGTATTTCCACTGCTTTGACATTAGAAATGCGCCTAATACCACAGACCCATAACACGATAAATTGTTCCGCATTCGTCCGGTTATTGACCTCTTGAAACAACAGTTTTCCGTTAACTACAACTCAAGCCGATATCTTTCCATTGACGAAGCAATGGTCAGGTACAAAGGGCGCATAGGCTTCCTTCAGTATATGCCAATGAAACCTACGAAATGGGGAATAAAGATATTGTCTCTGCGATGCCATAAATGGTTATCTCTGCGATTTTATTGTATACACAGGAAAGAAGGGACAAAATGCTGTGAAGAACTTGTCAGCCAATGTTGTTTGTGAGCTGACTGAAATATTCCAAGGTCGACACCATTTCGTTTTCATGGATAACTGGTTCAGTAATCTCCCAATGTTCAAGTTCTTGTCTACTAAAGGAGTCTACTGCTGTGGAACATTGAGAGCTAACCGAACTGGTTTCCCAGCACCGCTCAAAAATCTGAAGTTGACGGAGCAAGGTAATTCAAAATTCATCCAAGATGAAAACCTTGTTGTTTGTGCCTGGCGCGATAAAAGTCAGCAAAAGAACGTTGTAGCTGCATCTACAATGTGCAAAGCTACAGGCCAAGACACAGTGAAAAGAAAGAAAAAAGGCAACAATGGAAATTTCACCTTGGTTAACATCCCTCAGCCCCCAAATGTGAAGCTGTACAACAAGTATGTGGGAGATGTTGACCTGAGTGATCAGCGACTATCCTACTACACTGTTGGTGCACGAAGAGCAAAGAAGTGGTGGAAGTACCTATTTTTCTTTCTTCCCAATATGTCTATTATTAATTATTTTCTATTATATGCTAAGACAGTGGTAAAACCTCTGACTCACTTAGAGTTCAGGCAGGCCTTGGCACGTGAACTGGTTGGGGAGTTTAGCGCCAGGAAAACAACACACACTGTTTCAAACGATGGGGGTGCTGCAGCTGGATGCTTCAACCTTGGTGGCCACGAGCCACAAAAAATGAACGACAATGGGCCCCAAAGGAGTGTAAGAACTGCCAGAATTGACGAGCAGATCTTCCTGCTGCACAGAGAAAGGCAAACTAGAGGCCAAAGGCATCACGATTTGGATGTGCAGCTTGCGGTGTTTACTTGTGCATGGAAAAGTGTTTTGGAGAATGGCATCGGCGTTAACTCAACTCCACCTTTGGAACTGAACATGAACTTTTATAGTTTTCAATGCTTTATACAAATACCATATAAATACAACTAAATATAGGCTTAATTGTTACTCTTGCAAACTCTTAATTTTATTTGGTGATATAATGTACTTTACTATCATTTTGAGACTGTGAAGTAAAAATAGCGTGTGAGTGGTTATGGTCATTATGGCGGCAAATTTGAAATTTTAATGAAGTTGGAACTTGATTGCAACAGTACACAGCTATTAAGAATCCTGCAGAGACAAAAAGTAGATTAATGCATTCACCAATATTTCGGGAACATTTCTTATCTGCATGGCAAAGAGAAATATGCTACCATTTTTACAAATATTAAAGATTTATACATTCAAGTACTCCATTTTGGTGAGATTCCTCATTAAAATGCATGGGCACAGATGTCATTACCTAAGTACCCAGAGGTGGTCAGGGCTGAAAGGGTTAAACTTCATGTCTACATATAAAATAGAACTTTCCATAGCATTTGCTTGACATACTTTTTGTCCAAGGTCGATTGTTAGCTAAAATAATGTACATGTAGTCCTGAATTTCATGTCAACAAAAACATGCTCGCAGTCACATTCATCAAAGCTTAGTAACCACATATTTTATTGGAAGAGAGAAAACTGGACACTAGAATGCTGCCTTGTAATCAAAACATGGAGCACAGTGAGAAGTTTGCCTTTTCATCTGCCATACATGGTTATCACATATACGAGGACATCTGGAATTAATCTATCGGGGAGAAACTGATTGCTCATAGAGAGATGGAAAATCAGTTCGACAAATTTACTGTTAAAAGTACTAAACAGTGGCAAAGCAGTTGGTCATCTACCATGTGATTTACTCCAGAATATCATGGTATTTTCTCACTCACAGAGGAACTACAACTGTTGAAGTCACTGGGAAACACTGCAAAAAGCTTTTCGTTAGAATGAAGATTATACAAATGTATATCATTGTGCCTGGTGACATTTAGTTGTTTGAGAAAAGCAACCGTTGACCGCTTAAAAAATCTTTTAACAAGAAAATTTAATGGAAGGATCTGGAACACGTAACAAACATATTACAAGAAACAGACAACACAAACGGCTCTTTAGTAGGAGCCACCAAGCTTGTGAAAGTGATGATTGGTGCTTCCTTTCTTTTTGTTTTGTGTAGTCGACTTTGTTTTTAAAAAACGTTAATTTATGGAAATTTATTGAACTTTTATAGATGTTCTCGCAGATAAGCCGCACCCCCGATTTGCAACAAAGATTTTGGGTAAAAATCTGTGGCTTATCTGCCAGTGTTTACGGTAATCAGGAGTGACAGATAAAGTAGACAGCAGTATGGGGACAAGTATAGCCACCAGAACTCTGGCAGTAGCCTGCTTCTAATGAAACTGTGGACTGCATGTATAGCTGATTAAATACATGTACATGTCACTACTACTACTGCCTTCTTTTCACTCATGACTGTCTTTTTCTAAAGTAATTGAAAGCCTTGAAATAACACAACAAGTCAAGAGCACACTCAGTCTTGTCCTACACCTTTACCTGATAGGCCCAGTGACAACACCAAACAAAATTGTTAGTGGAAAAGTAGGCAACAATATACTCAACAAATTATCTCAGTGGATTCTGATTGGTCAATAATGTGTGCATTGACAGGTTATAGAGTGCACAGTCACATGCTCTCGGGACATGTTTCCTCAGTATATTATAAACAAAAAATTGCATGAATTGCTCATGCAACACATGATTTCTGGGCACAGTGCCCGGGGGGGGGGGGGGGGGGGGTACTTACATGAAAAATGGGTATGTATGTGAGGCCGAGAGGCTCAAACCCTGACCCTGTTTGACCCAATCCGAGCTTCAAAACCCTGATTGCCCCCTTTTTTGAAAAAAAAAAACCTGAATGCCCCTTCTTTAAATTGTTTTAAAAACAAGGTCGGATATATATCCCGGCCGGTATACCGCGTACCGGGATTGCATGCAAAATACGGAACATTTCAAGTCGGGACGTGGCATTGGGTAAACAAATCAGCAGATGAAGTACATAGATAAGTACTGAAGTACGGGAACCTCAGTGCTTGCATGTGGGCAGGCGATCAAAATGCGGCAACAGAATGTCTTTTTTTGACATAGTAGCTAAAAAAAATAACTGCCTAAAAAATACTGAACCCCGACCCTGACTGCACCCAAATTATACTCAAATCCTGACCCTGATCTGCCCAAATCAGGCCAAAACCCTGACCCTACCTGCCCAAACGGAGCTCAAAACCCTGACCCACCCGGGCGGCACATACATAATACGTCACAAACAGGAGTACCCCCCCCCCCCCCAGGCACAGTGATACTTTGAAAGTTCTCAAATTTCTGCTGGCTCATGCATTTATCAGAACTTCCAAAATATCACTCGGTGCTCTACCCCACTGCCCTATTTTCCTTATGTGTATGTTTCCTATAAATAACCCCACCCTGGGGCAGGAAGTGTATGTCAAAATCCCCATCCTCAGGGTAGTCTTGCCTGTGAAATCCCCTCCCCACCCCTGCCCCCTTGGGCTTAACACTGATAGGTGCATAAGTTGTACTGTAAGAATGTCTGAGTGTACAATCTGGAAGATCAAATGATATTGGTAAATATAAATAATTGTAGTACTAGTTGATGTAATAATTGTAATATTTTAAGATTCCAACCTCAAACAGTGTAAGCTTAAAATAAAGGGGGGGGGGGGGGTCAGAAAATTTTAGACTGGTGCTGTTGCAGGGGAGGCACAACATGTTTGCCTCTGCTCTTGGGGGGTACAAAGTTTGTAACATTGACTTTCTACAATTACCAATTGGATTTCAGCTTACATTGTTTGTGCATGTCTGCATGTACAATTTTTTTTGCACTCTTCAGGCTAAGACTTTCCCTTTGATTTAGCCATAGTTTGTTTTCCATCACAGGTTTACATGTAGTTCCACTTTAAACTTTAATGTTCCCAGAAGTTGCGACCTCTCTGGCCTGGTTACGTTGTTGTGTTTATCCTCTAAATTCAACCCTTTGAAATGGTTCTGTTTTTAGCTCTCTGTTTTCCACCTTCGCTTTTGCTAGATGTCGCTAATAGCGGGCTTCAGATTCAAATTTCAGTTACGAGTATGACTTTCACTGTGAGTACAACTTTCTGACTAGCAATATCCTTCTCTCAATAATAATAATAATAATTTAATAATAATTTATTTACCGTCGGTAACGCAGGAAGTGGTTGCCCAATCTCCCGAGCCAGGGGCTCATGATATAAGCGCTCGACAAATTAATAGTAACAAAATATAAAATTTGTAGTAGGACAATAAAGCTAGGGCATGACATTATAACACGAATGGAAGCTAAGATAACTCTAGTTTCAACTATTTACATATATATAGTAATATTGTTAGTACATAAAAAAATGGATAAAGGCTAAGAGAACTCTAGTTCAAACTATTTACATATATACAATAATAAGTAAGCAAGTCTAGCTATACTAATACCATACGATTTATATACAAACTCTAAGTTAAAGGTGCCAAAATTTAAAGATATCAATGTAAACTAAGTAGATCAATTATATAGGTGCATGTGTGCAGGAGCTAGTTAGAGGCAGTTTTTACACTGGCATCCAATAAAGTCAGACTTATTAAGATATTGCCGAAACTGTGTTAAAGAAGTTGTAGTTTTAGCTGCCGATGGTAGCTGGTTCCAAATGTGAGATACTGTGTACGAAAAAGAATTATGCTGGAAAAGGCTGTTATAGGATGGCTGAACTACATTATTACCGCTACCTCTTAAGTTATAGCTAGTGACTCTAGGTTTAAAAAGATTTGATATGTATACAGGACCTTGATTTCTGAAGCATTTAAAGAATAACATTAGAGATTGTGCGTTGCGTCTATGTTTCAATGACCGCATTGAGGCCATGTCTAATAGTGTTTCTTGATGATTTGCGTTATTACCTAAATTAAGTAGTGTTCTGATAGCATAGCTATTTGCAGATTCGATTTTGTTGCTAAGACCTTTACCAATGCCTAACAAAATGGGACTACAATATTCTAAATGCGGTAATACGTACGCCTTGTAGAGTCGTATCAAGTGAGCTGTTGGCACAAGGCGCTTGAGCCGGCGAAGTGCCGCTATTTTCGCATAAGCTTTCTTTAGCATTTCGTTAATATGTGGTTTAAATGTAAGGTCCTTATCTAGAGTTACACCTAGAATTTTCAAGGTGTCTTTCACAATAATAGTATCTTCATGGACTCTTAGGTCGTATGTATACTTTGATTTTCCTAAAGTCATGGCCTGCGTTTTAGCGGCGTTTACTTGAAGAAAGTTATCAGAGAACCAGTTCTTCAGCAACTTGATGTCATGGTTAATCGTGAACTCAAGTGCAGCTGGACTCACGTCAGCTGCATACTGGGTAGTGTCGTCAGCATACAGGCGCAGTGATGAAATATCAACAGCTTGATTAACATCGTTCACGAAGATGTTAAATAAGAGGGGGCCTAGCAGGCTTCCTTGTGGGACACCGCAACGAACTGGGAGCCAGTCAGAGAACTGCCCGTTACATTTAACTCTTTGTTGACGATCGTGTAGGTAGGACCGAATTAGCGATAAAGCACACTCCCTGAAACCATATGCTCTTAGCTTAGCTAGTAGAAGGTTGTGGCTGATAGAATCGAAAGCTTTGGACAGATCTATGGCCACAACTCCGACCTCATGACTCTTATCAAGTGATGTGCGCCAGTCGTCTGTCATCTTAACTAGCGCTGTACAACATGAGTGGCCACGAAGAAATCCCGACATGTTGCTAGAGAATATAGGAGAGAACGTTGCATACAGCTGATCGTATTTCACTTTTTCAAACAGTTTCGCCATAACAGATAGTACACTAATAGGTCGATAGTTCTTCTTAAAAGTAGTCTCATCCTTCTTATGAACAGGGCTCACATTACTGCGTTTCCAATCGCGCGGCCATGTACTAGTTGATATGCAGTAGTTAATCAGCTTCGTCATTGGGGCAGTGATGGTAGGTACAGACAGTTTCAGAAATTTTGGCGGAATTTCATCGGGACCACAGGACTTCTTAATGTCAAGGTTTTTTATGAGGGAAGAAATGTAATTAGGACTGACTGGTTCAAAGGAGAAGTCTAGGTCAGTACACAGATTACTGATTGCTTTGACACTAGGGTGGTCCATAAGCTCCTCCTCTGTAAGTTTTAAGACCACCTCTTCAACACAAGGAGTAGAGAAGTAGCCATTTAACGCGGCAGGAACATTCGAGA
This sequence comes from Actinernus sp. WN-2022, assembly GCA_030867875.1. NCBI lineage: Eukaryota > Metazoa > Cnidaria > Anthozoa > Actiniaria > Actinernidae > Actinernus > Actinernus sp. WN-2022. The sequence continues at coordinate 69,250,396 of JAOWCC010000936.1, forward strand.
TTACTTTCCCTCCTTCTATGAGTTGAATTGTACCGCTGTCAATGTTAGATTTTGTATTCGGTAGAAGTGGTTTCATTTTTTTCCAGAAATGTCCAGCTGAATGACTAGGACTTTTGGCTGCTTCCCAACAAAAGTTGCGCACTGCTGTTCTCTTTAAACTGGAAACTTTGTTTCGCTGTTCCCTGTAATTAGCCCAGTTTGCATCAGTGCAGACTCGACGAAACTTCTTATATAGGCGATTCCGTTTACGTATCTCTCGTTGGATGTTTGGTGTTGTCCACGGCAGTTGATTGTTCCGTAAGCGTAATTTAAGTACCGGCGCGTGGCTATCCAGTACCTGCTTATACAAGCCCACCCAATGAGAACACACATCGTCCGCATTGTCGAATGTGTAAGCGGTGTCCCAAGGGATCTCCTCCAGATCTGACGCAAAGGCAGCTTCATTAAAGTTCTTCATAGACCTAAATTGGATGAACTTGGCCTTCGGCTTAGGAAGTTTTTGTTTTCTTATAATGTAAATTAGGTCATGGTCGCTGATACCCACGCGCAGATTACCACTGGTTGCATATCTCTCAGGGTGCGACACTAAAATAACATCGAGCAAGCTTTGACAGGTTGTGGTCACTCTCGTAGCTTCCTGAATAACATTACTTAAACAGAATTGGTCACAAAAACCTGATAGTTCCTGATTCGGGGCTTTGGAGTTGCTTCCTTTCAACATGTCAAGATTAAAGTCACCTATGAATAAGATTTCCTTGCGTTTAGTGTACATTCTTTCGGCAGCATTGGCGCAGGATGTGATAAAGTCCGAGACTTTACATTTCCCTGGTGAACGGTAACAAGCGCATACCAGAAACCAAATATTATCATTGCCTTTGACATCCAAGCAAAGCGACTCAGTGCCTGCAGGCTCCAATTTGACTCGACGATAAGCTGTCACAGTTGATCGTATATATACAAGCATACCCCCAGCTCCCTTTTTCCTGTCCCTCCGAATAATTCGATATTGAGGGTGAGCAAATAGTGCATTTGACACAGTGTTGTCGATCTTGCTCTCCCCGATGAATAGAATATCCAATTGACATCGGTCGAGTAGGCCAATTACTTCATCCCCTTTTCCATAGATACTGTTTACGTTTATATGACCGATCTTCATGTTATTCTTATAGTAGCCGTTGATATGTTGGTCGAACCAATCTATGGGCTGAGTTCCCTTGTCCTTTAAGGCTAGAAGGCGTGGATCGTAGGTAGTATCGTCAACAGCTTGCGTAAGTGAGCAGTTAATGGCATCGGATATGCTGACATCATTGAAGGGCAGCGAGCTGAAGACACATCTTGAACAAGTCCATGTTAACGGTGACGAGGAGGAAAGAGATTTCAGGTTAACGGAGTTAGAACATCCAGCATGGGTAGAGTCATGACACACTTCGCAAACAAGGCGTTTGTGATTTTTAGCGACAACATTAATTTTCACAAACAGTGCATCTCGGGGCTGTCCATTTGTTTTGTGGCCCAGGATTGACTTCGATATCACCAGCACATAATAACAATTCAGGATTATATGTAGCCGTACCATTCGATGAATACAATATCCTGCATTTTAAGAACTTCTTCCGAGTGTACTGAGGTCTGACATGGCGCACGAAACCAGGTCTGTACTCGGTTCGAAAGTGGTAGAAGCTAACTCCAGTAGTGCTAGAAGTCGATACTGTATTAGTAAAGCCTCTTGATATAACCAACAAGACGGTAAGAATATAGAATAAAGCACTTCCGGTCATCATGCTATCACTCTGCTGACGTTGTTATAGTAGCCGTTGTAATTTACAGCGCGCGCCACAAGGACGGTTATGATCGAGCTCATGGAATATGTTTTGAAAATTCAAAATGTAACGAAAAGAGAATGATAATAACAATCAAAACCGTTGATATGATGAAGTGAAAAACTTAAAACAAAATAAAAATAATGTACCTAATGAGATGAAAGTTGACTCAAAATAATGGTTTAAAATGTAGAAGTAGAAGGAAACTGACTGTTGTAGTGTGAGAATAAACTAACCGGAGTATGAGAAAGATAATAACGGAATGGAAAGTACAATACAAACGAAAATGTACTAGTGTGAGATTAAATTAACTAATGAGTAAAAGTAGGAAAGCCTGAGAGATTAGAAAGCTAGTAATACATGAAAACGTGCAGAAAATGTAAACGATTGAGCAATGTACTGATGTATTAAGACCGCGGAACAATAAATTAAGAGCACAATGAAGAAGGAAATGAATTTATAAGTAAAACAGCTAGAAGATACCGACCAGCGAAATAGAAAATTGAATTTTAAAGACAAAAATATAGAGATAGCACTACCAAAATACACCAGATATGTAGAACTAACCTTTATACATAGATGTACGAGCTGAAGTTAAGGACGAGTAAACATTGTAGCAGAATAAAATAAAATTTGAAGAGCTTAAAAATACCATAACCGTACTCCATTAGCGCGCGCCAAGTAAAGTAGGTATGTTCTATGTTGTCGTTCTTCCTAGAGAAATGAGAACAAACTATTAAGAGCAATTGTGTGAAAACTTGTACATTGTAGCTTGTAGTCGTTTTGCACTTTCATCTGAAGCTTGTTCTCATTGGCCAGTTCTTTCTTTGTTATTGCTATAGAGACCTTTTTGTACCACTACTAAATCGTGGGCACACTATTTTCATGACATCATGCCAGACATTAAGATTAGGTACATGGATTACCATATCTTGCCATGAACCATAACTTTAAAGATAGGTCCAAGTAGAAAGACATCACCCCATAATGCATCGTGGGTGCTGAAAAGGTTCAAAGTGAGGCTGAACTAGATTTGGGAGGAGTGGCTCCATTATTGACAGTGAATATAAAATGCATTTTAATGAATTGCACCATCTAATACCTACATGTAACATTTGGTCCCTCTAATTTTTTAAGAAGGGTCCAAAGCACCCCCATTCCTTGAAAACCTGGTCACACCAGGGAACGAGCCAGGCTATGCCATTGCACCATTCCTGCTTTAAAAATACATTTGTACCTTGAAAATAATACAATAATGGTCAAATTGACCCACTTTGGCCGCTTCCAAAGGAAATTAAATGCCAGTTCACTCGCAAAAGGGCCAAATTGTCCCTTCTGACTCCATTTCTGGCTCAATTTCTGGCTCAATCCCTGCACACCTGTTTATATTGTGTTCAGTTTCAGAGATTTAGTGCACTAACAAGTTGCCCTTGACAGAAGAAGTATCTGATTAATTGATTGGTTGTATTCTCTGTATGTTACAGACCAATGTGGATGTTACATTTCTGTTAAGGCTTCTCAACCTGGGACTTGGTGCTTGGGACATGATAGAAAAACAAGCCTTTAAGGAGCTCCCAGTGGTAAGCACATTGGTGTACATGTAGTATATCTGCTTTTGGTCAGGCATTACTTCTGTTTGACTTAGACATGCAGGGATGTTGATAATTTTTGAGACAAGACCAAAATTTAATGTACTGGTTCCGGCCATATTTGTGATACATGTATGTGTTATGGCAGCTTATTTGTATGCTCTCTAATCTCTGCTAGTGCTTATTTTCTATGCCAAAACTTCCCACCAAGGCAATTTTGTCACCATGTTTAATTGACTCTAAACAAAGCTGTTATTCAAGTTTTGTCTTTTATTGTTATAGAATGAGGATCTTGCAGGGAAATTCCTTCCATTCATCATGTCACTCATGGTAGACAGTTCACTAAACTCTCTGAATGGCAAGGTGCCAGAGGACGACATGGAGGAAGACCTTACATCAGATGGCCGTCACCATGCACAGTACTTTATGGATATGCTGGTGTCAAGCAAGGTGGCATTCACACTGGCATGGTGTCACCTACTCACCTTACTCAGCCAAAAAGACAGGTAATCTATTTAACAATTGAATAGGTGAGTGCAAGAAAGAGTTAAGTGACAACAGATCAAGATATCAATTCTCCCTTACAAAACAAAGCTTCTTTTGTTCTGTACACCAACATGACCGCCATGCCCTTTGTCATTTGAATCTCTGGGGATTGAGTGAAAACCATCTATTGGGGTGGGGTGTATCATGTACAGGGGCCGGTGTAATGCATGGTGCTCTAAATACATTGTACAGCAGGAAAACTTATATTTCCTATATTACAGTATTTTTGTAGTGGCAGTAGGAATTAACACTGAGGAGTCTGTTAACTAATTATCCAGATCAATTAAGACTCATGATTTTAATGTCTTGCTTAAGGATGTGGTGATAGAAATGACAAGAGCAGGCTGTTATACCGGGTAACAAACCCCTTCTCTTCCCGAATAGTACAGTGTAGTACATGTTCTTTAAATTGACATCTCCCATCTATGAAGAGAAAGTATTGGCAGATAAGGCCAACATCCTTTATGTCCCTGTCCAAGGATGCAGCGAGAATTCGCATTCAGTCACATTCAAACTAATTCAAACCCTAACCCAAACAATATAACTTATCCTAACCATTTCCAAAACAAGCTCCCAGGTAAATGACGAGTTCACACCCAGTTGGGGCTAGGTAGGGTTCACAGGTAAACGACGAGTTCTCACTGAACTAGAGAGCCGTGGTGGAATAGTGCTTTAGTGCTTCCACCTTTCATGTCGAAGACATAGTTACAACCCTGGTCAAGGCAGTGATTCTTCTCAAGGTGTAGAAACCTGGCTTTCTACATTAGGGACTATGGATCCCTCGTGGCTCGGATGACCACGTAAAATGGCGGTCCCATATATCTCCAGTAATGGGGATGTAAAAGAACCACTGAGGATGCAAACAAATCTCTGGCGGTGACCACCCTCTGTGTTGGCAAATGAGGTTGACTTGGCGTGATGTTCTAGGATGGACTAACAAACAAGACCTCAACTTCCTAACTATAACCACAGTTCCAATTGCACAGCTAACAACTGGTAAACTGAGTGGGGGTCCAAATCTGCAGCACTCTGTCACCTGAGCTATTTGACCTACATTGTGTACGTTGAAATACCAATTCTTTCCTTAGGTATGCACTATTCCATGCGCTTCCCTGGTTTGTGTCACCCTGTCAGGCAAGACCTCTAGAAGAGATTGAACTCCATACTTTCGTAACATCACTTGTTGCAATGCAAGACGAGTTTGGCCATGCTGATTTCTGTGATCTTGTGTTCGACAACTTTCTGCTTGGGCTCACTGGTCAGAGCAGTGCAGTCAGACACACGCTTCGACTGCTTTGGTATGTATACCCACGAATGGACTCTCACAAGGTGGTTCACATCCTGACAGCTACTCAACCAGGAAGTGAGGTAAGAGCTCTTGAGATTTTGCTCCGCTTTGGCTAAACTACTGGGCCCGGTTGTTCGAAGCAAGGGTAAGCACTACGCTGGGGTTAAATCACTAACCCGAGGTTAAACGGTACAAATTACAATGACAAATTTAGCACTAACCTAGGGATAAGGTTACCCTTGCTTCGAACAACTGCGCCCAGATTCCCTGCAAGCAGAGGTTCATTTGCATCCCTTTCTTTTGTAATCACTTCACAAACTGGCAGGGGAAAAGAAACTGCCAGTACAAAAGAAAGGGAGGAAAAGGAGCCTCTGCTAGCAGGGAAAACTACAGAATACAGGGCACTTGTCAAGGCCAACTCCCGAGCTCGGTGACTTGGTAGTCATGAATGTGATCCACTGCCAAGCTACAGCTTAAAAAGTGGCACTGTATTCTTCTGATTTCAAGATGCCATGTTCTATATAACAGAATTCAGCTTACCTGTAGAATAGCATGCCACTTCACGAATGTGTGGTTAGGGTTCGTTAAAGGGATTCTCGGCTGAAAAAACAATGTTTGCTCTCAAATGATTGTTATGCATGTCTAATTGCATTGCTGTGTTTGGCTCCAGTAAACACAGCAATGTATTTCGACATGCACAACAATCATTGTTTTCACCCTTTAGAGCAGTTTTCAATTGAGTGTAGTAAAACCAAACGCAAACTACCCACAGCCAGCCAATCATTGGAGCGAGTAATCACAAGTAACTCATAAATGGCTTCCCTGTGAGCCAATAACAAACCAAACCAAAACCAAAACCAAAACAATTTGCATTTGGTTTTACTTTGGATTCTGATTGGTTGGTTTACTTTCTCAGCCAATAGGAGAGCTTAGTAAACGCAAAACCAAAACACTTCCGACACTCAATTGAAATCCGCTCTAAAATGGTTGGGTAAGCTTTGTATGAACACAGAAAACAATGGAAAATGAATTATTAATAAGTGCATTCCTGAAGTGGCAGGGCATTCTGTGGCCTGCTATGCAGACTTATTTTTCCACTCTCATAAATTCGAAGAAAAAAGTAACGTCTGCTTACCCGAGAGCTTAATTTGTTTCCAATATGCAAGCATGACGTCAGTAGGTTTGTTTTATTCTTCTGCCCAATCAAAGCCACTGTTAGAATTTAGTGAATTTCGTGAATTGGTGCGCCAGTGAACACTCTCCAGTGATTGGTCAATGGCAAATATATTGTCTGAATTCCTTTTAAATGTAACATTACGTCACTTGCCAGGATATGGAAGGTAAAATCTGATTGGTCCATAACACAATGAGGTGTGCATATTGGAAACTAATTAAGCGCTCGGGTAAGCAGACGTTACTTTTTTTCTTCGAATTTATGAGAGTGAAAAAATACGTCTGCATAGCAAGCTAGGTATTCTGCAGTTACTCCCCTCAGCGAATCTTTGCACAGACCCTCGCTGCAACAAGTTAAATCCGTATCAAGACCCTTTATCGGATATGAAAGATAGTCATGTGACCAGTTATAACCCTTGTGATTGGTTATTTAGCTCATGAATAGTTAATAACTTTTTGAAATACATAGTATACTTCATACATGTATCTTCGTGCCACTGTTTGATACATGTATCTCTATGTATCCTTGGAATTAGAACGCAGACTGTAGAGAAGTGTGGTGCTTTTGAATTTTAGTAGCCTGCGAACAGTCTCGTGGAAGGGAGAGAAGAAGGGGGAAGGAGAGCCTGCACGGACGCAGTACAAATTTGAATCTGGGTCTAAATTTTCAATTGCGTTCGGGACGAGTGGACATGGAGCAGCGTCTGAACCGAGACTAATGAGAGATCAATGTAGGGACGTAATTCACATTTGTATGGCGTACGTGCATGTTCTTCTTCCCCTTGAACCGAAACTAATGATAGATCAACGTAGGGGCGTAATTCAAATTTGTTTAGCGTACGTGCAGGCTCTACTTCCCCCTGAACCGAGACTAATGATAGATCAATGTAGGGACGTAATTTACATTTGTATGGCGTACGTGCATGTTCTTCTTCCCCTTGAACCGAAACTAATGATAGATCAACGTAGGGGCGTAATTCAAATTTGTTTAGCGTACGTGCAGGCTCTACTTCCCCCTGAACCGAGACTAATGATAGATCAATGTAGGGACGTAATTTACATTTGTATGGCGTACGTGCAGGCTCTACTTCCCCCTGAACCGAGACTAATGATAGATCAATGTAGGGGCGTAATTCACATTTGTATGGCGTACGTGCAGGCTCTACTTCCCCCTGAACCGAGACTAATGATAGTTCAATGTAGGGACGTAATTCACATTTGTATAGCGTACGCGCAGGCTCTACCTCCCCCTGAACCGAGACTAATGATAGATCAATGTAGGGGCGTAATTCACATTTGTATGGCGTACGTGCATGCTCTACTTCCCCCTGAACGGAGACTGATGATAGATCAATGTAGGGGCGTAATTCACATTTGTATGGCGTACGTGCAGGCTCTACTTTCCCCTGAACCGAGACTAATGATAGATCGATGTAGGGGCGTAATTCACATTTGTATGGCGTACGTGCATGCACTTCTTCCCCCTGAACCGAGACTAATGATAGATCAATGTAGGGGCGTAATTCACATTTGTATAGCGTACATGTACGTGCATGCTCTACTTCCCCCTGAACCGAGACTAATGATAGATCAATGTAGGGGCGTAATTCACATTTGTATAGCGTACGTGCAGGCTCTACTTCCCCCTGAACCGAGACTAATGATAGTTCAATGTAGGGACGTAATTCACATTTGTATAGCGTACGCGCAGGCTCTACCTCCCCCTGAACCGAGACTAATGATAGATCAATGTAGGGACGTAATTCACATTTGTATGGCGTACGTGCAGGCTCTACTTCCCCCTCCTCCCCTATTCCCGTGAGCCTGTTCGCAGGCTAGAGTTGTAGAGTAGATTTCGTGCAGTGGTTAAGGTCTGACGTGCGGGATCTTAAAATAACTGAGTAGAAGGTGTTGCCTTTGTGAAACAAGTAAGAGTTTCATACCGAGAACATAGGTTATAAGTCCTAAACATGTTTAGGGATTAGAACGGAAGGTTCGAGGTATGAAACAGATTTGTATCACATTTGGCGAGGTTTTCTCAAATGAGGAAGGAGGTTTAAAACTGAGTTTTAGACCTCCCTGTAACAGTTTTAAACCTCCCTGATTAGTCTATTGTTGAACGGGTTTATATCAGAGTTTCACCCCCTATACATGAAGAACAAAGAAAACCGTGTCAAAGGTGATATAATCTCGCTTTCGAACCTCACGGATAAGTTTATCAGTCTTTCAAGACTGTCACGAGTTACCGACGTTAAATAATTTTGCTGTACCTTTACTTTTGTGAATTCAAGTTTGTATTGTAAGGATGTTATTTGGACCGCTTTCCGGTTCAAGTCGCGTTTCGAAAATCAAACGCGGAGTCTGCTCTCATTCAATGCTTTAAATCTAGGCGGTACTTATATTTTTTTTATCTAAACATTTTTATACACGTTAGTCGACATTCAACATACATATAGTTGGTTTTCAGACGAGCCGTGTCGCTAAAAAGTATAAAATAGAATGCAGTGGTCACTAACTATTACACATTTACATCATTACGGAATATATCTAGCTATAGTGGAGCATAATAATCTTATAAAGTACTATGGATACATTGGCTACTTAGTACTATCTACTTTATATAAACGCTCTTGTTACTAAATGCTATACAAAATATTTATAAATATTTATAATTAGTTTATAATTGATGTTTAAAAGAACTTAATGTTTCACTCATGATTGACGGGCGGCTGAATACAATTTTCCAAACGAGACTTGAAACTTTCAGTGTTTTGGTTTTGCGTTTACTAAGCTCTCCTATTGGCTGAGAAAGTAAACCAACCAATCAGAATCCAAAGTAAAACCAAACGCAAATTGGTTTGGGTGTTGCTTTGGTTTGTCATTGGCTCACAGGGAAGCCATTTATGAGTTACTGTGATTACTCGCTCCTATGATTGGCTGGCTGTGGGTAATTTGCATTTGGTTTTACTACACTCAACTGAAAACCGCTTTATTAACAATTTGATGTGGTCTTGTTTCGTTCGACAGCATTCAGAAGCTATCCACGAGCTGCACGCCTTGTTGGTGGACCGTATAGCGAACTCCAATCCCTCTACTCCAGGCTCATCACAGGACCAGCCATCCTCTGTGTCATCATTGGGCTCTTCATCACACAGCCCTCTAGAATACATCCAGCCAGCAAGTTCTTGAACTGCACATCACATAGCTGCTCTGTTTGTCAGCTATTCTGTAGCATATCGAGACGCTTTCAAATTGAACAATGTGACGACTTGAGTGCTCATGCGTCAAATGTTAGCCAACAGTTCAACAGATCAGAGGTTTTCTGAACTCCAGATAACACAGCCTGTTTATTTCCTTTTCTGTTGTACATTGTGACGCTCTGAAGCTTAAAACGCGGTACGCATGTGTCAGATATTAGCTAAACAGAAATAAACATGTTTCCTGAACTATCTGTGGTAATATTAGTGCGCATGCGTCAAAAAATAAACCAAATTAAACCAAAACAGGAAGCAAACCAGCATCTTCGTTCCCAGGGGTCTTTTTTGATTTTTCTTCCAAGCTAAATTGAAGGGCTGTGTGCAAAAAGGGCGTAAGTGATTCTTGAACACGTTCTAAATTCTCCCTTAGAAAACTAAGAAATTGAAGGAGAATTTAGAATGTGATCAACAGTCACTTACGCCCTTTTTGCACACAGCCCTTCAATTAAGATATGGGAGGATGCAAACCCAGAGGTGTGCACTCATGCAATGGTCATCGCTCTGGGGAGGAGGGGGGTGTAGATACAATTCCCTCGGCCGTTTAAATGAAGAGGGAATATTCTACTTCTGAGGGGTAATTTATATGCTAGCACAACAGAGATCGTGAAATACAGGTCCCAGGAGTAGATAAGATCGACTGCGTGAAATCATCTGGGTTGTTTACATGAGGTGATTGTGCGTGAAGGCTAGCAGTGACAATAGAACAAAATGTTACTTGGGAAAAATACATGTACGTGTATATACCATATCTTAACCACACATTAGGCAAAACTGTTCGGTACATGTGCATGTGGATGGTCGTAAAACATGGACGGGGACGCGGGGACGGGGACGGGGACGTGGGGACGTGACCTTAGAAACACAGTATTTTTGACCGCTAAAATAAGTAGCGAGTAATTATGTGTGTATTCAATGCATTGTTTTATCACTAACTCGACATTTAGGTTAGAAAAAACGTAATCAAAAGCCGTTTGACCTCGCAAACCGACGCCATCTTGGAAAAGCCTCGTTTCCATGCGCCCTGAGTGAGGTACTGATAACCCGGGTGGAAAAAAAGATACTCAACTAATGTTTACATGATAAGAGGGTAACCCTTGTACTAGGGTCATCCTAATAGTAGAATCATTCTACCGCCATTGTATTCTGCGTTCTGTTTACTTTTGTCTCGGGGATCATCCTAGTGTAAAGATCTAGAGTTCACTACTGGACAACTCGCCTACCCGGAACAACTCTATTCTAGAGTCAAATTTTACATTGCAAGTTGCTGGAGTTGTCTAGCAATTAGTGGGTAACTGTTCTGATCTTTCAGCCCTCCTCTTGAGGGCCTTCTCCAGCAGGATAACCGAAATATTGTTAATAGACTAAAGCCGTTTATTAGTATATAATGCTTGGTAAAAAAGAGCAAACACGCTAAAAATCTCAAAAGGAAATCTACAAACGCGACATGTCTAGACTACCTGGATAATGATAGCCAATCAGCGAGCGAGAATGATGGCGTGACCTAAAATTGCGGGAACTTACTGAACAATAGATAAATGCTAATGATGTGATAAGGAAAAGGGTAAACAAACGAACTCGCTAGTAAAGTCAGTGTTATGGACAGCACAGTGACATACCCCCAGGACATTAGACAGCAGCAATAAAGAGCACCACAGAAAAAGAATCAACGTTAATGCACCACTGACCCACCAAAACTCTACTCGTGTCCTCTATGCTTGAATGATTTTGGCGGCCGCATCATGTTGAGTTGACCCGGGCTACCTGAATCAGTTTGCTTGTAAACTTGAGCATAGTGCTAGCGCTAGGGTCAAACCCCCCCCCCCCCTCCCCCATCCTTCATGTAAACACCATTAGCCTCCGAAAACCGCCGACTTCTTTGCGCTCACTTCGTGACTCCCTTTAAACTGGGCTATCAGATTTTCATAAAATGACTGTTTACAGTTTGAAAAATCTTGTAATTTTCTTCATATCTAGGGCGGAGTATGCCACATTATGTCGCTTGATGAAGCTCTATGGCCGTCTGGTCCTTCCCAGGCTCCATAATCTCACCAAGAGAGCGTGGAAACGAGGCTTTTCCAAGATGGCGTCGGTTCGTGAGGGAAAACAATTTTGATTACGTGTTTTCTAACCTAAATGACCAGCTAGTGATACAACAATGCATTGAATACACACATAATTACTCGCTTTTTATTTTAGCAGTCAAAAATACTGTGTTTCTAAGGTCACGTCCCCGCGTCCCCGCGTCACCGCGTCCCCACGTCCCCGCGTCCCCGTCCATGTTTTACGACCATCCTGTGCATGTGTCCCGCCAGTTTCCCACCCAAACTGAACGAAAGCAAAGCCAATCACCGCTTTACGCGCCTCATTCAAGATGGCGCCGAAAGAACTCTTGGAACAGGCTGATCATGTAACCCAAAGATAGAACCAGGCTGCGGTACGGTGCAGGGTTTTCTCTTCCGGACCGGCTAATCAGTGTACAGCCGTCCGTCTCCCCTCAAAACTCTGGAAGGGACGTCTGTGCTACTGTCGTTAATCGTGTTCCGGCAAAATTTTGCATAAACTACATCTCGATTTTCATTGGCCGAGAAACACTAGACGGTACACATTGTAGATTTCAGATTGTTCATTTCCTATTGTTAACGGCAATGCAAGAGACAGAGGGAGGACGCGCTGGGAAGCCGGGGAAATTAAATAAATTCCCTTCTTCGATAGCCTATACACAGACCTCTGTAATCCCTTCAAAGGAAGAGATTTGGAGATCTTTCTTTCCTCGTGGAAGATTGGATGAATTCGTGAGTTTGAGAACCACGTGAACTCGAGGTTTGAGAAGTCGCGCTCGTAGCTACTCGCCTGACCGCCGAGGCTATTGATATTACTTCTGGTTGATCGTCCACAGCCATTCACTTTGCAAAAAGAGCTCTTGAACATGGGCTTTCTTTTCGTTTTGAAGAACTAAACGATATCTGAAGAAGAATTTAGTTTGTTCCCTGCAAATTCTTTCAAACTTCCTAGGTCCTTTCTGCGTATACGTTGAAGCCGACTTTTCACTTGAAATTCGAGAGAATAATTTATTTCCAGACTTGAAATGCAGCAGTTCCATGAACGATATTCTTATAATTTTTTTCTCGATATTAACCGAGTACTGGACACAAAATGACATAGCAATTCGTCTTAATACGATTCCAAACCAGAGTGAATCGAGCTCGGGGTTTTCCCACGGAGCCAGAACTAAGGTCAACATAACCGCTAAGCCAATCAGCACCCGCTATGAGGCACCAGCCAATCAGCGACTGGTTACAACAGTCCTGTAACTATCCACGTGACCTAGAACACGATTGACTCATCCGTAGTACAGACCTCCTTTTCCTTCCTTTGAAGGGATTACGGAGGTCTGTGTACCGGCTACGTGATTCTTATGTACTTGAAAGCCTTTCAAAAAAGGGAAAACTAGAAAATTGCCAGTGATTTGAGTGAAACAGAGATCGGCACGCTCGAGACTGAATTAACGAAGTAAGTATAATAAATTGAAGTGAAGGAAAAACTAAAACGCTATTTACCGGTCTTGGTCGGTCCGTGTGGCGAAAAAGCTGCCCCTCTGTGTTGAAAACTGAAGTTTACCTCTGACAGCAATTTGGCTCGCATGGTTTTGACGGATGTTATTTGGTGCCTTCCACTAACGGTTAACCCGCGTTAAAAGTATGATCCCAATGAATTCCAACCGTACATTGTTCTACTTTTAACCTAGTTTAGAGGGGAGCATCAAAAAGACAAAAACGTACTAGTTAGAATACTCTTTGCTGCCTTACTAGTTCCAGTGTGATGGTCTGAAGCCTATTTATTAAAATGATCCTATTTAACGAAACGAACGGCTGATCACTTTAATGCAATCAGAATAGGTGACTTAGTATAAAATAGCTTCTTCGTAGTTAGAATATATAATTAATTACATCTGACTGCATTAATTGGCTGCCTTGAAGTGATCTGCCGTTCGTTTCGTTTAACGAAATTAAATAAACGTCAGACCATGACCAATAATCCCCATGTTGAAAGTCGGGTAGATAAAATATGAGCGGACGATCTTTATGCTCATTTACAATGGCGAACCGCTTCGGCGAGCCATTGTAAATGACCACTAAAGATCGGACGTGAATATTTTATTGTGCTTGTGAAATGAAACAATAATTGAATGCACATTATTTTTATGTGATTCTGTGTTATTCTAATTATGGAACTTGAAATGACCATACTTGTCCCATAGGAGTTACAGATCTTTATCATCATATCAGGAGCAGACTTTACCGTTTGCAACCTGAAATGTTATTGGTTACCCAAACAATAGCCTACAAACCCTAACCCTAAAACAACGGGATTCTTTATCAGTGAAGTCCAATAGGATACGACCTACAGAACAGTGAAGTCTAAACGCTTTATCAAAAGTTATGTATACTTATTAGCTGAGTACGAAATCTTTATCAAAAGTTAATTTACTCATTTAACAATTTTATTGGGATTTACAGTACTGTGCATGTGATCTGAATACTGGGATTGGTTTGCATCCTTATGAATTATTCATGAATTTAACAATTATATCAAACTCATTAATAATTCATGAGGCAAAAACAAAGGAAATCACCGACCGATAAGTGATCTTCAGTAAATCTGCTTGAGATTTCGTCCTGATTTACATAAACTTGGCTTCGATTTTCTCGGCCAAAATAAGTCGTATCGCCAAAATAACTTAAACCATAGACCCTATGCATAAGTCCTGGTAACTAGCATGTCAACGAGGCCGGTAGGTAGGCCTGAGCGGATTGTGCTAGCATAATTTTTGGCATAATTGGAGCAAACGAGCATAAGTTTTCAAAGAAGCACTGCTCGAGCATAATTACCAGATTGTAGCATAATTTGAAGCATTAAAAGCTAAAAGCAATGCTATTACTGCTTTTATAGTGCCTTTCCTAATTATTAGCTGGTATATTTTGCTTAGATTCTACATTTTTCCAAAGCAAATACCTGAATTTCACTTAACGAGTGTGCGTTAAACGTGAAAAAAGCCGTCTTTTGTTCAGAACGTGGGAACAGTCACGCCTGATTGGTTTCTGTGTCCGTTGCTACTAAAAAGTCTAGGACATGTCTGGGGCGTCAACAATGCCGGCCGTCTTCGAAAAACGTTTTTTGTGAGCATAATTGTGCAATCTTCGAGCATAATTTTTGAACTTTGGCATAATTTGGGCATAATTCGACAAAATTTGGAGCAGTGCTAGCGGCATAATATGCCACTTTTAGGAGCACAATCCGCTCGACCCTACCGGTAGGTCCTCTGTAATGTTGAAATTGAAGCGCCCGGGGAGATCGTGAAAAGCACTGAACGAATGTTCAGTGAAACAATGCCGTTAATTTGCTATGCGCCTGGCTGGTCGTACTACAAAGAAAAATAAAGGATAAATGAGGACAGATTAGCAAAATTTTTCAACTAAACAATCATGTTCAACACGTTTCACACCTCATGCTAGCATTTCAACTTCAACATTCCAGAGGACCTACCGGCCTCTTTTTCGTGTTGTGACCGCGCGAGTTATGCATAGCGTGTATAGACTCTACATCTAGACGTTTGATGAATCCGATACAAAATTCGTGTAAAGCAGGGCCACCTATTTTGTAGCTATTACTTTGGCTTCACCACACGTGTTGTACGTTATTTGTATCTCGTTCTGGTAGGCTAAGTCGTTATCTACCCATTGTTTATATCCCCTGGGTCCTCATAGCATCGTTATAAACCACTCCTTAGCACAAGAGCGCCACTTTACGTATACACCAATCAGGTGTGTCTCTTAAGTTAACCAGGCTGTGTCCTGTTCATCTAAAAATAGATTTCAAATAATTATCATTGGAACAGACCCGTTATCTTCTTTTTTCTTCTAAACCTTTTGCACTGATTTCCCTTTATGATACCAGTTATATTTGTTTTTATCTTTATTTTTTTTACATAATTCATCGGGTTTTTTTCCGGGTCGTTACCCGAGTTTAGATATTATCTAAACTCGAATGTAGGACATTTTCATTATGACGTCATTTTACTACAACTACCAGAATATTTTCAAATTCTTTTTCTCATTTAAAAAAAATTATCAACTCCTTTGAGGATTCCAAGACAATAGTCCAAATTAAAGGAACAAAAGAATCCGCGCAGAGAGTTCTGGTAATATGTGACGTCATCTGGTAAAAAATATCCTATTTAACAAAATAAATTGGCTTCAGACCATCACACTGGAACTAGTAAGGCAAGAAAGAGTTCGTATATGACTGTAGAGAGACAGGTTCAGCTCCTCGCCGGCGAGTCACATTTTCCACACAAAAAAATTGGGTCGGACGGTGGTAAACGAAATATTTTATTGGGATGGCCTAACAAGTAACAAAAGCATTTGGACATGCCTCCAGTGATTAGGACCAGTTATTGTGTTTTCGAGTTTATTTCGTTGATTATCACTTTTCTTATACGCCTACTTGGAGTTCATTTGTGAGTCCGTTCTTGTTGACTTTGATGGAGTCACGCGTCGAGTGTGAGGTGTGATATGAACATTTCTGAATGAATAATCGAGAAGTATAGTCACAGAATAAGGTATAAATACCGCAATTATTATACCAAGAACCTTCTCCGTCAGTCGTCCGCGGCGAAAGTGGGAACAAGCCGAAGATTTTCCAGCAACATTATTCAGAGCAACCTGAATATTACTTCGTCGATCGCATGAACGAATTATAATCCACTTGTTTGTCGTCAGCAATTTTTGAAAATATTCATTTATTTTTGTCAAAAAAATCCTCTATAGAAAGGGAACCTTCGAGGACTCAGCCGCCTTACTTTTTAATAGCCTTCCTGCAAACCCAATACAACGCAAAGACTTTAAGTCGTATTGCTGGCTTACTAAGATTGCATGGGTAGTTTTATACTGAGCTTAGTCAATTAAATTTATTTATTATTAGTAAATTAAATTTCCTATCTTCTGTAGCATGAATGTAATTAGAGTATTTTTCTATAAGTAGTTTTTAGTAATAACTAATTTAAGAAATGAAACAGATCTTCCGTGTTTGGACAGGCCCGTGCAAACCGAGGTAAGTTTGGGAGAATTCGAGAGCAGAACAAACACGAGACCGCAGTTAAACTTGAGCCTGTTCAAACACGGAAAATCTGCTTCATTTCTTAATTATAAAATAATTATTTTGATAAAAGAAGCACTTTAATACGGTGCTTGTCTTATGGTGTGACGTCATTTCCATGTTTGCACAGGCTAATGAAAACATGACTATCAGCCAATCAGAACGCGCGTACTATCGAAATTATTTTATAATACACATTATAACTTAAATTTAACAGGTAAAGAGCCACTTCGTAGATTTACACTGTTAATAATCCGTTATTATTATTATTAATCGTTCCCAGGCTTTTCGTTTACGCGCGGATGGATATTGTGACGTCATGTTTCCGTTTAGTCCCAAGCGAAATCGAGAGATCTGCTTATGCCAATACACATGTCAAACGTAAGTCGAAACCTTCTGCCGTAGGTAGTTTATGTAGGTGAAATACATAAACCGACTCCAAAAATACGTATATTTCCCTTTGCGAGAGTTAACCCCGAAGGTTTTGCCAGGCTTCCGTACTCGAGAGTCAAAACGACCGACATTAAAAACAGCCCACGTGCATTTAATCGGGATCGCCGTATTAATCTTAGAGCACATGTTGTGCAAAAGTGAACGGTAATATATTATGGCGCGTATAATCGGTAGGAGAAACAAATTTAATTGTTTACTAGTGGAATTTTAAAAATGAATCTTGATCTAGCCTAAGTGCCTGGTCAGCGGGGGTTGTCAAAAGGGTCATCAGCTTCTTTCAAAATCTCATCAAACCACCGTGCGATTCGTTCAGATTACGGCCATTTTTTTCATTGATTAACGTTAAAGGAGAGAAAAATACGCAATGTCGATTTTTAGCCATATGAAAATCCTTAGTCTTTGTTGGACCACTCAGAAAATAATTTATAGACATGATGGAGACTGTTAAGAATTACTAGCTCGGTCAGGGCGCCGTTCTGACGTACGGGTCGATACGGGAGACTAAAGGTTCCGGAAAACTCAGGACAAAGCTTCCCACTTTTTTGTATACTTAGGACGACGTTAAATCGGTAAGCCGACCGTTGAGCAGAAGGTGCTGCCTTTGCAAAATGAAACCTGGATCTGGAAGTGTATAAGCGAGTTAAACGGCTTCCCACTTTTTTGTATACTTAGGACGACGTTAAATCGGTAAGCCGACCGTTGTTATTTCGATCCTTTACCTTTTAAATAAGAGTGACCGACTCTTAATGGATTGTGAGCTGATTATTACTTGTATCTACGTTGTTTCAGAAAGCCAACTGACTTTTAAACCAGTATAACAGTTTTCCTAAAGAAACAGTCTGAACAGTCGCATCTCACATTTTTAAAAGCGCACGACGGCCCGGCATATAGAGGCGGGAAGAAAATCTAATAATCAGTCTAGAAACATCGCAAGGGAAAACATGAACAATTCCTCTTCAACAGATTCTCTACCTCCTTCATGTTTGTCACGGGCTTCAAGTCTTCATTATGAGTACACGTGGAATCCTTCGGTTGAAATACATGTAAGCCGAATTTTATATCTACTAACAGTCATCGTCAATGGAGTCACATGCCCGTTCACCGTCCTACTTAACGCCATGATCATCCTTTCGCTTTTCAAAAAAACATCTCTACGCAGTAAGTCTAACATCATTCTCGGCTGCCTTTCACTGACTGATTTGTTGACTGGTTTAGTGACACAGCCCTTGTTTATGGCCAGAGGAATAACTCATTATCAAGGGCGTCCTTTTTGTCCTCTTGAGAAAACATATTTGTTCTTCTTTGGAACACTTTGCACGGCCTCTCTATATCACGTTGCCTTGATGAACATTGAAAGGTATATAGCAATGAAGTACACTCTCAGACACATGATCATCATCACCAAAGAACGTCTGACTGTCGCTGTTATTGCAGCTTGGATCTTGGCTTTGTTTTTCAACATCCTGTTACTCATGCCCGCATTGAGAAGATTCGTCCTTCTTGTTCTTGTGTGTAGTATCTATGAAGGGTGAACAGGGTCAAAAATGTCATTACATGATTATACGTTTTATTGGGCCGTGTTGACGTTCTATTGGGTCGTGTGTCGTTTTATTGGGTCGTGTCGATGTTTCATTGGGTCGTGTTTTCATTTTATTGGGCCGTATTGACGTTTCATTGGGTCGTGTTGTCATTTTATTGGGTCGTGATGTCGTTTTATTGGGTCGTGTGACCATTGTCATTTTATTGGGTCGTGTGGACGTTTCATTGCGTCGTGTTGTCATTTTATTGGGCCGTATTGACGTTTTATTGGGTCGTGACGTCGTTTTATCCGATCGTGTCATTGTTTTATTGGATCGTGATGTTGTCTTATTTTTTTTTGTTTTTGTGTTGGAGCGGGTATTCGCACCCAGACATCAAATAGGGAGGGTGAGGGAGTAGGGATGGGAGAGGGTGTTTTTGTGTCAGTGTGGGTATTCGCACAGGGAGGGTGGGGGTGAAGGAATAGGGATGAGAGAGAAGGGGTAGATAGGGTAAAATTGTGTCAGTTGTTGTTTTTGTGTTTAAGTGTAGGGATGGGGGGTGTGTGAAAATATCACAAATAGGATTCGGTAGGATCTGGTAAATGGTTGTAGGGATATTTGTGGGTATTAGTAATAAAAAAACAGACTAGGGTCTGATGTGTGTATCTGTGTATACATACGGATGCAAACATGTACAGTCACACTGACATGTGAATTATGTCAAGCCAGCAAAAATAAACGTAAATACAAACATATAAACACACACAGATAAAAAGTGTATACCTGAACGTGAAGATATATACATACATACATGTACATGTAAAAGTATGGATGTGTATCAACATAAATGGTGCTCGGATTGGGGTTTGATGTCTAGAGATCTAGGAGATCTTGGATAGCTTTCCCCGTATTGTGATTAAGTTTTTGTGTTGGGGCGGGTATTCGCACCCAGACATCAAATAGGGAGGGTGAGGGAGTAGGGATGAGAGAGGGGGTAAAAATTATCACAGTTGTACATGTAGTTTTGTTTTTGTGTCAGTTTGGGTATTCGCACAGGAAGGGTGGGGGTGAAGGAATAGGGATGAGAGAAGGGGGTAGGGAGGGTAAAATTGTGACAGTTGTTGTTTTTGTGTTCAAGTGCCGGTATTGATATCCGGACGTCAAGCAGGAAGGGTGAGGGAATGGAGATAAGAGAGGAGGGTGGAGGGTAATATTGTTGAAGAAACCAAAGGTGGAAAACTATGTGGAAAATTGAGGCATGGTAGAAATTAAGGAATAAGTGGAGTGAAAAAATGCAACTCAAGCATGTTAAGGCATGGTTTGAGCATGAAATCGAGGCTAAAGCTATTTTATTGAATAGAGTGGCTTATGTTTGGCGAATTCTACAAAAATAGTGGATATCACTATAAAGCTCGGTGTTCTGAGTCGTTTCAACAGATTTTGTTGTAAAATGTCTATCACGTGATCAGCCACGTGATTACAAAATATGGCTCGAATGGAAGACTTAAAAAAAAACACAATTAAGTAGACTGAAACTGAAAGAACTGTTTGGCCTGTACTGAAACAACATGTTCTTGAGGTTTACTTTAAAGTGCCAGTAGCGCCATAAAACAACGAACTCTTTTTGCCCCAAATTATATTCTAAGTTGTTTAACTTAGTTTTCTTTGAGAGGCAGGAGCAGAAAT
This sequence comes from Actinernus sp. WN-2022, assembly GCA_030867875.1. Taxonomy (NCBI): domain Eukaryota; kingdom Metazoa; phylum Cnidaria; class Anthozoa; order Actiniaria; family Actinernidae; genus Actinernus; species Actinernus sp. WN-2022. The sequence goes on from JAOWCC010000936.1 coordinate 69,270,883, forward strand.
TAAACTAGAATAAATGCTACCCGAATTGCGGGATTGATTCATCTTGTGATGTCACAAAGAAAACCTACATGATTCTATTGTAGTAGTTTTCTCTAGGAAGGGATTTGATTCATCTTGACGTCACAGGATCCATGAAAAGTAATATTACGAAATTTGCAAGATTAATACCTTTTTGTGAGAAACAAACACAATAGTACAATATAAAAAAGTCTCATTACTGACAGATATTTCTGTGATGAGTTTTTTAAATTGCCCCTTATTGCACACATCTCAATTCAGTTAAGAACCTTATGAAAAACACTGTTTGGAAGAACAAGCATTGATTGCCACTGCAACTTATTTAGTAGTAATATTTGTTGTTGTTGATGTTGGTTGATGTTGAAATCGCTGTAATAATAACTGAAGGGCTGTGTGCAAAAAGGGTGTAAGTGACTCTTGATCACATTCTAAATTTTCCCATAGAAAACAAAGCAATCAAAGGAGAATTTACAATTTGATCAGGAGATACTTATGCCCTTTTTGCACACAACCCTTCAATTATTTTCAATGTCATGAAGGAAATGACAAGTACTCATGATAAATTTAACTTTTCATTCATACCTTTCTTTTGGTTTTGCTCCTCACAAACAGCATTGACAGCTTCATTGCTGTCTAGAGCATCTCCTGCAGCACGTTTTAAGTGGGCTTCATCAATGTCAGGAAACATGTTCTTCAAAACGTTTAAGATATCCTCCTAAAATCAAGATTGCATGATTTTATTAATTAATACTCCAAATAAATCCTACTAAAATGCACACTTGGCTCATTTACAACAGGACTGCTGAAACCACTTCCATTGATAAGGTGAACATATTCCACTGGAAAATGAAAATAATGCATTAACTTTGTCAACTTATTTTTGACATTTATCCAGGCACACAATTTATTCATTCCCATATAAGACTTGGATGCCAGAACTAATCAAACAAATTTGCATCACAACTTGAGCACATTGAAATACTATTGTGCAACACACTGATTGGTGCAAATTGTAACAGCGTGACAAAACATGATTTGTAAAAGCTTGATAGTCGATAGATTTTTACACAAACAAATATCACTCTGTAACATAAGTAATCATAAGTTAAATTAAATTCTAAATTGACTGATTTAGCTTGTACATTTGTTATCCCAATTCAAGTCACCTGACTATTCCCTTGAGTAATGTGTCTGTTTTTTTTGTATCCCAAGAGGAAATGTATGAATTTCTCTAATTGGAAAACAAAGTACTGAATCCTCTGGAGAGCTAGTCACACGATCAGAATTGGGACAACAAATGTAAAAGCTAACTTGGCCAATTTATTAACAAGGACAACAGAACTATATATTAAAAAATAATATGAATTATAGTTAATTATGTACCTCTGTTTCATAAGTGCAAGCAAGAGGGGATCTGACATTAATATTGTCAGCTGCAGTTGGTCCTTCTGCACCTATCACCTTCCAATAAAAACACCATTTAGTAGCGATTCTAACACAAATGATAATAAAATGATAGTGCTAACGAATTTTGAAGGCATCAATATTGATGTCAGTGGAAGTGTTATTTGTTGACAATAACTGTGCAAAGTAGCAATTTACACCTCAGACAACAACAAAAAATTCCCATGAAGTACATGGATTCCTGCAATAACTTTCTTGTTGATTAATTTCTAGAGTTACACATACATCATATGAGCCTGGGACTAAAAGTCTATACCTCATTTCCACTAGTCAGATCAATAAGAGAATGGCTAGCTTTATGAACGAATTCTGATGTTGAACCACAGTCCTAGGACCAATAAAAAAAACAATATTTTTATCTTGTGAAATAAAACTACTGCCTAAGTGTGTGATTTTCTAGCTCTAAATACCAGTGTTTTGCATATCCCATTTCATTATGATCATATTGCTAAAAATCACACTGCATACATCCAAATGTTATAAGTGCTTTCTAAGGACTCAATTGCACTGGCATAAATACCTTTACTGCAGAAGCTCTGCACTCCTTTTCTCTGTGGTTCTTTAGGTGACCATAATTCACTTTTTGACCACAAGTTATACACTCAACAGTAGGACCACCCTCAAGTTCAAACTGTGGTGTGTGGAAAATAAATAAATAATCACAAAAGAAAGAAAAGCATATACATGTACTGTCTTCATTACATGAATTCAGTGTACAAGTAAACAAAAAATGTATGAACTAGTATATTAATTATGTTTTCAAATAATTTGCATCTTAGAAAAACAATGCTAGCAAGGTATACATGTATAGATAAATGTATAAGTTATCAGGGGTTTCATTATTTATTGAGGGCTAGATAGTGTAAGATAAATGTAGGGGGCAGGTATATTAAAATTCCAGTGTGCTTATATTAGTTTTATATCATATTTTACCATCATAGCCAGTGCTTGCCACTTATAATGAAACCCCTGGCACATACATACATAACTACACTGTACATACATGTACATAGACCATTCTCACATTATGATCTCTGAGTCAGCTAATTTGATGTCTATATCAATTTCAAAGCTGCCCCTCCATAAGTGGGGCATTTTACAACTCAGCCCTCGTGGTTGGGCAGGTTTGGAGAGAGACTTTATACTCACCCCTTATAGGAAACCCACTAATTGGTATGAATTCATTACCACCAACTTTGGCCAGACTAATAAAAAATAAACAATTTACAGGAAACACAGATTCAGGGGGTCATCCCATTTGTGAGTTACTTACAGAACACACCCCCACATCGTTTTGCTTGTAATAAGAAAAAAGTACTTTCTACTTGTACAAAATTTAGATGTAATTATAGACAAAAACCAAGTTGACTCACTTCATAGGATTGTGGGCTGAGGTCTAAGTCTTGTTGCAGGGGTCTTGCATAGGTCACTGCTTGCCCAACACAGACAGTGCATCTGAGATAATGTATGGTATAACCCTCTGGGCCAGGTGGGATGGTTGCAAGTTGCCTTTGTCCTCCACCACCTCCAACAGCATAGAGCAACTCAACACCACCACCATCTTTCAGCTTGGGGCATTCATTTTCTAGCGCTTCGATTAACTGTTCATGATTGGCTTTGTTACTTGGAAATACAACCTTCTTCCTCCCCAAGCCACTTTTTTGGAGATCCATTAACTGTTCCTTTGTTGGCGTGGTATCGTCCTTTACTCCACCAAGAATACAGAAATTATGGGTCCAACTTTCTTTAGGTTTGAAATAAGGCGTGTATCTCCTTGATGCTTTTCCTTTTCCCTTCGTTTTCTCAGGTTCGGGATGGCGTGTTTGACTTCTGCCGGACGGGAAGGCACGCCTTTTAAGATTTTTAAAATACAAAAATTATCTAACTAAGTAACATTTAAATTAAATTACCTTAAGTAAAAATAACCTTCAATAAAAAGAATGTTACCTGAAGTTTTCGTTCGCTCTGATCTGAAAATCACTGCCGGCTTTCCTACAAGTATATCCAGAACTAGAGCCAACTCCAGTAGAGGAACTAGAGCCAGTAGAGGCACTGCCATTGCCATTGGCATTGCTACTGCCAGGGAAGCTAAAACTTGAAATTCCCCTTGAAACTTCTTCAGATGATTGTAGACGATCAAGGTCATCAATCGCCGACTTCATAATAGCCGTCAAGTTACTGATAAGGCCCTTGCCGTCTTTCTCCTTTCCTTCCATTGCTACGGCAAGCAAAAACTGAGGAAGACACCTTAGTAGCAAAGGCGCCCGGCCCAGCAAATATCTTTCCCGCAAAATGGCGGGGAAATGATTACTTAGCCGTGAGACCCTGGGTGACTAATGGGTGAGACCGCAGGTAACACGTTGTGAAGGCGCATAGCCCGATAAAACAACAACGGCAATCCGATGAAATAAGACAACATCACGATCCAATAAAACAATGACACGATCGGATAAAACGACGTCACGACCCAATAAAACGTCAATACGGCCCAATAAAATGACAACACGACGCAATGAAACGTCCACACGACCCAATAAAATGACAATGGTCACACGACCCAATAAAACGACATCACGACCCAATAAAATGACAACACGACCCAATAAAACGTCAATACGGCCCAATAAAATGACAACACGACCCAATGAAACGTCAATACGGCCCAATAAAATGAAAACACGACCCAATGAAACATCGACACGACCCAATAAAACGACACACGACCCAATAGAACGTCAACACGGCCCAATAAAACGTATAATCATGTAATGACATTTTTGACCCTGTTCACCCTTCATAAGTATCGTACTCTGTGTATTGGTATCGATATACTGCTGCTTAGTTGTGAGTTTGGTCAGTAAAAAACATCAAAGACAGATAGAAGCACAACACCGCAGTGCTGGCTTACCGAAACACACCCTACAGCAAAGCAAGATAAGGAGATATTTTATTTTGATCACCATTTTGATGTTCGTGTCTCATGGCCTGTTATTTTTTGTCGCTGTTGTTGTCGGTAAACTACAGTTAGTACTTGAACCTATAACTCACACACTAGTTATTCTCTACTCGATATTCAATCCCAACATTTACTGTGTGAGAACTAACTCAGCGTTTAAAATTACGTTCAAGGAGCTTTTGGGAATTCGATCAAACGCAGTGCTGCCAAGCGCTCATATGCGGTATTTAAAACGAAGCGTTTCAGTTACTGCGTTTCGCACCAGTAATGAATTAACCAGTAGATGATCAAATAAATAAATAAACAAACAAACAAAAACAGTTCTGGTTATAGCCTGCTTGCATTATAGCCTGCTTGCAGTCACACTGCGGCAAATGTTATGTTCCACTGGCCGAAAGAACGAAGTACAAGTTCCGAGGTCTTAAACCTTTTTAGTAAATCATTGCTGCGTAGCATTGAATAATTTGGTCCAAATCTCGCAACGGCCAACCACCATGCCTTGCGCGCGGCGCGGCGGTTGTCAAGATATTCTGCATTCAACGTGGTCGTACGTCTTCGTTAGAAGGAGGTAAAAACTGGATTTTTGTTGTAAGTATAAGATGCCTTAACGATTTGTTTCTTCATACATTATTTTAGGAGGGCTTAACCTTGAATCCATTATTTTACAGATAAAAAATCGACAATACACAGCCGAGTACAATCATGCAGTGACCGGCACTGTAAGGTATTCACTCTTTTCACCTGGTAGCCATCTTGGATTCAAAGCGAGGCAATCCTTTGTTTTTGCCAGGTTAGCCTCGGTTTGACTATCCCTCACTGCGAGGCTAACCTGGCAAAAACAAAGGATTGCCTCGCTTTGAATCCAAGATGGCCACCAGGTGAAAAGAGTGAATTAAAGCAGTAAATATGCATCGATCTGTCCCGCAGAATTATTTAGCATCAGTTTCTTAACCATGGTTCTTCAAAATGTGTGATACGAAAAAGAACAGTTGGCTGGAACAAACATTATAATTATATAAATTACCTATTAGTATACCTAATAGGTAGTGAATGCTGCCGCTCAGTTAAAGTACCTATCACCCTTTTGCAATTTTGATAGCTTATGAACCTCCGAAAAGTTTTGAGTACTTCTGTGAAGAAAGTTTTGGTTTAAAGTGAATACTTTATGTTCTACGCTTGTTTGAAATCGTGTTAATGTGACCTTTCCTGACCCATGACCGCGTAAGTAAAAGCCTGGGTCGAAACCTGGATAGACGTCATCTCATTAATGCATTATTGCCCATTATACACAGATTTTGAGTTGTTAGTAAAGAAAAAAGTCATTTTAGTCAACATGTTAAGTCTTTCTTCAATTGATTGCAAAGCCGAATTAATTACATGACGTCAAGATGACGTCTACCCAGGTTTCGACCCAGGCTTTTACTTACGCGGTCATGGGTCAGGAAAGGTCACATTTACACGATTTCAAACAAGCGTAGAACATAAAATATTCACTTTAAACCAAAACTTTCTTCACAGAAGTACTCAAAACTTTTTGGAGATTCATAAGCTATAATACTTGATACTTGATAATACTGTAATGACTTGATAGCCCGCCAATTAAAAACTTTTGAAATCAAATGCTGAAAGCCATGTGTAGTTCTGTTTTTACTGTAAGTTTAGAAGATGAGTAGTTTGCAAAACATTTCCAAAATTTGAGCTCGCGTAATGTAGATTTGTTTTTGTTTTCTTGCTGCCGCATCGGAACAGCTCCTATCATGATTATGCAAAAGTAAGCACTAGTACTTAATTTTCTCTAGCAGCAGGCTATCCGGTAAGCTCAGCGGTACGTAAAGCGCCGGTCTGGCGTGTGGGTGAGTTAAAGTTCCGGTAAACGCACGATGAAAAATAACGAAATGTCTTAAACTGTCTAAAACAAACTAGATATCCAGAAGTGCGTAAGCTTACACTTTCCCGACTTCTTGGATAATAACGTTCAATCGTAAGCTCATCGTCATTTCTCAGTCCGTCAAGAGGTCGTACGAACATTACTATTAGGGTAGGGAACATTAATTATTTATGAGTTTTTTTTGTGGGGGGGGGGGGGGGGGGGGGGGGGGTGGGGGGTGGTAGTCTCGCAGATCTAAACTGTAGAATAATTATGACCCCCACCCTTATCGATTAAAGGAAAAACATCTATCTTAAAAAGAAGAATATAAAAATATCTTAAATAGAAGAATATAAAAATGCGTTAAAAACGTTCCCTTTTAATGCTTTTCGTCTACCTTTTAAGTAACAGTACTGAAACTCTTGGTGGGATTGTAAAACTCTTGGTCTGATTGTGAGCTGATTCTGACTCGTTTCTGGGTTATTTCAGGACAGCAACTGACTTTTACATTTTCCAAATATAACCAAGTTTCACTACGAAACAAGAGAGAAACAAATGTAAACATGAACAATTCCTCTTCAACAGATTCTCTACTCCCTCGATATCTGTCACCGACGGCTTGATTACACATGTTATACATCTTTTATTTGTTATATCTAAGACTGATTCTGGCAGCTTACAGCTGATATGTGGGCCTGCTTTTATCCTGACACACTCTTCACTTCATTAACTGTTTTGGAAACAAAACACGACCCACAAGTTGATTTTTACGGAGGGAGGAAAACCGGTGGCCCGGAGAAAAACCCTCGAATGCAGATAAGGAATCAACAACAAAACCAAACTCACATACAATGCCCGAGCCGGAAATCGAACCGGAACCGCAGCGATGAGAGGCGAGTGATATACCATTGCGCCAACCTGCATCCTTTCCTTCGCTGGAAACACATCCCAACCCGAATCTAGCTCATCTCTGAGTAACAATGGAGTCACATGCCTATTCACCGTTTTACTTAATGCCTTGGTCATCCTTTCGTTTGTTAAAAAATGCTCTCTACGCAGTAAGTTTAACATCATTCTTGGCTGCCTTTCACTGACTGATTTCACGTTATTTCAGATTTCGAAAAGTTATTATTATCATTAAGTTAAATAATTAAACTTATTCCTTCTTTTTTTTACCTTTTTTTGTTTATTACATTACTTGATTTTTTAGTCTTGACTCCTGTTTATATGCGGCTAAGAATGTGCCTTTTTCAGGAATGTAATGACGTGCATGGTCCGCGTACTTAGCCTGATTTTCAGACAGGACGAGGTCGTCCGCTCACTTTCTCCCCCTCCCCGTCTGATGGACTTCATAGACTTTCATGTTCCTAACGTCATAATGTCAACCAATCAGAGCGAACTTTACACTTTTGGCAAAGTCTAGAATTTAAGGAATGTGCTCGCATATTTTTCTGAATGGCGTTGGGGAAGAACTTGAGCAGTGTGTCGACCGAAATTGTAAAGTTTTCAGGATTTCGAAGCTATATCCAGAGCAGAGTTCATTCATCCGAACAATGTGTTTGTGAATCTATGTACGGGCTTTGGTAAATCACTAATCTTCCTCCACTTATAAATCTCATGTATTTAATAGATCTCAAACATTATCCTAGATTTTTGGCTTTTAGAAGACCAAATCTTTCATGAAATATTATGATTTTTCTGCAGGAGTGAACATACATACTGAATATTTTTGTTTTCAGAATTATGAACACACTTCCGTAAGTTCACGTATGGTAAACTTTGCACAAAAAGTCCGGTTAAAACAATCTCTGATACCAAAAAAACTACACTAGGACAACTTTAGGGTCTTGTGTAACTAATCGGCATACATATCAAGCTTCAAAACGTTTTAAAAATAAAAGTAAAAGCGTAAAAGTTCTAAGTTATGAGTAACAAACTTTACGGCATGGAATCGAGGCAGATATTTCTTGTATGCATTCTCATACACTGTCCTGCAAATACTGCACGCAAACGTCCGTTTAAAAAGTTCCTGCTCTCCAAAGAACCACAGCAGCTCAAACAGGATACCATTCTGAGAAATCGACAGAAGTTTGAAGCTGTAGAATGTTATTTTCAGTGCATGAAAGCTGATAGATCCAACTAGTAAAAGCCGCTACTGCACAACTGTTCTACACTTCACGCTTCAATTTTTACACGTGTTCGTATTGGCTTATTGTAAAAAAACAAAGGTTGATGACGTCAGGAACACGAAAGTCTATGATGTCCATCATGCAGACGGGGAGGGGGAGGAAGTGAGCGGACGACCTCGTACCGTCTGAAAATCAGGCTAGGTTGTACTGGATGGTAAAACAATCTGACTTCATTTCAGTCAGTTCAGTTAAAGCCACTCGTACGAGATCAATAGTGTTATTTTGTAAATGCTATCTTCCACCTCCGATCTATCTTTGTAAAACAGCGTTTTGAAGTTTAAAGACTATTCCATGGGATCACGAGCGCAATTAAAGTGATATATCAGCATGTGACTGTTTCCTGCAAAAGGCGTCTTCCAGTAGTTCTGAACCCCCTTGACCTAATTCATGGTTACCCACGTCATTCGAATATACAACAATAAGGATTGACTACTTGCCAACAAACTTAAAGGGACTATGTCATGGTACTGGGCATGTTCGAGTAATCGCGCGATTGGTGGCTGTTAATTGGAACAAACAGTTAAACTTCCCTCCCTCAATGCTTGGTTGTTAAAAGGATTTTCAATATTTTCCCTGGAGACTGTTTATATACACTGTTTGTTAGTCATTTTTGCATATTTGCTTTGATTTTAAGCATCCCACATGGCCAAGAGGTTCGTTAGTTTATATTAAATTCGGTGGAAATATTTGTTTCCGGCCCGGAACGCTAGAAGTCTAATTGTTTCAGTTTAGTTTATCCCTAGCTGATTTTATAATACAAAACTGGGAGAAGTGATCGCTGATATCGGAGATTATGTTTCCACTGATCATGAAATGGTCAGCGTTATTAACGAATATGTGTTTGTGTTAGTGCGGGTATTCGCACCCAGACATCAAACAGGAATCTAATGCGCAGCGTGAGGGGAGACAGGCATGAGAAGGTTTTTTTGTTTTTGGTTGTTTTTATGTTAGTGCGGGTATTCGCACCCAGACATCAAACAGGAGCTCAACGCGCAGCGCGAGGGGGGACGGGCAAGATAATGTATTTTTGTTTACGGTTGTCGAATGTAGGCACTCGCACAGAACACCAAACAGGAGTTTAATGCGCAACCTGAGGGGTGACGGGCCAGGGAACGGGACGATGGGAAGGAAAGGGATTGAAATTGTTGTTTTTGTGCTAGTGCGGGCAATCGCACCCAAACACAAAACAGGAAGGGTGAGGGAATAGGGATGAGAGAAGAGGGTAGAGAGAAGAGGGTAGAGAGAAGAGGGTAGAGAGGATAAAATGGTCACAGTTGTAGTTTTTGTGTTAGTGCGGGTATTCGCACCCAAACATAAAACAGGAAGGGTGAGGAAATAGGGGTGAGAGAGGTGGTAGAGAGGATAAAATGGTCACAGTTGTAGTTTTTGTTTTTGTGTTTGTGCGGGTATTCGCACCCGGTAATCAAACAGGAAGGGTGAGGGAATAGGTGTGAGAGAGGGGGTAGCGAGGGTGCAATTGTTGAAGAATCCAAGGTAAATGAGGCCATGGATTGGTAGAAATTAAGGGGACAAGCGGATTGAAAAAATGAAAGAAATGATGCAGGTGAAAGAAATAAAAGTTTTTTTTGTAAAGAAAAGGAAGCGGAAGGACTGCCTATCCTGGGATGTGGTGAACACAGCTGAGTACACTATGTGAATTGTGAATAAAATAATTGGTAGAGAAAGCGTGCAGAAAGAGCCTGGACTAGAGGAAAATCCACAAGAACGAGGTAATTGAGGAGAAGAAACATGGTAGCAGTGAGCCCGGAGGAAAATTGATAAAAGATAAAATGAAAGTAATATATGTGTGTCTTGGTTTTACTGAAGACAAGGTTATGAATGGGAATATATATATATATATATATATATATATATGTAGGGCACACAGAGGAAAAAATAATGAATAAAGCGATGTTTATGAGCTAAGGACAACTTAAAAAATATCTAAATTATACACATAAACTTGTTGTTGGGGGTGGGGTCAGGGGCGTGGGATTTCTTAGTTTTTTTTAACGTTATTCTCTTAGACTTATTGGTTCCTGCCAGAGACTTGCTAAATCATCATCCACCCGAATATTGTAATTAACGACAAGCAAGTAAAGAGAGTATCTCACACCAAGGGGTGACCACATACAGTTTATTTCTAAAACGATTGCCTCTGGGTTAAGTGCCCTCAAACGAATTAGACAATATGTACCCCAAGACACATTAATCTCGGTTTATACCTCTCTATCTAGTTCCTGTCGAGATTTTTTGTTTTTGTGTTACTGCGGGTATTCGCACCCAGACATCAAACAGGAGTCTAATGCGCAGCGTGAGGGGGAACAGGAAAGAGAGTGTTTTTTTGTTTTTTGTTGTTGAATGCAGGTATTTGTACAAAACACCAAACAGGAGTTAAATGTGCAACCCGAGGGGTGACGGGCCAGGGAATAGGACGATGGGAAGGAAAGGGATTGACATTTTTGTTTTTGTGTTTGTGTGGGTATTCGCACCAAAACATAAAACAGGAGGGGTGAGGGAATAGTGATGAGAGAAAGGGGCAGAGAGGACAAAACTGCCATAATTTTTGTGTCAATGCGGGCATTCGCACCCATACATCAAACAGGAGCCCAACGCGCAGCACGAGGGGGGACGGGCAAGATCAGAGAATGTTTTTTTGTTTACGGTTGTCGAATGTTGGCACTCGCACAGAACACCAAACAGGAGTTTAATGCGCAACCTGAGAGGTGACGGGCCAGGGAACGGGACGTACGATGGGAAGGAAAGGGATTGAAATTGTTGTTTTTGTGCGAGTGCGGGCATTCGTACCCAAACACAAAACAGGAAAGGTGAGGGAATAGGGATGAGAAAAGGGGTTAGAGAGGATAAAATGGTCACAGTTGTAGTTTTTGTGTTAGTGCGGGTATTCGCACCCGGTAATCAAACAGGAAGGATGAGGGAAAAGAGATGAGAGAGGGGGGTAGAGAGGGTAAAATTGTTGAAGAAACCAAGGTGAAATGAGGCCATGGATTGCTAGAAATTAAGGGACAAGCGGATTGAAAAAAACAAAAGAAATATAATGATGCAGGTGAAAGAAATAAAGTTTTTTTTGTAAAGAAAAGGAAGCAAAATAATTGGTAGAGAAAGCGTGCAGAAAGAGCCTGGACTAGAGGAAAATCCACAAGAGCGAGGTAATTGAGGAGAAGAAACATGGTAGCAGTGAGCCCGGAGGAAAATAGATAAAAGATAAAATGAAAGTAATGTGTGTCTTGGTTTTACTGAAGACAAGGTTATAAATGGGAAACAATATATATGTAGGGCACACAGAGGAAAAAATAATGAATAAAGCGATGTTTATGAGCTAAGGTATATGTGTAGTAGGACACAAAAGTGAAAATATATCCGTAGTGCAACAAAAGGGGAGAATAAACCAATGATGGGTTGCCTGTGTGAGAATGGTTGCTTAAGCCTGGGGAGAGGAGGGGCGTTGATTGAATGTGGACCCTGTAACACTGAGAAATGCCAGATATTGGGGGCGGGCCCGTTTGAGAATTGCTCAATATGTAAGGTTGTACTTATGTGGGAGAAAATATAAGAGAATATTTCGGAAGAAAACGGTCGTATAAATACGTAGATGAAGGCGGAATGAAAGGAGTGGGGAGGGCAAACTATGTGTAGTTAATTCGGGAGTCGTAAAATGACGAAGGTGGCTAGCGGTGGATGACAATCAAAGACTGAGCAGGAAAGGGGCATGAATATAATAAATAGATACATAAATAAATAGATAACGAAGATACCAATAAACATAAGAAAACTAAGGAGATGGTGAGCTCATAGGGGATAGAGCAAGTCCAATGTAAGTCCACCAAATCCTGTATAGCAATCTCTTCAGGGGCGGGATGCTATACAAAACACTGCAGTTTGGAGGGGAAGCCGAGTAAACTGGGGGAATATGTGAAATGAACCGAGGGGAGTTGTAGAGGAGGGGAAGAGGTTAATTCTACTGCCCCCTCCGCGAATGCTAGACGCGTAGCGCCTCTATCGCTTCGCTCCTCGACGGAGGCGCTTCGCGCCCAACCCCCGCGAAGGGAGGCAGTAGAATTAACCTCTGGTATGCCCAGCTAGGTACTAGGTCTAGCAGGGTCTGAATGGGGTTAACTTACTACTCACAAACGGCCTTAAAAATAACTGACAAATGACGAAACATTGTAAATTTTCTCTAGTAATGATTTATTAGGACTACTGACTAACAAGCTATTGCGAACGCGTGTTTGTTTATCAACCGTAGGAAATCAATGAGATACTGTATCCGCTATGGAGAGACAATAAGAAATCATGGCTATAACGAGGTCTCACTTTTTAAAAGACTTATATTTAAATTACCCATGATATAAACAGACTTTCCGGTAGAAGTTAGTTTTTTTCGTGACCGGAAGTAAAACTTATGAAAGACTGAGCTTGTAAAACTTATGAAAGACTGAGCTTGTAGTAAGTCTTCTCTAATGAATAGGCTACTAGCGAAATTTCAGATTGATAAACTGATACCGCGATGTATAAACCACACCCGTTCTAATCTTTAATGAGTTACTTCTAAGTTAGTATTACACTTTATTATATGGCAAGCTGGTCTCGCGGTAAATGGAGAAATCTGATTGGTTCTTCAACGGTCCGGTAAATCGCCGTACGACCGGTCGGTATGGTTTTGGACGACCACTGCGAGCTAGAGTAGTTGATTAAGATTGTTTCCACACGAAACGTTTAGTGAAAAAAGCAACCAAAAAACACGTTTTTAAATCAAAGTATAACACAAAAAGTAATGTCAGAAGATAAATAACATTGCAAAACCTTTTGCCCAAAAGCAATGTTTTATAAAACACAGAGAAAGGCATGACAAAAGTCAAATAAAAGAAAGACATTTGTATTTTGTAACTTTTCTGAACACCAGCCAAAACACACCAAAGCCAAGGCAAAGGACAACACGAACTCACCTGAAAACGTTTTCAAGAATCAAAACAAGCTAAAAAATTTACCTGAAATTTAGCTGAACCTGCTACTTTGTCGGTTCGTCAAACATTTTCAGCGAAGAATTTACAGACATTTTACGAACCAAAGTTTCACAACAAATATCATGAAAGAAGGCGAATTCCAATTCGCTTTAGAAATTTTTAGAACTCCAAACGATAGGATGGCCTAGACGTTTCTAACAAATCTTGTTAGAAAAGTTGCAACACCTTGGCATTTGCCAAAAGTCACTTAAATGGTTTTCCTCATATATACCTATTTGAACGTAGTCAATCTACATATATTAACGGTAATTTATCTGATCCTCTATAAGAATTCAATGTGGTGTATCCTCATTCAATCTTAGGCCCATTACTATTTATAATCTATATTAACGATCTTTCTCGTGTAGTCTTTATTCCAAGCCAAGGCTACTGATGTACTGTTTAATAAACGAACAGCAGTGTTTTATCGGGTTTAAAACCACGAGGCCGCAACCGGAGTGGTTTAGACCAGATAAAACATGTGCTGCGAGTTTATTGAACTGCTTCTAAAAGATAATAATTTTCAGAAATTTAGATGAAAAGCGAATAATTATTTGTTTATAATAATAATAATAATGTCTTTATTTCTCAACCGGTAAAATACATACCGAGTCTTACAGTCATAATAATACAAGAAATATCAGTAACTGACAATAAGTCATAAGTATAGTAAATATAAATGTAACAATTGTCTATAATTAAAGGGCCAAGTTATATCTCAAGATTAATCTATTTACAAACGAGTTCTTGAAGCGATAGGTGTTTATTTTTGGCCAAAGGGAGGTTGTTTTCTGAGGTTCCTGGAAGAACGTTTAATTTTAGGCATAAGCTGAGTCAGAGGGTGATTAGAATTATTGCGGACTTTATACTGAAAATCTGTCTAACACACCTCTGGAGTAATTATCTGATTCGTAAGTGACTAGTAGTTATAGCTACGTTGTGCGTCACTGACATGCGCAGTTGGAATACGAGCGAAAATTTTGGGTCCCATAATGTTAGGCCCCTTGGCTCACAGTTATTCATGCGCAACCCGGCATTTGTCTTCGAGCTCCTCGAGTCATTGCACTTTGACCGTTGGTTGAGCAACCCTGAGTCTCATCTGAGATGAACTGAGATTTCCCGTAAGCTCTTTTTAAGGATTTTCACTGTACGAGTGAGGGTCTTTATAAAGATTCACGGTTAAGACCTTGGTTTTATAAGGATTGACTAGGAGGGTCTTTATACGATTTTCACTCTACGAGTGTGGCCCTATATGAAACTTCATGGTTGAGGCCTTTTTCCTTTATTGAACAAAGGAAGAAGGCCTCATCCATGAAGTTTTATATAGGGCCACACTCGTTCAGTGAAAAGTTGTATAAAGACCCTTTCGTTTTATCGGGTATAAAGGAGCATGCACGTGAGTGATTGCTTCATCTGATTGGACAACATGTTGATTAATTATGCATGAGTTTTTGAAGCTGACGATACTAGCCTTTCTCAGTATGGCATCGAAAGATCCTATATATTGTCCTTGAGCAATTGATGAACCATGATATAAATGAGGTTCAGGAATGGCTCAAATGGTAAAAACGAGATACATGGTTATAGGTAGTCAGTACAACAGCACATCTTCAACACAAATTTAAAATCGAAATTAACGATCAAGATCAGGAGCCATTAACATGAGCGTACCTATGTGATGGGTAGCGCCTACAGCACAGTAGACGATGTGGCTATTTATAGTCGCGAAGTTCTGGTATGCGATTACGTTGTCTTTTGTTCTCTTGCGCTTTAGTATTTGTAGCAGTTTGAACCGTGTTAATTACAATTTTTCAGTGCATCCTGATTGGTTAAAAGTGACGGCCTTTGTTTCTTCTCGCGGGAAACACAAAGCTAAAAATAGCTACATCTGCATCTGTTCTGCTGTTGGACAGACCTAATCTGGGAGATGCACGTTCCTGGTAATGGGCTCCTGTCAAGATATACTAAGAAACGAAACCTATAAATACCTGGGCTTAGAATTTGACCAAACTCTATTTTGGGAACACCACATTAACTCTATCTCTAAGAAAGTATCAGCTGGCATTGCCGTTTTAAAACGTGTAAGGTATCTGGCTCCTATCGAAGTATTACTCTCCATGTACAGAGCGCTAATACTACCATATTTCGACTATTGTAGTACACTCCAGACTGTATGGGGTAATCTTGGCAAGGGGCTATCCGACAAATTCGAAATACTTCAAAATTAAGCTGCTAGAGTAATCACCTTTTCTCATTATGATAAAAGATCTGTGGAGTTACTTCTAGAGTTAATTTGGCCGATCTTGTGTCCAGAAGAGCCCAACAGTTGGCAATTATACTACGCATAAAGTGATGCAGGGCTCTCTCCCACCCTACGTATACCTAAACATATCTTTACTAAAACTACCAACATACATTCCTACAATCTTATGAAATCATCTACTAACCTTTTTATCCCGAGACCTCAAACTGAAGCTGCCAAACACAGCTAGAGGTGCAGTTCTCTGGAACAATCTAACTAATGAGGCAATAAACGAACAAAATACTAATCTTTTTAAAAGACTTGTACGCAAGCACATTCGATTATCCTTTATAATAAGTAAAGTAATGTTACCTAGCATTGTACATTAAAGCTTTATTTAGAGCCCATTTTTATCAGTTACATGTATATTTAGAGTCGAAATTTGTCATTATTAACTTATCTTATATTACTAACATATTTTCACACGGCTCTTTGGAAGAGCATTTTTTCCTGTATAATGATAGGATACCGTGTATACTAAAGTTGATGATGATGAGCTTTCCGTTCAGCACGGCAAGGAACGTCGGCTAAATTTGAAAACCGCCCGTTCAGCATTCAACACGGGACCAAAACCATGTTTCGCAAAATATTGAAGATCTTCACAAGAAATGGCGCTTGATTGTCCTAAGCGATGACGATGACAAGTAAACAATCCCTTGTATAACATTTGACGAGTTGAAGAGTTTTTGGTACAGTACATTTACAATAATATAATAATAATGTTATTTATAGCAGGGAATCTATGTTTCCGAAGAGTTTTTCAATAGAGCCCTGCATAACATAAATAAAAAACAAAAATAAAAATACATTAATATTCTAGAGTTAAAAATTAGGCTAGAAATACATTTATATAATGACTAGAGTTAAAGTTTATGATAATTCAAAAACATGTCTTGACATTCTGTTTAAAAAGAGTTAGGGATTCGATTTCCCGCAACGAATTATCTAAACTATTCCATTTACTAAAATCTTGGTACAATAAACGTTGTTTGCCATAATTAAGCTTGATTCTTGGAAGTCTAAAATCGTTTTTCTCCTTGTATATATTATACATGTGAATGTCACTGTTCTTTAAGATATTAAAATCATAATCAACGAGTCCATTGACATACTTATATATTGAAATATGACGATGCACAGGACGACGTTTGGAAAGAGTAGGCCAATTGAGATTTGACAAGGCTTGAGTTGAAGAACTATATAACTAGGTAAGTTAAGAACTATCTTGGCCGCCTTATTTTGCAAAATCTGAAGATCGTCCATAAGAGTTGAGTTGTATTTGTCACCCCATATTGCATCAGCGTAGTCAAAAAGTGGACATACTAAACTATTATACAAAGTAAGGCGTGTCTCGAGTGGCAATAAGTGCCTGATACGCTTGACCAGACCAAGGCTTTGGTTTACTTTAATAGATAAGGCCTCTACCTGGTCATGCCAAGTCATATCATTATTAATTATAACACCGAGGTACTTAATATTGTCAGAGCGTTCGAGGGGCACGTTGTCTATAATGCCATCGATGCTAGAGCAAGATTTCAGTTTATGTGGACTACCTATTAAGATAAACTTAGATTTAGAAGTATTCCGGCGAAGTCAGGCGATTTATACGAAACCAAGAGGCCAATTTTGCCAAGTCATGATTTAAGCAATGTTCCGATGTCATTGATAGAAGGTCAGCTACAGTATATCACAGTGTCCTCAGCGTACATGGTAACTTGGCAATGATCTACAGTAATGGGAAGGTCATTGAGGTAAACCAAGAACAAGAGAGGACCGAGAATACTCCATGTGGCACGCCAACTCGCACTGAGCACGAAAAGGACTGAGAGTCGCCTATTGCAGTTACCTGTTATCGGTTTTTAAGGTAGGAGGTAAACCAAATTACAACTTCACTGCAAGCACCAATGGCCTTGAGCTTTGTCAGCAAAAGGTTGTGGTCGGAGCCACAGTATGAAAAGCCTTGGAAATGTCCAAGAATACTGCCCCAGTCATTTAGCCGGATTTCGTTTTTTTTCTTCGGATAAATCGAGGTAAACTTCCGCCACTGAATTTTATTTTCTTACGCCAAATCTACGTACTATTGAACAGGGTTCAATCTTACCCTCAACCAATCAGAAATAACCTCTCATCGAGCCGACCAATCAGACAAAATGCTACTTTAGCTTGCGAAAGAAACTATTGCAGTGGTACATGTACATGTATTGATGGAAAAAAAGAACTGAAGCATAGCTTTGTTCAGCAAAAGCCATTATATAATAAAACATTTATTGACCAAGCTTGTTCTATATGTATAAGCGACCACCCTGTGAATCAGGTAAATGTGGTCGTAAATAGAGCTGGTCGCTTAGGAGAATTTATTCTTGTAAGCGATCACCTGCGGAATCAGGAGTAGTTGGTCGCTTACGAGAGCTTGCACACACCCACACCGCGGCAAAACGTCACGCGCATGCGTATTTGCTATTTCTTGTCCGCGCGCGGCCGCCCCCAGTTTCCCGCGAAAACTGAAATGAAACAACAGGCACATGCCGTGATTTTAACGTTTCTGCTTAAAAGTATTCATTTGTGAACTGTTTTGTCAAAAACTAAGAAAACTACTTAAAAGCTAAGCCTAAGACTTTAACAGCTTGAAGTTTTCTTAATTTGTAATTCATTGTGAGTTTACTAAGTTATAAAATTATTTACTAAAAAAGTTGAAACCCTCGGTAATTTGTATTTGAGAGCAGAGCCTTTGTTATTTTGGCCAGCGGAGCATACCGTTTTGCCGCGGTGTGGCACACACCACGCCTATGGGAATACGTATACAATGTGACTGATATCACAGTATACAGTACTGCTGTACGATAACTGTTACAGCGTGGATATCATGAATCTATAGTGCACTTCAGCTGGTAAATTCTGCAGCCCAGAGTGCTCGAGAATGAGTGACAATACTATCATACTTTTTAAAATTTTATAAGAAATGACAGTTTTCTTTTGAGATGAAGTCTCCATTCGCCATCCAAAATAAATTCTGCCAGAACAGTATGATACACCTGTATACGTTTTTGTTTGTTGGAAAATTCTGCGCAATTCTGGATGTTTAGCTGGAGTGCACTAAAGAACAGATGTCTTTCTGCCAGATGAATAAAAGTTCCTATAATAGCTTTAAAAAATGCTTAAGCTTGGGTTTGACTAGCGACAGAAGCGGAAGCATAAGGAGCCTTACGTTCTAGTGAAAATCAAGAAACGGAGATGTAAGCGGAAGCTCGAAGGACGCATAAGCAGAAGGAAGGCGGAAGGTTGCCTCCTTCTTACATCTCCGCTTCTGCTTCGATCCGTCGCTTCCGTTCCAGTGAAAACTAGTCGATCAAATGTCAGCAGAAGCGGAAGCAGAAGCATTTAGCCAATCAGAATGCTCATTCTCAGGCCCTTAGCAATGTAAATATAGCATGCAAGCGAGGTTTTCGTTTCTGGACGAGGTTTATGCTTATGCTTCCGTCGTGTTGATTTTCACAAGAACATAAGTTTCTTATGCCGTAGGGTTACATCAAGCGTGTCGTTTTTGCAAAGTTTTACCGTTAGGTGTCCCCGTTAATCGATACAGTATTTACGTTGCATACAAAAATATAATGTATAGTCGTTTACGAGAGCTTTAAAAAAAAATCCAATTGGTGGTCACGGTTGCGCTTACGAGTGGTCGCTTACGGGAGCTTCTAATTAAACAGTTTTACTGATAATGCAAACGGGGTTTCTGATGAGGGTGATCACTGAGGGGAGCTGGTTGCCTATGAAAGTGGTTGCACAAAGAGCTTCAACTGTTTAAAAAAAATGTTGTCAAATGGCAAACGGCAAACGACATTCCAAGACCTGAAGTCTGCTACAGAAAAGCATTTTTTTTGGGGCCGGTTAAAAACTTTAAAGGGTCACTATCAACCCCCAAATGATAAACTTTCTCGTGACGAAAGACAAAAATAACTACTAAAATTAGCAGAGTATTCTTTCCAGGTATACTGGAGAAAATTAGAGACAATTTTGATGAAGGATGGCAAAGATTCGAGTGGATGAAAAATATATACTGCATTTTAAAGAGAAATTTAGAGCAACTTGAAAATCAGTTCACAGTTACCGAAATCAAGTTTCTAGAATAAGCTTTATTTGTAATCCACTTTAATCTTTTCCAGCCTCTAGCTTTAGACAAAGTCTGAAAAACCGCCTCTCGGTTAGCTCAAACCGTCTCCTGGTTAGCTCAAACCGTCTCCTGGTTAGCTCAAACCGTCTCCTGGTTAGCTCAAACCGTCTCCTGGTTAGCTCAAACCGTCTCCTGGTTAGCTCAAACCGTCTCCTGGTTAGCTCAAACCGTCTCCTGGTTAGCTCAAACCGTCTCCTGGTTAGCTCAAACCGTCTCCTGGTTAGCTCAAACCGTCTCCTGGTTAGCTCAAACCGTCTCCTGGTTAGCTCAAACCGTCTCCTGGTTGGCTCAGTGGTTAAGCTCCGGACTGTCGTACGAGATGTCGCGGGTTCAAACCCCGCGGGTCGGACCAACACCCAGGGTCTTAAAATAACTGAGTAGAATGTGCTGCCTTTGTGAAATAATCTCGTTCTAGAACTGAAAATGGTTTTATCTTCACGTCTTCTCGGATAAGGACGTAAAATCATAGGTCCCACGTCGGCCTCAAGTTTATCAGTCCGGCTCACCAAATTCTTCACGAGTTACCGACGTTAAATAAATTTGCCTTTACTTTACATCAGCCGGACGTTCTGCACATGGTATTTCTCTCCTATCTCAGGCTGTTATTTTTGTAGTATTGTTTTAAAGAATCTTGAAGGTTCAATTCGGTTGACAGTGCCGGAATATTAATGACTACTTTCCTTCTATCGATTTTCGAATCACACAGTAGTTTATTCGTTCAGTATATAGCAACACAGTAATAAATACAATCTGTTTCGGTTTGGGATTGTCGTTTGTCATTATAAAACGTTTTGGATACAGGTATATACTTTTAAGATGTCTTGCATTAAGAGGTCTTAGCTTTCTTGCTGGACTTACAACAGGCACGGAAAACTAGTTTAACTAAACTTACAAGTACAACTAAGACAATGACCACAGCCAACCCCAACACCGCCATTACGTCCAGCATGTAGACTTGATAGAAAGGTAGAGTCAGACCCCTGGGTTTGAGATGATCCAAGTGACCTTGAGCCTGCACGTACTCTACCAGGTCAGCGGCTTCCTGCACGGGAGTACGCGGGCGTATCCTGATGACCTTGGATACACGAGCTGATGTTTCTTGGTATCTGATGGAAAATGTTTTAGATTTTGTCACAAAACAAAAACTCGAATGTAGTTATTGTAATCATGTAAACAAGGTGGAGTATAAAAATCCGCAACTTAATAAACACAACAAAGCGATTAATCAATTATCTGAAATTCTATAAATCAAAACGAAAAATCTACGAAAAACACTTTTTTAAACTCCATTACCTATTGTCCTTCAATACGATCTTAAGAACGCTGGCCAGCTGGTCCGCGGTTGCGGTATTCACGTCAACCATTTCACCAATTCCAGCATATTTGATGAATTGTCCATTGTCGTGTTGATCACCAAAGAAGGGAGAGCAGACCATGGGTACTCCGTGATAAGCAGCCTCTGCCATTCCGTTTGCACCACCATGAGTGATGAAAAGCTTCGTTTTCTCATGTCCAAGAACGTCGTTCTGGGGAAGCCACTTTACTGTTTTAATGTTTGGACCAAGAGAACTCTTGCCTGGAGGTAAAAAAAAATGCTTATTCTCAAAGCAACATCTCCTAGCGGGGGATGAGTCGCTGTATCGTAGGTTGCTGTGCGTTGAGCAGCATATAAATACCTTTAATGCGCAGGCACCAATGATTAAAACATAATTTTGATGGCCGGTTGCTAGCTGGAGTAAAGTCAAATAAGCCCAGCACGGTAAAATGGACCTTTGCTAACAAAATCAGTTGCCAATAGACCTTGATCGCGCTGCGGTCACCATGTGTTGCTTCCCAGAAGGATAAAATCGGAACAAGTTGCATTTCCAAACTCGAGGCAGAGACGAGGCTAGAAGTGCAAAAGTTATTCAGATTTGTAGCCAAAATAGCCATGAGGTGCTAAAGATCTATTGACCATTATTGCGTGACTTGTTCAGTGAAGACATACCGTGTTTGAGTTTCCATAAGATCTTCTGCGGTACCCTCGAAAAAGCCTCGATCATCATAGTAGTGACGTCATCATCGAGAGTATCGAGCATGGAGCCAAAAGAAACAAGAATAACCCCCTCGTCACCAGACGACTGCATGAATTCTTCAAGATCGGCCGGAAGAGGTTGAATGGGACTTGGCAAGAAATTACCAACTTCTCGAATATCTATATAAAGAAAAAATATATATATATATTGCAATTAAACGAAATATAACCGAGGACAATCAGATTGAAATGCAATTGAAACCTGCAGGGTGCTTACTAGTCTGCGGAAACACCGTCTCTATTCGAGGGCCAAAAGCGAGCTTCTCGAATAGAGACGGCTGTTTTCGCAGGCTTACACCAACCTTCTGGTAGGAAATAATAAAAAAATAGCAAGGGAAATAAAATTAAAATAAACGTCAAACGGTACGCGCATCGAGTGGAGAAACCAAAAAGAGCGGGAAAGTGGATTACCTCAACCGATAGCCCAGGTTTTCCCAAACGAACGGCGAAATAACGCGTACCATTTGTTTTCCAACCGGAATTTCTGGTTTTTCGGTGTAAATAGTAAGCAACCCTGGCTTCGCCGTGCTCCTGCACTTCTGATTGTTCTGATGATGAAAGAGCTAGCTATATAGTTAACCATCATGTTCGAGTCGATCCAGAAGTATTTCGTCTGGTCTCCGATGTTAGGCATCACCACGAGGGGGCATGGGAACGAAACCGCTGGATGCGCGAGTATCGTTACCGTGGAGTCTGTCTGGAGATGAAGATTGCATACAGTTTTAGACTGCATACAGTATTATAAGCTAGTAGCGACCAACTTGTATTCTGATTGCCCACATCGGCAGGCACGGTTTATCCATCGACAAACATTACCTAGAAGTTATAAAGCTGATTTTGCAATCTTTTGACTCAGATTTTCTCCATGGCTATGTCAGTATAAGAGACCCATTTTGATTATGCTAAAACAATTAGACTTCTCCTTTTAATTTTCTATGGACTTTGCTAGCCAGTTAAATCGCTCCTCACCAGTTATGAGTCGTTCTACACCTCGAGCTCGCAGTGTAATTGTTGATGGATTACTTGTTACGATAGTGTTTACTTACAAGGCATTATTGGCTGTGCATGGTCCAGTACAAGATCTCTCGCAAGAAGGATCATATCGATGGTTGCTAGAGTTTCTTGGATGGTCTTCTCCGGCCTAATCTTGTACTTTTCCTTCACGTCCCCGAAAACAGAGGTTACCAAAAAATTATAGAGCACCAAGTTAGAAACGTAGTACCCAAAGTTCTTTACTCTGTCCAAGATGCCCATCTTCACAGGGACCCCAGATGTCAGCTGCGGCACATATGCAGGGAACATCTGGAATCCATACGCTTGTAGAATTGGTGTTGCTAAAGGGCCCATTATAACGACGACGTGAGGAAGGCTAAAATGGTCCGCTACTAGAGCTGAACAAAGGTAGAGCGAATCTCCAATGAGAACATCGGCTGTTTTCAACTCGTTCATCATTTCTGCACTACCAAACAAGAGATCGCAGTACTCTTTCTGTAAACCAAACAATCCTGAAAACTGTCGAAATATGCCCAATGCTCCTTTTGATACAGAACTCATATGCTTAGCTTGGTCGTCAAGGTTGGTTTTGAGTTTGTCGTCCATTTCAAATGCCTTGACATTGGGTTTGCCAACAGCATAGGTTGCCTCCACTCCAACTAGAATCACAACCTGAATTAAAGATACATAAAGATAAACTATTTTTCGAAGCTCACTCGAAAATATTTTTGAAGTAATATTCAGCGTTCTCAATTTAAGTTGTTGATTGAAGTTTTCGGCCACCCATTAAAACGTGATTAAGCAATAATAATAATAATAATAATAATATTTTATTTTTTATAGCAGGTTGATTATTATGGCAGCTTTCAGCTGATGTGGGCCTGCTTTTACTCCTGACACACTCCTCAATACGTTAACTGTTTTGGACACACAGCACCCGACTCACATGTTGATTTTTACTGAGGGAGGAAAACCGTCGAATGCAGATAATCAATTAACAACAAACTTATAGCTAACTCACATACGGTGCCCGATCTGATGTACTATTTCAAACACGAATTGTAGTGTGTTTCATCAGGGGATCCAAATATTGAGAAAACAATTGAAACCCGAGAGGCGTACGCTTTTTTTCAAACATCATTAGCAAGTATTGTTTACCGTTCAGACTGTTGCATATGATTCAATAGATGGCTTATTATTCTTTTTTGCTAGCAGTGATTTCAATTAGCGTACCATTAGTGTAGTGGTGAAGAGTAAGTACAATTAGTTGAAAGCGTCGAGGGTCGAACTCCAGGGGAGGCACACTTTTTCAATCTATGTTGTTTCTTTTCTTCTTCACTCCTTACTTGTAGTTTATTAGTATGTAAGTAGTTAGTGGTTCATGAATATGATGATTAAGAACAGTTTCACCACTGGGGATTCAATCAGTTGAAACACTTGTGATTTTCAACTGGTGTTTCATTGGGTTTCCAACCTCACCCACCTGACCAAATGCAGTCCTCTGATTGACTAAAAAGCTCATGCATTATTAATGAGTTTGAGAACCAGGAATCAAACCCGGGACCGCAGCGATGAGAGGCAAGAGTATCTGTCGTACGACTTCCTTATAAGGATGAACGTGTAGAGGGTCACTGAAGCACACGATGTAGGTCATTGACGTACGCACAGGAGACTCGCAGTTTGCGGGTAGTGTTATGTATTAAAATTAGTCACAAACCCAACACCGATGGTCGCTTAGCGCAGTGGTTACCACACTTCGTCTACAATCTGAGGACTCGGGTTCGAACCCCAAAACGATTTTTCCCCTCAATTTTGGAAAATGTTTTCCTCTATATTTTGGTTTAAGCTCCTCATTTGCCCATAAATCCTAGCCCTATGTCAGTTGTTTACCTGTGAACCCTAGCTCTAGATCTAGGTGGGTGAAACCTCGTCGTTTACCTGGAAACTTGTTTAGTGACGGTTAGAGTTAGGTTTATGTTACGGGTTAGGGTTTAGTGTTAGTGTATGTGAACTTTCGGTAAAAGGGAATAAGTCTCCACTTTGTTTGTGAGGCTGAAAGTTTAAAAATGGCTTATTAAACGAGTGGGACTCCAAAAGATTCATGGCCGCTTTCCTACGCCATTTTGGAAAACTCACGGTCAATCGAAAGCTGAGACGAGTCTCCTGTACGTACATCAGTGACCTCCCTCACGTACTTTAGTGACCCGCTACACGTACATATGGCGGCCTATTGTACTTCCTAATAAGTAGGTCGTACGATAGACACTTCTCATGAGAGGCGAGCGTTTTGCCACTGGGCCAATATGTAGTCCGCCGCCTGTTCTGAAGTTTCATTTAATTAGCATTATAAAGATTTGCACTTTTCAGCGGTAAGTTTTTGGCTGATCATTGAGATTTTGTGGACCATGTATTTCCTGATATCGAGGAATAGTAAACACAAAACAGAATTCCAATATTCGTAATATTTTCGGAGATATAAGTGCTTCTTTCGCCCCCTTGTGTTAAAGGGGCTATGTCATGGTACTGCGCATGTATCGAGTAATCGCTCGTTTAGTGGCTGTTAATTGGATACAATTAAACTTCCCTCCCTCAATGCTTGATTGAAATGATTTTCAATATTTTCCCTGGAGACTGTTTATATGCACTGTTTGTTAGTCATTTTTGCATATTTGTTTTCATTTTAAGCATCCCACATGGCCGAGAGGTTCATTAGTTCATATCAAAATCGGTGGAAATAACTATTTCCGGCCCGGAAAAATGAATGTAAAGTCTTACCGTGACACAGCCCCTTTAGCTAAAATGCGAAAATCTTCAAAACGACGCGACATATATTTCTTAACAATGATGTTATAGATTAACTAACCCATCAGCTTTGTGGGTAACGAGTTTCAATAAAATATATGGAACGAAACCTTCTACAGCAATTAAGAGATATAAATCGGTTACCGCAAAATATTATACTTGTCATATTCCTTGCAAAACGTCAGGCAACTATAATCGTCACTTTCAATTCTACCCGGTAATCTATATCTTAATAAACTTGAGAAACGGCAAAGAAACGTGGACGAAAATCCTGCTGGTTGCTACGTTGGATCTAAGTCAGATCTAATCAGCCAAAATGAAAATGAATACGAAGTCCAAGGACTACGGCAAAGCTGACACAACGTAGGATTTTATATTGAATATTACAATATTTCGGCTGGCCAATATATCTTAATACCCTGGGAAACTACTGTTAGCTACAAGAAAATGGAGAAAACGGGCCGAGGTATATCACCACTAGATGAAGAAAGTAAGGTTAATAGTGATTATTATATATTTTACTCATCTCGATTCTGATTGGCTGAGAACACGCAACGAATTCTCCATAGCTAGCTATAGTGCGCATGCGTACAACATTATCTGCTAGTAGATAATTAACAATTAGACCCGCAGCCCGAATGGGCTACGAGTCAATAGCCCATGAGGCGCAGCCGAATGGGCTATTTACTCGGGCTGCCTGTGGCAGCACCGAGTCTTAAAATGCAAGCCTTTCTTTTTTTTTTTAAATTTTTTTTTATTCCGTGTAGCAAGTTTTCTGCGCATGCGTTAAAGGTCAAATTCACACCAATCAGATTGCACTGTGCTGGTCACGCAACAATCGCCAGGTTAATTTATTTACATCATTTAATACAGTAAAGCAAGTTGGCGGAGGACCCGCGAGCAACTTTCTCTCTAACTTGGAGTCTCATCTCTCAAATGTAAGCCAGTTTAATGTTTTGTTTAACTTCACTCGTGCGAAAGCCTTCCAACAGGCTCAGGATATTTCAACTGGCACTATTGTCGGAGCCGAAGGACCGCGTTTTTTACCCAGATGGCCAGTGATTTTATATACGACACGTACGACGATCTGAAGCCAGGATCCGGAAAGCTAAAATTCGAAGAAATAGATATTGGAATCTATAAGCCATCGGCTCGCTGTGCTGCATTTAAAACATCCGAGGAGAACATCTTATTTTGGGTGAAGGCACTTCAAGACCTGTCAGAGATTTAAATTTACCGTAAGTTGGATCAGAGAGTATTGAGATCAAGTTATTTCGTTCCAGCGAGGATATTGACCTAGCGGAAACGGTACAAGCTGTCGAAGGATTTTACTTATAATCATCCACGTCTACTTAACAACAGGAATAGTTATGTGCCAAGGCATGGGCAAAGATTGAGTTTCCCAGATTACAGATGAAAGTAGAGAACTTTAATGAATGAAGAAACAGAGGTCACGCACGACATGCTTGAGAAAATGAACATGTTCAACACTTTATGTTATACTAAGAAAACAAAACAAATTACAGAGCCTGCAAGTTCACAATTAAGTCAATGAAAAACCTCAAGAGCCTGTAGTTTTGGATCAACATATCCTTGAAACTCCAAAAGCAACATACACATGAGTCAAATTCAAACCGGAAGAGACGGAATTCTTTAGATTCTTCACGAGGTTTGTTAGCCCGCAATAAGAACTCTCTCGCTGCTTTAACGACCTTGATTTGTAACATGGAGGCTGACCTAACTGATATGCGTAATGAATTCAAATCAATCAAAATGAATCAAAACACGAATCAAGAAACCAAACTCAGTCATTTGGAAGACAAATTAGTGCAGCAAGATAATATATACAAGACCGAAATCAAGATGCTCTCATCACGAATATATTATTGACCTAGAAGTTGAAAATGGCGAGTTGAAAGCGGATATAATAAAGCTGGAATCCGACTTTCAAACTTTAAAAACAATATCAAGAAGACAATGAAAGACCAAGGTCTCCAGTGTTCCGAGACTACCCAACCTACTGAAGCTTATCAGTTTGTTCAAGACCCATCTTTCTTACATGACAACCCGATCCCTATTCATCAGGATACATTGACGAGAGTTTACAATCACCTGACCGACAACCCACTACTAAAGAAAGGGACCATGAAGTACGGTAGTACGGTTAATTATCGGGTTCAAAACAATGAATATATGCCTTCTCAAATGCAGTGTGTTAAACGAATAAGTAGTGTTTAAATTAAAAGGTCAACATACGAGAAAAACAAAAATATTAAATTACATATATACTAGGGGAGCAGAGAAAGTCACCGCGCTACCGGCCACTCCTAAAGACTGCTAAATTCAGATAATACTTCTTCCCTTTGGTTATTACTAAGAGGATTTCAAATGAAAGTGTATTTCATCTTCAATCTCATGTGGCCCGAGTGAAAGCCCAGATGGGCTCTTGTTAACTCGTAGCCCATGAGGGCGAGAGGTATAATTGTTTTAGTATAAACTAAGTAGTCGAACAGTAGAAAATAATAGAAAGAAACAATTTGAAATTGAAAAATGTTATTATTTCGTGAAAATACGTGCGGTTTTTCTCAACCATGGGCTATCACAAATAGACCTATAGTAGGGTAGCCAATCAGAATGCAGGATTTGTAATAGTCCACTAGTTGGTTTATACTAATTTGTGATATCTGCTAGCAGATAATACTTATCGCTCGATGGTAAGCAAATAGGACAATTTTACGCTAGAAAGCAGGGCACTTATTTCGTTATTTTGAGCCACTTTAGCGCTCAGCTATGTTTCTAGTCATTCTTTTCTCATAAACTCGTAAAATAAATGCAATTTTTAGCTCGAATATGCCGAAAGAAAACATCTTGAATCAGAAATCCAATCGTAAACAAACCAATTTTATGCGGAGTTTCATTTAGCTTCGTTTACGATAGCTTTCTCTTTTGCTAAAACTTGAGCTTAAAATGTATAATAAAACAATTATTGAATTCGGTTTTCGCATGATAGCGAAAATTATCTTCGGCAGATAACACAGAACTCTGTCCTGATAATGTTCGCTATGATGCTCAACCTCATCCACAATAATTGCTTAATATTAGGTGAAAAGCGCCAAATTTGAATTGATGTAAATATTAAAAAATCTAAACGAAAACTTTAGCCTCGTTCGTGATTATGCTGTAGGACAACTTGTTTTGTGACACCATGTGTAATTTCATGTCGTTTCATTAATACGTTTTTGCGCACTGAGGTAGGAAATGTAGTTGGTTGAAACATTCAAAATCTTTGCTTTTCTCCTCCGAGCTTTCTAATAATTATGCGCGAAATTGTACATTTCATTAAGCTTGTTTTCAAATACCTCACGTGTTTCTGTCACCCGTCCAATAGCACTGAATATATTTTTCCTTTGCGTTATAGTCACGATGAGGGAATACAAAGTAATTGAAATTGCTCTTTAAGTTACGAAAAATAATTTGAACTGTTTTGTTTTGTTGTTAGCTTTTTATCATGATTTTATTTATAAATTTGAAACAAAAAGGCGAAAAAAATCTACCCTATGGCTTCCAATATGCTAATTTTCTCAGTGTAATTGTTTTAGTTTTCGTCATGAATGGGTTACTGGCGAAACGTGAGCAATTTGAAATCACGCTGATGAAATGTACGATTTTCGCTTTCTCCATTTTCTTGTAGGTTACACAGTATTTTCCCCCCATGGTGTTAAACTATAGATTACCGGGTAGAATTGGAAGCGACGATCATAGTTGCCTGACGTTTCGCAAGGAATTGACAAGCATAATATTTTGCGGTAACATTTATATCTCTTTTGCTGTAGAAGGTGTCATTCCATTGAAGATTTTCGCATTTTACTTTAAAATGTAGCTTGAGCTTATTTATTTCGTCTCGCAGGATCAATGTTTCCTCGTGGCTGCTTCTATTAAAACCTTGCAATTAGCTGATTCTGTGTAAGCAATCAAAGAGGTTAAATGTTCTTCGGTGCCGGTGCCGATTTAAATGATTCAAAAGCAAAATCAAAGTATCCGACTGAACGAGCTGAAATATCTGCAAACATAGAACAAAAAGCAATTGGTTCCTTGCAATCAATAGATTTCGCAAGGCAACTAAACTGGCGAGAATAGGAATGAGTACATTTCGCGGCAACATGTTGAATTATTAAACCTCTTTGACTTGTACAAAAATAGCACACACCGCCCCAGGATCCGATTTCAGATTGATTGACGTTTGCGCATACAAAGTAGGCTCATTTGTCTCGAGTACAAACGTCTTTAACAATTCGTGTTTTACCAAATTTATAAATTTTGGTTTTGACTACACCCACTTTTTTGCTGTAGTGCACTGACCGAGAAGACCGAGAAGACGCCTCGTGGATACACAGTTATTTTGACCATGTTATGACGAAAATTATTGTCAATATTAGGACAGACACATAAAAAATAGTAACTTGACAAATAACGTCAGCTTTTGTTGTCACGTCTGTCCAAATATTGCATTTGAAAATAAGCCAATCAGATTGCGAGAAATTTCGCGGTTGTTGTAAAAAAGCATATTGGCTTATAACCTTTGACGATGTTGCGCACACAACTAGAACAATGCACATAGAATCTGAATAACAAGAGACTGGCGGGCCACTCAGACTATGTGGCGGGCCACATTTATTGTTCTCTGATGCATGCGTAACATCGTCAAAATGGGCTATTCTACTCAAATTACATCCGCTATGGAAACTAAAAGTGATGATTTCAAGCTTTAATATAACCAGTCGATAGCTCAGTCTCCTTTGTAGCCGTTATTTGTGTCGTCACGCAACGCTTCACGAATAACGGCTGCGAAGGAGACTATCGAAACCTCTGCAAAGAGATGCTTTCAAGCTTTAATACAACCAGTCGATAGCTCAGTCTCCTTCGCAGCCGTTATTTGTGATTTGTGTCGTCACTCAACGCTTCACGAATAACGGCTGCGTGGAGACTATCGATAGCTCTGCAAAGTGATGATTTCAAGCTTTAATACAACCAGTCGATAGCTTAGCCTCCTTCGCACCCGTTATTTGTGATTTGTGTCGTCACGCAACGCTTCACAAATAACGGTTGCGAAGGAGACTATCGATAGCTCTGCAAATGCTAACTAATTGATTGAGCTACAAATTAAATGTGAGTGCTGTACGAGTGGCCGTCAGTTTGTCTTGTTCCTTTGGATGCAAAAAAAGAAACTTTACAACTCATTTATTTTATCCATCTAAACTATTGTTCTACGTGTATCATTTTTGTCATAAAAGCTAAATGAAAGAGCATTGTGAAGTGTAAATATTCCAAGAATGACACTTTACTAAAGAAGAGCTCCTAAGGAGAGGACTCGCTCACTAATTAATTCATGAAATCACAATATAAAACTAACTAAAACCCTACCCTGAACCATAAAAAACCCTAACCGGTCAGTAAACAAGATCTTACCCACCTAGAGCTACGCGTTGTAAATATATAATTTGTGAGCTACGTTTTCGATATTGTGAGCTAGGAGAAGCGGATTTCCAACCTCTGTTCCAGGGTAGGGTTCTCAAGAAAAACGTCTAAAAAAAATGGTGAGGTAAAACAATTTGAGAGATGTTCTGGAACTCGAACCCCGCTCCTCCTACTCGTAAGGCAAACGTCGCAACCACTACACTAAACAACCATCGTCACTCAATAACCGTCAAATTTTAAAACCACTGATAATCTATGTATTTTTAGCCAATCAGAGTGAGTGAGCGATTCCTCTCCTTAGGAACTCTGTAAAGAAAGCGCGATGTTCGCTACACGTCATCCATTGTCATTAATGTGCCAACCAGAGATCCATTGGTTCCTGACACAAAGCAGCCTTTTGAAATCATGGCTGGCACATCAGCACAACAACTGTAATGTTTATCAACATCTAACTATAATCTTAGAGGACTGACATTCTGACTTTACCTAAGCCAAGAACCATTACCTACGGGCTAAGATCACCGAGATATATGGGACCTAAAATTTGGAACAGTCTCACAGACGAAATGAGATCGGCGGACAACATAAAACTTTCTAAAAACTTGATTCGAAAATGTGAATTCTAATCAGTATTTAAATATATTTTATATTATTCTTAGACACATGTATGTATATATATTTGTATTTTATAGTAATAGCATAGTTTTTTTCTTTTTTCTCTAATTATTAGGCTCGCTTAGTTATTGTATTATAATTAATTATAGGCTCGGTCAAACTAGCACCCAGTGTGCTATATAGAGGATAGTACACGGTGGTTCGAAGATCTGAAGTTTATCTGAAGATCTTCAAACCACCGTGTAATGTTCTTTTTATTATATGAACAAATAAACTGCTCTAATAACTCTTATCTATTCATTTTACTTACTGTCAGTACGAACTTGTTCGTGATCTTTCTAAGCTGTTCTGGGGAGTTTCATCGGGTTTTCTTGTCTTTTTGTTGCAGTCGAGAAAATCTTTACAGAGTTTTATATCGTATTTGTTTTTTTGTGTGCTCGGAATATTCATTGTCATGCAGTTCATTATCTTCCTCTGTGATTTTCACAAACCTGTCGCCATTGCATCTTTAAAATTCAAAAGGCGATAATTCAAAAGAGGATATGGAAATATCCGGATGCAGTTTCGTATAAGTTCTACGCGTGGTTTATTTCTCAGTTAAAACTATCATATAATAAATATAATTACCGAGGGCAAATAAAGTTTATTATTATCATTTTCAGAACAAAGAAGATATGCTCGATCAAGCGCGTATTTTTAATAATCAAGTCTAAGGGCCCGTTTACAAGGAGATAGAGTTACCCTAGGGTCAAAGATAGCCCGGGTTTACAAGCAAAATGATTCAGGTAGGGGGTTACCCGAGTCGGTTACCCAGGAGTTTTAGGTCTGGTATTTATCACTATCCCAAGGAGGCAGAGACACCGCGGATATGTGTAGCTCATAATTATTAGGTGTCCGACTCATACGATGCGACCACGAAAATCATTCAAGCATAGCAAACAAAATGGCGGACACGAGTAGGCAGGTTTTGGTTGATAACGTTAATTCTTCTTTCTGACGGTATGTGGTGCCCTTTATTGCTGCCGTCTAGTGTCCTAGAATGCTGTTATGTTACCTACTAATTACTAGACGACTCAGAGTTGACCCGGATAGGCGAGTTCCATCCCTATTGCGAACAGAGTTACAAGGGAAAAGCATATAGCCCTGGTAACCGTAGCGCTCGCTAGGGTAGCCCGGGCTGTCCCGCACATCGCTATTAAAAATAAGAGGAAATGGGCCAGCGCTAGGGTAACCCAGGTACTACGGTAACCTAGTGGGTAACCCTATCTCCTTGTAAACAGGCCCTAAATTGCTAGAACCACATACTGAACGCCAGCCTGCAGCGAAGGGCTATTTATATTTTATTGCGAGGTTATAGCCTTTGCCATTGCATTGCCGGACACTGTATAGCTACTGCTCCTCTACTGCACCAAATTAAACTGGCTCGGCTATATTCGATCCCGATGTAATATAAATACAGCTGGCTTACCTCATGGCCTCGGCGTTCAAGTTCTGCTCCTAGTTTTGCCAGCACTATGTAATGACTGCGGCCAAAATTCGGTAGCATCGCCACCTTGGCAGATAAAGAGCTCCTGGTGTAAAGGGTAAGTGAAAGAAATAAGGCTAAAAATTGCAGCTTCATCATGGAACGATCAGTAACTGAACTGACTGAGCAATTCGCAAGTAATGCGCAGCAAGTCAACAACCCTGAATGACAAATGGTCGATTAATGCATAACACGTGACAAGTGTATGATAGATGAGGATTAGATAAATTGATATGTTTAGTTAAAGTGCATATGAGCCCATTTTTTTCTTTATTTTAACTAAATCTTGATGCTATTTCTGAAACAATGAAACAGAAAAAAATGATTTTGTGCAAAACCGTGATTTTTTACACGCTTTCAAAGTCCCATGTCAAGATATCATGTCCGTGGTTTCGAGGGCCTGGGTCCTACAAACGAGTGTGACGACATCAGAGTTAAACAGTTCACTTCCGGTTTAGTAGTGTCTCTCTGTTTTCCTGTGAAGGCACACTGTATCTTATAAGTCGCGGTACAGAATCTTCGATATTGCCCTAAAATTTAACAATGACGACTTCAGGTTCCGAATGAGAAGACAGCTACATGTCTGGTGACTCAGAATATAACTTTATATCGAGATATGAGATCGAAGTGGAGACGGGAATTGCTGGCAAAGAGGAAGCTACTACTGCTTCATGTCGCCGGACCGTCCTTGCTGATGAAGAATACTGAATAGGTTATAGCCTATGAACAAGAGAGAGAACAAGAGGAAATTCGACGCCAACAGTTACAAAATAGTCTAGATGGAGTAACTGCTGTTAGTAATTGGTAAGTAATGTCTTGTTATAGTTTATACGTGTATGCAGTTTACCCGGGAGTTTACACTGCTGCTTGTTATGAACAAGTCAAACTCGACAGCTGTCCTGTAACTTCAACTATTCGCTATATTTAACTCCGGACTCAATAATTCTTCAACTATTTCTTTTCAATTTTCTCTCCTAAGGTGTATGTGTGGGAACTGCAGGGTTGACCTGCTCCAAAATGTTAACGAGGCGCAGTGTTGCAAGGAAATGGAGAAATGTATCACACTTCATCCTGGCTTTCGTCCAGTCTGTTTGGAGAAGTGGTCCCTAAAAGTATAAAACCCAATACCGGCGTAGATACCGCCAAACTGGTTCAGAAGAAACGTAAGTGAAGTCGATGGAACTCGAACTAAATCCTATTCGCTAAATTATCTCGGTTCCAGTTCTGCAGCTGGGTATAAATTATGTACAGTTTTCGATGATTCTTTCTATTTCCAAGGCACGTTTTTTTCGGGTTTCCTTGGAACACAAACACACTAAATTTAAGCCATGAATAATGATTAAATTAAAAGTCTTTTGACTTTCCCTGGTTTATATCTGTGTCCTGAATATGTTGAATACATGTACACTGTACCTAGTTTTATGTACTAATACATGTATATCAAAATTACTTTCCATTTTCTTATAGATTTCTCAGAGGTGTTTGATACAGAGAATTTTCGCAGCTCACCAATATGGTTACTCAGATGGAGTACGAATATCCCACTACCATCATGTGCAAATGATGCCAAGTTTTAAGTGCTTTTGTAGGGGGGGTCATCAATGATTTGACCTACTCCTGGACATATCTGTCATGTAAAATGCAGAGCAGTAAGCTCATGATCAAAGGCACATCCCCAAAGGACAGATAATGCATTGGTGTCCAGGAGATTAGTTATGTTCCCTGCTAGCAGAGGTCTCTCTCTGTCTTGGTAAAATGGCCTACTAGTAGGGAATTAGTTATGCCAATGCTAAGCTCTTTTTCATTTACGAGACTATGGAACAATGCATATGATGCACAAATTAACAGTACAATTTCAAGTTCCCATCCAGGAAGGATGTGAGGTAGAGATTACCAGAAGAATACAATACATGTATATATTTCTACTTATAATGTATCATGGAAAATACCATAAATCTAAAAATATTAATAGTAAATTTAATGGGTTACATGTATATGCAGTTTGCATTCTTTCTTGCACATCCATCATTTTTTATTTGGGTGGGGGGGGGGGAGGGGGGGACAATAAAGTTTTGAGCAATTTTACAGGGGGTTCAAATAAGTTTTTTAATTCATTTATAGGGGGGTCATAAGCAGAAATGCCAACCTCCTCCCCCCCCCCCCCCAAAAAAAAAGCCATATATAATGAACACTCCCTTATATTATAACCTGCCCATTTTTGTAACGTGTTTGGTTAGCTTATTTTCAGGCTGTTGTTATAGTGTGTTTACCATATTTGGGCATTCTTTGTGTTACTCGTCATGTAGTGGAATTTGTGTGATGCCAACCGGGAACTTTTAGGTGGCATATCGAACTTAGTCAAAACAGTTAAACTTGTGTTTCATGTTATGATCTTCATCGAGTTCTAGATAGTAGTTTATGGATAACTGGCAATGCAACAATTTTCATTTTAAGTCATACCATTTTATTTTCCAACTACTCTGGTTATAACTGTAACAGGGGTCACTTAGACAATGAGGACCAATCACATTGCATGATGAAAACAAATTAAAGCATGCCAAGTTATGGTTATTTGAGGCAATCAATGTTGAGCACAAGACTAGCATTTCAACTTGCCCATGGTTTGATCTGGTAAAAGGCAAATTTGGTGGACTAACTTTCTACTCAGTCTTTCAAATGAAGAAAATTGCATGGATATGTTAGGATTTGCAAGTTGACTAAGTTTGAACGGTTTGTTTTGAGATTTGTTCTTTTTGTCAAAGTGCCAGTTACAGTTAAGTTGCACAGTAACATACAATCATGTACTTTGCCCAACACAGACTGGTGTCAATATAGAAAAAATAAAGTCATACATACAGGTACATGAAACCACTGAGCTGTACACCTTGTGTTTTCCTTGTTTATTTGCATAAATACTAGCAGCTTGCCTCTTTGTTGCCCCATTTCAGATCATGTGACAGCTCTCAAGAGGATTAAGTTCATTGTTTTCAATTTCTATCAATTTATGAGGGTACAGTCGGGTGATCTGAACTGAGGCAACAAAGAGGCAAGCTGACTGGGTCTATTGTGGTAGACAGCTGCCACATTTCTTTTTTTGGCAATGTGTTTACAATCAGATGGGATGACTTAACTATGCTAGGGTTAGGGTTTGCCATTGTAAAAGGTTTGCTTGGGATAACTCTACTACCTGGCATCTACAAATTAGTACACATGTAGGTAACACTAACAGCAGTCCATGACACTGAAAAGCAGTAATCACTGGTGTCACAGAAAGAAGAATTGAGCCACCAAAACTCTTCTCTTGTCCACCATTTGGTTTGCTATAATCCAAGTAATTTTTGCATTGGGTTATTAACTCAACCACTTTGTAAACAGGCCCTTATTGAAACCACTCTGCTACAAACTACTTCAATTTCATCAAAACAGATGCATTAGTGCCATAATTTCCACAATAATATTAAAACAGTTTTACAACTAATTAGTAATGACATTTTGAAGTTTGTCAAGTTTAAAAAATTGCTTTAATAGTTCAAGCTGTCATGCATAGCAATGTCAAATTTAAATATTTTTTTATTGTCTTGATAATGAGGACAAAACAATGCCCCATGGTGTGAATTCTTACTAAAAGTAGACAAAAATGTCAATTAACAATATTTAATGAGTATATGATCCACTCTTTTTTTGTATGGCTGTTTATATAGTCAGCATACTGTGCATTGCTGCTGGGGTCATTTGCTCCAGTTCTTGGATAGCACCAGAAAGTTGATCTTTTTCGAGCCCCAAGGAAAGTCTGGTAAATTTGTTCAACATAGGCTACAAAAGAATACCAAATAATTAATTTACTCTTCAGTAGGAGAACGACTAAGTTGTTGTTCCTTTGTCTGAAACTGAGATTGCCCCTCTTCCATCCCCTCTTCCACTTCAAATCCCGGTTCACTTGAAGTGGAAGTTGTTGAAGTGGAAGGCTTCGGTTCCAAAGTATCCCTTGATGTCAAGATCTCTCAAAACCTAAAAAGACAGAGTAAGCTTTTGATGAAATCAATGGCAAGTTACAAATCAGTGGAAGCTGGGTGGAAGGAAAGCAAAAACGAACACAATATATACATGTGCCGCGTTATTTCTCACCTTGTCACCTTGTGGCGCGTCCTTGACGATGGTTTCTCTGGCTCTAGCAGTTTGCTATGAACAGACGGAAGGCAACAATCCCGATATCATCAGACTTAAGACGGGATAAATAAGCCTTCTTTTGACCCTCGATAACAGTAAACTTCCTTACAAAGTCATCTGGCTTAAAATAGTCCAAGCATCCCAGTGGCTTTAGACTCGCTATTTCGCATTTTCTTGGCTTCTGGTCTTCGATCGTCCGCGAAATGGATCTTGTGGAGTCCAATGCCTTTCTCTGGGTCAGGAAAATTTGTACAACCACCAACAACACGACGATAAGGTATAATTACTTCAAAAAGATTTGTACTTTCGCTTTCCGAATACAACAACAGAGTGATATGATAGTCTTTCACATGTATCACGATTCACTGATCACTTTGTTTACTTTTGA
Source organism: Actinernus sp. WN-2022 (assembly GCA_030867875.1). NCBI lineage: Eukaryota > Metazoa > Cnidaria > Anthozoa > Actiniaria > Actinernidae > Actinernus > Actinernus sp. WN-2022. Next base: position 69,308,910 of record JAOWCC010000936.1, read on the forward strand.
GACGCCAATATAACATGGTATTGCGTCTCAGAATACCAGCCTCTGATTGGCTCTTGCGCGAGCCCTTGCAGTTACATGGGTTCCAGGTCAAGGTCAAAAGTCGTTTGTTCAACAGCAAGATTTCTACAATTTCACCTTCAAAACACTGTAAATTACAAGATAAGCATCATTCAATCCTAAAGGTAAGGTTGGCATTGTAGTTTCCGTCAGAAATCTAACACTCTTATTCGCTAAAAGTACAATTTTCATAATTTTTGAAGAGATTTCAAAACACGTCGCGAAAGTTTTTGCCACTCAAGCCGTGAAACCGTTGCCATAGATATACTAGGCGCCTTTTGAGAATTGAAATTACGATCAGAATAAGTTTGGTGCTTCATTCTCTTCTTTCTTTTAACAATTCCCGACTTAACTGTTGAATCGCGATACAAAACTAATTGCGATTTTGAGACGCGATACCGAATTATATTGCCGGCGTTGGAAGAAAATATATTCTTCGTATTGGGCTTCGTCGCTGCGCGACTCCGCCCAATACGGAATATATTTTCTCCCAACTGGCCGGCAATATAATTCGGTATCGCGTCTCAAAATCGCAATTAGTTTATAGTACTCACATGACGTCACAGCCAATATTTGGCTTCAGTCTTCTTTTTCACGGCCCTGACTTCCACAGGCAACCCAAATTGCTGTTTTTGGCAACTTTAACCCTCGCAAACAAATAGTAAATCTGCTCAGATCGAACTTTTTCTTATGCCATTCGACAGCTAATTTTATTGTCAATTTTTATAAATTGAAATATTTTTGGGCTCATATGCTGATCGGGTGTTTGTAAAACGCGAATACGGATGGCGGATGACGGATGGCGGATGATGGATGACGGATGGCGGATATGTTAAAATTAATATATTTAAAAAACTTAAAAAGAATTGTTGAGCAGTACATCTACGAGAACTCTGGTTTCGTTTATAAATATTTTGATTCTCTTCTACGCGTTTTGTGTGCTTCACTCGGGATGTATACATAAAACATGTTACTGAGCTAGCGTGCCGAATTATGTTATTACGTGTTGATATTTTTGGGGTATATATCTGGTTGCCGCTAATAAAAATATTAGATAAATCAGGGACTGGTCGGAAAAATCACACAGTGTTTTATTCGCATGTTTTTAACATTTGGAAGACAAATTAAACCAATGTTTTCTAATGATTTATCGGAATTTCTTAAAAGTCTTAGGTGACCGGGCATTAGTATTTTAAATTAGGCTCCTGATACTACCGAGTATCAATGAGTGGACGAAATAAAGGAAAACATTTATTTCTCAAAGCCCATATATCCGAGAAAATGGTTGGTATAGTAATCAAAAGGTAGAACTTATGATATGTTAAACTGTATAAGATCAATACATAGGGTGTGAAGATACAATGCATGGGTGACTAGTTCCTGTAAACTAGTGTAGGTCTGCGTCGGCGGGGAAGGTAAGTGAGTAGCATATGAGTGAAAACTGATGAAGGGCTCAAGCTCAAAACCTCAGCTTAATCGACTTTTGGTTGATTATACAACAGAGTAAAGGACAAGCGTTCCGGGGCATAAAAATAGTAGAACTTATAGAAAATATATAGAAAACGCAATCTTACCTAGCCTGCAACTCTGCATCGGTGTCCGATGAATCTAACATGCAGAAATAAATCAGAGAGCACGTGGCATGACTACAAAAGTGTATATATTGTTAAAAAATATACTGTTAAAAATAATCAGAAAGCCCAGAAAATGCAAAGGTTAATTTACCACTTCCAGAGACAACCTCGGCATAGCTTCTCTTGTCCATGTTCTCCATTTTCTCCTCAGAGTAGTTTTTCTTACTTTCGGCACAGTTCAGTATTACGCTCCCCAAACTCGAATGGCATTCAGTGAACGGAGATGAGCTTAGATATATTTAATGGCATTAATTTGCTGAACTCACATTACACTTCGTCGTCACGAATATATACAGCTTCTGTTATTCTTATAGATAACGTCGGATTCATCGAACGGCGGATCAGAAAGATCAAGATACCGGCGACAAGCTATTTCGTTCAATTATAAATTAAAACCGACACAGTAAGTCTTTATCAGACCGAGTGAAACAATCAAAAATAAAATACAATGTTCTTACCGGCTCTTCTGTAATTATTTTCAATCAAGGTTTTTATGATTGAGCTACCTGTATCTTCTTTTTCTTCTCGCCCCATTTTGACCGGGCGTCACAGGTAGCCCAATCCAAAAAAACTTTATTGAGAGTCGGCAAGCATACTAAACTGTTTGGCAGATAAAACAGCAAATGCCAGTTAAGAAAGCCTTACGAGTTTGCTAGAAACGTCGGCGAGCCAGCCTTAGTTTTCATTAACGTAACCAGCAATTTTGCATATCATGGAATTCGGATACACGAACCAGTGTTATATAGTTTAGAAAAAAACGCCTTTTATTTCTACGACACATACTTCATCGTCCGGACGTCGACATATAACTCAGTGTTACAATAGAGGTCTATTGCATTGAAAGTAAAACTCAACGTGAATAAATAATAAGTTAACAAAACTGGGTGGGGTGTCTATAAAACTAAGACCTATATAAAACTCATGCGCGTATAAAAAACATGCACTTAAAAAAACCATGCTTGCATTAACCCTTTCACTACTAGAGCGGCCAAAAGCGGCCAATATGAAGCATGTACCTGGGAAAAAATATTGCATCAAATCTAGACATACTGGAAATACGATGTTGCGATATTATTTCAAGGGATGAATAACTTCAAAGTCAGAGCTATAACAGGGATCGCTCGACTCTCCCACTTTGGAGAAAAACGCATTTGTTTTGGAGATCGTTCTTCGTTTCTTCGATTTTCGCGAATTTTGAGGAGCTGAAAATCAGCTCAAAAAAACCTTCCCATTCGCACTTGAAATCAAAAGCAAACACAAAATAACCACTCAGTCGTTACAGTACCTTGTTTAGTCTTTCCAACCAGCAGGTTTGTTCACCTAGCGACTGTGAAGCGTGCTATTCTTAATGCTGCACTTCTCTCTGCCATGTTTTCCTGCTCCCACCTCCAATTGCATGCTGGGTAACCAACACAAAATTCACAAGGGGACCCCCTCTGGGACTCCGGTAGGGTAGCCCCTACAACCAAGAGCGGTGATTTGGACTCAAGCCGTTGCTTTAAAGTGACAAAAACACATCCTAATAGGTTGAGCAGGGGTAAACGAATGCCAACTGCAGGATTTCAAGGCTTTCAGTGAAGAATTTTTTCCTGTGTCTGAAATCACAAACACAACGGAAAAACCCTGTGAAATCCCCTCACAAGGCCTACTAAAAGCAAACCAAGTACTTTTCAGCCATCCTCAGACTTAATGATGTCTTCAAGCTCTCTGACAGTGGCATTTTTCTCTAAAATTAGAGCACATTTCATTGGAAACCCTACAGAAGAAACCATACTCACCGCCGCCGAGTCTGTAGAAGTCTGCCGAATGGCATCATGGGGAAAGTTTGAGCCCTTGGTTTAAAAAGTCAGCAGTATTTAACTAGCCCGAGCTAGCCAAACTGGAACTGAGGGGGGAGGGTTGAGTTAGCACTCTGCATTTCACCAATTGAGCCCAAATGCGTCCAGGAGTGAAAGGGTTAATTATTGTTCTTTTGTACAAAAGAGCATGAAGTAAATCAAAATGCTAATTGAGGTCGGGCAGCTCGCGTGAAAAGCTGAACCGACCGAATCGATCAGAGAGAACCTTTAATATCAGGGTTAGAGTACATACCGGCAGATTAGCCAATTATCACGATTCCGTCGTGAGTCTCACGATTTATGTCCGTTTCTCACGTTATCTCACGATTTTCAGTAAGGGACCTGACGTTTTCATTAATTATTGTTCTTATGTACCAAAGAGCATGAAATTAATAAAAATGCTTTAGACATGTTTAGAGAGAGTACGGTCGACAGTTCTAGTTGGAATTGAGCATGAGGTCGGTGAGCTCGCGTGAAAAGTTGAACCGATAATCGACCTCACATGATATCGATCCGACGACCAACAGATATTATCAGGGTTAGAGTACCAGCGCGCGGCAGATCCGCCTAGTATCGATATCACGATTCCGTGAGTCTCACGAATTTGGTCTGTTTTAAATAACGTAAGATGTGATTTCAATCCAAAGGAGAAATAATTAATCCCTTACAGGTATTGACCTCTCGGCATTATTTCTTCTCACAAAAGTACGAAAGCCGCTCTTGGAAACCATTATTGCACAACCCAGTCACAACCTTACCTCGATTGCAGGTTTTGTTTCCCTAGCATATCTCAAAGTCGACATGATAAAAACAAAGCAATGGTCAGCTTCGTTGACTTTAATATACCTTTAAATCTCAGCTATCTGTCATCGAAATCATTATGGCCTATCAAACCAAAATTAGTCCGAGAAAAGCCACGTGGAACTGAGAAAGAGAAAGAAATGTTCATGCATCACGATATCAACTTCCAAAGTCTTTTTCATAGCAGTTACTTGTCTACCCTTTCGGCAAATTTCGTTTGAAGTGTAGGTAATATCCACTAAATTGTAAACACACACAACCATTGAGCAAGTGTAATCATTTATTGTGTTGAGCGGGGACCGGGAGTGGGACAAGTGCAATTGTTGTACCGTACCTAGTGCGATGGACCACCATACTTGACAGCTAGTTGGCGCCGATAAATTAAATATCCGATAGATTGCATTCTAATTAATCAATCAAGTAGTGCTGTTAGTAATATATATGACATTTTTGCGGCAAAAAAAAAAAATTCTGTACTTGGCCGGTCAGATCGCCTTTTCTACCTTTCGAGACCAATGTCTAAATTCAAGGTGCCGGTTTATCGGAATCTAAATTATGATAGGATTGAAGGAGTTCCAGTATCGTTGTTTGGTATACATTCATGTTTTTTCCCCTGTTGTTTAGAGAAAAAAAAACGCCTTTTATTTCTACGACACATGCTTCGTCGTCCGGACGTCGACATATAACTCAGTGTCTATTGCATTGGAAGTAAAACGCAACGTGAATATAAAATAAACAAGAGCCCATCTGGGCTTTCACTCGGGCCACATGAGATTGAAGATGAAATACACTTTCATTTGAAATCCTCTTAGTAACAAGTCGTGCTTTAATTCGCCAGTGAGAACGTCATAAAAACAGACTGGTCTATTAATCGCTTTTATACCATGACTATGATAACGCAGGATTCGAACAACAGAATACTGGCAATTCAAGTGTATATAAATGCAATACAATGACATATTCAGACTTTGAATTTGATTGAAAATAGATAAAAAACTCGGGGAAATGTCCGGCTAAAACTGTATGAATAAATGTGAAATGAAACATAAATTTCATAGCAAGAAAAAAAAATGGAATTCCTAATGAGAAAGCTCTTCTATTAAGCCGCTTCTCAAATTCACAGACTGTTTTACAAAAAACATTTGCGCTTATCGACACAAGAGTTCAGTTGACCTTTCAAATAATTTATTCTGAGGTACGCATACTCTAAATCACAGATGTTAAATAAAGCGATAATTAGAAGAAAAAGTACATTAACAGACAAACTGAGAGGAAATTTATTCAAATCAAAAAGAGTTTACTTACAGTACTTACGTAACTGAACTTTCGTTTTGGATCTTTTGGTAGTGTTGTTGACAGCATCCCACCTTCGTGCACATATGCACTGAATCGGAATGAAAGTCGAAGCCTACCTCGAACTTAACTTTCAGCTAACCTGTTTCCTTCCATTCCACAATGAATAATAATCTCATAAAGTAAGCCCGTAGCTTTCAATAAATTTGCCAGTGTCTGAATGAAACAGCTAGATCTTTTCCAATTTCTCTCACGAGTCACGGCAGAAGACAGTCTCAAGCTACAAAACGTGAATTTTGATCCTCTTCACAGTAACGTAATTTAACGTCTCAGATATTATATATATGCCCTACTTCAGCTAGCGCTGTGCATTTCAAGTACTTTTTCCTCTCTCTTTGCTGGCAGTTCATGCTTCTTGTTCGTGTAGTTGCCGCATTTCAGTTGGCATACACTGAAAACATCTGCTTAACTAAGATTTGTAAAAATCTTAGCGGATCATGTAAATATTCCGCTTGGCTCAATTGAGGGTTTCTGCCGTCAAAGTTAATTTTTTGTTTCAGTTTTCCCCATATTAGCCGACATGTATAATGTCTCGAGCTCTCAATCCAGTAGAAAGACTCTGGTTATTCTGTCGTAAAACATGCCTTAGCTGTACGAGACCTGACCCAATTTCTGACAATGACTTATTGAAAGTGATATCTCCTTGTCTCGCCTAGTCTGAGAGCTTTGAACTTTCTTATCTGAGCGCGCCTGACGAAATCTAACCTTTGATTATAATTCGATACCCGTTGATATCCAAACGGTGTTTGGATATTGTATTTCGCTTACGTTTCTAAATGTACATTGGATCTGTCCAAACAGCGCTGATCGAATGTATTACGGCTCCTGGTTGTTCATGTATTTTTATGGTCAACAAGAGCGCCAGTTGAAATATCCTGAGCCTGTTGGAAGGCTTTCGCCCTCGCGGGTCGACCATTTTGATTTACTCTATTCAATTCTGTAAATAAATTAACCTGGCGAGTGTTACGTGACCAGCACAGTGCGATCTGATTGGTGGTGAACTTGACCTTTAACGCATGCGCAGAAATTTTGCGACACCCAACAAAAATAAATAAAAAAATAAAAAAATAAATAACGGCTTGCATTTTAAGACTCGGTACTGCCACAGGCAGCCCGAGTAATTAACAAAAGTGCCCAGTACAGCTGCTTTTTTTCTAAGGTCGAAATCATTAGGACCTTACCATACTAACTTCTATGACGCCGGCCGGCATTTTGAGAAGTTTTTATCGTGATAATCTGCACGTGATGTTTCAAATTCCTCCCCGATAAGTCATTATATTGATAATGATTTCGATGACATAGAGATTCGAAAATATTGTAAACGTCACCTGGGACTATCTTTATTTAATACGGCCGGTTGCTAGTTTGTTCCATTACCGTACAGCGTATCAGTAAATGTTTTTTTTATATACGAGGCCTATATGTCGGTTGGGATTCTACCAGCGGCAAAACTCAGAAAAAGTCCCCATTGCCGGCTCCCTCTGATATCGAAGGAAAATTTGACTTGTATTATGCGGCGGCATATATCGCTCGTTGTGTGTTACTCCCTCAAGAGTATACCTACAAGACAGAACCTGTGTCACCTTGTGTACAAACGGTATAATCATTTACTCTTCCGAACCAATTGCTTTTAACATTAATCATTTTATTACTCGGGCTGCCTGTGGCAGCGCCGAGTCTTAAAATGCAAGTCGTTATTATTATTTTTTATTATTTTTATTTGATGTCAGACGGCTTCTGCGCATGCGTTAAAGGTCAAATTCAAAACAATCAGATTGCACTGTGCTGGTCACGCAAACAAAGGTTAGATTTCCTCAGGCGCGCTCAGATAAGAAAGTTCCAAGCTCAGACTAGGCGAGACAAGGAGATATCAATTTCAAATAGTCATTGTCAGAAATCTATTCCATCGTGGGCAATTATGCAATACAACCTAAATTTGGGTCAGGTCCATGTTTTACGACAGAATAACCAGAGTCTTTCTACTGGATTCGGAGAGCTCGAGACATTATACAAGTCTGCTAATATGGGGAAAACTGAAACAAAAAATGAACTTTGACGGCAGAAACCCTCATATTTGAGCCAAGCGGAATATTTACATGATCCGCTAAGATTTTTACAAATCTAATTAGTTAAGCAGATGTACGCAGTGTATGCCAACTGAAATGCTGTGCTCGTTTTGTGGTTACGGCTCAGTGGGGCAACTACACGAACAAGAAGCATGAACTGCCAGCAAAGAGAGAGGAATTGATCGGAGACGTTAAATTACGTTACTGTGAAGAGGATCAAAATTCAAGTTCTTTGAGACTGTCTTCTGCCGTGACTCGTGAGAGAAATTGGAAAAGATCTAGCTGTTTCATTCAGACACTGGCAAATTTATTGAAAGCTACGGGCTTACTTTATGAGATTATTATTCATTGTGGAATGAAAGGAAACAGGTTAGCTGAAAGTTAAGTTCGAGGTAGGCTTCGACTTTCATTCCGATTCAGTGCATATGTGCACGAAGGTGGAATGCTTTCAGCAACAGTAACAATAGAACCAAAACGAAAGATTCAGTTACGTAAGTACTGTAAGTAAACTCTTTTAGATTTGAATACATTTCCTCTCAGTTTGTCTGTTAATGTACTTTTTCTTCTAATTATCGCTTTATTTAACATCTCTGTGATTTAGAGTATGCGTACCTCAGAATAAATTATTTGAAAGGTCAACTGAACTGCTCAAATGTTTTTGTAAAACAGTCTGTGAATTTGAGAAGCGGACTTAGAAGAGCTTTCTCATTAGGAATTACATGTTTTTCTTGCTATAAAATTTATGTTTCATTTCACATTTATTCATACAGTTTTAGCCGGACATTTCCCCGAGTTTTTGATCTATTTTCAATCAAATTCAAATGAAAGTGTATTTCATCTTCAAATTATCTCATGTGGCCCGAGTGAAAGGCCAGATGGGCTCTTTTCTACTTTCAACACACAGTCGCTAAACTGTACGAAATCTCCAAGAATAAATCCCTAATATCCAAACTAACGGGGAAAACTGAAAGAGGAAATCCTTGTGAGAAATCGACGTACATATGAAGCTATATAAGTTATCATCGACTATATGGGAGTCAAACATCGAGCTGCTATCATGAAACCGCTTGTGACAGTTTGTTTACGCACTTTCATGACAAACGAACGTTTCTACTTTCGACACAACGGTCGCTAAACTGTACGAAATCTCCAAGGATATATCCCTAATGTCCAAACTAAAGGGAAAAACTGAAAGAGGAAATCATTGTGACCAATCGACATAAATATGAAGCTCCAGAAGTAATTATTGAATACATGAGAACCCATAGAGAAAACCGATAATAATGAACACGGTATTAGTTTCACCGACATTTGTGGCGTAACTGAACTCGCACTACAGCATAGCTTGAAATACTGTACGAAAACTCCCGTTTAAAAATTTCCTGATGCCGAAAGGACCGTAGCATTTAAACAAGATATCCTTCTGACCAATCGACATACATATTAAGCTGTGAAAGTATGTTTCCATTCCATAACAGCCGATAGTGCAAACTAGTAAACTGCCACTAGTAAATTGACCTTGCGAGTACTGAACTTTCTAGCGTCAAATGCAATTGTGTTACGTTTCCAAACTTTAGGACAAGAAATCTTCCATAGAATGTTCTATTTTATTTACAGCTGAGAACTGTATTATTAAACATAAGAAATAAAACAATGGTGCCATTTGAAGAATTATATCATGTCAAAAGTGCAAACGAAGAAATATATATCTACGGACGCGAGCAGCTCGATCGTTTCACTTTGGTCAAACTCGGACTGTTTACGACTGGAACCTGCAGTTTTATCGGACCTGCAGACTAAATTGTAAACGTGTGGCCGTGTTCAGGCTAGTAAATCTAGCTAGCTAACCACAGGAGGTAGCGAGCTTCTTTAGTCTGAACAGTTTTTCTGCTCTGGTGATTAGCTAGCTAGTGGTCGGTGGAATACTTTGAAGTTCCAGGCTACCTAGCGAGGTAGCTTGAATAGAATCTAGCGCGCTAAAAGCCCATCGATGACAACTACCGGGTGTATTGTACGTCAATTGAGCCATCATGGATAACGAGGATCGCCAAACACCAGTCAGTAGCAGTTTTTCGCACAGTTTTAATATTTTGGTTGAAATTTCAATTGAGCACTTTGGCGGTCAATTATTTGCGATTACGAAACACTTGCGCCAAGGGCAGTTATAGACCAAATTTCTATCTTTTAGAGAGGGTCTGAATGGGGGGGGTCTACATGTCAGTTGTCAGTTAAAATGTTGGCCATTTGTCAGTTGTCAGTTAGCCCTAGTTAATCATTACTAGAGAAAATTTACAATGTTTGACCCACAAAAACCAAATTTGTCAGTTGTCAGTTATTTTTCGGTTGTCAGTTGTCAGTAAAAAAATCGTCATTTGTCAGTTGTCAGTTATTTTTAAGGCTGTTTGTCAGTAGTCAGTTAACCCCATTCATGCCCTCTTTAGAGATGGAAACAAACCAGAAGAGGGAAAAACAAAAAGTAAAACCTACTAAGTTACTAGGTCTGAACAGTACTAATTTATTAACTAGCTGCGAGTTGCTGACATACTCTAGCTAGCTGCACGATAGTAGTCTGAACATACATACACACATGAATAAGTAGTGTTTTCAATAAAAGATCAACTACTTTAATTTACATACGAGAAAACAAAAATATTAAATTACATACATGTATATATATACTAGGGGAGCAGAGAATGAAAGTCACCGCGCTACCGGCCACTCCTAAAGACTGCTAATAATTCTTCCCTTTGGTTATTACTAAGAGGATTTCAAATGAAAGTGTATTTCATCTTCAATCTCATGTGGCCCGAGTGAAAGCCCAGATGGGCTCTTGTTTAAATATATTTTTATTAGCGGCAACCAGATATATACCCCAAAAATATCAACACGTAATATCATAATTCGGCACGCTAGCTATTAACATTTTTTATGTATACACAAAGGTTTCAATACGAGGTTCCGTGCTAAATTAAATTTATTCTTTTCTTTCCTCGTATTGAAACCTTTGTGCGTGACAAGTAAAGCATATCGCGGAAGTGGGCTATTAAAACTGTTACGCAAGATAATGTATTTCAGTTTCAGCTGCTGATGAGGTGCTTTGCATGCTCCAGTCCCTTGGGTCCTATTAGAGCATACTTAAACCAGTCCTTGATGTTGTTCACACCACTTTGACGCCTTCCAGCTGACTATAACGCTCGAGTGAAGTTGTGCTCTCGGGTTTGATTTCCCGTTGTCATAACACTCATCAGTCTCCCTGGATTTTTTCTGGCCGTCTAATAGGTTTCGTTTCCAACTCTTAACCTCCAGGGCCTTTTTCGGGTGGGCATGCACTGAGTTAAAGAACACGTTTTCAGGTTTTTTTCTGCAGCAAGGCGGGTAAATTTGTTCCCTTTCTTTTCTGTCCGGCATGCAGCCTTCCACTAAGAAGTACTTTTAATTATTATACTAAATTATGATACTTTACAGACCAATATTACTGTTACACTGATATACATGTACGTACATGGTACTCATAGTAACAGCTTGTAACGTTATCATGTTTACACTAATAGATGCGTTCTCATTGCTTATCTTGGATATTTACTTCCATTCTAGTATACCGGACAATAAATAGCAATGTTTTCTATCCGGGTGAACGAAGTTAAAGAGCATAGAATTGATTATAATTACTTTTTGTTTGCTTGATAAAAACGTCTGGAGAAAAGTTGATCTATTCAGTTGAGATCAGGATGAAACGATAAATAGGAAAGCACTCTGTTAACTCTGACGTCATTGACGCATGTGCAATTTAAGTAGCAAGCAACGAAAGATATCCCACGTATAGGTGCTAGTGAGATATTAGGTCTTAGTTAATTGAAAGCAATACCCATATATTCCAGTCAAGCCTAGTCCTGAAATATGGCTGATGCTGTAACAGGACAACGACCACTATACCCTTCATTCTAAAAGTCGAGGGCAGCTTTGAATAGCAACAGGGGAGATGATCTCGTAAGGCGCGAATACATATTTTTGGGCGATTTATGGTCGTAATATTGCTTTAAAATGCATTACAAACCCTTGAAATGACGTCGTTTAACAGGAGTGATCACCCTCTGACATTTTTTGTTTGTTTTTCAGGCGTCAGACATCTGATACTTGCAACTCATGATCTCGGAGAAAGATATTTTAATCAGTAGAGCAACAGGAACAAGAGCCCGTCTGGGCCTATGCATGTAGCGATACTTACTGAGACGTCACAAAGGCCAGTCACGCCACATTTGTTGTATTCTGTGGCTGGCAGAAACGAAGCGTGAACGCAGTCAGTTGCTTATAAAATATCACAGTTCGGTGCTTATTCATCGCCAAATTACTATCTTGTTCTTCCAAAATGCAAGCGAGTCCTTTCATCGAAACTTATATGCTCTTAACTTAAGTATTATAAAAAAATAGGATATGGAAGCAGAATTGAGACTTTAGATGTATTTCGTGAGGCCCAAATCGCTAGATGCTATACAAATCATACAAACACGCGTTTTTTTTTGCCAATACATTATATATGCAAATATATATGCAAATAAATAAATGACGTCAGTGTTTACAAACAGTAAGTATCTCTATATACATCAATGTAGCCATTTTTGTGTGCAAGGCAGGTTTTTTTCTTTGATATTTTGCGTTAAACATCGATGATTAGGCTTAGCCACAAGTTGCTCGAAATTTCCTTAAAAGTTGCCCCAAAATTCCTAAAAAGTTGCCTGAAAGTTGCTCATTTTTCTAAAAAGTTCCTCAAAAGTTGCTCGTTTTCCAAAGAAAGTTAATTAAAAACTACTGCTTTTTCATTATTTTTTTTACAACGCAACTACTGTTGGCGAAGTACAAATCATATACAGTAGTCATATAAAGCATGTGCAATTACAAATGTGCAATTTCATTTGTGATCTAACAAAATCAGAGTACTATAACACAAGGCTACCATCAAGTCTTTTGCTGACTACCATGCACTTTACAGACCGTAGCATCTAACAAAGGCAACTAATTGCTTGGCAAACTGTTGAAGCTACACTGTAACAATCAAAGTTTTTCTCATAACAAAGTCTTTCTAATAGTCTTTCTCTCAATATTAGTAGAAAAACTGTATTCATTGTTTTAGTAGACCCCAAATCAGTCCGTCTTCTTTAAGCAAAATGGATACTGTAAGACCAAAACCTTTCAGATCAAGATCTTTTTTCGCTGGTTTCAATTGTAACACAACATTACAGATGCTTCAAGGGTTTCCTCAAGTGCATTCTGCTGTTGCTGAGTGAAGAAATGCTTCATGATACTGAAAACTCTTTCAGCAGAGGCAGAACTTGGCTGCACTAAAAGGATTTTCTGTGCAGCAGATGACCAATTAGGCAGAGTAACTTCATGCCTTGCCAACCATTGCACCTTCTCCTCTTCGGTTTCTGTTGGTTGTACACCGTCAGCAATTGCCAGATAACGGGGAAGCTCAGCCGTAAGACCAGCAATAACTGCATCATTGTCGAGGAAACTTAAGTTTCTCAGCTCTTGCACAGATGCAGCGTTTGGCCGAAGCTGTTGCACTTCCACAGGGCAGCACAGTCTTGTACTTCTAAAGGCACGCACAAGACCATGAAACTCTTGACTAAATTTCCTTTGAAAAAAAACGTAACCCTGGAGTTAAACATGTCTTTCCCTTGGCAACAAGCTGATTGTAAACAGGCACATTGCCATCTGCCTGACGACGTGCCATTCCCTCTAGGTTTGGATAAGCATCCAATGCTACAGAGTGAGACACAGTAGCTAGGCGTTCGTAGCAGCTGAATATTAGGGGCCCATCTCCTTCCAAGTAGTAAGTGGCGGATACAAACGGGGTTCCTCCATCAACCAAGACTGCCAGTTCTAACTCCAGATCTGCAGCATCATTGGGGTTATCAAAAATCTCCAAAAGATGTCTTCTTGTAGCAGGAACAAGATGGTCATTCTCCCTTAAAAAGGCCAAGCTGTTTGGCTTTTCTGATCGGGTCATTTTCATTCGAAGAATAGTAGTCAGAGTTGGAATTATTAATTTCGTCCTCTGCATGACTCTGAGTCTGAGCTTTCGATGTTTGTCGCCATTTTGAAAAACGTGATCTTACTTGCGAAACCGCTCACCTCAAACCACAGGTAGCTCAACCAAGGTGCCAAAGGAGAAAGAAAGTGAATAACAGTGAATAACTCGAAAGCCTCCAGGCTACTTTGTCCACTGTGCACTGTCACTCCTATTTCATACTTTAATTTATCTTATCTATTATGTATACGTTTAGTTAATCATATTTCCCTTATTGTAATTCAAAAAAAGAAAAATAGTGTGAAATAAAACTTGAACTTGAACTTGAACGAGAGGGGAGCACTATCAAAAAGTGTTTTCTATGACCATTAATTTTCGTATAAGGATAAAAATCGCGGTTTAAATAGCTTTCTAGCTTTTAATTTGCAAAAAGTTGCTTAGAATTGAAGTAAAGTTGCCCCAAATCCCCAAAAAATCAAAAGTTGCTAGAAATGTCAAAAGTTGCCAAAAAGTTGCTCGAAGAGTAAAAAGTTGCCAAAAAGTTGCCGAGCAACTTGTGGCTAAGCCTATCGATGATAATCGATAATTATCGATAGAAATCGATAATAATCGATACTCACACATTTTTACGTTATCGATTTTCATCGATTTCCGATATTAATCAATTGATTGATATCAATTATTATTGATTATTATTGATTTTTATCGATTATATCGAAATTATCGATTGGTACGGCCGGGTGTGATGGAGATATCACTATATTTCTCTACTGTTCTTTCTACCCTGCGGCTTTATCGCATCTCGCTGCCTCGCGGCTCTTTCTCCCAGCTGTTCTCTCTGGAAGTCATGTTAATTGTATTCGTGGTCAATTTGTGTTCCTCTGTGTAACTTTATCTGCTGTTCTTGCTATACATGAGCCATTAGCGAGTCCATCTTGGTATTTGTTGGATTAAAGATTATTAACTGAAATACCTGTTGGTTATCTCTAATTAAAAGCTTTACCCTCATTCCCAAAACTTCAGTCTACTCATTATATTACAGAACTATCAAGGGAATTGTTGGAAGCCTTTAATTTCTCGAACCAAAACCTCGGCCGTGAGAGGTTTCTTGTTTGTTTACCTTGAGAGTTGAATATTGCTTGGGTCATCATAAATTATTCTGTGCTGGCGAGCGACAGTGTTGCTCTCACAGTTCAGGAGTTCAGATGTCATCAGACTTCGATAGAGGATAACTGCTCAACCACAGTATATATATTTGCTAGTAAATCGCTATATTTCGCTATAAATCAGCTATTCAGTATACCTGTGTAACGTACACAGGTCTCGATACGAGATCGGTAAACCAGCCAAAAACACGGTCGAAATTATTTAAGTGTTGGCCTACCGATCACGGTGTTTGCGCTGGTATGTATTATGACCGAGATTAAAATGAAATGTTGGCATAAAACCTACGAAACGTACCTCAAACAAGAATGTCCGCAGAATCTTAAGATGGCGACTGGACTGGAAATAAATCTATTAGCGACAACAATTAATGCATAATTTAACGCATGCGCAGACATTTTGCTGCACGGAACAAAAACGGCCTGCAGATTTAGACTGGTGCCTGCCACAGGCAGCCCGACTAACTAGAATTAACTTACGACTTAAATGACGTCATTGGAATTTGACTACTAAATAAACGGAAATTCCTATGTCGGTCATTTTGTTTTCCAGTTCGACTTTTAAATCAATGATAACTGCATTCATAACTGCGTATAGCGATGTTTCTTGTTGATAAACATTACAATTGTTAGTGCTAATGTGCCAACCATGATTTCAAAAGGCCGCTTTGTGTCAGGAACCAATGGATCTCTGGTTGGCACATTAATGACAATGGATGACGTGGCAGCGAACATCGCTATTCCCGTTTCGATAGTTTATCTACATGTACAGAAAATATGATCATTATCATGTGAAAGAGCATGTTGACATTAGTGATCTTGAGAAATTTGAGTGTTGTAGCTTAAAAAGCAATGAAGTTACAGCTATTTGAAATTAGAGATTTGTATGAGAAAAACAACAACGGAGGTCTCTCTAGCCTCGCTTTCATGTTTTCCAGCATTAGAAATGCCTATAACTCAACAGCAATAGACCGAGTTAGCTTGTACATTTGTTGTCCCAATTCAGATCATGTGACAGCTCTCCAGAGAATTCAGTGCTTTGTTTTCCAATTATAGAAATTTGTACATTTCCTCTTGGGATACAGAAAAACAAGAAAACAGTACTCAAGGGAAAGAATCCGCTGAAAGAATTCTGGTAGTGGCAGTTAGTCAACTGACAGTTGTAGTCAACAATGGGCCTATAGTCGGCCCTTCAGTCGGCCGTTGTCGATTGTGCTCGAAAATGGCATTTTATGCTACTTGTAGTGCGCGCAATTTTGTAAAATTATGCTGCAACAGGAGCGCATTATCCGAACAACGAGTTCATGATCACCTAGCGCTAGGGTTCACAGGTAAAGAAGAAGAGAAAAATAAAATCAATTGCCATGACCTTCTGTCATCAAAGCCAACGTGATAACCACTGCACTAAGCGAACATCCACCCTAACCCTAACCCATAACCTTCTGTCATCAAAGCCATCGTGATAACCACTATACTAAGCGAACATCCACCCTAACCCTAACCCAAAACCTTCTGTCATCAAAGCCAACGTGATAACCACTGCACTAAGCGAACATCCACCCTCGGAATGTGACAAATTCTCAGTTCCATGTGTGATTAGTACCAATCCTTTAGCGGCCAAGTGTAGTTTGGGTATCGGTTGAGCAATTTCTGTCCTTAGGAAGTCTAATGAACAAGATGGTCATCTTGGGACAGAAACATGAAAAACACATTCAGCTTAAACCTGTACATATAAGTACGCACAAGTGATTGGCGATCAGCTATGATGCCTTGGTTTTCTTTGTTCACTTACAGCAGGCACGAACAACTAGTTTAACTAAACCTACAAGTACAACTAAGACAATGACCACAGCCAACCCCAACACCGCCATTACGTCCAGCATGTAGACTTGGTAGAAAGGTAGAGTCAGACCCCTGGGTTTGAGGTGATCCAAGTGACCTTGAGCCTGTACGTACTCTATCAGGTCAGCGGCTTCCTGCACGGGAGTACGCGGGCGTAACTTCATGACTCTTGATACACGAGTGGATTTTTCTTGGTATCTACAATATGGAGGGAAAAAAGTTACTGTTAGTGATACGGCAGCGGCAGCAGAAGTGGCAGTTGGCTTTTCTTTTCTGCATGATCTTTTTTTTTGCATGGCGGTCATGAGATTATATTTTCTAGGCCTGACGTACTGAGTATGTGAACAGGCTCTCCCCCTCCCCTCCCCCTCAAAGTTTCGAACCTTCCTGAGGTGCTTCCCCAGGGGGATGGGGGATGGGGAGAAAAGGAATGGGGAGAAAAGGAATGGGGAGAAAAGGAATGGAGAGTATGAGCGAGGGGTGGGAAAGCAGCTCTTGAAGACTATAGTAGAGCGTTTACACAGATTAATTTTAAAGTCGTTCCTTCTTTTTGTCCGTCAGTAAGTTAAATGAAATTAAAATGTACGTGATGATTTACACCCTCTTTGCGAACGTGGTAAATAAAACAACAATAAGGCACTAAAACTTAGGAGAAGTCAAGAAAGCATGTTGTTCAACAGTAGACAAGTTTACATTGAGCATAGCTTAGGTAATAAGGAAAATATTGCATTATGTTTTTGCACATCAGTGGGAAATAAACTCTTTCTAGTCGGACACGTTCCCAGGTTCTTGTCCTCGTGCGAGATAAGAGTATTGTTTTGTAGCGTCATCCTACTGAGACGTTGCCGACGTTGGGGTCGTGTGAACCATGAAAGCTTAGCTTGACAAAAAATCTGAATTTTACCTACCCCTCCCGTAGTTTCATTTTTGTCGCGGAGACATGTGACCAGCCCCAACCAGTGTCTTCCTTCGCTGGAGGAAAAGAGCCTGGGAAGGAGGTCGTACTTATCTAATATTACTCATAGAAATGCGGCCTAGCTCTTCTCGTAAGTGCAAATTCGTCTGCAAGCTTACCTTTTCTCTCCTAAAACGGTCTCGAGTACGCTGACAAGCTCATCTGCAGTCGCAAAATTGAAAGACAATGTTTCACTGATTCCAACATCCTTTACAGACTGTGCGTTATCGTGTTGATCACCAAAGAAGGGAGAGCAGATCATGGGTACTCCGTGATAAGCAGCCTCTGCTAACCCGTTAGCACCGCCATGAGTAACAAATAGCTTGGTTTTGTTGTGGCCAAGAACGTCGTTCTGGGGAAGCCACGAGACGTCTTTGATGTTTGAACCAATCGAGCCCTGAATGCTTCCTAAAATTGTGAAGAAAAATAGAGTAGAGATCTAGCTGATTAAAGTAAAAATTAAATGTGTCTTATAATTAATTATATGATCTAGTCTTAAGAAATCTCATACATATTTCCATTGTTATTGACCATAGATTACGTAACAAAATGTTCAAATTGGCCTAAGGCCAATCAGAAATCTGAATTTTGTTTTAAAATATAGGAAAGACCAAGAGAGGATGAGGTAATATAACGAATCCCCATGCTCCATGATAATTATTTGAAATCTATATTTAGTTTCATAACACGTAATGTAAGTTATTACTCGGGCTGCCTGTGGCAGGCACGAGTCTAAATCTGCAGGTAGTTTTTTTTGTTCGGTGCAAAAACATTTCTGCGCATGCGTTAAATTATGCATTAATTGTTGGCGCTAATAGATTTCTCTCCAGTCGCCATCTTAAGATTCTGGGGAATTCTTGTTTGAGGTACGTTTCGTAGGTTTTATGCCACATTTCATCACATTTCATTTTACTCTCGATCATAATACATACCAACGCAAACACCGTGATCGGTAGGCCAACACTAAAATATTTTCGACCGTGTTTTTGGCTGGTTTACCGATCTCGTATCGAGACCTGTGTACGTTACACAGGTATACTGAATAGCTGATTTATAGCGAAGTATACTGAGCGATTTACTAGCAAATACATATACTGTGATTGAGCAGTTATGGGTTACTAGTCCTCTATCGAAGTCTGAAGACATCTGAACTCCTGAACTGTGAGAGCAACACTGTCACTCGCCAACACGAAGTCAGAAATACACACTCAGAACAGAATTATGATGACCCAAGCAATATTCAACTCTCAAGGTAAACTTAAACAAGAAACCTCTCACGGCCGAGGTTTTGGTTCGAGAAATTAAAGGCTTCCAACAGTTCCCTTTATAGTTCTATAATATAATGAGCAGACTGAAGTTTTGGGAATGAGGGTAAAGCTTTTAATTAGAGATAACCAACAGGCATTTCAGTTAATAATCTTTAATGCAACAAATACCAAGATGGACTCGTAATGGCTCATCATGTATAGCAAGAACAGCAGATAAAGTTACACAGAGGAACACAAATTGACCACGAATACAATTAACATGACTTCCAGAGAGAACAGCCGCAGAGAAAGAGCCACGAGGCAGCGTGCTGCGATAAAGAGCGGCAGGGTAGAAAGAACAGTAGAGAAATATAGTGATAGCTCCATCACAGGATGGACAGGATACAACTTATAATTATAATATGGTACAAATATAAACATACATTTGAGACAATCATCTATTAGTACTCGGAACCTGCAGTATAACAGAACAGCAGACTAAATTGTAAATGTGTGTTACATGAATTGGTGGTTTTCATCGTAATGACACGCGATCGCAAAATTGGTTTGCATTCAGTAAAATCAAATAAAACATCTTGGTCCTTGTAGAACTACCAACAATACACTTATAAACCAAATATAGGAACATTAGCTTATTTTTCAACGGAGCTGTGGGTCAATGAAAGTACGACAATTTTACAGTACTTTGTATGCGGCCGCCATCTTGGTGTCCATCTCTGGGGCACCAACATGGCGGCCATAAAACGAAAATACATATAAAGCTTAATTTCCCATCAAAATCATTGAGGTTCACTTCAAAACTCTTTGAATGCAACTTTTAAAGATTTATCGAGTTAAAAAAAAGAAATTGACTCAATTACATGGATTTTTATGCCTTACGGAAAACACGCTGGGTTGTTCTGTCATAAAATTCAAAATTTATTTACTCCGGAACAATACACCCTATCGACGTGAAATTTTCTGTGTAGTCTTTTATTATCGATGTCTAGAATATATACAAAGAACAGCTTTGTAGGACTTGTAGTTTAAATTTTAGATTTTTGATGACGTCACATGAAAACCAAGAATAAGAAAAACAAAAATATAAAATTACATATATACTAGGGGAGCAGAGAATGAAAGTCACCGCGCTACCGGCCACTCCTAAAGACTACTACATTCAGCTAATAATTCTTCCCTTTGCCGTTATTACTAAGGGGATTTCAAATAAAAGTGTATTTCACCTTCAATCTCATTGGGAATACACCATCAGAAATCTGAAGAAGGGTAGTCCAAAATAAAAAATAAAAATCCTGGAACGCAAAATATCAAAAGAAAAAAAACCTGCCTTGCACAACCAAGGGGCCAAAAAAAAATGGCTGCATTGATGTATATAGCGACACTTACTGTTTGTAAACACTGACGTCATTTATATATTTGCATATGTAATGTGGTTCGCAAAAACTTCGTGTGTGTGTATGACTTGTATGGCATCTAGCGATTTTGGTCTCACGAAATACATTTAAAGCCTCTATTCTGCTTCCATATCCTAATTCTTTTATAAGTTAAGAGCATATAAGCTTCGATGAAAGGGCTTGCTTGCATTTTGGAAGAACAAGAAAGTAATTTGGCGATGAATAAGCACCGACCTGTGATATTTTATACCCGGGAGGGGGACTCCCATATAAAAGGGGTAGGGATGCTCGTCGGACATTTTCGATTTGACCCCTAAGAGGTACTAAAATGGGCGTGGCTCAAGCTTATTTTGACTCCTAAAAAGGTACCGATAAAAACATGCCAACATTTTAAACTTTCGATGCCTTTTATTGCTATTACTTGATGCCGGTATCATCAAGCACATTCTTCCTTGTTGTTTTCAAAAGCGCTCAGTGTCATTCTCTAGCATTCGGTGACACCCGACCCCTGAAAGGTAACGCTTTACATAGAAATGTCTGTGTTTGATCGTGGATACCAAACTCCTGATTTTGACCCCTAAAAGTTACGACGAGCATCCATGTACCCCTCACATAAGATAGTCCCCCCCCCAGGATTTTATAAGCAACTGACTGCGTTCACGCTGGCCTGTGTGACGTCACAGTACGTATCGCTACATAGTGGCCCGAGTGAAAGCCCAGATGGGCACTTGTTATTATCTCATTGTGGTAGGCTACCCTCGTTAGTGACCCATTGTTTACATGCCCTGGGTCCTCAAAGAGCATCGTTATAAACCATTCCTTAGCACAAGATCTCACGTGGTCCCTCTGTGGGTGGCAAGGTGGAATATATTCTCACAAAATGGCCGAAAAATATTCTAGTTGCACAACCTTAGCATACATAATTCGGTTTTACGAAACCAGATGACGCAGTCCTCTTAATATATATATATATATATTTAGGCAAGCCTAAAAGCGAAGCTCCCAATTATCTGAACTGAAGCAACGACCCGGAAAAAAACGATAAATTATATAAAGAAAACAAAGATAAAAAAATAACTGGTAGAAACAAGGGAACTATATCTTTACTGCTCCGCTTTCGTGGGAGCTCCGCTGTAAAGTGCCTCGCCTTTTCCCATAAGTCTTATTTAGTCTACTCGCAGCGATGAACCTCATTACCCTCATTGGGAGCTAGCCGCTCTCATCCGCCTCGGGCTGATTCCTCCCGTAACTTAGTACCACCCTTGGCATTATTTGTGGGTGCTCTCGGTGAGAATATACAACCATACATATATGCCAGTTTCAGGATCATGCGCAGTTGTGTAAATCCTGTTTATTTGGCGGACAGGTAGATGTTAAACAATAGATGGCCCGCCAGTTGAAACAAAAGACATTAACATTGCGCATGATCTTGAAAGTGGCTTATTCCGCTATAGGGGTTGAGATTAAGGACTAACGTATACTACTATACCAGGTTTAAGCCTTAGTAACACTTCTGTGACATCCTCGAAAACGCTTCCATCATTATTTTAATAACAGTAGGGTCAAGTGTGTCTACCATGGAACCGAACGATACAAGGATGACACCTTCGTCACCAGAGCTCTGCATAAATTCCTCAAGCTCGGCAGGAAGAGGCTTAGGAGGACTGGGAAGAAAAAATCCAACTTCTCGGACAACTGGAGAAATTAAAGATGGATATTTTTGAATATAAAATAATATCAATATATTTGATGGGTTTCGTTGTTCTTTAAAACTGAAAATTACGGGAGCATCCTAAGAACGCATGATTTCATTGGCTCGAGATTTCAATGCTCGAGCATTTCTTTCCACGTAGATCGAATTTTATATTATAAAGCAAATAGAAGATGGTCGCGTTCCGCTCGTGCATCCGTAGATTTTCGAGACCGAGCGTGCATTATTTTGTTAATATAGAACACGGAGAACCATCTTTTATTTGTTCTATACAATGATCAATATTTTTTTTCATTTTGGCCTGATAACACTCCAGGCTGAAAGATACATAACATAAAGTTTTAGGACCTTGTACAAAAATTATTATTGATTACTAAAATGTGTATAGTAAATGTTATTTTTTAATTGTCGCGTGCACGCCCACTTTGCTTCAGCTGCTTCCGGTTACTAAAAATAAATTTTATTCGACATTATCATCGCACGAATCACACTACGAGATTACCTCTCTTACTTATGCTTGAATGTACTTATAATCTTATAATCTAAACTATATAAATTAAAAACTGATTTTTTATGAAAAGCGTAAAATAAGAGTTCGGCGCTACAGTTTGCGTCACGGACATGCGCAGTGTGCATAAAAACAAGTCCCATAATAGATCGTCTGTATGCATCAAGACAGCACTTATACCTTGTCATTTTACCCCTGCTGGGATACGGGAGGCCCGGGGGGGGGGGGGGGGGGGGACCTCCCATATAAAAGGGGTAGGGATGCTCGTCGGACATTTTCGATTTGACTCCTAAGAGGTACTAAGATGGGCGTGGCTCAAGCTTATTTTGACCCCTAAAAGATAATAAAAATGTAAATTGATAACAGCTTTTTTGTTCAATTGACAACAGACCCCTAAAAGGTACCGCTTTACATAGAAATGTCTGTGTTTGATGGTGGATACCCTAAGTGGTACTAAACTCCTGATTTTGACCCCTAAAAGGTACGACGAGCATCCATGTACCCCTCACATAAGGGAGTCCCCCCCCCCCTCGGGACGGGAGGTACGTAGTTAGTATTTTGTATCATTTGATACAGGATTCTAGTCAGATTAATTACTATTCTGTATCATTTGATACACAATATTAAGAGCTAACTAAAATTTCGTATCGGATTTACAGGGGTATCCACGTGAATTGAATGCTGCGTTTAGATTGGTTAACACCCTTATGAATTATATTAATGATGTTATAAGTGATAGATACAGAATGAGTGGCCGTGCTTTATGGGCTATACAATCTCGAGCTGAAAGCGAGAGGTCGTAAATTTCATAAAGCACGGACACGAATTCTGTATCTGACTAATCAAACGTCTAAATGTATAGAGTCATGTTTTCAGTTATTTTGGCGATACGACTTATTTCGGCCGAGAAAATCGAAGCAAAGCGTTATGTAAATCAGGACGAAATCTGTATCAGATTTACAGATCACTTATCACTTAGTGATTTCCTTTGTTTGCTTCATGAATTATTAATGAGTTTGATAAGAATACTTACATGGTAAGATAGGTTGTGCATGATCAAGGATAAAGTCCGTACCCATCAGAATCATATCCACTGTGGCAAGACTTTCTCCGATTGTCTTCTCTGGACTGATTTTATGCTTTTCCTTGATCTCAGCAAAATGTGGATAAACAATTCCATAAAGAAGGGCCTGGTTGAAGAGGTGATAACCAAAATTATTCAACCTCTCTTTTAGGCTCATAAATGACGTGACGCCTAACATGAACTGGGGCACATACCCAGGGAACCTAGGGACACCGAAGACCGGTAGTGTTGGTGCCCCTAAATGTGGGCCCATAGTGATTGTGACGTGAGGAAGATCAAACTCGTCTGCTACAAGAGATGAACAGAGGTACAGCGAATCGCCAATAAGTACGTCAGCGTTCTTGACTTCGTTCATCATATCTGCGCTGCTGAAGAACATGTCACAGTATAGTTTGTGCATATTAAAAAGTCCCGCTACTTCATCGTAGACTGAAATTCCCTTTGGACTTGTCATACCCTTGACGTGGTCTGCGTTATCCTTAAGGGCTTCCTCTGGAATATGGAACAATTTCACCATCGGTTTACCCACAGCGTAAGATGCTTCTTCTCCAACTAGGATAACTACCTTTAAATATAGGAAATTCAAGTTAGTTAACTCGGTTCAGTACTTTTTAGACGAACGTGGTCGCTTATGAGAGTAATCACAGGGAGCCAAATTCGTAGTTACGTGGGGTCTAATCAAAGGGGATAGGGGGGGGGGGGGAGAGGACGGCACGTGTCTGATAAATGGGTGTGCGGTCATGAGGTCCAGAGCATCGTCGCTATGTGCAGGGACACTCGTACTAGTCTACAAATGTATACATAATTTAGTACCACAGTACATTACAGAGTTGTTCCATTACGCGTAGAAAACATCAACTTTAGAGGTGATCACTTAAAGCTTAAACACCTTACGATAAAATCATCATGATCGGCAGCACTCCTTTACCTATATACATTGTAGCATCTAAATTATGGAATGACTTACCGGACAGCTATCAGAAGAATATAATCTCTACCAGTCTTTAAGAGTAAACTCCAAAATACTAATTAATTAAGGGAGCAGGTCAAAAACACACGCCCCAGATAGGGACCAATTTTTTTCACCAGACACAGCTGTCAGCGCAGGGTACCACCCCCATCCCCCATTTTTGACCATCTATTTTCCATTCTGCATTATCATTTCATACAGCATATGAAATGATAACGTAAGACAAAACATACAGTGCAGTTGTTTCTAGATTATGCCTTTTAGTTTTGAAAATATTTAACAACAAAGTATTTTTAATAACGAGTTTTCTCTCCAGAGGAGATGGCTGGCAGCGTCGAGAGGGCATGTGTTTTGACCTGCTCCCTAATAATTAATATACATGCATGTCTATACGTTGTGTTGGATAAGTAATAGTTGCAATTAACTGAAGTCGAAATTAGCATATTGTAACTAGTTTTCCTATTTTACTCAAACATGTATGTCTTTCCATATTTCTCCTTTTTTATCTTATTTGTATACAATGTCGGGCCAACCATTATGTTGGATCAGTGAAAGATTTCAATCCAACAATGTTAGACTGTTTACGTCGATGTTGGACCAACATTTTTTGTCATGTGCAGTTGCACAGCAATGTTGGAACATTTACCACCGGTAAGAGCCGTTACTAATCGAGAATAATATGCGCATCTTCTTGCATAAATTACTGGGTAACTTCGTGAGGCTATATGACATTACATGCTCATACTTTTTAAACGAGAGAGCCAGAAAACCCAGGGGGGGGGGGGGGGGGGGTGTCTCCCATATAAAAGGGGTAGAGATGCTCGTCGGACATTTTCGATTTGACCCCTAAGAGGTACTAAAATGGGCGTGGCTCAAGCTTATTTTAACCCCTAAAAGATAATAAAAATGTAAATTGATAACATCTTTTTTGTTCAATTGACACCCGACCCCTAAAAGGTACCGCTTTACATAGAAATGTGTTTGATGGTGGATACAAATGGTACCAAACTCTTGATTTTGACCCCTAAAAGGTACGACGAGCATCAAATCGATGCTTTGATTGTTTCAATTGTTGTAAAACTGGTAAACTGGTAAGATTTTTAATGAGCTGTGACACTGGCACACAAGTCAAAGGGCCTAGGATCCATATAATTCTTCTTGAAAAAGGTGTAGTGTAAGATTGATTAATCGGAAGCCAGTAACACTGAGTTTCTTTTTGGATCTAGACGTTTTAAGATTACCTATTGAATTGCACAGCCGCTCGTTTGCATTGAATCTGGATTTGTTATCAGTTGATTATCGGTTAAGGACCGACTTCATGGACGCGCCTGCTACCGATTAAGATACCGAATAGAGACCGTTGAGGCCCGTTTACTCCAGTCTTATTTCACCAGTATGTGGTCTGACTGACTACAGAAAGTAGAATGTATTACGAAAGTAATCATTTGTATCTTTCTGGGCAAATGGTCGTGTCTGACTCACCTCATACCCTCTGCCAGTGAGCTCGTCTGCAAGCTTTGCCATCACAAGATAATGGCTATGGCCAAACTGAGGCATCATGACAATCTTTGATAAACAGCCACCGATGAAGAGAAACAAGAAAACTAGACACTGAAACTTCATGTCGTCGAAGCCCTGCCCGAATCAGCACGGCATTTAACCGACGATAGCAATCTCGTGTATGGTGGGAGAACCTTATTATTTAAATTTCCAGTGATTGTAATACGTTGCGTATTATTTAAATTTCCAGTGACTTGCGGATAACGATTAGCATGGACCAGTGATAGACAGTACGCATGTCAGAAAGGTGACAGAATAGGAGGCCTGCATGGGCGCGAGGTGGTTCCAGACGTTATCTCGGTCTTATTAGGGTTCCTAATTCAATGATACTTTCTGAAGATACGGCATTAATTACTTTATCCAGGAGTTTATTTATTTATAAGCCAGTATCCGGCTAAACCTTATTAATAGACAGGGACAGAACCTAGTTCAAACTTGCATGGGATTAAGGTAAGCGTAAGGTAAGATTAGCCCAGAACACACTGCAAGCACAAACGTCAATGCTTCTACTTATACAAACAGCACTCCTGTTCCTTGGAGTTTAACAAAGAAGCACTAGCTATAGACATATCGAACAGCTTGGACTCAAACAATCTTAGTAGCAAGGAGCTCTTAGGAGCTCGAGGTGGTAAACATTCATAAGACAACTCACTCTCCTCCAATGGCAAACTTAAGTTTTTCCTGAGCTTCCGTCCATGCATGTGGTCCGGCGGTCATGAAATTGTAATGATTTACACTCCCATTTGGCACAAGTTACTTTAATCGAAATTGGGCCATAGCGTTAAGTCTATGGAGTGGAAATGTACATGACAAACAGTGGGACGTTGCGGCGATGGCCGTCCAGAACCGATAGCTCCAAAACCCTGATTTATGAATAATCGTGAAAACGAACCGGTTTTTCATGTTATGGAAATCGAGGAATTTTAAAAAGCGGTATCGATATAATACTTGTATTGGTTCCTTATTCGCAAATACAAAAACATGCCAATATATATAAATATTCTAGTTTAACACAGAGGTTATTACACGGAAAGCTGTGTAATTTACGATGCAGTTATATAATTTCGAGCCTGAAAGACGAAAACAAATAAAAGCGACGAGTAAAAATTCCCAGCTGTATTACACAACTTTTCGTGTAATAAATTGTTTATTATTTATATTACGACAGTTATCACATAAACCTTACCTTACAACCGGCAGGTATTTATTACGGGTAACTGGTAACTAGTAACAGGCGGTAACGGTTTTTTTTTTGAAAGATGCTTTATTCAAAATTGATCCTATGTGCATATCGAGCACAAAAGAACTTGAGCAAATCCAAGAACTGAAGAGAGTCTAGCAAATCAAAGTATCAGAAAAGGATATACAGCTTCGTTGGAAAACAGTTTTGGCAAAAAAATACATACACTATAGTCCTATATAAGGCCCATGCACTATGCTGAGTCTAGATTTGCCTTTTACAAAATACCTAGTATGTTACGCTGTTTTGTGTGACTTGTCTGCATGGTCCGCGTGATCGTTTTGAGCGCGGGTAAAGCACGCTGGATACTCGTGCTTGGTTTGGCGTCATTCCTTGGGAGCTGGGTCGCAAGACGGATGGTGTTCCTTGGAACCGCGATACGGAAATGGAGCGAATCATATTCGCTATAAGCGAATCTTTACATCATAGCACAACACCAGTTTTGCACTACAATGTAGCTCGGTAGTCGCCTTTTGTTGTTCGTCTGATATTTTCGCGTTCCACAGGCTTTTCCTCGTCCTCCGAGTCTTCTGAACTTCTCTCACAATATCATCTTCATCATATTTTTGTTCTAGCACGAAATTGCTCTGCCATATCGATGAAAAACTACTCTAATTCCGAGCGTGTGCAAATTCTACAAAGAAAACAAGTCGCTACAAGTTAGCCGCAAGACTCCGGTGGGACGAAGTGACGTAAACAACATCACAGGAATTAATGTCAACAAAATGGCGGCGCCCAGGTCTTTGAGGGGCTCGTTCTCAACTCTGAAAAAGTTTTATCAAATTTTAATACATTTTCTGAACAAAGTACATCTGAAAGATGCTTTTGAGCCCGAATGTGTTTTTCACTCGGGTATCCCTTTAAGTATTGAATAAACCTGTTCGTGAACGGTGAATACGCTCGCATATTTGCCCTCGTTGTATCCCGTATTTGCACTCAAAAACGCCATGTCGTATAATAAATGCTTAAAAGGTTAACCGCCTCCCGGTTAGCTCAGTGGTTAAGCTCCGGTCTGTAGAGCGGGAGCTCGCGGGTTCAAACCACGGCCGCACTAACACTCAGGGTCTTAAAATAACTGAGAAGGTAACCAATCTCGTTCTCGAACTGCAAATGGTTAGACCTTCACGTCTAATCCCACGTCGGCCTCAAGTTAGACCTTCACGTCTAATCCCACGTCGGCCTCAAGTTCAAGGCCCTATCCACACTAATGCGTTTTTTGAAAACCTCCGTTTTTTGTTCCCCGAAAACGGATAAAAAGCTCTGCGTCCACACTAGCGTTTTCGCATCGTTTTCGATCGTCCACACTTGCGGCTGAAAAACGATGATCCAAGATGCGTTTTCGTCACCAGGCTCTGCTCGGACTTTTTTCTGTTCATTACGCATGCTCCAATAGCGCCAGCGATACTATCGGCTCTTTTTGAAGCACGAAAACACTGTAAACAAGACGCGTTCTCACGAAATTTACAGTAAAAATGGCAAAATCTTCAAAGAAAAAGACGTCAGAAAAGGAAACAGATCACTTCATCTGGACAGATGATGAAGTGGAACTTTTACTTAAGGTAACAAATGAGTTTAAAGTAAAAAAAGCGGCCGAAAACGTAAAGCTACTGCTTGTAGATTAATCAGTGCCACATTTAACTCCAGGCAAGCAATCAAGCTAGAAAGAAGGCTAAACATCATAAACACAAGCTCGTCCGCCATATTGAATAGTGGTTTGTTTACGCGCTAACGCGGGAAACTGGGGCTTGCATAATGAGTTGTGACGTCAGCGTTTTTGAAAAGCTCCGTTTTTGCCGTCCACACTAAAACGATAGCCCTGCGTTTTCAAGTCTCCACTCTGGAAAGCGTTTTCGAAAACCTCCGTTTTCATAGATGAACATCTCCGTTTTTGATCGTTTTAGTGTGAACTTTCGGTAAAAACGTATAAAAAAGTATGCGTTTTCCGCAAACGAAAACGGATTAGTGTGGACGGGGCCTAAGTTTATCAGTGTTACCAGACTGTCATGGGTTACCGACATTAAATAAAGTTGCTTTACTTTACTTTATTGGGACAGCGAAAAGTACTCCCGCGTTGTGTTCCAAGTATTTCCATCACTAATCCATTTAGTTAGTTTGTTATACATATCAAAACAGAAAAGTACTCTCGCATTGTGTTCCAAGTATTTCCATCACTACTCCATTTAGCTAGTTTGTTAGACATATCAAAACAGAAACGTGCTCCCGGTCGCATGGATTGACCTACGTGCATTGTCAAACGAAAATGATGAAACAAATCTAAATCTAAATAGAAACAAGATATAATTAAAAGTAACACGGAAAGTACTTGTAAATAAAATGTCAATATCGAGAACTTTTAAAGTATCACAGTACCTGAATCAAGTATAACACGAGCACTTCATGCGATATTTTGTTTATAATATACTGAGCAAACATTAGCTAATAGCATGCGACTGTGCACTCAATAACCTTTAGATGCACTCGTCATTGACCAATCAGAATCCAGATAGTATGCTGAGTATGTTATAAGATGGCAGATACAATAGCTCAACACAATTTGTCTTTCTACTGATTCATTTATTTCTTTTCTTTAAAGATTCATCATACAGACTGGTAAAAAAGCAATACGACACAAAATCCACAACGAGGCAATAAAATAAAATCGACCTTATGACGTGATATATATGTGCGGCGGTTCTGGGTCGGTACGGGATCGGTACGGGATCGGTACGGGATCGGTACCGTGTCAGTACGGGATCGGTACCGTGTCGGTACGGGATCGATACCGGGTCGATCGACCTGTAGGCAATTATTCCCAAATAAAAGGTACTATTACGTCAACAACGGCTGTCGTATTGACTCACTTAATTACGTGACAGCCGAATTCATAGAGGTCTAAGACGTCTTCGTTTTCGGCTGTGCTAGCTTACAGCAGGCACGAACAACTAGTTTAACTAAACCTACAAGTACAACTAAGACAATGATAACAGCCAACCCCAACACCGCCATTACGTCCAGCATGTAGACTTGGTAGAAAGGTAGAGTCAGACCCCTGGGTTTGAGGTGATCCAAGTGACCTTGAGCCTGTACGTACTCTATCAGGTCAGCGGCTTCCTGCACGGGAGTACGCGGGCGTAACCTCATGACTTTTGACACACGAGCGGAGTTTTCTTGGTATCTACAATTTGGTGAAGCAGAAAAGAAAGAAAAGAAAAAGGAAACGGTATATCAGAAGCAATATCAAGTTCCTCAGTAGAAGCAGATGCAGCCTTAGTGATATCCTGGTTGCCAGGGGCTCGAAAAAAATAAAAAAGAGATGTAAGAAGAGGAGAGAGAAGTAATAGAAAAGCCTCTGGTTAGGTTCAAAATTTGAACTCCGTCACTGATTGGATAATTTACTCATTACCAGGCGCAACCGTGAATGCTGGATATAACAGTAATTTTCATTGGCTTAGTCCAATAGCCCAGCAAAACCGGTTTGACGTGTTTTCTTGATTTGAAACTCAGCACATGGAAGTGAGATTCTCAACGGATAATACCAGAGGATCTTCTTTTTTTTTCCTTTCTCGCATTTTATTTCTTCGAGCCTCCGAAACCCGTTACCTTAAAGGCAGTGGTTGTAATTAAGTATTAGTTGCAATTTCCTTGGTTATCTAGAAACTGAAACGCCATATAGCAATCACAATAAAACAATAACATTAGAAACAACAGTTTCTTTGGGAAGCTGGGTGACGAAGCGTGTAAGCGCTCGGCTCTAACCACTGCGGTGACGCGGGTTCGATTCCCGGACGTGACGTCATACGTGAGTTGAGTTTGTTGATTCTCAGTCCATTCTCCGAGGGTTTCTCTCCATAAAAATCTACATGTGAGTTGAGCGTTGAGTGCAGAGAATATATGAATATAGTAAGGAGCGTGTGTGGAGAATACTCGGATCATTAGCCGGATCTACTAGAGGCCTATTGTAAAGGGGAGAATCTTAGGACTTTCAGAAACTAGGAGTTTCGAAGTAACGTGGAAAATCTGAACGACCGATTGTTAGTCATCATTCAGTTCTACAAGTTGCCACCAGTTAAAATTCAATTACAGTACGATTACCACCAGCTGAGTTTAAATTAGCGTAACAGTTACTTAGCTTTTACAAGTTACCACCGGCCGAGATTCCGTTAGTGTAACCATTACCCATTCCTTACTCTATAATTTATAGGTGTAAGACAAACGAATGATTTCCCTTCTACATTACGTTATCCTCGTGATAATTGCATATCTATTACAAATCGTGCTATGATTCGCTTATTATTGTAACGGTGTTGATTCCAACTTATTCGTTATTTACAATATGTGTTCAATTCACCTGTAATGACAATGATGTAATAAATTAAGCTATTAGTATAAATAGAAGTTAGAATCAATTGTAATTCGGAGGCCGTTCAGTCTGAACTGAACAACAGTGAATAAACTACGATACACTCAAGAATACTTCGTGTCTCTTGTGTCAAGTCCCGTACTTCGAGCAGGGTTGTTTACAAGCCCAGCCAAGTTGAGTAAGTTCTACCACAGCTAATCCACCCCAAAACAGAAGTTGTACCGTAACAGTAACAAAACACTTTCTTAACAGTAACAAAAACATCTTCGTAACACTATTAAGCCTCAACAACCGAGGGTAAACAAAATATTTGATGTTGTTTTATTTGTTTTGTCAGCCGATAATTATTCAAGATATGAATTACTCAGCAACTGAACCGGTCACCTTTACATACTAACTATAAGTTCGCTCACAAGTGCGAACTCGCCCTTGAGTTTACCTTTTCTCTCCCAAAACAGAATGGAGTACGCTGACCAGTTGATCGGCGGTCGCAGATTTAACATTCAATATTTCACCGATTCCGATATCTTTTACGAACTGTGCATTGTCGTGTTGATCACCAAAGAAAGGAGAGCAGACCATGGGTACTCCGTGATAAGCAGCCTCTGCCATTCCGTTAGCACCGGCATGAGTGATGAATAGCTTGGTTTTGTTGTGGCCAAGAATGTCGTTCTGAGGAAGCCATGGAACCACCTTTATGTTTGAACCAAGCGAGGCCTGAACGTTTTCTAAAATTGTTTCAGGAATGGCGATTAGAACATATGAGCTCCACAAGTTATAACGTCTAAGCGTTAAAGTGGTGAGATGCCTTTATACTCGCAATCCGGGCCGGACATAGTCATTCTCAGCGATTTTCATATCAACTGACGACTGAACCTCGCGCACATGTGGGATGGCTAAAATCAAAGCAAATATGCGGCAAAAACGACTAAAAAACTGTGTATAGACATAGTATATGTAAGGAGAATATCGCGTATAATTCTAATCAAGCATCGAGGGAGGAGACTTAAAGCGCCCCTAACCCCATTCGTTTTATTTTTTCATATAAATTCTTATACTATTTACAGTAATTCTGTGAAAACAAGTTTTGTGTTTGCTTGAATCTTTGATTTTCTAAGTGTTGAAGTTTGCTAAAAGTGGCGAAAGGCGTCCAAGCTCTTGTCACGACTGCGAGCCACAGTACACAGTACAGAAGCATTGGCCTAGTACATCGTGCAAGACCGGTAATCCATAACAATAGCACCTACAACAAGTACTGGTGAACAATAGGTTGTTGCCTGATCTAACGTCACTCGACCCAGACCGCACACTCCGCGGTCGTGAAACAAAATGGGCGGGACTAAAATCACGATTTAAAAATCAAGGATTCTACCGATTTAACTTTTTTCTTTTTCTTTCGTTCTCAATTTTCATCTATAATAATATAATAAAAATAAAATGGGGTTAGGGGCATTTTAAACTGTTTGTAGCCAATAATACCAACCACCGCCAATCGAATATTTACCCCATACATGCGTAACACCATGACATACACACACCAGTCAATGAACAATGATGAAATCTAATACTGAATCACCGGGGTTTAGCTTGAATAACACTTTTTGCTGCATCCTGGAAAAGGCCTCATACATCATCTTGACAATGTTAGGGTCAAGGGAGTGCACCATGGCACCGAACGATACAATGATGACACCTTCGTCTCCAGAACTTTGCATAAATTCTTCAAACTCGGCAGAAAGAGGCTTGGCAGGGCATGGAAGAAAAAATCCAACTTCTCGGACATCTGGATATTAAATAAAAGAAGCGGATTAGAAACTCTTTATAAACTATAGTGGATAGCGGAATCATACAAGGGGACTGACGGGGTGGGGTTTCGGCTCTTTCTAGGTGTATCAACGTCCTCCAATTCAAAACAATGAACTACTGCATTCTGGGGTTAGGTTTGTCGGTATTGGTTTACTGTGGTTCATATTATGAACTATTCCCGGGACTATTGTATTCTGGGGTTAGGGTTCTTTGTATTTTCGGATATTGTTCAGTGTTTTGAATTTGAGGACGTTGATACAACTAGAAAGACGCCAAAGTTTCTCTCCCAGTTTTTGTTATGGTTCGATTGTATACATTCGAAATACTTACATGGTAATATCGGTTGCGCGTGGTCAAGAATGAAGTCCATACCCAAAAGAATCATATCCACTGTGGCAAGACTTTCCGTAATTGTTTTCTCTGGACTGATGTTGTGTTTTTCTTTTATCTCGGCAAAACATGGATAAATAATCCAATGAACAATGACTTTATTGAAGAGGTAATAGCCGAAATTCTTCAGCCTCTCTTTCATGTTCATGAATAACGTCAACCCCGAGAAGATTTGAGGCACATAACTAGGCAACCTAGGGACACCGAAGACCGGTAACGTTGGTGTCGCTAAGGGGCTCATATTGATAACAACGTGCGGAAGATCAAACTTGTCTGCTACAAGAGATGAACAGAGGTACAGCGAATCGCCGATAAGTACGTCGGTATTCTCGACTTCGTTCATCATATCAGTACTGCTGAGGAACTTGTCACAGTGTTGTTTTTGACGGTTAAAAAGGCCGACCATTTCTTCATAGGCGGAAATGGTCTTTGAACTTGCACGGCCATTGGCTTGGTCTGATTGTTGGTCTCTGTTCTTTGGGAGTTTGTACGCTCTTATCATTGGTTTGCCCAGAGCGTAAGTTGCGTCGTCTCCGACTAGGATAACAACCTGTCAAGATTGATAGAATCCAATATGCAAACTATTATGGAGGTTTATTTTTATAAGGAACTGTTCAGTTCTGTTTGAACCTACCAAATTATATAATTTTAGCTGCCCTTGACATTATGTAAACTTTACTTATTATTGCTGCCGAGCGACTGAGCGAGCCAGCGACACTAATCGTATTTGGATGTCTGTCGGTTTGGATGATTTTGAGCCCACAGTCTCAGAAGACAATGTGCGCATGGCAAATGGCATGAGCCCGCCAGGCATGAGGTCTTCGGCCGAACTGTCAAAGCATGCAATGCAGTGAAAATGAAAACATCATATCAAGTGCAGCTTTATTTGTTTGTGGAAGTATTCGTCAGGGTGACGAATATTTTAGTGACGTTTCAAGAGGAAGGCAATGTGCTTTTATGTGCTTGTCGGCGTTATTAGAGCGGATTTCAATTGAGTGTCGGAAGTGTTTTGGTTTTGCGTTTACTAAGCTCTCCTATTGGCTGAGAAAGTAAACCAACCAATCAGAATCCAAAGTAAAACCAAACGCAAATTGGTTTTGGTTTTGCTTTGGTTTGCCATTGGCTCACAGGGAAGCCATTTATGAGTTACTTGTGATTACTCGCTCCTATGATTGGCTGGCTGTGGGTAATTTGCGTTTGGTTTTACTACATGCACTCAACTGAAAACCGCTCTATGTGGGCCACTTTTTCCAGTTCACCGGCGTGGACTTCGAGAAAAATCACCAGGCCTATAAAAGAACATTAGGGAGTTGTCATTATTTATGGATAGGGGGGATGGTAATTGGAGAGTCAGTGTTAAAAACTGTTTGTGCCCCCCCCCCCCTCTTCCCTCAAGGGTGGAGGCAAACTTTGTGTCCCTCCTTCTCTCCCAATAGCACCAGTCTAAACTTTTCTGACCCTCTCTTTTTAAGTTTACACTGTTTGAGGTTGGAATCTTCCTTTGCATGAAATTTGTTTTTACTAATTTTTGCAGTTTCCAAATTTACTAAGGAGAGATTTCTTACAAGATAGCATTATGAAAGTAGTCCTCAAGGGTTCTCAGTCTTTATATTTGAACAAGGAACTAAGAACTGGAAGCAGCTACATCCAACACCCAGCTGAGAACCGAGTTTCTATATGGGAGTTGGGGCATGCTCCCCCGGAAAATGTTGAATTCAATTCAGGTTCTCGGATGCACATTTTCCTGCGCTTTCTGGCACAATTTAATGCATCAATCCTTTACCAGAAGCTTGGACCAATCAGAGTTGCTGGTGCAATTAGGCACAATACGCTTGGCTATGGATTTAGCGAGAATCATTTTCTAAAAATAGATTATATGGTAAACTGATGGGCTGCATTTCATTGCTTATCAGGACTTCTGGTTATGGACTTCTGATTCTTCTTATTAATTGTCAGGGTTCAGGCTTCAGGTGTGAGTACTCAGAGAACCGAAGACTCTAAGCAGTGCCAGCCAGGAAATGGGCTCCTGAAAGTGCCTCAGTCATGAAGCAATTTTTTTTTCAACATTAAAATCATTTGAAAGTCCTTTTGAAATGAGGAAGAATGGCATGTTCTGTTTCTCAATATCTCATCTCGTTCCAGAGATATTAAGGTTTTTCGAATATGCAAATTAGCAGATGGTCTATGACATCATAATCACAGCCTTCATGACAAATCACAAAAGGAAGAGTAAAAAACAATTGAGACTTTGTACATGTATGGTACTAAGGAAAACATGCATCATTATGCAGATCATGTTACCATGGAAACACCTAGGCCTCAGACTCCTTCAATGAGAAAAATAAATTTCCTAATTTCTTCTTTGCCAAACACAATTTTTCTGTGGGCATATCAGAAGGCATTGTATGTGAGTGGGTCAAAGTAAATTATTATGTGAAACAGAAGCAAACTACAATTTTATGTTCAAGCTGAAAGGAGCCTGGGACCAAGAGTGTTTCCATGGTAACATCATGATTTCCACATTGATGTGTCTTTTCCTTATATAAGCACCAGTCAGCTAATAACGATTCATTGAAATTGTGACTGTCAAGTCAAGTCCTCATTTGACCCCCAGCCCTAAAGAGCATTAGGAGCCATAAAATAGAAATATGTGACTCAGTTCATACTGGTAAAGTGGCACTTTGAGCCAAGACATTGACGCTAAATCACAGGCAGCCCAAGCTCTGTATTTGCACTGTGTGACCACTTCTGTTTATATATCAAGCCATTATTTCACTTAATTCTCAGATAAAGAAAATAAACTTTAAATTACCTTAATTAGAGTTTGTCATTGTCCTGTTGTTTCTCTGGGGTCTAGAAATTGTGGTTATGGGGCATTTCTCTCACTTTGGATTTTTCTCTCTTCTCTCTGTATAAAAGAAAGGAAAGGCTAGCTGCACACTCAAATTCAAACCACGATTCACTTGAGGCCAATTTTTCTCACGAAAACCCGTCCGATCGGTGTAATTTCCTCCGTTAGGTGAAGGTAGATAGTCTTTCTTACCCCAGAAGTTTTCAGACTTGAGAAATCATTATCCTAACTCTTCCAAATGAACTCATTTCTTTGAAAAAGCCCTCTCATTCTTCATACAGGACTACGAACTTGCATTGTTTCAGACATGCATGCCCTTTGCAAACTCGGCTTTATAGCCTGGCCTGCTGACAAAATTCCTCTTTATGTCAGAGGGACAGTCAATAAATTGCCAGATACTTTACTCTCTCCCCACGGGGTCAGCCTATTGTGCTGAGGTCGTCATTAGGTGGCACGTTAGACCCTGTGGAGAGAGAGTAAAGTATCTGCCAATTTATCGACTGTCCCTCTGCCTGAAAGAGGAATTTTGTCAGCAGGCCAGGTTTTGTCAGCAGGCCAGTTTGCAACAGTCATTTCCGAAACGATGCATTAGTTCGTAGTCCTGTACGAAGAATGAGACCTGGCTTTTTGAAAGAAATGAGCTAGTTCATTTGGAAGAGTTAGAATAATGATTTCTCAAGTCTAAAAACGTCTGGGGTAAGAAAGACTATCTACCTTCACAGGAACTAGGAGGAAATTACGCCGATCAGACGGGTTTTCGTGAGAAAAATTGGCCTCAAGAGAATCGTGGTTTGAATTTGAGTGTGTAGCCTTTCCTTTATTTTAGACAGAGAGAAGAGAGAAAAATCCAAAGTGAGAGAAATGGCCCATAACCGCCATTTCTAGACCCTAGAGAAACAACAGGACAACGACAAACTCTTAAAGTAAGTATATGTTCTTTATCTGAGAATTATAAAGTGAAATAATGGCTTGATATAATAAACAAAGTGCGGTCACACAGTGCAAATGCAGAGCTTGGGCTGCCTGTGCCTAAATCAGTAAATAGGTAAGGTAATTAGATACATTGGGATACCGAGCACAGGCCTTTATCTTTTTAAATAATTCTCCTAGATATCAATGCGTATATTTTCTAAGATGCACGTTTAGATAATTTGTCCTCTTTCTGTTGGGATCTATAGTGCTATAAAATGAATATTACTTATGCGGGTATCAGCGGCCATCCCGAGGGGGCGGCCCCCGGGCACCCAGGGGCATTTGTCACAGCAGCCATGACAAATACATGCTAAAACCCCTCGGGTGGGGCAGAAAATTGTGACAAAAAACCCCACCCCTGGGGCAACCTGGGCAACATGTTATAAGTATTAGAAGTTAAACGTTTTAGAAGTGTCAAAAATCTTAATAGTTTTATACAAATATTATCCTTTATCATCTTTGTTCTGTCTTCCGACAGTGGATGGCTTAATTTAATCTCTTAATTTGAATGATGATATGACTATACCTCAAGGACAAAGAAATCGAAGAACGTCGATCGATCGAGCGAGTCCTGTGCCGAAAACCGCTGAACGTTGAGACAGCAGATTACGTGCAAACCCCGTGGGTATGTCCCAGGGGTATTTTGACGAAAACGCAAAGGCACTCTAATGCCCCGCGTGTGGGACATGTTTTTGCTACAAATCTCCTGCTAAGCCCCTGGGTTGCCCGTGGGTTGCCCGGGGGCCGCCCCCTCGGGATGGCCGCTGATACCCGCATTACTATAGTCTCCATCGCAGCCGTTCTTAGCGTCGGGCTACTACGGAATCCACCGTAGTGTGGAATCGTAGAAAATAAACACAGCCTGTCTCCACCCACAAACGCCAACCATTTAGTCTGCATTCCTTTATGCACGTGTAGATTGTACTATTTTTAGATCGAGTGTGAGAAATACCTATAAACGGTTTTTCGACAAATCAACATAACGAATAACATATTTTATCAAAGTAAATGAAATAAGAAGTTTAGGCACGAGTTCCTTGGTTCATTAGCTGCAGCAACGGTAATGGTCTCGGCACGTGCACAAAGGAATGCAGACTAAAAGGCTGGCGTTTGTGGGTGGAGACAGGCTGTGTTTTTTTCCTCCGATTCCACACTACGGTGGATTCCGTAGTACGATTTTTTATTTATTTATTTATTAAGCTTCCAACAGTATTAATATAATACATTAATTTAAACAATGAGTATACTGTTGAGGATGGACTAGACAGGTGGATAACACCTATGGATTAAGTCCTCCAGGTAAAATCAATATAAATTGGAACATAACAAAATAATACTTAATAAATATATAACTATGGTTTTAAAACTATATACACTGTAAAATATTATGAATAAAGACAGCAGGATTAATATTGAAATTACAAATGAGAGGCATTGATAAGTCTGCACGAGGTGCAGCGGCACCTGGATACCCAGGTACATGTATTGTTAATGTCAAAATTATTGATAAAAAGTTCAAAATAATGAAGAGAAATAATATTTTTAAATGAACTGTACTTATAAGATAATCTGGCCTCAAGTGGTAGAGCATTCCAGAGTGGAATGACACGGTTAAAAAAGGAATAAGCACAGGTCTCAGTGTTGCAAAATTTAGTGCTAAATAATGGACCTTTGGCAGCATTTCTAGTATTTCTAATTGGAATGTACGGTGATAAATACTTAAGAATATCAATGCAAATTAAACCTATTTTACATTTAAATAAGAAAGAAAGGTCGAGTAATTCTCTACGAAAAGATAAAGGTAAAAGGTTACAGGACTTGAGTCTGGATTTGTAGTCAGAATCGGAACAAGTTATGAATTTAGTAGCTCGCCTTTGGACTCTTTCGAGCTTCAACAAATTACGTTTGGTTGCTACTGACCATACAGGAACTCCTGTTTCCAGTCGGCTTCGAACTAGGGAAAGATACAAAAGGCGCTTAGCGGAGCTATTGGTTCTATGACCACAGGTACGTTTGACAAAACCCAGAGAGCGGTTGGCTTTTTTGGAAATTTTATCTATGTGGGCATTCCAAGTAAGGTTTGACGTAACGTCAAAGCCGAGGTCACAATAGACCTGTGTAGGTGTAATGATTCTGGAACCCATACTGTAGGGGTAGATGCATGGATTAGAAGACCTTGTCACTCTAAGGATTTTACATTTAGATGTATTAAAAGACATGCCCCAGGTCTCACTCCAGTGCAATAGGGAATCAATGTCTTGTTGGAGTGCCAGACAGTCATCAGGAGTGGTGATTTCTCTATAACATTTGGAGTCGTCTGCAAATAGAGCTAGAGTGGAATTAGGTGAGAGACAGCTGGGAATGTCATTAATATAAAGAAGAAACAGAAATGGACCTAGAATTGAGCCTTGGGGGACGCCAGAGGCTACTGGTAACCAGTCAGATGAACTACCTTCGATTACAACTCTTTGACGGCGGTCAGTCAAGTAGCTATGAATCCAATTAAGTAGGTTGCCATTTATCCCAAAATTCTTAAGTTTGTGGATAAGGAGAGAGTGAGGGACAGAATCAAAGGCTTTAGAATAATATAGGTAGAGAACATCAACTTGACCAGCATTATCAAGAATTTTAGAAAAATAATTTAGGACATCTACCATCTGTGTTGTGCAGGATTTCCCTTTAAGGAAGCCATGTTGGAGGTGATACAAAGAATCCTCCAAGAAAGGGAGCATGCGATTTAATAAGCATCTCTCCATCACCTTACTGACACAAGATAGTAGGGAGATAGGACGATAGTTGTCCACCAAGTCCTTGTCATCTTTTTCGTGAACTGGAGTGACATTGGCCTCCTTCCATGCTGATGGCACAACTCCCAAAGAGAGTGATTTATTAAATAGAGAACAAAGGGATGTTTCTGACTCACCTCATGCCCTCTGCGAGTGAGTTCGTCTGCAAGCTTCTCCATCACAAGATAATGGCTACGGCCAAACATAGGCATCATGGCAATCTTAGCTGATAAGCAGCCACCGATGAAGAGAAACAAGAAAACTAGACACTTCATGTCTGCTAATCTTCAGGCTCGAAGCCGTTTGTATTGACCTCGTGACCAGATTAACCTAGGGAGCATAAACAGAGCTTGGGTTTCCTGTGGTGCCGCCCAAGGGAGCACGGCAGACCACAGGCTACCCACGCGTAAGGTTTTTGATTAACCGTTTATTTTACAAGACTTGACTGGGAATTTATATAGAGTTTTTAGAAATTACAGTAATTCTGTAAATATTGAAATAAAAGAAACAAGACTTTACCTGTGTGTTTGTCAGTTATTGGGCTGTGTCTGTGTGCAGTTTCAGCGCATTTGGTAATTTTTTTCTTTCCGGCAGAACCAGGCCAGAGCCTTGCCTGTTTTGTTTGGTTAGGGTTAGGAAGGACGCAATCCCAAAATGCACTGCACTAAAATACTTCATTGAGAGCAAGAACTGGTGTCTACACTGTAAATTCAAAAGAGCCGTTTCAGCCCAAAAAGCCAAATCAGCCCCAAAGGCACTAGGGCTGATTTGGCTCTTATAGGGGTCGTTTTGAAAAATGAGGCCAAATCAGCCCCAATAAAAAACAAATTGACCCCATAGATTTCTAATTTGGCCCCTTTATGTCATTTTAGTGCTACAATAAGAGCCAATTTAGCTTTTAAGCAAGGGTCGTATTGACCCCATTATTTCTAATTTGGTTCTTAGGCCATTTTAGTCCTACAATAAGGGTCAATTTAGCTTTTTAGCATGGGTCGTATTGACCCCATTATTTCTAATTTGGTCCTTAGGCCATTTTAGTCCTACAATAAGGGTCAATTTAGCTTTTTAGCATGGGTCGTATTGACCCCATTATTTCTAATTTGGTCCCTAGGCCATGTTAGTCCTACAATAAGGGTCAATTTAGCTTTTTAGCATGAGTCATATTGACCCTATTATTTTTAATTATTTTTCCTACTCTTTGAAACCACATAGGCATGAAGTCTGGTGTCATGGGCTGATTCCTATACCGTAGACCGCAATGATTGGATATAACATAAAGCCGCAGAGTCCGGAAATTTTCTCAGATGCGAATAACTATTTCAATTGTTTCTACTTTGTGAGGAAGTTAGCATGTACATGTACATTGCTTATGCATTAATAAATGAAAAATAATTCAAAAGTACAAAACAATATTATGAAAATAGTCCAGAAGAGTCCGCAGTTGTTCCGCGAGTACAACCGTGTCTCCTGGTGCACAAGTAGAGACTGGTAACTACGGTACTGCAAATTTGTCAGCGGCAACGCTCATGAGTATATCAGGTTTCGAGTACTTCGTCTTCAACGGTCACGATCAACGAAGCAGTTTCTGGTTTTGAGCGGTCTTGTCCTACAACTTTAATGGATTTACAGAAGGTTAGCTAGTTTAAGAGTTTTGGAACCAAGCTAAGAACTTATCATGACGTCGTTTGGACCATGAATGGCTATTTATGGGCTGGTATCCTTGGAGGAAAACGAAACACTAAAGACAGTTCGAAGATGATAGATGGTAAGCCTTGCATCATGTCATGATCAGTTTTAAAGTAATTCCTAATTTACCTACAAGTAGATATGTTGATCAGTAGGTCCCTTAATAATACTAACACAAAGTAAATGAGTATTTCATGGACGAACTAACTGTGTAAAAACAGGATAAGCCGGGGTGGCGCAGTCAGGTCAAGCGCTTCTCCTCTCAGTCTCACCTCTGCATCTGTGGGAAATGGCAAGATGTTGATTTTTTTTTAGCAAATATCTAGCTTTGTAGAGCCCAGGTTCGATCACCAAAGCGGCGCTATACTGTATGTGAGTTGAGTTTGTTGGTATCTTATATGTTACCCTTGCTTCGAGGGTTTTTCTCCGGGTTCTCAGGTTTTCCTCCCTCCATAAAAACCAACACGCTTGTAATTTAGCCAGGTCCTGGCTAAGATCAGCCCCGTGGTGCCATCACAGGTAACCCAAGCTCTGTAAGTGGCTTTATTTACTAACATTTGTATGGATTTTTTTTTTAGTCACTAATATTGAATAAAAAGCGACAATACTTACAGCATGTGTTTATTTGTCCATGGGCTGTGTCTAGTTGCAATTTCAGCGTGTTTCGGCAAGTTTTGATCCAAGCAGTTCTCCCAACTGTATACCAAGGAAAGGTAGGAGACGAAGGATTTCAACCAGTCGAACTCTCGCCACTTTTATACCCCGAAAATCCCAAACAATCGCATCTTGCCTTCGCCACTGCATCGCCCAGTAAATATTAAAGCATTTTCAGTCAGTAGATCCGAGATAACCTTCATTCTCGAGCAGCTAGCCGCC
Organism: Actinernus sp. WN-2022; assembly: GCA_030867875.1. Classification (NCBI taxonomy): domain Eukaryota; kingdom Metazoa; phylum Cnidaria; class Anthozoa; order Actiniaria; family Actinernidae; genus Actinernus; species Actinernus sp. WN-2022. The sequence continues at coordinate 69,352,109 of JAOWCC010000936.1, forward strand.
CAATAACTCCACCAAATCACTCGTTTGCAGCCATTTTGATGCGTGTCGCTTGAAATACGAACAAACTGAAGCCGTTGGTACGCGGTCAGGCCTGGGCGCTAACCAAACAAACTCCCTAGTGGGCAAGTCTAGGTCAAAAATGCTCAACCAAAGGCAGTTCACTACGATCGATCAAACTGCATTAAAATCTGGTCGCTAGTTGTGAAACATCCTTCACTACTTTCATAACGGCATAAAATCCTATAATTTAAATAAGACATCGCATCATATGTTAACAGCAAATGAATATTTCAATGTATGTCTGTTCAGCAAGCTCAGTATTAAACGAAAATTCAAACTTACCAGGCTTTTATGGAAGCGTAAAAGGCGACAGAAGGTGGTAGATATCTCTTTCTTGATGGTTCATCAAAATCTGCTGATTCTTTTCGCTTTAAAGTCGATAACATTTCCAGGTTAGTTGATAAACATGCACTGAACGATTTTCCCCTTCGCGGGTCATTCCCTCAGCTTTCGTTTTCGCTTCGCTGATTGGCTACCAACGCCACACTATTATTACCAAACCTTCCCCCACCCGATCGTAGTGAACTGCCTTTGGTTGAGCATTTTTGACCTAGACTTGCCCACTAGGGAGTTTGTTTGGTTAGCGCCCAGGCCTGACCGCGTACCAACGGCTTCAGTTTGTTCGTATTTCAAGCGACACGCATCAAAATGGCTGCAAACGAGTGATTTGGTGGAGTTATTGGGCGGCTAGCTGCTCGAGAATGAAGGTTATCTCGGATCTACTGACTGAAAATGCTTTAATATTTACTGGGCGATGCAGTGGCGAAGGCAAGATGCGATTGTTTGGGATTTTCGGGGTATAAAAGTGGCGAGAGTTCGACTGGTTGAAATCCTTCGTCTCCTACCTTTCCTTGGTATACAGTTGGGAGAACTGCTTGGATCAAAACTTGCCGAAACACGCTGAAATTGCAACTAGACACAGCCCATGGACAAATAAACACATGCTGTAAGTATTGTCGCTTTTTATTCAATATTAGTGACTAAAAAAAAAATCCATACAAATGTTAGTAAATAAAGCCACTTACAGAGCTTGGGTTACCTGTGGTGCCATTGCAAATTCAAGGTTATTATTATCTGTCAACATGCATCTCTGTAGGTTTTCGCATGTTTTTTTTTTGGATGTACAGGTAAATGTTGAAGACCCAATTTTGTAGGCAGGACTCCTTTGAGGACTTAAGTTGGCAAGCATTGATTACAAAATTATATTCTTGGCTTCATGTTCAGTCCTAATATGTAATAGCTACATGTACAGTATATACATGTAGTGTTTATGTTGGCTTAATATTACCTGCTTGTTTACATTTGTCAATAGGTTGTCTGTCAGTAATTCTTTATTTATTTTGAAAAAGGTTTATCATTTTCATGACAAAGAAACCAGAGAGTAATCCTTAAAAGTTTGGTTTTTGGAATAGATTGCAGAATCCCCCCCACTCAAGTACATTAGGTGTTGATGCCAACATGTCAATGCATTGACATCATACATGTTGCTTCGTTCTGCTACTGTGAACGGAGAGACTCGCTCACATCCAGACATATCTCTCTAACGTGTTGACGTATTAACATCATACATGTTCTTCGTTCTACAAGACTCATTCAAATCCAGACATCTCTTTAGAGAGAGAACCATATATGGACTAACGCATTGACATGTTGTCGTCTCCACCTAACATACTTGAGCGGGGTTATTCTGTAATTGCTTTGATTTTAGTTTTAATTTCTTAATTAAAATAACATTAGATACTTTCATTGTTAGTGGAGTTTCTAATGGGTACACAGACAACTTGAAAATCAAAAACAATGACTTTAATTCCCAAAATAATGTAAATTAAGTGGCAAGAACACTGCAAACAGTAATGTTGTACATGTACTCTTCTTTTTTTTCAGCAAACGTGTATGCCAGAAAAGCAAAGATACAATGTACTGTAGAACAGGAGTGGCAGGCATTAACATGTACAATATGGAAAGCAACAAGACTGCTGGTTGGCTGAATACACGTGGGAGAAGACCACAGATAAGACTTATAAAAGCATAGACTGGGCTATTTTAGGATAGTTACTCATGTTTAAAAAATACCTGTCCAGTTACAGTATTTCTCAAAATTATGTTTACAACATTTTCTGGAATATTTTCCCCCTCTATATTTTGGTTTAAACTCATCATTTGCCTATAAATCCTAGGCCAGTGACAACTCGTTGTTTACCTGTGAACCCTAGCTCTATGTGGGTGAGACCTCATTGTTTACCTGGGAACTTATTTATTGACGGTTAGGGTTAGGTTTATGTTACGGGTTAGGGTTTAGTGTTCTTGCGTGTGAACTCTACTTAATTTGTGAGGCTGAAAGTTTCAAAATGGCTGATTAAACGAGTGGGACTCAAAATGATTCATGGCCGCTTTCCTATCCCATTTTGCAAAACTCACGGTCAATCGAAAGCTGGGATGAGTCTCCTGTATGTACATCAGTGGCCTCCCTTGCATACTTTAGTGACCCTCTACACATACATATGGTGGCCTATTGTGCTTCCTTATAAGGAGGTTGTACGATAGACACTTCTCTTTAGCCTTGTCCGAGTAATAACAAGTGACAGAAGTTAGATTCTTGAAAAGTAAAAATTGTGCCTTGTGCTCATGTTGTTTGACATTCAACAATACCCGTAACCCAGTTTTCCCATTAGATAGAATGCACATAACAATTTATTTCACTATTGTCAAAAATGTTTGCCCTCTATGTTATTAACAAGTAATCGCCTGGGTCCTCGTAAAATAAATTATTAAAGGGAAACTTAGCTGAAAACAATGTTTGTTCTCAAGTGTTTGTTTATACTGTAGATGCCTAAATCAGGCCTTCTGATATTTCGCGGAAAAAAATTCCGAATTTCGCGGGATTTTAAGGTGTATTTCGCGGGAATTTCGCGGAAAAAATCGGCGATTTCGCGGAAAATTTCGGTGCTTAATTTCGCGAAAATAAACTTTTCTCGCCGTTCTTTTGCTATTTTTGCGAACGTATCTATAGTATAGAATATTGGCGCTTTTGTGATACACATTTTGCGTGTAAAAAGTTAATTTTACGGGAAACGAATGCAATCTATATTCAGCAGAAACAGTCGTTGCTCTACAAATGTAAAAATTGCCGCTTCAGCCGAAAATGACTACACACAGTTTTCAAAAACATCATGTATTTATCCACGTGAATAAATAAAAGCGACCATGCTTAAATCGAAAATAAGCCTTTTTAAAACAAGGGAAATATTGGTCTAAAAAATATACCTGGGCAGTTGTTTTGACGTTAAGAGAGGTTTTCAGGGTTTGCTGCTTGCCAGCGGCTTTGCTTTTATCGCTTCTCGATCTTTGAACGTGTGTCACTGATTCGAAGTGTTTGTCAATAGTCGACTTCCTCGTGTGGTCCAACACAGCGTTGCACGTTGAGCAGAATAGGAGGCCATCGTCGACGTGAAGAGTTCCTTTGGGATAGCTTCGTAACCGATCATATGCTTTGGTCTTCAGGGCAGTGTGGCTGTCCTTCTTTTTGGTCAGAAACTTCTCCATACTTTTGAAACTTTAAAGCCGCCGCATGCGGTAAAGACTACATACTTGAGAAATACTACATTGCTGAGTTTTAAATCAGTTCCCCGCGGGAATCCAATCTTGGAACGCCTTGCAGTATCGCTTTTAGCGCCCAGTTCTCCGCTGTATTACACTTGGAACGCCTTGCAGTTTTTTGTCGCGGCAACGTACTCGATTGATTTTGAATCGGTTTTGAAGGCAATTTCCCGACACATTTGGACTTTATGGCATAAAAATGACCTCAATAACTGTGACAAGCGTTTATTGTAGTTCAATGGTATGTATTTTGCAAAATTCCTGGCAAATTCCGCGCGATTTCACGGACTTTTTGCAAAATTCTGGCAAATTACGCGGGATTTCGCGGACTTTAGTGAATTTCGCGGCATTTCGCGGATTTACCTAAATTTCGCGGGCCCGCACCCGCGCGAAATATCAGAAGGCCTGCTAAATACATTGCTGTGTTCATCTCCAGTCAAGTGTACACTAGATGCAGGTTCTCCCAACATGCATAGTTGGGGGAGAAAAAAATTGAGTACCTTGGGGGAATTCATTTCGAATCCAGGCTTCTACTGTTAAGAGTGGTAAGTAAAAAGAAAACTTGTAGCTGATGTGTCAAGTTGAGTACACTGGGAAAATCGTCAGTCGCCTAGAAGCTTTGGGAGAACTCTATACAATGTAGATGTCATTTATGCACCGATTTTTCTGACAATAACACTCATTTGAATTTTCTGTGCATCGGCATCTTGGATCACATGACATCACAGTGTTGTCCCTATTGTTACACAACAAAAGTGCTATTGCTTTCTGACAGTAGGGGCAACACTGATGTCATGAGATCCAAGATGGTGGCACACAGGAAATTCAAATGAGCCCTATCGATTGGAAAATTGGTGCATAAATTACATCTAGTGTACAATTTACTGGAGACAAATGCAGAAACAGACATGCGTTTAATAATCATTTGAGAGCAAACATTGTTCACTTTTTATGATCAGATTTGTAAAAAAAATGGAGTTATTAAGGGATAACTAGCAAAATAATACTGGGATAAGGGATAACAAACCAGTATTCAAAACATTAGGGATAAGGGATAACCAAAGTCCATTGGGATAAGAGATAATCAATAACAGCCATCTCCATCTCAGGGATAAGGGATAACTATCCTGAAAAACAGGGATAACCGCACCACCTCCCCTAACCGGGCCTCTAAATTGAAGTATGTATATACATGTAAGTCTGTTATTTACTGTATTTATATGTTATATTGACAATTTCATACTTTAAGAAATACATTAGACTCTGTTCTATTGACAATTTATAATTTCATACTGTGCTGTTATTTATTTGAATATTATATTGATAATTTCAAATGTAAAAGAAAGTCATTCATACAATTAAATATGAATAATTGCAAAGCTTACCAACTTTGTTATCTTAATTTGTAAATTCCAGTCTGGGTGAAATACAACTGACACTGATGTTAATAATTTCTGAATTCAGAAAAGTGCATTAAATGCATCCAATACTGTATATCCATTTTGTTTGGATCCAATCCTTATATGCTGGGTCCAAAATAGCTCTTCAAATGGGTACCAAAATAGCTAATTTTTGGGGCTGTTTCAGCACACCAAAAAATCAAATTGATCCCACTGTTTTCCAAATCAGTACTTAGGGTGGGTCAATTTGACCCCTAATTAAGGGCCATATCGACCCCTAATTTAGGGCTAAAATACTTACTCAAATGGGTACCAAAACAGCCAATTTCTAGGGCTATTTCAGCCCCCTGAAAAATCAAATTGACCCCAGTTTTTTCCAAATCAGCACTTCATGGGGTCGAATCAACCCCTAACAAAGGATCAATTCAACCCTAAATAAGTGTCAATTCAGCCCCTAATTTTAGGGCTAAATTAGCCCCGTCAAAATGGGGCCAAAACAGCTTTAAAGTATGTGCCAAATTTTACTCACCGTTTTGGCCCCATTTTTGGGGTCAATTCAGCTCTTTTGAATTTACAGTGTAATGAAGTAACGCCTGCTAATCGGGGGTAGAAGCGGAATATTTTCACTCTAAAAATTCCGTATTCCTCTGCTCTCCTGAGGTAATATTCCCATTCCCTACTTATTTTTTTTTGGATATTCCTTATTCTTTTAAATGTTTTTGAAATATTCCGTATTCAGTATATTTTTCAGGCAAATATTCAATATTCCTCAGTTTTCAACCACGATATTCAATATTCAATATTCCGCTTCTACCCCCGATGCTAATCAAACAGCATGCAGTAAAAAGTTATAGAAAAGCGGTTGTTGACAGCAAATCCCTCGTGGCGTAAGGGATAGTGACGGTTAGGGTTTCGGTTAATAGATGGGTTAGGGTTTCGGTTCGAGTCTTCGTGGAGCCGATATTTTGTTATATAGTCGAGGGAAGCGTACTTGTTCGCCTAAATTTCTAAGTGCCGCTTTAGTTTGTACCCTAGAAATATAACATCGAGAAAATTGCAATTCGACCTTCTGGCGGATGGAATTTAGCCGCGACCGTTTTGTTTCACCGACGATCTCGTCCAGATTTAGCCGCCATCTTAAAATTCTACAATACGACTTTCCGCTGACAATAATTAATGTTGGCGCGCACGAGACTCGTAGTGCCGAGCGAGTCCCGAAGCGGAGAGTGTAATTAAAAAAGTCTGCCGTGCTCCCTTGGATTAACGCAGATCGTGACCAAATTCACGCAACACCAGAAAATAGAATGTGATGTAAAGTGGTATGCTGTAGTGCTATGTGTGCACTACCAGAAAATAGAGTTTGCAGAAGTCGGAAGCATGTATGAAATCGAGACACACCAAGGGACCACGGCAGACTTGCCTGTTTTGTTTGTTTCACCACAGGCCGCCCAAGTTCTGACTATGTATATCGAAGCAGTGAATTACAAGGTTTGTATGGGAGTTCCTCCGATAACTCGGAATAAAAACGTAAATATAGTTACAGATCTTCTGTAATACAAGGTAAATAAAGGAAGAAGGGGCTAGATTATAGAATACCCGTCCACTTATTCTAGATGTCAAAATAACAGCTACCGTGGTACCGCAGTCAGCTAGAATAAATTAAGTAAAACCTATGCCAAGTAAGTAAAACCTTTTTACTCCGGCGCTGCTATGGCAGCAGCCGGAGTCTTAAAATGCAGTCTGTGTCTTTTTTTTATTATTATTACTCCGGCGCTGCTATGGCAGCAGCCGGAGTCTTAAAATGCAGTCTGTGTCTTTTTTTTGTTATTTTTGTTCTGTCCTGTAAAATTTTTGATCAGTTCTGACCTTTGCCGATAACAATGTGGGTCGGAGACGCTATGATCGAGCGATAAAGGAAGAGGCATAATAATAATAATAATAAGTCTTTATTAACAAATACTAGCAACAGACGTGTGAGTTTACAAATATAAATGTATTTTTGTTGGGCATTCGTAATTAGCACTTCGTGCTCTTCCCTAAGGACTTGGAGTTGTTATTTAAGATGATATTTACATATAGTTTTCACTTGACGCCAACCAGTTTACACGCTTGGTTATCCGGGCCAAATGAAAGACGCTATCACTTGTTCGGATTTAGCGTAGTTTCGTATGTTTGTTCTGGAACAACTTTCTCTTCACAAGTCCAAGTTATCAGACAAGTTTAATCAGTCCCAGAAAACAGCTACTACCGCCCTTTCAGTTTCCCGATAGGTTAAAGAGGACGGCGAGTTGTCGTTCAACTACCCATCCAACGCAAACAACTTCCAGTTCAACCGTCGTGGACTCGTCAGATGAAGGCTGGTTAACCGGCCAACATTACGAAGATAACGGCTGTTGCTTTAAATGGAAAAAGATGACAAGGAAATTCGTAGTGCTGAAAGGGAAGCGCCTTAGTAAGTGAGCAAACTCACTCTCGGATCAAGTGGAATGCTGAAAAAGCTGGAGAACGAAGCCGGCAATCTTCATAAACTCTACCAACAGGTCTCGGTCACGTGGGCAGTGGTCGGTAATGGCCGACCCAGAACCAGCGCTTTTTCTAGCCTCTCAATGTATCACCAAGAAGGCCGGCAGTTCAATGAATCTTGGGGCCCCTGCAGAAACTGCGATTCCTTTACACATTGGTGGCTTGAGTGCTCAACCAGGCTCGCTAAAAACCCTCCCGTTGGAAGCCTGTACAGCCCGGGGGGGGGGGGGGACTCCCTTATGTGAGGGGTACATGGATGCTCGTCGTACCTTTTAGGGGTCAAAATCAGGAGTTTGGTACCACTTAGGGTATATCCACCATCAAACACAGACATTTCTATGTAAAGCGGTACCTTTTAGGGGTCGGGGGTCAATTGAACAAAAAAGCTGTTATCAATTTACATTTTTATTATCTTTTAGGGATCAAAATAAGCTTGAGCCACGCCCATTTTAGTACCTCTTAGGGGTCAAATCGAAAATGTCCGACGAGCATCCTTACCCCTTTTATATGGGAGTCCCCCCCCCGGGCTGTACAGTTCCACTCCCCATTCCGTCCAAACGGTTTCTAGGGGTTCATTTTTGGGGTTACTAGCTCAAGGCTGACGCCTCTAAAGTTCTTGGAGGCCACGAGATGTTTCTTCCGGATACCTGTAACAGGGATTTACCTGCAGTTTCCGGACGGCCTACTATTGAACATGAATTCAAGGAAATCCTAACGCAAGATAAGTACACTTTTAATTCGTATTATGAACAGTTCTTGAAATGTAATTTACATGAGTACCAGCAAAGGATAGCTCCCCTTATACTTAAGTTAAGTATCGTCTCAAAACTCATATTCAGTTTTGGGTTAATATAGGAATACCTGGCTGGATTTTAGATTCTTTTGAATGGGTATAAGATTTCCTTTTATTTTTTACCACCTAGTGCCGCGTTTAAATAACAACACATCAGCGTTCTCACGTACCGATTTTATTAACGAGGCTGTTGTTGATTTACTCTTGAGTATGAGCTCTGTCGTTAAGTTTTTTCTTCACCGAGAGTGGCCAAACGAGTGTAGGCTCATATCTGATCTTAGACATGTTAATCAGTATATTTATAAACTTAAATTTAATATTGAAGACGCCAACATTGTCTTCAATACCTCCGTTATAAGCAAATACAAGTTTGACATGAAACCAGGTCAACTTCACATTAATATTTGTGACGTTAACCAGTGCTTGGGTTTTCAGCGGCTGCTATTTAATTCCAACATACCTAAGCGTTTTCAGTTTACTGTTTTAACCATTCGGCCTGTCTCTTTATGAAAGTTTTCCGTCCTCTAGTTCGACATTGGCGAGCACAAGGTATTCATTAGTATGGATTCTCATACTATGCCGGCACATTAACATAACGGTTTTGTTTCTTTTCCTGAACGGAAAATTTATTAAGCTAATTAGTCCTCGTAGAGCTTATACATAAGAGTCCTATAGTCTCTCCTCGGTTCGTTGCCTCAGTCGTGGGTAAAATCTTCTCCTTTTCATTCGGAGTTGGTAATGTCACCCTTTTGACACCAAAAATCTTAGTCTTTCGTTCAGTTTCATCAATTGAGATACTCCACTTGACACGAATAAGTTTCAGTTTTCTGCAGTGGCTTCAATAAATACCATTTTAGATTCATAACTGCGTTTAGCTCAATGGTAGAGCTCTCCTCGAGTATTCACCTCCGGTTGGTTTGGTTCATTCTGATGCTAGTGGTTATGCCTGCGGTGGCTATACACTGTATCTTGATAGGGAATTCGAATTATTCTATCAAGCAAGCTTTGATCTTCTACTTAACTCACTCTTGACAGTAATGCTAGGGAGCTCCTTGTTCTCCTGTGTAGTGTGAAGTCGTTCAAGACGTCTTTGCGGAATAAGGCAGTTAAGACTTTCATGCACTGACTAATAATGCAGCATCTGTTTGTGCTAGAGGTAACACTGAATTCCCTCCGACTCCATGCCCTTGCGGTTGATATACGGGTTTTTATTATATTTTCGCTTGAGCGGTACAGTCAATGAATTCCTAGGTCTCTCAATGAGTTTGCCGATTCTATGAGTCGGATTGTTGATTATGATGATTGGTCTGTCTGCAATTGTTTCGGCTTATCTGCTATCTTCCCGGTTCTTTCGAAGTTGATCGATTTGCTTCTCCGTGTTCAGCTACAGTGCGTCCCGTTTTCTCCAAGTTCTGTAATCTGGGGTGTGAAGAAGTTGATCAGTTCGTGTTAATTGGCGAGGTGTCAACAATTGGTTATTTCCGCCTATTTGTCGTGTAATTCGAAACATCTTACACCTTGAGTTTTTCTCATGCTTCGCGGGAATGCTGGTGATTCCTAACGACAATCGGCTAGTTTTTAGCCTTTTCCTTCTCCCGTCTGGTGCGCCTAGAGCTTCAGTTCCATACATTGTTGACATTTACGACCTTTGAGGTATATCTCGGTTTTCCTACCATTTTCAGTGCATTCAGTTGGCATTCAGCGGTACTAGTTGTCCGTTTAGATACTTCCTCTGAATTTTCGTGGCATTGCTTGGTTTACTACCGATTTATAATGGGGTGTTATAGGTGTTTTCATTATTAGTGTATGTATGGATGCAAACACTGTAGAGCGTAAGAGTGTGATTTTATCGTGATTGTATGGTCATACCGCTTTATAGCGGAATATATTGGTTGTTTGTGCACTTACTATATGTATGTATTGCACACCGCTTTATAGCGGAGATACCTGGCATATAAGAGTTTGAGTGATATATTATGTGATGTACAGTTTGTTTCATTTTAATAGGGATCACTGTCAGATCGCTTATTGTACACCGCTTTATAGCGGAGATATCCCGGCCTTACATAAGGGCATTAGTGATATATTATGCGATGTATAGTTTTATTTCATTTTAGTAGTGATCACTGTCAGATCGCATGACAACTGTGGCTTTGCCGTCATGGCCTATGCCTGCTTTTTAAGATTATGTCACAATAGCTATATGTTGCTTCGTTATATTCTTTCGTTGCAATTACGTATTTCACACCAGATTCCGTTTTTTCATTGCTAGTGGTTAAGCTTTAGTTTTGCTTGGGTGTAGTTTCATTGTATTTTCATTTGAATAATTATCGTTAGATATTATATTTGCAATAATAACATTGTAATGAAGTACTTGTCTTATTTTCATACGAACGTTGTTGTTATTGACATATGGCTCTCATTCCCTACTATCTCTGTTATAAGCACCGCTTAATAGCGGAGATATCCGTTACATAAGGGTATGAGTGATATATATTACGTGTGTATGGGTTGTTTCATTTTAATAGGGATCACTGTTAGATCGCTTATTGCACACCGCTTTATAGCGGAGATATCCGTACAAGGGTACGAGTGATATATTATGTGATGTTTAGTTTTGTGTCATGTTAGTAGGAGTCACCGTTAGATCGCTTGACACTCCTGGCATCATGGCCTACGCCTTGCTTTTTAAGATTATGTCATAATAGCTATAACGTTGCTTTATTGTTGTCTTTTCGTAGCGATTATGTATTTCCGGGGACATCAGATTCCGTATCAGATTCCGTTTTCTCATAGTGGTTAATCTTTAGTTTTGCTTCGGTGTAGTTTCATCGTATTTGCATTTTAATAATTATCATTTGATAATATATTTGCAATAATAAAATTACATTAATGTACAGTTGTCTTATTTACATACGGATGTTGTTGTTATTGACACGGTACTCATTCCATTTCACACTGAACCCTTATTCCCTACTATCTGTGTTGTAAGTTCTAGGTCCCAAAGTCTTTTCAGTCCCACTTCGCCATCCAGCCTTGCAGTTGCTGCCCTGTCGCCCCTGAAGTCATATATTTTCCTGCTGAAGACACTCTTGTTGCCCTGTATTTAATGTCTTTAGTTCAGTCGGGTCACACATTTTCTATAGTTCAATTGGTTTTTATAGGATAATACCATGCCTGTAGTGTACCCAATCCTTGCATTCATATTTTCTTAAGAAATTTATTTTTAGAGTGTTGTAAAAGCCTTTCCTTTGGACCTGCAACAAAATTTGCTCGTGACTGTTTCCTTAGGTATTTAATTCTGCAGTTATTCTGCACTGACTACATTACTTACATTCCTATTATAATTCCCACCGCGATCTTTGTAATCTTGACATACTGGTCGGCATCCTCCTAACACGCCTTGCTTGATGTGTATGTAGAATATACAACATAAATATTTTCTATGCGGCGGAGCGCAGTGACAGAGCATAGAAATGTATTTTTGTTGGGCATTCGTAATTAGCACTTCGTGCTCTTCCCTAAGGACTTGGAGTTGTTATTTAAGATGATATTTACATATAGTTTTCACTTGACGCCAACCAGTTTACACGCTTGGTTATCCGGGCCAAAATTTTCTAGACATTTCTCTGTAATCCGGGCTTAAATTAACAGCGTTTGTACATGTAAGTTTTTTCTTTTGATGACTCTTAACCTCCAGGGGTCTCGGCGAATTCGCATTGGGTTGGAGTATACGTTTCCAGAATATTTTTATTCCTCAAAGTGAGGTTTTAACATGGTTTTTCGTATCCGGCGATTCGTCATTAGTTTAACATTAATATGTAATGTTTATACGGCAATAAACTTGGCATACTGGTCGGCATCCTCCTAACACGCCTTGCTTGATGTGTATGTAGAATATACAACATAAATATTTTCTATGCGGCGGAGCGCAGTGACAGAGCATAGAAATTCTAATAATTAAATATAATAATAATAAAGAGAAAACTGTTTAGTCTAAAGAAATGATTTAAAATGTTTTAGAAATATTTTGCGTATCCACTACAGAAATGAACATGATAAAATTAAATAAAGTTAAAAAGGCATCTATTAATGTAAGTTCGTTTAAAACGTTCAGTACGGACACGAGGTAAAATAAAATTATGGCCACGGTCGCGTAACTGTCTTGTTCTCTTTTGCGGAAGTAGATCATAAAGGGGGTGATTAGGATTTAGAATAATTTTCTTCCAAAGTTTAAAGTCCCTTTCTCTAATGATGTCAGTAATTGGTACATATTTTGTTGTATAGCCAAATCTAATGGCTCTTCTACAAAATTTGTCGATACGACTTAGGTATTTATCCTCATAGGCGCAGGCCCATACCTCAATAGCATACTTAAATAAAGACATAATTAAACTTTCAAATAAAGTAGTAAGTTATTGTGAAGAATAGCCATAGAACTTACATACCCTTATAATATATAGGCGACAACTAGCTTTGTGTAGCAGATAGTCTATATGTAAATCCCAATTACAAGGATCTTCATTAAAAGTAACGCCAAGTAATTTAAGCGAGGTTTTTCTCTCTATTGTAGGTACTGGATCCGGTAGAGGCTTACATTTCTTGCCCCTAACTACCATCTCCCATGTTTTACTGATGTTTAATGTCATGAGATTATTTTGAGACCAACTCTCAATATTTTGAACTTCTCTTAAAGAGGGATCTGGAACATTCGTCTTGACAGGCACACTTAGGGTCATGTCATCTGCATACTTAATTAATATATTCCTACATGGGTTCACAGCCACAATATCATTTACCATAATGGAAAACAATACAGGGCCAAGAACAGTCCCTGTGGAACACCTCTGTTAATACAGACAAACTCTGTAGACACACCATCTACAACAACCCTTTGTTTTCTATTACTAAGGAAACTGATGATCCAGTTGGTAACATATGGGTTAATATTGAGTGACTTAAGCTTATTGCATACTATATCATGGGACACCGTGTCAAAAGCCTTACTGAAATCAAAAGAAAAGACTCGAACAAAGTCTATATCCTTATCTAACCAATTTAACCAATTATGATAACATTTAATGAGAGCCATAGTGGAGTTATGATTTTCTTTGTACGCGAACTGATCAGAGCCAATTACGGATTTCAATGCAGTGGATAGTTCCTGCTTGTATACAAGCCTTTCAAAAAGCCTCATGATGATGTTCGTAAGAGATATTGGCCTCAGCTGGTTACACGTAGTGAGAGGGGATTCTTTGGGAATAGGCGACACATTGGCAAGCTTCCAGAGGAGTGGGACTGACTGGTCTCTAAGAGAACAATTAAACACCTTTGTGACAACAGGTGCAAGATAGTGAGCGAAGTTCTTCCATAACCAATATGGCAACTCATCTGGACCAGGGGCAGTGCGCTTTAGGCGAACTAAAAATCTTCTCACAGTATGCTCATCAATGGTAGGAATTCGGGTACTATCCATGGTAGGTAAAAAGTCTGGGGCCGAGTACTGCGCATCCGTATTGATGGACTGGAAATATGAATTAATCACATCTGGACTGATAACAGAACTAACAGGAATGCTTTGGCTTTTCCTACCAGTTATCTTGTTTGCAGTGTCCCACCAGCCTTTAGATCCTTTGTTATGTTTTCTATTCTCATTGTTGACAGCATTGACTTGATTTACGCGAATAAGTTCATTAATTCGTTCTTGAAGGATAACGTTGCCGGCTTGATTGTGGTTGCGCGTGTTCTTATTTCTAATCTTGCACAGGTGCTTAACCAGGGGGGACATGTATGGAGGATCACGCGAAGACATTTTGACTCTTTACTCGGGCTGCCTGTGGCAGCGCCGAGTCTGAAAATGCAAGTGGTTATTTTTTATTTTTTTTATTTCATGTCAGACGGCTTCTGCGCATGCGTTAAAGGTCAAATTCGAACCAATCAGATTGCACTGTGCTGGTCACGCAAACAAAGGTTAGATTTCCTCAGGCGCGCTCAGATAAGAAAATTCAAAGCTCAGACTAGGCGAGACAAGGAGATATCAATTTCAAATAGTCATTGTCAGAAATCTATTCCATCGTGGGCAATGATGCAATACAACCTAAATTTGGGTCAGGTCCATGTTTTACGACAGAATAACCAGAGTCTTTCTACTGGATTCGGAGAGCTCGAGACATTATACAAGTCTGCTAATATGGGGAAAACTGAAACAAAAAATGAACTTTGACGGCAGAAACCCTCATATTTGAGCCAAGCGGAATATTTACATGATCCGCTAAGATTTTTACAAATCTAATCAGTTAAGCAGATGTACGCAGTGTATGCCAACTGAAATGCTGTGCTCGTTTTGTGGTTACGGCTCAGTGGGGCAACTACCCGAACAAGAAGCATGAACTGCCAGCAAAGAGAGAGGAAAACTGAAAGAGGAAATCCTTGTGAGAAATCGACGTACATATGAAGCTATATACGTTATCATCGACTATATGGGAGTCAAACATCGAGCTGCTATGAAACCGCTTGTGACAGTTTGTTTACGCACTTTCATGACAAACGAACGTTTCTACTTTCGACACAACGGTCGCTAAACTGTACGAAATCTCCAAGGATATATCCCTAATGTCCAAACTAAAGGGAAAAACTGAAAGAGGAAATCATTGTGACCAATCGACATAAATATGAAGCTCCAGAAGTAATTATTGAATACATGAGAACCCATAGAGAAAACCGATAATAATGAACACGGTATTAGTTTCACCGACATTTGTGGCGTAACTGAACTCGCACTACAGCATAGCTTGAAATACTGTACGAAAACTCCCGTTTAAAAATTTCCTGATGCCGAAAGGACCGTAGCATTTAAACAAGATATCCTTCTGACCAATCGACATACATATTAAGCTGTGAAAGTATGTTTCCATTCCATAACAGCCGATAGTGCAAACTAGTAAACTGCCACTAGTAAATTGACCTTGCGAGTACTGACTGGAACTTTCTAGCGTCAAATGCATGTGTTACGTTTCCAAACTTTAGGACAAGAAATCTTCCATAGAATGTTCTATTTTATTTACAGCTGAGAACTGTATTATTAAACATAAGAAATAAAACAATGGTGCCATTTGAAGAATTATATCATGTCAAAAGTGCAAACGAAGAAATATATATCTACGGACGCGAGCAGCTCGATCGTTTCACTTTGGTCAAACTCGGACTGTTTACGACTGGAACGGAAAAACAAAAAGTAAAACCTACTAAGTTACTAGGTCTGAACAGTACTAATTTATTAACTAGCTGCGAGTTGCTGACAGATATCTCAAGACTCTAGCTAGCTGCACGATAGTAGTCTGAACATACATACACACATGAATAAGTAGTGTTTTCAATAAAAGATCAACTACTTTAATTTACATACGAGAAAACAAAAATATTAAATTACATACATGTATATATATACTAGGGGAGCAGAGAATGAAAGTCACCGCGCTACCGGCCACTCCTAAAGACTGCTAATAATTCTTCCCTTTGGTTATTACTAAGAGGATTTCAAATGAAAGTGTATTTCATCTTCAATCTCATGTGGCCCGAGTGAAAGCCCAGATGGGCTCTTGTTACTCGGGCTGCCTGTGGCAGCGCCGAGTCTTAAAATGCAAGTGGTTATTATTTATTTTTTTAATCAGTGTCAGACGGCTTCTGCGCATGCGTTAAAGGTCAAATTCGAACCAATCAGATTGCACTATGCTGGTCACGCAAACAAAGGTTAGATTTCCTCAGGCGCGCTCAGATAAGAAAATTCAAAGCTCAGACTAGGCGAGACAAGGAGATATCAATTTCAAATAGTCATTGTCAGAAATCTATTCCATCGTGGGCAATGATGCAATACAACCTAAATTTGGGTCAGGTCCATGTTTTACGACAGAATAACCAGAGTCTTTCTACTGGATTCGGAGAGCTCGAGACATTATACAAGTCTGCTAATATGGGGAAAACTGAAACAAAAAATGAACTTTGACGGCAGAAACCCTCATATTTGAGCCAAGCGGAATATTTACATGATCCGCTAAGATTTTACAAATCTAATTAGTTAAGCAGATGTACGCAGTGTATGCCAACTGAAATGCTGTGCTCGTTTTGTGGTTACGGCTCAGTGGGGCGACTACACGTACAAGAAGCATGAACTGCCAGCAAAGAGAGAGGAATTGATCGGAGACGTTAAATTACGTTACTGTGAAGAGGATCAAAATTCAAGTTTTGTAGCTTGAGACTGTCTTCTGCCGTGACTCGTGAGAGAAATTGGAAAAGATCTAGCTGTTTCATTCAGACACTGGCAAATTTATTGAAAGCTACGGGCTTACTTTATGAGATTATTATTCATTGTGGAATGAAAGGAAACAGGTTAGCTGAAAGTTAAGTTCGAGGTAGGCTTCGACTTTCATTCCGATTCAGTGCATATGTGCACGAAGGTGTCAGTTACGTAAGTACTGTAAGTAAACTCTTTTTGATTTGAATAAATTTCCTCTCAGTTTGTCTGTTAATGTACTTTTCCTTCTAATTATCGCTTTATTTAACATCTGATTTAGAGTATGCGTACCTCAGAATAAATTATTTGAAAGGTCAACTGAATTCTTGTGTCGATAAGCGCAAATGTTTTTTGTGAAACAGTCTGTGTATATGAGAAGCGGCTTAATAGAAGAGCTTTCTCATTTATAGGAATTACAATTGTTTTTCTTGCTATGAAATTTATGTTTCATTTCACATTTATTCATACAGTTTTAGCCGGACATTTCCCCGAGTTTCGATCTATTTTCAATCAAATTCAAAGTCTGAATATGTCATTGTATTGCATTTATACACTTGAATTTGCCAGTATTCTGTTGTTCGAATCCTGCGTTATCATAGTCATGCCATAAAAGCGATTAATAGACCAGTCTGTTTTTTTGACGTTCTCACTGGCGAATTAAAGCACGACTTGATACTAAGAGGATTTCAAATGAAAGTGTATTTCATCTTCAATCTCATGTGGCCCGAGTGAAAGCCCAGATGGGCTCTTGTTTAGTTTATAGTTGAAAGATAAATGTTCGCTAGAGAGCTTTAGAGGGTTTAAGGCTACCGTCACGTCATGAAGTACTCAATTTGCCTCTATCTTCTCTCTAACCGAGTTATTAATATGGATGAAGTATTGTTGACTCAGGCGAAACTACGGCGCCTTCCAGTCTACGACCGCATAAATAATTGATAAACTTGAAACACTTAGGTATCGAAATACAATCTGAGGTTAGATGTTGTAGGCACACGGCAGATAGCAGGATCAAGCAATTAGACTAAACGTGATCAATCCACAGATAACAATTG
The DNA here is from genome assembly GCA_030867875.1 of Actinernus sp. WN-2022. Taxonomy (NCBI): domain Eukaryota; kingdom Metazoa; phylum Cnidaria; class Anthozoa; order Actiniaria; family Actinernidae; genus Actinernus; species Actinernus sp. WN-2022. The sequence continues at coordinate 69,369,824 of JAOWCC010000936.1, forward strand.
GTTTATTTTGGGCAGCGCTAATATAATATTTGATTCGACGTTGCGGCGTTACATGCCGCGATGGTCTGTCATATCTTTTTCCAGTGTGTACGTGTATACATGCACAGTGAGACTCTCGTTACCATACTTTGATCCTATCTACGAGCTACGAGCCAAGATTGTGTGCCAGGCTTATTAAGTCCAGACTCCATACTTTAATAACGAAGGCTTCCTTTTTAAACTTTTCACTGTGTTGTCAAGACTCTAGACTTCGTTTCATTGCAAGTTCAATAGAAGTGTTGTTCTGGATTCTAGATGACAAGTATGATCAGATCGACCCGCAGACCTTTGCATAACTTAGTTTATGCCGAGCCGTACGTCGGCCCGGTGGCACACAGAATTCTCTAAAGATTGTCCACCCACTTGCAGCGGACTCTGCCAACAGTTTCACGACAAAGGATACAAATCGGAATTATCTACGGGCCAAGATTGTGTGCCAGACTTCAATTAAGTTAAAACTCTAAGATTTTATTCAAGACTTTTCACTGTGTTGTCAAGACTCAATAGACTTACTCATTCAAAATTTACGGGATCGTGTTTCGGCTTACGAGGATATGATTCTATAGTCTGTTAATGTGCTTTTCGTTCTTTTATTTTAATTATTGCTCTGTTTTAAAGTCTATGTGTCTGTGATGTCGAGTACATTTCAAACTACCAAGCGTGGTTGTGAAAAGTCCCACTCGTACAGGAAATTACGCTGGCTTCCTGCCGAGGTCAAATCATATTCGAAGCATCCGGGGAAAATTCATGGATTCGATTGTATTTTTAATCCGCTAGAAATAATGAAATTCGTTACCCAAAGCGCATGTGTACTTCTTTCATGAAACAAATAAACAACGAGAGCATTTTACTTCGACAAGCTACTAGTTCGACAAGTCCAGAAGCTAGTCGCTCGGCAAGTCAACATTTACACAAGGTCCCGAAGTATCAGTTGAAATCATGGACTCCGGGCTTTTTCGGTATATCTGCTCCTATTTTATGGAACTCATTACCACTGGAAATGAGGTCTATTGATTCCGCGGGATTGATTGTCTTAGTTCTTTTAATTCTAGTGTTAAAACAAGTCCTTTTAATTCACAGCTTTTGGTATATTATATGTAGCCAAGTATTTATTATTATTATTGTTATTATTATTCAATTTTCTTTTTGGTACAAAATAGGGAATTACTTGTAAAACGATTGCATTATTGCGAAACATTTTTAGTAAGTTAGTTTTTTAATGTATTGTAAAGTGCTATAGGACTTAGGGAATAGCGCTACATAAATCGATTATTACTATTATATATTAGCTTTTATTTAAGCGCCCGTTGATAAAGAAACTCATAACGGTTAAGCAAACTAATAAGGTATGCTCAACTGGCAATTTGCTGGTAGTGGCACTCGATCTCTTCAGCAATCAACAGTTTCATAGTTGTTTTGTTTGCACAAGGATAACACAGGTAGCCCGAAAAAAACAGAGGGCATATATTTTGCACTTATTGTTACTTACTTTAAGCCTTCATCATTTATCTATTTAATATTTGTATATTACTTGTATATTCACTGTATGTGTACTATGTGTTAATATATTTATCCTGATTTATATGTATATATTTAAAGAAAAAGACTTAATTAAAGTTATTGGAATAAAATATAATAAGTAAGTATTTTTCTTTTCTTGTATATGCACTTTGTAACTCTGTAATCATACTGTCTTTGTTCTAATACTGTTTTTGTTCTAGTAGATTTCGTAGAAATCAGGCTCTATTGTTGGTAAGTTCAATACCTAACCAAATCTACTTGCTATCCAACCATTTACGGCAGTCAACTCGAAAGTGTGTACTTCTGCAAACAAATATTTTTATTGACCACAAATATCAGACTAATCAAAACATTGCTCACCTGCAACGATTCATGGGTGCACACGGGGTCACAGGTAGTAACGCAATGGGCTGCTTTTGCAGCTTCACGCGGCATTTCACAGGTAACCCGAAACAACTAAGAAGATAACAGAATTTGTTTTTAATTGTAAATGTTGGTTAATTAAATGATGAAACGCTAGCTAGTGTACTCGTGTTCACTCGTGTGGCGTTCTAGATCAGATCCTCATAGTATTTGGATGCAATTTGTTTTGGGCTGGTACCGCAGTGATACACAGGTAACCCGAAACAACTAAGACGATAAAACAATTATTATTATTACAGAGTGTGTTCCTCATCCCACATTATATTGTCACACAACACTGTAGACGGAAGAGTTTAGCATAGCGTTTCCGGCGAGAAGGAACAAAGGCCGTCACTTTTAAGCAATCAGGATGCACTGAACAATTGTAATTAACACGGTTCAAACTGCTAAAAAATACTAAAGCGCAAAAGAACAAAAGACAATGGAATTGCATACCAGAACTTCACGGCAATAAATAGACACACCATCTACTGTGATAGGCGCCAACACAAGGAGACAGGAACACTCCTGTGTATTATACTCCTGTTATTTTTTATTACAAATTTTTTTATTACAATATTTTTTGTTAATTAAATTATGAACCGCTGTGCACTCGTGTTCACTCGTGTCCTGACTCATGTGGAGTTTTAGATCAGATGATCATAGTATTTGGATCCTAGTATTTTTGGGCTACCTGTGTTATCCTAGGGTAGCCTGGCTTTCCTGAAGTCGCTCGTGTTCTGACTCGTGTGGAGGTTTATATGAGATCGACTGTGTGCGTACTTTCATATCTGATTGTGCGTTGTAATGTGCCAAACACGCAGGTGTATGAGATCATCCGCGTTACAGAAGATACGCCGGAGTTCAAGCTGCGTGCAGCTTCTTGTTATTAATGTTTCTTGTAAAATTTTTGATCAGTTCTGACCTTTGCCGCTAACAATGTGGGTCGGAGATGCTGTGATCGAGCGATAAAGCAGGAGACATGCGCATTAGTTGAAAGATAAATGTTCAGTAGAGAGTTTTAGAGGGTTTAAGGCTACCGTCACGTCATGACGTACTTAAATTGCCTCTACCTTCTCTCTAATCGAGTTATTAATATGGATGAAGTATTGTGGACTCAGGCGAAACTACGGCGCCTTCTAGTCTAGGACCGTATGAGTCATTGATAAAGGCAACAAAGAATTGAAAATATAGCTATCAAAATACAATCCGGGATCAGATGTTCTAGGCAATTGGCAGATAAGAGGTCAAGCAATTAGTCAAAACCAATTAAAGTGAATGACAAGAGATCTGATAAGACCAAGCTTTAATCTCATACAAGCGTTCAACGAAGACACTGCATGTGTTAGGGTTCATGCTTCACGAAAAATCTATTCGGGCTTTCGTCTGTGCAAACGGTTACCGTTAAATTGTACTACACAACGCTCTTGCTCTAAGGCATATCTATATTTGTCGTCACATGACTGTTGCAATGGAGATTCAGGTTATTCAAAGCGGGACAAATTCTGGCGAGATTCACGTAATATCCTGAAGAACTGAACTGGAGACCGTTTTAGGAAATCGAACAAGGTCAGTTGACTCGATCTAAAAGCCGTAATTATTGTACTGGATTTGATTTGATAAACCGTATGATCCGAACTGGAAATGACTTAAGAATCCATAATGACCGTAAAGAAACACTGGAATGACTTGAAAGGCTGTTAAGAGTAAATAGAAGTTGGATTTGTCATTGGAAACCGTATAAACTGGACAGGATAAGACTTTGGAAATCGAAACATAGCCTGGAAGGACGCAGACGCATTTTTTTCACTCATAAATTCGAACTGATTCTTTGCATTCATGAGTGAAAAAAACCTCTCAGTTTGTCTGTTAATTGCTTTTTGTTCTAATTATCGCTCTATTTAAAATATCTGTGTCTGTGATATGCCTAGTAAATTAATTGCAGCTACCAAGAGTATTTGTTTGCTTGTGCTTTCGTAAGCCCAATTTAAATCTAAAGGTCCTAAACGAATATTACTGGCTTCCTGCCGAGGTCAAATCATATTCGAAGCACCGGGGGAAATTCATGGGTTCGATTTTGTTTTTAATCCGGTAGAAATTATGAAATTTGTTACCCAAAGCACGTGTACTTCTGTCATGAAACAAATAAACAATCAAGAGCATTTAATTTATTCAACAAGCTACTTGTTCGACAAGTCCCGAAGCTACGCTCGGCAAGTCAGCATTTATTCAAGATCGTGAAGTATAATTTGAAATCATGTGGACTTCGGATGTTTTGGTATCTGCTCTTATTTTATGGAACTCGTCTATTGAGGTCTATTGATTCCTCGGGTTGTTTCTCTTAGTTCTTTTAATTATAGTGTTAAAACAAGTATTTTTAATTCAAAGCTTTTGGTATATTATATGTTGCCAAGTATTTATGCCATTATTATTATTATTCAATTTTCTTTTTGGTATAAAATAGGGAATTACTTGTAAAACGATACGTTACTGTATCGGTATTATTGCGTAACATGTTTAGTAAGTTAGTTTTTAATACTTCAGTGTATTGTAAAGCGCTATGGGACTTTAGCGCTACATAAATCGATTATTATTATTATGTATTAGCTTTCATTTATGAGGCCGTTGATAAACAAACTCATAACGGTTAAGCAAGCTCGTAAGGTTTCCTCAACTGGCAATTTGCTGTTTTTCATTGCCATGTAGTGGCACTCGATCTCTTCAGCAATCAACAGTTTCATAGTTGTTTTGTTTGAACAAGCATAACACAGGTAGCCCGAAAAAACAGAGGGCATATATTGGCACTTATTGTTACTTAAGCCTTAACTTAACTTTAAGCCTTCACCATTTATCTATTTAATATTTTTATATGACTTGTATATTCACTGTATGTGTACTATGTGTTAATATATCTATATGTATATATTTAAAGAAAAAGACTTAGGGAAGAGGTCAAAACAATGGATTTCGAATGGGACCCAATTGTGTCAGGGGAGGTTTTGGGTGGCGGTAATGCCCCAACCCCTTTTTTCGAGGGTGATTTTCTCGCCTTGTAAAATAGGATACCTGATTTTAATGTAGACACGTTCTTCTGTTCCTATAGAAACTAGAAATATAGTTACTTCTTCAATAAGTATTTTATTTAAGAAGATATTTTTGATCAAAAATCTAGATTTTGCCAAAATAGGTGGTGGGTTCCGGGTACAACCCCCCTTCCATCAAAATTGGGTCCCGCCAGAGTACCATTGTTTTGACCTCTTCCCTTAATTAAAATTATTGGAATAAAATATAATAAGTAAGTCTTTCTTTTCTTGTATATTCACTTTGTAACTCTGTAATCATAAGTCTACATACTGTTTTTGTTCTGTTAGATTTCGTAGAAATCAGGCTCTATTGTTCGTAAGTTCTATACATGTATGTAACCAAATCTACTTGCTATCCAACCATTTACGGCAGTCAACTCGAAACTTGAAACTGTGTACTTCTGCAAACAAATATTTTTAATGACTACAATATCAGACTAATCAAAACATTGCTCACCTGCAACGATTCATGGGCGCACACGGGGTCACAGATAGTAACGCAATGGGCTGCTTTTGCAGCTTCACGCGGCATTTACACAGGTAACCCGAAACAACTAAGAAGATAACAGAATTTGTTTTTTAATTGTAAATGTTGGTTAATTAAATGATGAAACGCTAACTAGTGTACTCGTGTTCACTCGTGTGGTATTCTAGATCAGATCCTCATAGTATTTGGATGCAATTTGTTTTGGGCTGGTATCGCACTGATACACAGGTAACCCGAAACAACTAAGACGATAAAACAATTATTATTTTGTATTATAATATTTTTTGTTAATTAAATTATGAACCGCTGTGCACTTTAGATTAGATGAGATTAGATTATCATAATTGCGTTCCCCTGGGATAACACAGATAGCCCGACAATACATAGAGTATAGTAATGTACCACATTGATAACAATAGGACAACACAGGTACCACGGCACACACTGATACCACAGATATCCCGAAACAACTAAGCCGATACCACCATTTTTATTATTTTATTCTGATTCTGATTTTGTGTTAATTAAATCGAGCGCTAGTGCACTGATGTTCACTCGTGTCCTGAATCGTGGAGTTATATTTCAGATCCTACTAGTATTTGGATCCTAGTATTTTTGTAATCCTAGCGGGTACCCTGGCTTACGTGGTGTTGCTCGTGTTGATTCGTGTTTAACTTGCGTGCACTCGTATTCACTCGTGTTCTACTTGTATTCACACATCTAAACAAATATGTATTATAAATATATAAGTTCTGCTATTATATTTGTCTGTGTCTTTGAAGAGACAATTAGTTTTCAAGTTAGTTTTCAAGTTCGATTCTCCGCTGATCAATTTAGATCGGTGTGGTGGCTCAATTCAAAGCAAATTTCCCCATATTCAAGAAAACACAGTGGTTCGCAATTATAGGAGCCGTTAGTCCAGCAACAAAAAACAGAGCTGAGCCGTCTGAGCGGAGGATGCGAGGAAGGTTTCAGCTTTTCTCTTCATAGACACGTAACATAGAAAAATTAAATAGCACAATTTATTTATTTGGAATACATCTTTGCATAGCTATTGAATTGATTTAGGCTTTAGTTCCTCTTTAAAGGTGCGTGCAGCTTCTTGTTACTCTGGCGCTGCTATGTGATGCAACTGTGCGTGTATACTTTCGCATCTGATTGTGCAATCCAATATGACTGATTGTGCGTGTGTACTAACAGTGATATGGCTGTGTGCATGCTAATAACGATGTGAACAAAAGAAGCCCGAAAATACAAAGACAGGGTACCTTACTTAAAACACAAGTAACCCGACACAACTAAGCCAAGCTAAAATAACACAGGTAGCCCGGAAATGCAAAATAGGGTACCGCACTGATAACACAGGTAACCCGATAAAGCAAACCGCTGTGCACTCGTGTTCACTCATGTCCTGACTCATGTGGAGTTTTAGTACAGATCATCTTAATATTTGGATCCTAGTATTTTTGGGCTACCTGTGTTACCCTAGGGTACCCTGGCTTACTTTAAGTCGCTTATGTTCTACTTTTGTTCACTCGTGTTCTGATTCGTTTTAGATGAGATCAACTGTGTGTGCGTACTTTCGCATCTGATTGTGCGTTGTAATTGGCAAACACGCAGTATCTGAGATAGTTCGCATTACACAAAATACGTATACGCCGGAGTTCAAGCTGCGTGCAGCTTCTTGTTTATGATAATAAGGACATAACTGTTCTAGAGTCAAATATTAATAGTCATCTGGAGTATGTCAGTACATGGTTAGCCTGTAACAAACTCTCACTTAATATAGATAAAACTGATCAGTTTTGTTATCTTCCAACCCCCTCAAAAGGAAATCCTCTTTCCCATCAATTTGGCTATTCATCAAAAAGTAATTACACAGAAACAAAGTCTAAAGTATTTGGGTGTTTACTTAGATTCAAATCTGAATTGGAAGAGTCAAGTTCAGCATATATCCGCTAAAATTCGTAGAGGGGTAGGAATATTATCTAAGATTCGTAAATATTTAACTATAAATATCCTAATACAATTATATTATTCTCTGATTTACCCTTTCTTAACTTATGGCTTACTAGTATGGGGAAATACTTATCATTCCACATTAAAGCAAGTCATCATTCTTCAAAAAAAGGCAATGAGAATTATGACTCACTCTGACTTTCGTGAACATAGTAGCCCCCTATTCAAAAACCTTAACATTCTAAAACTCACTGATTTGATAGCTCTAAGCAATGCATTATTTGTGTATGACTATTATACAAATAAGCTGCCTTATGCATTTTCAATTTTTTTTACCAAAGTTGACAAAATTCATAATTATAACACCCGACTGGCCTCAAGAAAATCGTTTTATCTTCCCTCCACTAGAACTAACTACGGGAAATTCAGTTTACGCTTCACTGGAGTCAAAATATGGAATGAAATAAAAGAAGATTATAAATCCCTAAAAAAATCAGCATTTAAACATAATCTAAAATTAGATTTTTTGAATTGCTATTAGTTGAATTGACTTATAATCATTATTGTTAATTAAAGTTTAATCTCCTCCATCTCCTGATTTCTATATATATGTGTGTATGTATGTGTGTTTATAAATATTTGTTTCAAACGACCTACAAATTATTATCTTATCAATGTAAGCTGTCTGACACGACTAGCTCTTTAGCTATTTCAGACAGCTCGTGTCAACCCTGTTATTCTCTTTCTCCATTAAGTATCACTTTGTAATTCATTGACACAAATAAATTATGTTGTTGTTGTATGCCAACCTGACGAGGGGGCCGAAAGGCCCCCGAGCGGAACCGACTCGAGTTCCCTAGTGCTTGCCAAAAATATTTTTTCTCCCATCTACGTAGCTTATAGTCACTGTACCTACCCAGAGTCGGAACCGGCTCCAGTTCCCTTATTAATATTCATAGATCGACTATGGGACTGCGGGACTGTGTTAGCACTTTGTTATATGCTTTTGTTATATTAATATTCGTAGATCGGTCCTCTCTTGACAACGTGTTTTGGTAACCAGGCGTTTGGGAAGCCAGGCCGCCAAGTGGTCTCGTTGGGAGGGAGGGAAGGGTTCGAAAGTGTCAAACGAATTTGCCATGTCCTTCCCAGCGAAAGAAGGATTTTGTAATGGCCTGGTTACCCAAACACCTGGTTACCAAAACGCGTTGTCAAGAGAGGACCATTAAGTGGTCGTTATGAACTGTCGGTCGTTGGAAGCAGTACACGAATTGCTTCAAAAATCGTTCAAATTTAACGGGTTTGGAAAGGAGTTATCAAGCCTGGGAACTTCTGAGGGATAATTGATGTCTGTGAATTCTACCGCGGCCGAGTAAACGCCGATGGGATTGATATTTTGTGAAAAATTCGTCCTCGAGCGAAGGCCATCGTTGGATCGAGTGTGCAGCCTTCCCCTCTGGTTAGAGGGGTGAAGCGCGTATGACTCAAGACTTCCATAAAACGCCGTTCTAGCGACCTGAACACAAATAGGACGACAAAACAACTTCAAGTAAGCCTTCTTCCTTTATTTACCTTGTATTACAGAGGATCTGTAACTATATTTACGTTATTATTCCGAGTTCAGTATCGGAAGAACTCCCATACAAACCTTGTAATTCACTGCTTCGATATACATAGTCAGAACTTGGGCGGCCTGTGGTTTCACTCACGATCTCTTCCAACAATTCGACTTTCCGCTGACAATAATTAATGTTGGCGCTCACGAGGGACGTAGTGCCGAGCGAGCCCCAAAGAGACATGTAGTGCCGAGCGAGCCCTGAAGGGGATAGAAAAGGCGGGGAGTGAAACCGTTAAAATTCTGTAGCTTGATGCTCGTAGCAAATTTCTAGGTACAGGAGCCGTTGCTAGGCACGGATACTGTAAACACAACACAAACTAGAAGCTGGGAGTACCTAATAGTCCAGTCAATCTATAACATGTTTTGGGGTTCAGATGGAACTAATTGCAAGATAAAGTTTCTCACTGCCAAAAGATCGAGGAAGGACAACTTAGTAACATACTAAACATCCCCAAAAATCCCTTCCGTGGAACATGCCGAAATTTGAGGAAAATAGTTTTGAGCTTTCACCACAGGTATCCCGCGTCTTTTATTTTGTGAACTTATTCTTTGTTGACTTTTTTTATCAAACCTGTGGCTGAAAAATATTCAGAAGGATAAAACAAAATATAATAAACCCTTTCTGTGGGTTTTAGAGTGGGTATTTTAGATTTTTCCTAAAAAAGCCGCGGTACAGGTATATTTATGACACGAAAGCTAAGCTAAGCTATGAACAACCTGATATTGTAAACAAAATGACTCGGTTAATAAAAAAAAAAAGGAGAAATCGAAACATTAAAAGAACATTATATACCATAATTCAAGAGCTAAAATTTGTGCTCTAATAATTACATTAAATGCCGTTTAGTCATAAGCCGTTTCAAAAATAAATATTTGAAAGGTAATTATTTCGTCTAGTGTCTCCACATATAGGGACAGGAAGCCCGACACTAAGAACGGCTGCGAGGGAGACTACTCCACATATTCAATGATTGTCGATTTCAGTTTCCAGACATCTATACCCCGGATTGTGTCTCGTTGCGCGGAAAAAGTGAAAGTAACTTTTTAGCCATATCCTGCATGGATCTCGCAGCTTTATCTCGCACAGCCACCTGGAAATAAAATCTAGACACTCTCAGCAATGCACAGGAGTAGCTATAGTAGCAATGGAAAAGCTTCTTTGTTCGACTACGAACTCTAAATTCTTCTTAGATTCGCAAACATTGTCGACATAACTCTGAGTGTTTTTGTTGCCTGCTTTTCGAATGCAGTCAAATATGAGCTTTCTACCACAAAGATGACTTCAGAAAATAAGGTAAGTTTCAATTATATATTATCATTTATTATTACTTTTGCTGTCGTGTGAACTGGAATACATGCTTTGATAACGCGGAAGAATGCAAGTCAATAATGCACCACTCAATGTGAACAATACTGAAGAAACAATACGTAATAACGGTAGCACCCAACGGCAAGAAATGCATAAAGCTGTTAATTTTGTTCTGCGGACGTGCGAAATCTTTAAGGAAACAAGAAACAAGAAACATTCCATGCAGAACCAGCGTACAGCCGTCCTCTGGATGCACTACATGACGATGGTTGATATCCTCCGCAGATTGATAAAGGCTGAACGAACCGGAAATTGTGATCTTCACCTGCAAACTGTACATAAAATGCTTCCATACTTCGCGTCAGCGGGACACAACCTTTAAACCAAGTCTGCGCATATCTACCTACAAATGATGGAAGATCTCAAGAAGGAACATCCCGATGTCTACAACAGCTTTCAAGACGGACTTCATGTTGTGCGAAGAACCGACCGTTACTGGGCTGGGCTTTCGACTGACCTAACAATTGAGCAAGTACTCATTAGAAGCGTCAAGACTATAAATGGCGGGCTGACCCGAGGTCGTGGATTGACAGAGACACAACGCCTAGTTTGGCTAATGTCCATGTCAGCATGTGCACAAATTAACAACGCCATGCATGCAAAGTTTCACTGGTGTCAATTATCACAGCAGTGAACAGCACAAAGATACAACCAAAGCAAGTCAAAGACGATTTCATGCGCGATTTCAAGGACATGACTAAACTCATGCACTTCTTACCTAAGTCAGAGGTACCCTTTCAGTGCGGACCCGTCTCTGCGTAGCATAGCCACTGAGGTTGATGAGAATGTTAATGCTGATAAGCTAAGGCTAACGAAGTAGGACGTAAAATACTGACATCGATGGTTGGCAAAAATGCTTACAAGTTCTCCTTTCAAAGGAAAGATAAAGCAGTGGCATTAAGCGAAGGAAATGTTCAAGTGGACCCGCAACTGCTGTATCAACGTTGAGCATTGTTGCGACCGGAGGCAGATATGAAAACCCACAGGAACTTTTCAAGTATGAGATGTGCACCTATCCTCCTGCGATTTTTGACTCCTCACTTCTACCAAGGAAAGCAAACAATCCATTTGGGAACAGTCAAAGAGCAAGAAAACACCTGGGCCCACAGGGAGAGATGTCCATTATGTTCTAGACGGAGGCGCGCTTTTACATCGTGTGCTGTGGCCACGAGGTAGTACCAACGATACGATTTTGAATCTCTACGTGCAGTATGTAGACGCAGATACAGAAAGGCAACTATCGTCTTTGATGGATATCAGGATGGTCCTTCTACAAAGGACTCCACACACCAAAGACGGGCGGGCGTATATTGACCAACTATCACCTTCACATCTGATATGATTCTGGCATCGAGGAAAGATCGACGAGTTCCTGTTCAACGCTTCAAATAAGCAAAGTTTCATTAATCTTAACGCCAAACTTAAAGAAGCCGGACATACGACAGTCCATACCGCTGGTGACGCGGATCTTCTGATCGTCTGCACAGCGTTAGAGTCAGCGAGGGTTACGAGAACTGTCTTAGTAGGTGATGATACAGACCTGTTAATTCTTCTTTGTTACCATGCAGATATGGATGCCCATGACGTGTTATTTAAGCCGGAACCAAAGCAAAACTCCAAATCAAGGAGAGTGTGAAACACAAAGGAGACAAAGTTCGCCTTGGGACTAGAAGTGTGCTCTCATGATCACTTCTTGTTTGTTCATGCAGTACTTGGATGCGATACGACATTGCGTATCAATGGACTGGGCAAAGCAACTGCATTTAAGAAGATCAAAGAAATTCCGAGCTTCAGAGAGCAGGCAGATGCCTTCCGTAACTCATCCGCTTCGAGAGAAGATGTGATTCTGGAAGGAGAGAAGGCGCTAATCTGTCTGTACGGCAGCTGGTCTGCAACTAGTTTGGATTCTTTACGCTACATTCAATTTTGCCAGCAGGTCGCCACTGAAACATCCTGCCTGCAGCCTGAAAGCATCCCACCTACATCAGCATGCAAAGGATCTATACAAAGAAACCTCTGCCGCCGAACCGATTACAGTGCCACGGTATCTCGATTTCCATTGGCCGAGAAAAACGAGACGGTAAACATTGTAGGTTCATTGTAGGTTCATTGTAGGTTCATTGTAGATTTCAGATTGTCCATTCCCTATTGTCAACGGAAAGAGAAGGTGAAGTGAAGAAAGTAATATAAATTCCTTCTTCGAGGTATATAAAATCAAAGCTTTCTTTAGGATAAATAAGGAAGATTTATTGAACGGTAATTTCAAGGTCTTCTGTGCAGTTCAGCAAAATAAAAAGAAGACAAAGCCGGAGTTTGAAGCCCGTTCGTATCAATCGTCGGCAAACAAAAAACTGCGTGACGCGAAGGGAGGACAAAGTGTCGAGGAGCAAGCGTCGCTTCGCTCCTCGGTGGAAAAGCTTCGTGCCTAAGCTTTGCGAAGTAAGAACCTCTGGTACCCAGGGTAGAGTTCACGCCATATCCTGCTAGATTTTCGTTCCCGAATTTATAAAAACATGTGCATATAATATTTTAAAAGGACCCTGTCAGATCGAGAACTGAGAAATCGGGTCATTTCTACTATACTTTCCGAGAGGTTAATAACAATGAATAACAACACTACCACAGTCAATTGGTATAAAAGTTATCATGTTCAGTTTAGCTACTTACATTTACAAACTGTTGTCTCACTCTTAGTCCTATTAGTGTTGATCGGATCTTAGCCATCTATATATAGATCTGGATATGTGATCAATTCCCGTCCAAAGCCCGTGAAACACCTCTCAGCTTTAGAAAAGACAAAAATCTTGGTATTGCACTTGAAGGAACCTTTGCTTTACACAAAAAAACAGCTGATATTAAAGGTTTTGCTAAGTCAAAACTCCCACTAGTCGCCATCTTTAAAAACCTGAAAATCACATGTCACATGGCTGGCGCAACGTACGTGTCACGTGACCAGTCGAAATCTGATTGGTCGACGGCGCCAACCAGCGACACAAATAAAAAATAAACACTTGCGATTTCTGACTCGCGCCAGCCGAAGGCCTGGCCCGAGTAATGACCAGCTGGTGATAAAACAATGGATTGAATACGATTTTTATTCTAGCGATCAAAAATACTGTGTTTCTAAGGTCACGTCCCTACATCCCCACGTCCCCGTCCCCGCGTCCCCGTCCCCGCGTCCCCGTCCATGTTTTACGACCATCCCTTCAAATACGTTGAGAGAAAAAAAATTTCAGTCGGTCGGCGGACCTGTCTACAATCATTCTTGCTACTGCCGAAATCGTTTCCTAGGAGACTGCTACGAGCATCGGGAGAAGACACACACCGAGTACTTGTTTCCAATTGGTTCATAGACGTCACGTGCACCTCAGTTTCACACACCGCTTTTTTAGTTACACTCTCCGCTTCGGGACTCGCTCGGCACTACGAGTCTCGTGCGCGCCAACATTAATTATTGTCAGCGGAAAGTCGTATTGTAGAATTTCAAGATGGCGACTAAATCTGGAAGAGATCGTGAGTGCAACGCATCCTCGCTCTACAATTACCAATAATCAGTAAATGGCAAACACGCTTGAAATACCGATTATTGGTAATTCTACAACAAATCCTAACCCGAACCATAAACCGAACCCTAACCATCGGACGAGTTCACGGGTAAACGACGGGTTCTCACCCACCTAGAGCTAGGGTTCACAGGTAAACAAGAAGAGAAGGTAAACGAGAGAAAAAAAATTTGAGCGCTCCTACTCGGGCTCGAACTCGTAATCGTTTGCGTGTTGTGCTTGGTAGTGCAGGCGTCACGACCACTACAATAAGCACGGTCTACCGCCGTTCGGATTTGGACAATTGTTTATCTTCATCCTTGACTGGTTTTAAGAATGTCATTGTTTAATTTGCGTTCCAGAATTAGCGATTATTGATAATTGAAGAGCATTTGCTAATTACTGATTATTGGTAATTGTAGAGCGAGGATATGTTGGAGTGAAACAAAACAGGCAAGTCTGCCGTGCTCCTTGAACACACCACAGGAAATCCAAGCTCTGTTTATGGCTATTTTATAAGGGTGTGTATGGGAATTTTAAGATCTAGCTTTTCGATAAATATACTGCAATAACATGAATAAAACTTACCTGGTGTCTTAATGATCTGTGTCTTGGCTGTGTCTGTACGTCGTTTCAGCGTATTTGGGCGAATTTTAAATCTTTACTCTACACTACTAAAGAAGAAATGGAAGGTAGGAAACGAACTTCAAATCTTGGATTCAAAGCCACTCACGTTTGGGTCGATTTTTTCACGAAAATCGCATCGATTTTACTTTTCATCCCAATGCATCAGCATACGCAGCGATAAATTTCCAGTCCATCTGTGCCAACCAAATGAAGACATCTGTATTTGCCGAGCTACAAGCCATTGCTGAGTCCGCTAAAATCTCGCCAGAAGCGGCCATCTTTCCCGTGCCTCGCCAAAGTTGTGCCAACACAGGAAACGCAAGCTCTGTTTATGGCGAATTTATATGGTCCGTTGGAAATTTTAAAATCTAGCTTTTTGATAAATATACTGTCATAAAATGAATAAAACTTACCTGGTGTTATAGCCTGTGTCTTGGCTGTGTCTGTATGCAGTTGCAGCAAATTTAGGCGAATTTTAAATCTCTTACTCTGCAACTAAAAAAATAGAATTAAAATTCCACAGCTTGGGCTTCCTGTGTTAACGGTTTTGGCACCACTTTGGCGAGTCACGGGCAAAGATGGCTGCCTCTGGCGAGATTTTGCCGGACTCAACAGTGGCTTGTAGCTCGACAAATACAGATGTCTTCATTTGGTTGGCACAGATCGACTGGAAATTTATCGCTGCGTATGCTATATATGGGGATAAAAAGTAAAATCGACCCAAACATGAGTGGCTTTGAACCCGAGATTTGAAGTTCGTTTCCTACCTTCCATTTCTTCTTTAAGGCGTAACGTACCCTACTTTTACCCGTGCCAATTTTACCCGTTCTGGGACCATAGGCGCCTATGGTCCCGAAACGGAACGGATAAAACTGGATTCGGTACCCGTGTTTTCATTTCCTGTGCATCGCGGTGTAAACGCTTACGTGCCCGTTCCATTGTTTGTTTCTGAGCCTGCACTGTTTTGTCCTCAGTTGTTTATTTCTGTCCGCATGTGAATTTAAGCTCCACTTTCTCGCAATATGGCGGACGATAAACGAGTGAACGGGAAGGGCAAGAAAATGAAAACGAATGAAAAGAACGCAAATTTTATCCTCTTACGAGTCTCTTTTTCTAAGCTTTATATGTTTTTTTTATGCAACTTCAAAGTAGAACTAACCGATTTCCTTCTTAAAAGAAACAAAAAAGACAACAGCCTTACATCGTCAATCGCCATTTTATTTTACGAGCGTCATGTGCGACGCATACGAATGACAGTGATTTAAACATTATCATAGGCTCAACCATATCCGGTCTCGGAAATATTCTCGTGTAAACAGCCCTTGCCGTTCCACCTAGGCTTGCGGACCGGTGCCACTTTTTATCCGAACCGTTTCAAGATATTTCTCGTATAAATGAGCAGATGTTCATGGAACCGGTACTTCTCTCTATCCGAGCCGTTACTTTTTTTCTGTCGTATAAACGGGCATTTAGTACGTAGAGTAAGGGATTTAAAATTCGCCCAAATTCGCCCAAATTCGCTGAAACGACGTACAGACACAACCAAGACACAGATCATAGCACCAGGTAAGTTTTATTCATGTTATTACAGTATATTTATGAAAAAGCTAGATATTTTAAAATTCCCATACAAACCCTTATAAATAGCCATAAATAGAGCTTGAGTTTCCTGTGGACACACTACCTACGCGGCTGTATAACCCTGTGAGCAGAGCCTTCTTGTCTTTCGTTTTCTTAATCTTCTTCATCTGAGCTCGAGAGAGAAGCAAAAATCGTGTTTGAATCTGACACGAACATGCGCATGCGTTGTCGGTTGCATCTCCTTCCCATGTATCGTTCGTAAACTCGTGATCAGGAAGATTCTTAGACTTTTCCATGATGACCCGCGCACTATTTAACAATTAGACCCGCAGCCCGAATGGGCTACGAGTCAATAGCCCATGAGGCGCAGCCATATGGAGTATTTAACTCGTAGCCCACGAGGGCGAGAGCTCTAATTGTTTTAGTATAAACTAACTAGTCGGACAGTAGAAAATAATAGAAGGAAACAAATTGAAGTTGAAAACATGTTACTGTATTTCGTGAAAATGCGTGCGGTTTTTTCTCTGCCATGGTCTATCACAAATAGACCTATAGTAGGGTAGCCTATCAGAATGCAGGATTTGTAATAGTCCACTAGTTGGTTTATACGAGTAGGATTATTACTCGGGCCAGGCCTTTGGCCGCCATGAGCCGTGACGCCGGATAAATCGTGGATTATTTTTTTCATTCTGTGCACTTTATTCTCCTACGGATTATGACAGCAACTGCATGATTATAATACCCTAAAAAATTTAAGAGCAGTTTCGATGCATGTAATTCTACATTTCTTCTTTATTGCTTCTAACATGCTACAAATATATAAAAAAAAAAAAGTTAAATTTTATTTATTTATTTTATGAATATTATTATCAATTGAATACTTGCTGACAGTGGTATATTTATTCACTGAGCTGTATAGCTTTCTATAGACTCCTCATTACATAACAGTACCATGTACAAAACAAAAACTATTATTATAATAATTTTATTACAATTTTACTTTAATTCTTATTTTAAATTATCTTAAAATGTGATGGAAGTAATAATAAAGTTGAAAGTTAAAGTTAATTACACGGAGATCGACAGCTATCTCGCCGAATATTTGTAGTTTCAAACCAGCGGGAATCCAGTCAAGATCTGTGAGTACAGGGACATAAATATTTAATTTTCCGTAAATGCAAAACTCGGAAACACTTTACTAAGGTAACTATGTAGGATCTATCGTTTGCAGTATGAAATGGTAGTAAAATTCTACAAGTTCTCAAGTTTCATGTTTTGTTTAACTAGTCGCATTATTTCCTTGTTTGCTCTAAAGAAATACAACTTTGAGGAGATTTAATACTCATTAAAAAATGAAGTAATAGCAGGCATAAGAGTAAGCGATCAGTTAGTTTGGTTGATTTAACGAGTTGAAATAAAGTCTTAACATCTAGTTTGAGTGCAAGAGTCGAAGATTCGAATTCGTTGAGTTAGTGACTTCGTGAAGGCGCATTGGACGATCGCATGCATAACAACTTATTGCGTGCCCAAGTGATTTTTTTTTTCTCTCAAGGACTCATTTTGTAATAGGACCTGCAGTTTCTTCTGAAATTCGTTATTGTGTATAACCACTCTGCCCTCGAGGTGTTTGTGCAAAATAAAGATTATCTTTATCTGTATACAGACAAACAGACTTTATTCGTTAGCTCCGTTTTAATTTAAAACAGAATTGGTGGATAAATTGTAATCTTAAAAATCTAAGATGGGCACCTGGATATAGTTATTGCTAAATTAACTTACATTATTCATTTTGTGCTGAAATGGTGGTCGCATGTTCATACTGTAATGGTGTAGCCCTCCCCCTCCCCCCCCCCCCAAAAAAATAAACAACAACAACAACAAACAAACAAACAAACAAAAAAACAAAGGAAATATTTATTTTCGCAGGCTAAGGACACTCAACTCGCACCAGTCACTAGCTGATTCGATTCTGATTGAATGTGATTTGACGTCTTCTGGTTGGCCAATTCAACTATCACTTGCGGGTGAATTTACATTCAAAACATGGCGCCGGGCTTTATACGTCGAGAAGAGCGATGATATCTGTAGAATATCAGTTTAAAATCGAGATTCGTTTGCGCGCTAGCACTGCTGCAACTCTGAAACCAGAACAGGAGTCTGTTGGGAAACTCAAACAACCTACAGTAACACCTGAACAACAGCCTATCTCAACACGTCGTTCTGGGAGGGATGTCAAGAGGCCTCGAAGACTAATTGAAAACCTTTAGGAGAGAGATGTTATAATATTCACTAAGTGTGATTGGGAACCCTGTGGTGGGCCCTGTGGTTATGAAGGGGACACCCCGAGGAACACGAGGAGCTTTACAAGAACTTGTTGTAGTTTGGTTTACTAATGTTTTAGGTCTAGAATAACTAGTTGACTCATGATAACACAAGTTAATAACGGAGTAGGTAACATCTACGATGTCTTGAGTTTCTTTGTGGACTTACAGCAGGGACGAACAACTAGTTTAACTAAATCTATAAGTACAACTACGATAATGACCAAAGCCAACCCCAACACCACCATTGCGTCCAGCATGTAGACTTGATAGAAAGGTAGAGTCAGACCCCTGGGTTTGAGGTGGTCCAAGTGGCCTTGAGCCTGCACGTACTCTACCAGATCAGCGGCTTCCTGCACTGGAGTACGCGGGCGCATTCTGATGACCTTGGATACATAAGCGGATTTTTCTTTGTATCTAGAAAGAAATAATATTACTGAGTTTAGAACAAGCAGTTGCAGTAGTTATAGTGGAATCTACTACACTTGCAAAACAAGATGTGGAGGGAATACAGAGAGAGGTTTTTTTCCACACATGAGCTATGCAGCACAGGACACGTGGAAGGCAATAGTTGAGAAATCTGAATCCCTGCTGTTGACCCAAACTAAGCCTAACTGGCCTTTGTCATCCATCATGAATGCAGAAAGAACAAGTTGTGCAGATGGAGAAACCGATAATTCCACCGGAAATACAGCAACTCAGGGAGAGGGGAGAGGCACCTATAAATGAGGTAACATGTCTTTTTATTCTCCTTAAACACGCACTAGTCGCACTATAAAATTAACGGGTATGCTCCTCCCCTTTGCTCGGCCTTTGGGATTCAACATTTTAATTTCAAATTCAGGACAATCAAGCAAGTATGCAACCTTTCAGCTTTCTCATGTTAAAATACTAAATTGCTGACGCTAAAATTAAAACAGGCCAAATTAAACAACAGGAAGCTACTTGCTCCGTTATGCCTGTCGATAGTTTAGACATTTTAATGTTTAAAAACTTCAATTGTTTGATTTGAATTTCGCGCGATACCAAATATCAGAGATTACTCAAGCGCATCATCACATCGCCTGGCGCTGACCCTTTTATAGACGAACGCCATTTTAGAATACATAAATCCTAATGATAGTGATGGTGGTGTCAGGACTAATTTTAAACGATAGAAAAAAAATTGTATTCATATCTCGTTCATTTTCAACGTACAATTTACACTGGAGCGTACAGACACCCATCAAGGCGACAGCAGGATGTTACGCAAGTCGACGACCACCTCGCCAACTTAGCGGTTGAATTCCTTGTAGCCATTTCTCTTATCAACTACAGAAAATAACCTGTAATTGGCAAGGTTCTTAATATATTTGACGACCACATTAGGATCCAATATTTAAAAGGGTCCTACAACCGACCGTGGGTGCCACAAAATGTTCCAGCTAGGCGTGGTCGGGAACTGGAACTGCCCTGGACAGACACCCTTCCCAAATCTTGTGTAATTTGCTGCGACTTCCAGTTGAATGAGAATAACCGTTTGGGCGCTGGAACGAAGGCATATTTACGAAACGCGTACAATGAAATCAAACAGAGGAATAATGACCTGACTTAAAATGAACATTAGCATTGTCATTCACACAGGTGTGTTATATAGAACTTCTACGAAACCTCGTTAATTCGTTTTGAAAGATCCCATATCTTTTGTAATATTGTCTTCCAGATTTGATCATTTGTAGGGTATTTTGAGAAAACTTCTATTCCGCAGTGCGGAATCCGGGTTTAGTATTGTCCGCTAGATTTGGTCATTTGTAGGGTATTTTTGAGAAAACTTCTATTCCGCAGTGCGGAATTGGGGTTTAGTATTGTCCGCCAGATTTGTTCATTTGCAGGGTATTTCGAGAAAACTTCTATCCGCAGTGCGGAATCGGGGTTTAGTATATTATATTGTCCGCTAGATTTGTTCATTTGTAGGGTATTTTAAGAAAACTTTTATCCCAGTGCGGAATCGGGTTTAGATTTGGTCATTTGTGGGGTATTTTGAGAAAACTCTCTATTCTGCAGTGCGGAATCGGGGTTTAGTATTGTCCGATAGATTTGGTCATTTGTTGGGTATTTCGAGAAAACTTCTATTCCGCAGTGCGGAATCGGGGTTTATTATTGTCCACTAGATTTACATTTTTAGCGGACGCATTCCTCTAAATATCGCGTTATTGTTGAATTCTGGCGGAATTTCACAAAATGAGAAAAACTGATTTTAGTTGAGAATGCGTTGGTAATAGTTGTTGGATTAGTTGTCATTACCTTGATTTGCTTAAACAACCCTGACAATTATAATCTGAACTGTCACACAGTAACTACTTAGGCTACAAACTCGGACGCCGCTTCAACATTTTAAAAGTATTTTAAAATACGTGTAATTAAAGCTATGTAGAAATATGCGGAACGTAGCATTAAGCTTTAAGTGCCACTATACGATCAAATTTTGGCAAATCAATGTTTTCTCATATTCATAAAGTAGAGTCGCTATATTATTACCAGTTCAAACCGTTTTTCAATGCGACAACGGGAAGTCTTATTTTTTTGGACTCCAAATCTTGAATTTTACGTCCGCCATTACGCGAACGTGTTCCTGTTGGCGAGGAATGCCTAGTCATTTTAACTCGTAGATGCGCGCAAGCGCAAAACACGGGTTATTATGATTAGTGCTCCGAGCTAATTTATTCATCGTTTTATGGTGTGTACTTCGTTTTTTTCTTTGTACATCGGGGACTCTCCGTTGGCTGTCCGAATAGTCTTCGAATTTTATGGCATGAGTCCAAGTTTTCGATACATCGGAAAGACTCTTCGAAAGGATTTGGCCGTGTTGTTAAAGGTAATTATTATTCCGAAATGCCTTATAATTAATTTATCGCTACAACTATATTGTTAAAAACAGACATTTGGTCGCGTGTTGTATTTACGAGAGAAGCCCGGAAATTTATAAGCGCGTTTGGCTTAGCTAAGCAGAATTTAATGTCTTGAATGTACTGTGTTGGCAGTTTTCGATATCGCCCCTGCTCACTGGGAAATGAAAGCCAAGATTTTGGAAAGTGAGGAAAGCAAAGCTAAACAAAGCCATACAATAGCCAAACAAAAGCTAATGGAAAAGCTTAGTAATATACAGAATAACGATAATGTGATCAGTTCGAGAAATGATACGCGTACGGTAAATATCACCGAAATGTCAAATAGTTTGAATTTGATAGTCGAACGCGATCAGCTGAGCACTGTATTGTTATCTAGTAAAGGCTTGAATACTGATCAATCTAGGAGTAGGAGGCACAAATCAAGATTGTCTGCAGTTAGAAATCGTTATAGAGAACCTTAAAGAATACAAGTGAGAAAAATAATAAGCCTGTTTATTATATGGCATGAGCTACTTACGGTAAAAGCGCGCGTTCTGATTGGCTGTTTAGCGGTCGAGATTTCCCCGTAATGCCCACGAGCATTATGAGATATGTTAATGCCATTTTGCCGCAAAGAAAAGCAAAGAAAGCGTTTTGAATACTGAAATATGTCTTTATGTTTGTGCATTGAACATGACTGTAGCAATTTAACGAACCACAAAGTTTCTCCACGGAATTGTTTGTGTCACACGGAGTAGCCGGTAAGATCGTACCAGAGTCCATGATAACAGTTCGGAAGAGGGCCAAAACAGCCGAACCAACTGACAGAATGTCTAGTATAAATTAACCGAAAAATAACTAAAGCTGAGAACATGGTTTGCTGAGAACATAGTTTGTCATATTGCTGTTTCCTATAAACAGATAAACCTAGCGATGTAGTATGCCTTTCACTTTACTGCTAATTCTATTTTCAAGACAATAAACCACAGAAGAAATTACCAATATTATTTCATGCACAGTACCTTGTCTGTCTCTGTTATCGCCACTGTAAAACTGCAGATCAGTCAGTTTCAATACCTCTTTTCAGTCTCTAGTAAATTCTTATCACTCACGATTTTATGTTAGACAATAGAGGGATTTAATTTTATAGCAATTACATTGTATTTTAGAATGTAGATTCGCCTGAAAATCTATTGCCGGGACACATGCAGATACTGTAATTCTCATTTATACGAACTAGCAATACAATCCGTGTTGCACTATAAAAAAAACTTAGAACTTATAAACTGATTACCTTAGTGATTTCTCCGCTGAATTCTCGCTATAGCGGCCCGGATAACAGCACAACCTGAAATACCCTGGAAATTACCCTGGACCAAACAAGATGATAAACAGCAGGCCACTTCCCAAGTAGCCTGTGTGCAGACGTTCTCTCCGAGAGAACGACTGCACGCAGGCTACTTCCCAAGCGAATTTAGCGTATTCGTTCCCGTTCAGCTTTCCCTCGGTTGCCAGCGGCTCTATTTCCTCTACGAGCTACATCCGGCAATAAATTTAAACAGAAAGACACATTATTATGTTCTGAAGAATCTGGTACAGATTCTCGGTCGTTATTTACTAAGCCACAGCAAAATTCGCAGTGTGAGTTTGTAGCCATTATAAGAAGAAATCAGTGTACGGGTTCGAAGCAACTTCAGAACGATGCGTTGAGTGTATGACGTCACTTACGCTCAAAAATGATTAGGCATTCCTCGCTTACGGGAACCAAGTTTCGCGTACTGGCGGACGTGATTTTAACGATAAACTCTCTTTGAATGTGTGGTCTATTAAAATTCCACCTTTG
Organism: Actinernus sp. WN-2022; assembly: GCA_030867875.1. Taxonomy (NCBI): domain Eukaryota; kingdom Metazoa; phylum Cnidaria; class Anthozoa; order Actiniaria; family Actinernidae; genus Actinernus; species Actinernus sp. WN-2022. The sequence goes on from JAOWCC010000936.1 coordinate 69,393,083, forward strand.
CAAACTTTTTTCACTGATTTGGATATTTCTGCCACTGTTTGTCATTATGGAATACAAAAAAGTGGTAAAAGAAATTTCGTCAAGTGGCACTTTAAAATATAAAAAAATCCATAACATTCCAGTAGAAGTTGTAGTTGATAGTAGTGGCACTGATACTAAATTCTTCTCAAGAAGAAACATATGCATACATTTGACAGTTTATGTCAGACTTTAATTACAAAATACAACTTTCTGACAAATGCAAACTTACCTCTTCCCTCCTAAAACAGTGTGAAGTACGCTGACCAGTTCGTTTGCAGTCGCAGTGTTAACACTTAACACTTCACCGATTCCAACATCCTTTACCAACTGTGCGTTATCGTGTTGATCATTAAAGAAAGGAGAGCAGACCATGGGTACTCCGTGATAAGCAGCCTCCGCCATTCCATTAGTTCCAGCATGAGTAATAAAGAGTTTAGTTTTGTTGTGGCCAAGAATGTCGTTCTGTGGAAGCCATGGAGCGACCTTGATATTTGGACCAGTCGACCTCTGAAGATTTCCTAAAAGTGCAACGTACAGCGGGAAATAAGAAAATAGTCGGTGAGAATGATTAATCGCGGAGCACCACAGATATAGGAAGAGGGAAAAAAAGCTGATTCATACCCAGCGCGCCTAAGCGGACCGCAGCCTGTGCTATACTCTCTCTAGTTATAGGTTAAAGGGGCCGTCTCACCCACAGTGCTTAGCGCGCTCACGTAGCATAGCGGCCATTTTCGATGCCATCGAAATCCAGAGTTTTATGGCAGTGGTCTTAATCTTCTCTACATCTCTGCCATCCTTCCAGCTATCATAAAAAAAAACATACTAGGTTGAACCTTTTTTATTACTCTTCCTATTGAGCCTCTTATTTAAGTCTTAAATTATTTGGTCATGTAAATTTTAGTTTTATTTCAGGTGGTCGTAGTTCTCTGATGGATGCCTGAGTCTCGTTCGTCCTCAACAAAAGGAAACAATTGTCCGTTTGTGTCCAGAATTTCCACCTACAACATGGAGAAGCTATCCTGACCATTAATCTTTATATTTAAAGATATATTAGCGCTTAGTTGGAGTATCTACTATCTTTGAGCCGATTTGGGTTGTTGAACTGACACTGTGGCTGGCTTACGCGACCATATGGCAACAAAACTCCGCTTGGTCGACCCGAAAAGAACTGAGCAGTTTCCTAAAATCATTTTCAGGGCTTTGGCGTTTAACTTGTGGAAACAGGTCTCTCTCTGGTTTCGAAGGACTTTTAGACAGTGATTTCGCCGAGATTTTCGGATTCACCGTGTCGATCAAAGTGTTATACTCGTACGAAATTTGGCAAACAAAGCCGCCGAGATAATAATTTCCCATTCAAGCGAGCTCTTGAACTGGTTCTCTGCTCCTCTCTGCTACTGCCATCAACGAGATTGCCTGCTAGTAGATCTCTCTCTCTCTCTTTCTCTCTCTCTGCAGGGAAAAATAAAATCGAGGAGAGAAACCTCTCGCTTTAATAATTATTAGTATTACCTGGAAAGATAGTATCGAGATAGTACGGAAGCGACGGGTGAGCGGTAATAGTCAACAAACTATAATAGGCAACGAAACTCCGCTTGGTCGACCCGAAAAGAACTGAGCAATTTCCTAAAATCATTTTGAGGCCGGGCTTTGGCGTTTAACTCTCTCTCTGGTTTCGAAGGGCTTTCACGCAGTGATTTCGCCGAGATTTTCGGATCAAAGTTTATACTCGCACGAAATTTGACAACAGAGCCGCCGACTGGAGATAATAATTTTCTATTGAAGCGAGCTGTAATTCGTTCACTGTCCTCTCTTGAACTGGTTCTCTGCTACTGCCAGCAACGAGATTGGAGATTGCCTGCTAGCAGATATATATATATATATATATATAGATAGATATACACTGAAACAAAAAAACTCTGCCAAAGACTTATATATATCATATATATATATCCTTTATATTTCCGTCAAACTTTTTTGACAGTTGTTGCTTTGGTAGACACAAAGAAACATAATAGGCTTTGTTTTTCTTTGTCTTTGACGGTAATGAACTAATATGTTTAACCGTGAAATTCTGGCATTTTGGCCAGCAAGGTTTTGATCACACGTCAGTAGCAAGAGCAATAGCAAATTAAAATACAAAAACCGGTAATTTTGTTGGGTCGATTTACAGCGTCCAGCGACCGGTTTGTATTTCAATTTGCTCTTGCTCTTGCTACTGACGTGTGATCAAAACCTTGCTGGCCAAAATGCCAGAATTTCACGGTTAAACATATTAGTTCATTACCGTCAAAGACAAAGAAAAACAAAGCCTATTATGTTTCTTTGTGTCTACCAAAGCAACAACTGTCAAAAAAGTTTGACGGAAATATAAAGGATATATATATATGATATATATAAGTCTTTGGCAGAGTTTTTTTGTTTCAGTGTATATACAGCCGTTTGCAAAAATTCTGACCGCCTTACCATATCATGATAAATATATATCAAACATATATCTAACATTATGGGATGTCATTGCTGATATTTTTTTCAAGTTGCCTATCATCAAGGGCTTCAGAAGAAAAAAATATAGGAAGAGGTATCGCATAATGTTTGATACATTTTTTATATATATTTATATATGGTGAGGGGGGTCAGAATTTTTGCAAACGGCTGTATACAGTATAGATATATATATATAGATATATATATCTCCCTGCAAGTAAAAATAAAATGGAGGAGAGAAACCTCTCGCTTTCATAATTATTAGTATTACCCGGAGAGAGTGTTTTCTGTTATAGCACTGAAGGGAAGCGACGGGTGAGCGGTAAATATTATAGTGCAGCCAAATACTGCTGTATAACACTTTGCTGACTTCACATTCAATTTGTACTATTAGTTTCATCAAGGTCATCTATGTTCAAGGCAAAATTATCATGTCACCAACATACAGAAATATACGCTCAGTTCGGCGAGGTTCCGCCGTGAACAAGGGGTCAAAGTCCCGGATATAAACAATAACAAAGCACGCGAAGCACTGTGGGTGAGACGGCCCCGGCCCTTTAATGTTCCTAGCACTTTTGTAGTAATCGAGCCGAGCGATATGAGCTTGTGCTTTTGTATTCAAATTAGAAGTATTTTGAGCGGCGTTTGGCACTAATTTTCCTTAAATCTGCTATCTTATCCAGTCTCGTTTCCCTCCAGCCAATCAGGAGCTCCGCTTTTAGGCTCACTGTCCATATGTATATTAAACTTTTATTATATGGACGGAAGTGGCTGAGAAACAAATCATTCGTAGAACTCATGCCAAACTACATCCGGGTCTTGATTGGCGTATTTTCCATATCCTCACTAGTGAAAATATCAATGACGTCACGTTTGCCACTTTTGAAAAACAAAGCTATAGGATATCTTCACATTCATGATTGCCAAATGTCGTTAATTCCCACCGATTTATTGGGCACCATGCCATTCTGGGCCCGACTGTTCAAAGCAAGGGTAACTTTATCCTTATAAAGTTACGCTCAATCTATAATTCTAGGGTAATTCAGGGTACCTGATTCGTTTAGTTTTTCTTAAAGCAATTTTAGGTATCCTAACACTCTCTCTTCTCAATAATCTTTGTTTATGTTTTATATCGTAAAAATGAGTAGCTATGATAATTAATCTTAAGTGCCTTTTATCGATGTTATTATATTTTATTTCTTGACTTCAATAGCGTGTACTTTACACTTTTTATCATATAGGGGGCATGATGACTGTAGGTTCGTGAGTCGTGTGCACTTCTGCTCCAAAAAGCAAACAAATAAGGATTTTACAACCATTTATGACAACAGAAAGTTCATAACTAATCTGTTAAGTGTTTATTTTACAAATTTCTTAAGGTTGGGATGTTTTGAGCGAATAGTGTGGTATTTGCCTGTGTTTTGTCACTGCAAAGTTGACTCACTTTATCCTTAATTTTGACATTTGTTTGACAAAATGAGTCCAGGAGCTTCTCATTCCCGCTTTAATTATAAACCTCTCTATAATTGAAAATTATAGTTATCAAGTTAAAAACACTACGTTTTTCTGTCGAGTTTGAGTCTTCAGCTTTTCACGCTCGGTTTGTAAAACTATAACATTTGCGAATAAACTATATTAAAGACAAATCAAAAATGCATTGTATTTTGTCAGCTCATTTACCGTTATAATCAGAATGTGATATTGTAATTGAATACAGAGCATGCAAGGCGAGTTGGACTATTGTTATTAAAGTTTGAAAGTGTCATGTTGTCTTTGTTGAATTGGGTTTTCCATTGCCATTGAGCACACATCCATAGATATACACATCCATACGAATACATTATAATACTAATAGACAGTGCACGTCATTAATGCAAATCAATGTACTATTGTTGAATTTTTCGTGTTTAAAGGAAACCCTGGAACAAGCTGCAGGTTGCCATTAAATTGTTGGCAATATGGTCAAAGTTGAAAAGATGTTGTAAAAATGGAAAATATTTTTAAGTTTTTGAAAAAAATGAACATGAGTATGAGCCATTTTGGGTGCAGGCGCAGCCATCTTGGATCTGATGACGTTTTTTGGCGGTCCCTATTGTTACACTACAAAAGCTATTGTTTTTTGAAAATAGCGACCGCAGTGAAACGCTCAAAATGTCTCATACTCATGGCTATTTTTGTTCAAAAACTAAAATATATTTTCCATTTTTTTCAACATATTTTTAACCTAGACCATATTTTTTATTTATTTTTTATTTTTATTATTATTATTATTTTAATATTACACTTACAATTTACGCAACAACATTCCAATTTTACAACAATACAGAAACGAAAATAAAGGAATGACGATAGAAAAAAGGACAGTTCGAGGTGACCACAACAGAGATACACTGCAATTAAATAATTTTTGCCCACTTGCTTTGGAAATATAACAATTTTTTGTTCCTTATGGATATTTCTCGTAGAACTTCTAATTTGTTTTGGAAAAAAGCAAGAAAGCTGTCAAAACGTAAGCTACCATTATTTATATTTGTGATAAAGATAAAATATTTTGCAACAAGGATAACATAATTTAAGATATTTTCGTGTTTTGTATTTTCGTGCTGTCCATATAGTATTAAACCTTCAGTTAAATTTACCTGTTGTTGCCATTTGATATGCCACCACGTTTTAAATGTTACCCAGAATGAAGCTGAAACCTCGCATTGTATAAACATATGGAGTAAGGTATGCTTGTCTTTACCGCACAGCTGACAAATGTCACTTTCACACAAATTTGCTCGAAATAGCATAACCTGGGTTGGGAGAATATTATGAATTATTTTGTATTGAAACATTGATAGTTTTACTTCTTTAGTAATTAAGAAAGGAAATTTATAGACTTTGTAAATGTCTTCTTTGGAAAAACCAAATCGCAAGATTTTACCTTCAGCTGTTGGGGGGACAAAACTACTAGTAAGAATGGCTGCATAAGCAATTCGTGTAGTAATTTTTGTTTTGAGTGGCTGTTTAATTCCAGTCTGCCTTAAAGGAGTAAGTGTGGTTTTTATAATAATTTTCCAATTTGATGGGATGGCACTTATAAGTCCGTAATATAATGTAAACGGTACTACAAAGTTGAATTTATGTTGAAATTCGGAAAGAGATAGAAATTTTAAATTTTCATTTAATAAGTCTTGGATACGAAAGATGTTTTTTGAATACCAATCTATATAAAAGATCATATTTCTGTCAATTAAAATATTTTTGTTGTTCCATAGAATTTCTTTCCTTATGTCCGTTACATCTTCAAGGATTAAATGTTTATAATCTTGCCAATATTTTAATATATTACAATAGAAAGGTGGAAGATTGTCTAATTGGAGCAAATTGACATCATATTGGCACTGAGTTAAGAGTGAGAGACCACCGTGTTTTCTTAGTGCAAGTTCAGGTATAAATTTCCAGGCGGCTTCATTATTTTGTTGTAACCTATTTACCCAGGCGATCTTGAGCGCCTTTTCCATTATCTGGAAGTCTATCATTTTTAAACCACCGTTTTTTTTCTCTCCTATTATTGTGGTTCTTTTTATCTTTGGTGGTTTATTTTCCCATATAAAACTAAATATTAGCGTATTAATTTCATTTATTGTATGTTGGGAAATAGTGAGAACTGATGCATTATAAATTAACTTGGATAAGGCTAATGTTTTTACTATATTAATCCTTCCAATTAAAGTAAGTTTTCTTCTTTTCCAAGCGTTTAACGTTTTTTCTATGTTGTGTATTTTATCATCAAAATTTAGTTTGTTAGCATGATCTGTGTCATATGAAAAAAAGACACCTAAAGCACATATTGGCTCCTGTGACCATTTAAATCCGAAAGGGGTATCGCAGCTGTTTTGCCAACAACCTAGCCACATTGCTTCTGTTTTGGTTGAGTTTATTTCTAAACCTGAACAAAACTTAAATTCTTCTAAAACTTTTAGAAGGTGAATAATTGAATTTTGATCACGGACGAATACAGTAGTATCGTCCGCATACTGTGAAATTTTTATTTCTTTGTCGCCAACCTTAATTCCTTTAATGAGGTTATCATTTTTGAGAGTTTTGGCAAGAAGCTCGAGACCAATTATAAATAGGAGACCTGATAATGGGCAGCCTTGTCTTACTCCTCGTTCTAAAAGAAAAAACGACGATGCATGACCATTGTTTAGTACACAGCTTGAAATATTGTTACAAAAAATCTTAAACATTTTAATAAGTCTGGGCCAAAATTAAATAGTTTGAGAGCTTTTTCTAGATAGTGCCATTCAATAGTATCAAAAGCTTTTCGAAAGTCAATGAAAACAGCGATCCCTGGAATATTCTGTTTTGTAGTATAATACATAATGTCTTGTATGAGCCTGATATTTTCTCCAATATAACGCCCTTTTACATATCCTGTTTGATCTGGATTTATGATCCTAGGTAGTACTTTTTCTAAGCGTTTTGCAATGGCTTTAGTAAGAATTTTATAATCGACATTTAGCAAAGATATCGGTCTTAGATTTTCTAGCAGGGTTTTGTCTTTGTTTTTTTTTTGGTATTAAAGATATTATACCGCGCCTTTGTGATATCGATAGAGTACCTATTCGAAATGCGTAATTAAAACTATCAGTTAATGCGGTACGAAGTTCTGGCCAAAAATATTTATAGAACTCGGCAGGCAGTGCATCTGTACCAGGTGATTTTTCTGTCCCGAAATCTTTAAGGGCTTTGAGGGCTTCGTTTTCAGTGATAAGGCCTTCACAAGCTGCTTGCTCATTTTGTTCTAAAGGAGTTATGTTTTCAGGGTTAAAGAAATCTGTATTTTCATAATCATCAATGTTGACGTTTTTGGATTTGTAGAGGACTTCATAAAAACGTTTTTCTTCTTTTAAAATTTCAAATTGGTTGCTTGTTGTCGTGTTATCAGGTAATCTTAGTTTTGTGATAGATTTTCTAGTATGATTTCTTTTTTCTAGGTTGTAGAAGTATCTTGTGTTGCGTTCTCCATGTTCGTGCCATCTGGCTTTACTCCTGAGAATTGTTCCACGTGTTTTATGTAGCATAATATTTTCAAGACGCATTTTTGTAGAATTAAGTTCTTCTAAGGTTTGTTTATGGTTTGGATTTTTTTCAGCTTCCAACATTAGTTCATTTACTTTCTTTAAAAGGGCTTTTTCTTGGTCTCTTTTTTTCCTCGCTTTGTTTTTGGTGAATTTAACCGTGAAGCCTCTAATCTCCATTTTAATTAGGTCCCATTTTAATCCAAAGTCTATAATATCTTTATATTTGTTTTTAAAAACGGTCAAGTTTTCACGCAGAATAGAGATGTAATTTTCATCTGTTAGTAAGGAAGTGTTAAATTTCCAAAATCCAGGCCCTCTTTTTTGTTTTAATTCATCAGATTTTAAATAAATTTGTATAGCGGAATGATCTGTGTTAGGTGCGTAATGAATTTTACATTCATTTGTAAGATTAATTAAATCTTTTGAGATTAAGTAATAGTCTAAACGGCATTGAACTTTAAACGATTTGTTTCTCCATGTGTATTTTTGCGCATTTGGGTTTAAAGAGCGCCATACATCACATAGATTGTATGACTTACACAGCCTATTAATCTCGTTTATCACTGAAGATTTGCGGGTAATTGGATTCCCTCCTTCTTTGTCAATTTGCGTTAGTGCGCAATTAAAATCGCCGCCGATTATAATTTTCTCTTGCGAAAATTCTTGTAGTTGTTCCTGGAGTTCTTTAACCGATTTGTTGATTAATATCATTTGGAGCGTATATATTAACTAATATAACGTGCTCATCATCCAGGATAATATCTGCAATCACGAACCTACCATTTTTATCATGTATTGACTTTTCTAATTTGTAGTCTAATTTAGGATTTATTAAAGTCATAACACCTTTACTGTGATTGGTTCCGTGACTATATAACGCTTTACCGCCCCATTCAATTTCCCAAACATTAGCGCATTCCTTTGTACTATATGTTTCTTGAACAAATATAAAGTCTTGGTTTTGCTGATGCAGCCACCTAAAGAGCGCTCGCCTTTTAATCGATTTATTTAATCCTCTTGTATTCACCGATAGGCACTTTAGGTTTAAGGAATTAATTGCATTCATTCTGGGTATGTGTTATCACAAAAGCAAATATGTTGTTTTGATGGCTTTCTTTTTGTTAAAATCCTATGTCGTATGTCTCTTTCACAAGTTATCTTTATAAAAGATGGGCAAATGAGAATTTCTTTAAAAAAATATTTGCTTTTGTTTCTTAGAAGCAGAAGTTTTTCATTTAACATACAACAAAGCGAACATTTCTTAACGAAACGTGAAGAAAACATTGCATAAATTACTGTACAGAAAGCAGTACAACAAAACTTAAATAAACATGTTTGGCGCAACGAAAATGCAAGAAAAAACGCAAAGGTTACAATACTAAAAAAGGCTCTTATGGCCGGAACGCAAGACATTGAAAATATAGTCTGCGTATTTATTGACTGAGCTAAACTGGTTTTTAACTTAGGTTGGTTTTCCGCTTGTTAGAATAACAGTTCTAAATAAAACATTTAAGACTAATGCTAAATTTTGTTAGATATTTAAGTGTATGTAACAAACTTTCAGCAAATTCAGGTAATGAAAGAGTCGTCTTCTTAAGGTCTCGATAAAGGTTCGACGTGTCATTTCGGAAAAACGCTCTTGCAACGTCGGAATTAAAGCCACATAGACATACTATATACCGTTTTAAAGGTCTGGAATTGAAGAAAGTACATATTTAATCCGTTTTGAACAAATGTTAAAAGCGTAGATGTTGTATATATTTCTACGCGAAATGACTCTGTCCGCCAGAAGGAGTTCAGCCGTTCAGGCTTTGAAATTTTTTTTTTCTTAATTAGCCCTTTCGAATCCCAACTAAATTGACTCAAATAATGTGTCGGGCATTTTTGATATATTGCGTATTACAGATTTTATCCCTTTTCAAAGTTGAAAAAGTAGTTTTTCATCCCATTTTGTACAACCCAGGTCATAAAACCTGAACAAAACATAATTTTAAAATTCCCCGACACCGTATTTGAGAAACGGCTGTTTTCCACGACTCGTGAAAAACTTAGGAAAATTGGACAAAACGCTAAAAGGCTGGACTTCAACAAAGTTCTGTTTTTGGCCGAAAAAAAGAGCCGAGAAACAGCCCGATAAAAGGTTTTCGATTCATTTCACGGTTGACTAAGAGTCCCGCCTCCAAGGGTAATCTCATTAACATTAGCCAATCAGAGCGATTCATGTTGTGTTCAGTCTCGGCCGATTACAAAGTTCAGACGAGCCGCAGAATAGAGAAGCTATACAGTTCACCGACGCTCGATACTTCTACAGAAACTAGTTAGCTATACAGTGTCGATTCCAGCTTAATTTAAAGAAGAAACACTCTTTTAGGAGTACAGAAAAATGGCACCACAGTAAGCAAACAATTAATATCATGCAGGGAAAACCACTGCAGCGCAGCTCGATCCACACCATGTCACACGGTAGGCTGTTTACGTCACCTAAAATGTTTTATCGCGCTGAAACAAAACCGGCAAACCTTAGCTTCCTGCATTGAATTCTCTTTAAATTTTTGGCCGATTCAAAAACTTTATTGCTTCATTCTTTGTGGACTTTCCGAGTCTTCGATTATTCTAACTTCTTGGAACTTGAGTATAATCCCTCCAGCCATTGTTTGTCCTAAGAACTTTACACCCGCTTCCAAATTCAGTACTCACAAACTAAATTATTACAAACTAAATTGTGCTGTGTTTTTTCTTCTTATTCTTTTTTTAATACGGCACCAAGAAATATCTACTTTTACACTTTTGGGCATTGCATTATAAACGTAGGAAATCTTCACGAACGAAAAGTAGCGCAGAAAATCACAGGATCAGCGAGAATGAAATAACATGCCCAGTGAATGACAGCAGCTGTCAATCATTTTTCGCGCCTTTTTTAGCGGGAAATCAGAAAGTCGCATTTTCAAGGCTTTAAATATTTTTTTTGAGTTTGAGTTTTTTTTGTGATGCTAGATTAGGGCTTTTAGATTTAGAATTTGCGAAAAAACGCATTTTCAAAACTTTTTAATTTTGAACCTTTATCGAGACCTTAAGTCGTAGTTCTACTCACACGTTGGCAGCAACAGAGTGTGCCGGTTCTAGTTCATTCTCTTCTCTTGAGGTTCTCTGGTCTTCACGGCGTGATAAATCTTCCTGTAGCCATTTACTGGGGATATTGTAGTGATAGTATACTCTACCGTTAACAATTAGCTTGTCTCCTGTCACCATTGCTTTGGTTAGCGGGTTTCTTCTTGCTCGTTTCATCGCGGGGACTAATACATTTCGTCTAATCTCTTGAATCCGTTTCGGTAGATCTTCCCCAATACTGACATAAGAGTTTTTTAGCCTGTATCGCAAATTCCACACTCTCTCCCTGTCCGAGCGGCAAGTGAATCGAACAATTATAGGCCTTGATCTTCCTCGGCTTTGCTTTCCCAAGCGATGGATGCCGCAAAATTTTATATCGTTGACCGCTGATTCATCCATGTTAAACTCGTGTGTTATGATAAAGGATCTTACGATTTTAGACAAAATCCTACTCTAGGAGAAACATATTAACAAATTCTAGTTTAGCCCCAAAGTTGAGTTACTTTAATTAAAACGTTCTTTTGTTAATTTCGGCTTGGTCACGAGCCTGTATTTACTAAGGTCGTGTTCGACCCATTGACAACATTGAATAGAACTCATTTACCAACAACCTGTGTTGTTACAGGAAACTAATTAAGTATTGATTATATCTGAAGCTATCGGTACCAAGCGATCCCGACAACAAGCCAATAAGAATTGAGTATTCCTAATTACAGTTCCGTACTTGTCAAGTACTAAATCCATTGAACTTTCCGTCAATGCAGATTAGTTACCAACTTCTAGTTGGATTTCTATGGAACATATCTAAAGACTCGTATAATGTTTTACGCTCAAGCTATGATATTTGATTTCTAGTTTCACCTTTGACATATCTTATTTATGTTGTCGATCGGTTGAAGTACTTTTCTTTCAAGGTCAGTTTTCCTTTGTTTGAACAACGACCTTACTTACAATAAGGGTCCATGTAAAGACACCTGCGTTGTTTAAGAATTCTTCTGGTCAAAGACATCTGTTCACCACAGAGACCATTGTTTGTAAATTACATAAATACAGAACGAATACTCTTGTAAGTTGCCAGTCATTGAGACCAGTAATAAAGTACGTAAGATCCAACCTTGGTTGTTGTCGTCCACAAGCTCAGCGAAGAACCCCACAGCTTAGGAAAATAGTCCCTAACAACTGGTGAAAGAATCCGAGTTTCGATCCCAACGCAAGCCTGACGAACTGCTCAACAACTCTACTCTTCAACATCCAGGTAGCCAAACGCTCTCTATTTTCTTTTTATGTGTGCCTTAGATTTCTGACTACTGGCCGTCAGCTTAGCTAAGATTTATTATTTCCTAAAAACTTAACGTCGCTACCATAGTTGGTTATTTAGCCTAGATTTCGTGCTCATACTTTTTGCTGTTAAATGCTATTTTTGTTGTTCTTATAGTCTGTCATTCTCATAAGCGTATTTTACATTTTCTCTAAACGGTTATCTTGAATTTCAAACTGTTTTTACGTAGTGGTAAAACGAAAACCGCTAGTATTCCTAGCAGCAAATCTCACAAAACGTGTACTCATTGTTCAGCAAAGACCACACCAAAATCCAAACCATTACACCAAGCGGTAGATTTAAGCCCAAATTTAACTACACTTTCACCTTTAATAACCATAACCTCCCCACAACACTATAAACAATCTAGCGAAAATATTAATACCATGGCTTCAACAGAAGATTTCAAAACCTTTAGTAATCAATTGAGCGAACTGATTGATAAATCTCTTGCTGGTATGGCGGATAGCTTATCTAAAGAAACACTAAGCCAAAACACCCAAATTGCTGCAATGCAGGATTCTTTGTTAGAAAACCACACATCTTCAAATGGGAATCCAGGCCTCACTAGAGCTCCGATTTTTAAAGGAGATGGACAAGACCCCCTAACTTTCTTAGAACAGTTCAGTCTGTATGCCGATTTCTGTCGCTGGAAGCCAGATAAAGTATTTAAGGGATTTCCTTTGTCCTTAGTTGGAAACGCGCAAATCTGGTTCAGTTCGTTAGAAAAAGACAAAATTGCTTCCTTTGAAGAACTTCGAGCAGTCTTTCTCAAGCAATTCACCTCGCCCGCAACAAATTGGGTTCTAAGACAAGAACTTGGCGATCGCAAACAAAGCAAACTCGAATCTCTAAATGATTACACATCAGATATTAAGAAGCGATGCCAACGCTTAAGCATTCCCGTGAGCGAACGAATCCATTATTTCATTCAAGGGCTACAGCCTGAGATAAAACATTATGTAATTCTCCAACAACCTAATACTTTAGAAGAAGCAGAGAACGCCGCTAAACTTAAAGCCACCATAGTTGCCCAAACCACGCCAGCAGTAACTAAGGCTGATATTCTGGCTTTACAAGAGGGTTTTATCCAAAGGCTAAAGACCGAACAATTACTTCCCCATTCTGTAGGTCCAATAGCAGCTTATGAAGCCCCTACTTCAACCTTTAACCCTAACTTTCGTAATTCTCAACAAGATAACTCTCGCGACACTTCTAACTTACGCCAAATCATCCGCGAGGAACTTAGGCAAATTTCCAGTAATCGCGAACACGATTACAACCTTCGTCCTAGGGACAGGCCTTATTTTAACGATAGGGGAGACTTCGGTCGAACTACACGTTCAACCGATGGACAGAATATTTGTTTCAATTGTAAGAAAGTTGGACACCACTATCGCAATTGTAGGTCCCCTCGCCGTTTTAATGATCCACGCATTCCTCAAAACCAACCAAACGGTAATCAAAACCGTGGTTTTCCAGTCCGTTCCTCACAACGACAAAATCACCCTTTAAACTAGAACGGGTTTTCGAGTTTCGGGAGGCTACGAAAACCCCAATTGCGTTTAATATAAACACTTTATTCGGACCAACAAACTCAGAAGAGAGAGATAACCAAAATCAAACAACGAAACGCTTTACCAAAGCACACGAAATTCAAATGAATAGGGAACCAGCTGTGAATACTAATGAAGAGATTATCGATAACAATCACTCAAATGGGATTAACACTTTACAAAGGAATACTCCGGTTTGCCGCGAAAGTACTGAATTAAGTATTCCGGCTCGTTTCTTAAACAAAGATTTTACTTCAGACCAAATACATTTTTCGCTCAGTGACACTGTTTTCCCGAACAGTGATCCGGATAATTACGATCTAGAACATTTTCAACCCATAAATTCAACCCAACATGAAGAAGAACCAATTCATAGTTTGAATGAAATATCATTAAATTATCACCAAGAGAACCATTCACAAGACGAACAACCAATTTCCACTAATGACCACTCTGTAGTTCAGCTAGAACAAGTAATTTTACCACAAAGCAGTAACCAACATGAGTCAACTGAAGTAAGTTCACAAAGCCACCATGACCAAAGCGAATCCAGTGAAACCTTTTCACTAGCCCAGCATGATCCTACACTCACGGATAGCATATCTGAGAAGGATAATTCAACCACAAATAAAATTCAAATTCATTCCACAATAGAACCATTCGCCTGTCACAGTACGACAACCATAGAACATAAAGTTTTGTCGATACCAGATAGTTTTAGCCACGTAAAAGTGAACATAAGTGACCATATAGTTCCCACAATCAATATTTTAAGTACAGAAACAGAAGCACCTGTCGTTCGTGCCACACATTCGAAGACAATGAACTTTACAAACCAGAATTTGCACACTGAAAAGAAAAAGGACAATATAAAACGATTATCATGGCCGAAGAGATTAAAACGATTTACATCTACTCTGTTCAGAAACATATCTCGTTCTCGTAAAGTACAACCACTTTCACCTCATTCAAATAGTAAAAAGACGGACGAATATATCGACGCCTCGTGTCCACGAAATACAGAAATTGTTGAACATTCAAATCAATCTGCCACAAGTAGCAGTGATATAGACATAGATAGTCCCAATAGTAATACAATGACAAATTGCGCTCAGAAAGCAAATACCAAGAAACCATGTTTAGCTGTCGTAGATGATAACGATCCAGCAATAGTTACGGAATCAGAAACCGTAGAAGTCCCAAATTTAAGGAATACGAATACATTACAAGAAGACAAAGATATTCAGGCCAATTACATTATATATGAAGAAACGAATTTCACGACTACAGATAGTCCACAAGAAGTTAAAGATTTTAAGGCCGTTCACATTAGTGAAATTTCAGAGTTTAGTAACATTACACATGATGATATTATTCAGGGACATGAATTTACAAATAATACGGGTGATTGTAAGCCCCAGATTATAGATGCGAAGGGACATATCAATACAATAGATTTTCAGAATACAACAAGCAATCTTACAATATCAGGTTCGATAGGTGAATTTCAATTAACTTTCTTGGTAGATACAGGCGCAGCTGTTACAGTTATTGGTAAAGACATATGGCAAAGAATTCCCGAACTAAGTAAACACCCGCCGGAACTTTCAACTTTAAATATGCTCCGGTCGGTCAGTGGACAAGATATTCCTGTTTTAGGACAAATTTTAGTTCCATTCACAATTGATAACAGAGTATATCCTTTCTTAGTCTATGTAGCTGACAAAGTTTTATACGATGTCATTCTCGGCAAAGATTTTTTAGAACATTATCAGGCGATAATTGATTTAAAGAACCGTACTCTTCATATGCCACCCGCTAAGGTGTACAATGCAATTAATCCTAGCCAGGTTAAACAATGTACTGACCACGCGTCGGAAACTTTAATTTTGCCACCTCGCCCAGAAACAATCTTCTACATAGAGCACCAATTTAACTGTGCTGATACAGAGATTACTTAATTAAACAACTTAGCCATTTCTTTTCTTTACAGGTAATCCTGTAATAACAATGCTCTTGCCACTTATATTAATTAATCCTTTCACGCCTCACTTGCATTTATACTAATGATCATCTAGATTAGCACAGGCAACCCGATTGTTTATTATCGATCCATATTAGTGTTAGTTCGTAATCCTTGACCGCAAGTAATAATTTTTGAAGATACCAAACTCATCAATATAGTGTTAAATAACCACTAATATTAATCAGCTTTCTGATAACACCAGAATTTTAAGTACCACATTAAACATAAATATATAATCGTTTTGCCAAAAGATGAACAATGTCATTACAATTCAGCTTTTAGAAATGTTTGCTAAAATCTCTTTTGAAACAAACAAAATGTTTTCGTCAATCTTACGTCTTTTTGAAATTCAAAATACCGTTAATCAAGTTTCTCGTTTTCAAGATAAGGAATTAATTGGTTAGAATGATTTACCTAGATTTTTACTCTCCGCATTATCCGCCAAATAAAAACAATACAAACGTGTACCCGTTACTTATAAATCCAGTGACAGAGTATGAACATCGAATTGGTAAACAAATAAATTTGAATATTTTAGTTACGCTACCTAAACGTTTGAATAGGAATTCAATTTACACAATAGAGTACTTAAACTATTGTTAAAGCTGACGCTCTAACTAGGTGTTATTATGGCACACTTGTCTGTCCAACTAATGTACTCAAACTAGTCAAAAATATTGAGTGGCTTGGTTTACCTTGGTCCCCTGGATCCAAGATTGATTTCTCAAGCAACCACAAGCCAACTACATGTGCACAGCTCGAACAAATACTTCATCATGGTAACCGCTATTATTTGTCAACCAAACGCCAAACGCTCAAACTGCGCAATGGAACATTGTCTCTGACACCACTAAGTGTATTCGGTATAATATACATGTACCATGCAATACAACTACGACAATAATGGAAAAAGGACTTGTACAATGTCCCAATTACCTTACCGTCAACATGCAAATATTTACACGCCACTCAAGTCAAGTATGTACCATGGCTATCAACCTCAGATGACGTGATTTTGAAACCAAACCACATGAAACCAAACTACATGATGATCAACAACATTATATTGATTTCGTCCGCATACTACTCTACTGACACAAGCTGCCTGACGATTGGTGTTAGAAGGAGAAACTTCCTACAAGTGAACCAGAAAAATATCCAACCATTGCACGAACTCTGTATTGATTGCAACGCACCTTTGGACGATGATGCACCTGCAAACGTTTGAGTTAACACTGAACATTCAGTTATTTAATCATCTCACTAAACCGAACTGAAACGAAGAGTACGATTTACAAGGACTGAGGTTTTCAATCCTCCATGAACTGATATTTCAAACAAACATTATCTATAAGTATTATTCAGTATTACTATTTCAATATTTAACAGTATTTACAATTAACCATTTATTCAACTATATATTATTATTCAACCATTATTTTCTACGAAATTTAGGATCACGCAAGAACGTAAACAGGTAATTATTTTTACTTGTACTTCTCTAACCTTACACTTGCTTGTGTTATCCAAAATTCCAATTTTAGCTATTACATTATTCACATTATGATAAGTATTTAATCTCTAATCAACAAAACAAAACAAAACAAAACAAAAACGTAATTGTACAACATTTTACTATTTCGCAAAAGCTAAATAGATTTATCCTATTATGGTTTACATGTTATATATATCTAAAAAATATAGTTACTACTACTTTCTTTCTCTCAGGAGCTCGAATTTGAGAAGGGACGTATGTTATGATAAAGGATCTTACGATTTTAGACAAAATCCTACTCTAGGAGAAACATATTAACAAATTCTAGTTTAGCCCCAAAGTTGAGTTACTTTAATTAAAACGTTCTTTTGTTAATTTCGGCTTGGTCACGAGCCTGTATTTACTAAGGTCGTGTTCGACCCATTGACAACATTGAATAGAACTCATTTACCAACAACCTGTGTTGTTACAGGAAACTAATTAAGTATTGATTATATCTGAAGCTATCGGTACCAAGCGATCCCGACAACAAGCCAATAAGAATTGAGTATTCCTAATTACAGTTCCGTACTTGTCAAGTACTAAATCCATTGAACTTTCCGTCAATGCAGATTAGTTACCAACTTCTAGTTGGATTTCTATGGAACATATCTAAAGACTCGTATAATGTTTTACGCTCAAGCTATGATATTTGATTTCTAGTTTCACCTTTGACATATCTTATTTATGTTGTCGATCGGTTGAAGTACTTTTCTTTCAAGGTCAGTTTTCCTTTGTTTGAACAACGACCTTACTTACAATAAGGGTCCATGTAAAGACACCTGCGTTGTTTAAGAATTCTTCTGGTCAAAGACATCTGTTCACCACAGAGACCATTGTTTGTAAATTACATAAATACAGAACGAATACTCTTGTAAGTTGCCAGTCATTGAGACCAGTAATAAAGTACGTAAGATCCAACCTTGGTTGTTGTCGTCCACAAGCTCAGCGAAGAACCCCACAGCTTAGGAAAATAGTCCCTAACACGTGGATTATAACATTTCTAATCAGAGTTGAGCAATCTTCATCTGGGCGTTCTGCAATCTTGTAGAACATCATATTCCATCTACGACTGTATATGGCTTGTTTAATTATCTCGTTATCTTGATTTGCTTGTTCTTCTTCGCATGAGGTCATTCGGTCTTTAATCTCATCGTGCTCGCTCTGAATGAACTCAAGGGAGATTTTCAACTCAGCCGCGTTTGATTTTAACTGGTGGATTTCATGTTGAGCTTCATCGAGTCTACTTTCAAGTTGTAGAATGCGTTTTTCGCGATTATTTGCTTCGTCTTCGATTATAAGTAGCTTGGAGATAAGTTCTTGATACTCGATAAGGGTAGTTAGCTTCACAATGGCGGCGTCTTCCTTCCCTTCGTTTGAAGTAGAACTGCTAATTCGTGGTCTTTTCTTCTCTGTTATGACATTTGTTTCCACTATTATTGTTGGCACTCATTCTGGCTGGTTCAATTTATAGCATTATAGGCACAGAGTAGATATTTTCTTCACATTTAGAAATATGACAAGCGGAGCCCCAGAAAAAACGTGCTATCCCAAGCCACGCATACTCTGCCGCCAACAATTTAACGGCAACTTGTTCCAAAAGCCAGGGTTTCCTTCAAATAAAATCAATCGATCAATCGATCAATCAATCGATCAATCTATCCCTCCATCCATCTATCTATCCATTCCATCCCTCCATCCATCCATCCGTCCATCCATCCCTCCATCCATCCATCAATCAGGCTGGCTGGCTGGCTGCCAATTGCTTATATTGCTATTTTATCAGGCATTATTTTTACATTTTTACTTTAGTGGTAGTAGTAGATTCCTTTTATCTATATTGTACAGTGTATATAGTAACTACCTACGATGTTTGTTATATATACGGCTTTCATGTAAAGAAGTTCAGCCTATTGAAATTACCGTATTAAAATAAAGGTGACTCACTCCGCCACTCACTCTAGCTATTTAGCTATCTATCTATCTATCTAGCTAGCTAGCTAGCTATCTATCTGAGAGAGACCGCTATGAGAAGAAACATGCATGTCTGTCTCCATTACGAAACACAGGTCGCTCAGTAAACACAAGGAAATACATATCTTACCAGGATGAAGCTTTAATAATACTTTCTGCTTTATCTTCGAAAAGGCCTCTATCATCATTTCAACAACGCTAGGGTCAAGTCTATCTACCATGGAACCGAACGAAACGAGGATGACACCTTCGTCACCAGAGCTCTGCATAAATTCCTCAAGCTCGGTAGGAAGAAGCTTAGCAGGACTGGGAAGGATATAACCAACTTCTCGAACATCTGGGAGAATAACAGTCGACATGGATTAGAAAGAATTCAGTAAACTTATTGGATTGTGTTCTTAGTATAACTTTCTACACAGTAGTCAGATTCTCATGAAATGTTGATAGTTGCAAGATGAGAGGGAAGGGTTCACAGATAGATGATTCAAATGATACGATTGTTCATTATATAAATACTCACATGGTAAAATAGGTTGTGCATGATCAAGAATGAAGTCTGAACACATCAGAATCATGTCCACTGTAGCGAGACTTTCTCCGATTGACTTCTCTCGACTGATGTTATGCTTTAGCTTTATCTCAGCGAAACACGGATAAACAAACCAATAAACAAAAGCCTGGCTGATGAGGTAAACACCGAAATTCTTCATCCTCTCTTTCAACCCCATGGCCATAAATCCCATTCCAGACATAGATTGGGGCACATAACCAGGAAACTTAGGGACACCGAAGACCTGTAACGTTGGCGTCGCTAAGGGGCTCATATTGATAACAACGTGTGGAAGATCAAACTTGTCTGCTACAAGAGACGAACAGATGTACTGCGAATCACCAATAAGTACGTCGGCATTCTTGACTTCGTTCATCATTTCTTTGTTGCTGAGAAAGAAGTCACAGTACAGCTTGAGTTTGTCATAGAGTCCCGCTATTTCGTCAAAGGCTGACATTCTGTTTGAACTCGCAAGGCTATTGACTTCGTCAAAGTTTTCGTTCCTGGCTTCGTCTGGAAGGTTGAACAATTTTACCATTGGTTTACCCAAAGCGTAAGTAGCGTCTTCTCCAACTAGGATTAGTACCTTTAAAGAAAGACGAAATTTATATTTATATTTATTTATACAATAAACAGTGCGAAACGCGCGTTCTGATTGGTAAATAGCCATGATCTATTAGAGTACAGATGCACAGATGACATCAAAACGTCACGCACACGCCCTATTCTGTTGGAAAATTCGCAAATTATTGTATAAAACAATTAGATCTATTTTGCCGTGCGTCTGTCCTCTTATAGATGCACCGATGACGTCACGACGTGGAAAGAATATCAGTTATGCCACTCGACTGCGTCTCGCGGCGCAATTCTTTGTTCTCTTCACGTTGTGACGTCATCGATGGATCTATAAGAGAACAGCGGGGATTAGACAGACAGAAATAATTATACATGGAGGTAATGGGAATGGAGTGGAAAGAGGGATTATACACAGGGAGGGGGTGGGGTGGGTTTGTGTCTATCTACAGCGGAGATTAGATAGACAGACAGAATTATACATGGAGGTAATGGGCATGTAGTGGTAAGAACTGAAGAGAGGCAATTATCTACAGGTGGGGCTATATTTGATTCTAATAATAATAATAATAATAAATTATTTCTATAGCGCCATAATCCACTAGTTGCCCTATGGCGCTTTACAATGAATACTGGTAAAAATATATATAAAGTTAGAATATAATTGATATTAAACTATCTAGTATGTATACCACTAAAACTACTGAGACAACTAAAAACTACTATAAAAAGCATTAATTATAAGCACAATTAAAAAGATATGTCTTTAAAGTAGATTTAAAACTGCCAATACACGGGCTCATTCTAATCTTAGCTGGTAATGAGTTCCATAACTTAGGTGCAGCAACTGAGAAGGCTCGGTCACCATAGCTCTTCAAATTAGACATAGGAACAGTTAATAAATATTGCGAAGACGATCTCAAGGTACGTGTAGGAATGTAGGCGTGAAGCATATTACTAATGTACGGTGGAGCTAATTTATTTAGAGCCTTATATGTAAGTAAAAGTATTTTAAAAACAATACGCTGCCCTACAGGTAGCCAGTGGAGTTGTTTGAGGACAGGAGTAATATGATCATGTTTTGATTTACCGGTAATTAAACGCGCAGCGCAGTTCTGAACATACTGTAGTCTATCAATTTGATACTTGGGTAAGCCATACAATAAAGCGTTACAATTATCTAATCTACAGGTTATAAATGCATGAACCAGTATCTTAGTATTGTCTTCTGACAGATATTGCCTTATCTTAGCTATCCTCATTAAGTGAAAAAATGCAGACTTACAAATAGTGGACACATGTTTCTCGAGGATCATGCTGTTGTTATGCTTTAGCTTTATCTCAGCGAAACACGGATAAACAAACCAATAAACAAAAGCCTGGCTGATGAGGTAAACACCGAAATTCTTCATCCTCTCTTTCAACCCCATGGCCATAAATCCCATTCCAGACATAGATTGGGGCACATAACCAGGAAACTTATTTGATTCTATGCCGTATCTGAAGCGAAACTTTTCGGGCTAAATCCCCCTTAATTTAATTACACAAAATCGCGATTCATCTACTCGTTTATTTCGTATATATACAACAGGGTAAACCATTCGCTTATGGCTTGTACACGTTCCGTCGCCAGAATTGTGGTATACATCCCGACACGGTATAATGGTTGCTCTGATCAACTTTACAATATAAAACTCGGGGGGTAATTGTTTTGTTCCGATTCAGCCGAGTAGTTTAAAAGACGTTATATTGCCCAGATAGATCCAAATATAACTTCACATTATCCTGTAGCTGCGAATTGCGAACAAATATGAATAATTTTAAGGTTTATCGACGGCCACAGCTGGGAAGAATCCCGTAAACACGTAAGTCCTTTGCACATCTCTTACCTCTCTCTTCGAAACGCTTTGTCCGCCATTTCTCTCTCGGTTTGGCTGTACAAGCCTGGAAACTGGTATATTCTTAACTGTTTTTTCATTGGTTCTATTATAACTTTCATATATAAGAGCTTGTCTGATTGGGCTAAAAAAATAACGCGGCATTGAAATAAAATATGCAAAACTAAATCGTGACTGTATTCCCTGTAAACGTACTCGGTTACACTGTTTACCTCCCGCTTGGCTATTAGCCACTCTACTTCATAATATTCCTACTTTTCAACCACGCAGTTCATAAACACTAGAAGCCTTTCGAATTCGACCGCTTTCGTAATTCGCTTCGAGCAGAGTGTTTGGCCTGGAATAATGACTGAGCGAGCCTGAGAACAAGTAATTTATGATGGTCGGTCAGATTTGCATAATTTTATACCCCGCCCACAATGGCATGAATTTCTGACAATGATTGTGATGTAATATTTACTTTTTATCTAATTTCCAATTGTTGTTTAATTCTATTTACTATGATTTTATTGCTATAAGCGACGAGAGACATAACCAGACCGAAAAGGATTATGGTTGTTGCTAAAAGTCTGGACCGGGTTGTTCAAAGCCCGATTAGTGTTAATCCTGGATTAACTCTGCACAAAACCTATTGGTTGTCATGAAAATTAACCCTGGATTAGCACTAATCGGGATTAGAACAACCCGGCCCTGGTGGATAGAGGTAATCGGCTAACTCTGTCTCATGATTTCCTATCATAACTACATATACATATATAATCGCCGTGACCCCATAAAACGCACCAATACCCACGATTGCTCTCATCTGACTTGATAGCTCAGTTGGTAGAGCGCCAGACATGTAACCTGGCGGTCGTCGGGTTCGAGTCCCACTTGGGTCAGATATTTTTTCTCTTTCCCTCGTAGGGCGTGCACACTTAGCACTACAGCTTACCACTTTACATCACATTCTTTACACTTACTACTGCTACGCGGCAAACATGATTTCCTATCATAACTACATATACATATATAATCGCCGTGACCCCATAAAACGCACCAATACCCACGATTGCTCTCATCTGACTTGATAGCTCAGTTGGTAGAGCGCCAAGTCGTTGGGTTCGAGTCCCACTTGGGTCATAGATTTTTTCTCTTTCCCTCGTAGGGCGTGCACACTTAGCACTACAGCTTACCACTTTACATCACATTCTTAACTCTGTTGCCACCCAATTCATATCATGTGATGTAGCGTTAGCCGATTACCTCTATTCGTTTGTTTTTGGAGTCAACGGCTTTTAGAAGAATATTAATGGCTTCGTTGGAATGGATTTTTCGAATTGCACCGTATTCCATTCCGTATAGCTGCCACCAGTTATACTCACAATCCTTTGTCGCTTGTCCGTGATAACATATTTTAATTAGGTATGAATATATATATAGTCTAAAACTCACGAACGTGCATAAATTATGAATGATTTTTTACTCTAGCTCTTGCTATATCGGTACTGCTTCCATGATATACGATCACGAATTGCACCGCTATATCTCATCGGGTAGAAACCATTGTTTTAGGCGACATTTACTCGCGTCCGTGAGATATGAATAATTATGATACGCCTTATTAGATATTCAGCAAAGCGCTTGTGATTGGCTGCTAGGGAATCCTTCTGGGAATACCTCATTCCCATACTTGATCTTGGGCCTGTCAATCACTGTCATCTATCTCGTCATGGGACTAACTGAAATCCCAAAGCTCTTTAAGAGATTTTAATAGACCTTGGGTAAATACGCAAAGTCAATTTTCCGTGGCTGCTTGGGTTATAAGTTTTGCCGCACGAAGTTTCCAAATCTATTTCGTTTGCGTTCGAGGTTTGACTTATGTCAAAATGGAGTATAAAGTCTGCATTTAGAGCTTATTCGAAAAGCCTAAGTCAAATTCAGCAAACTTTATTTTAGTGCCATAGTTGTGAAACTAGTTAAATAAAAGAGAACCTCGGCATTGTTCGCACGAGCTATCCACGCGAAAGATTTCAAACTCCATACAAGCTATAACAGTTTTTTTAACTCTTGAACAAAGCGCTTTATTAAACACGAAAAGTCATGATCACTCACTCTGAGAGTGCACCATAAAATTGTGTGGAAACAGTTCTGTAATTTTGTAGCTTTAAAATAAAAATACGAGTTGGTTCAGATCACAGCACTTTACTAAACATAAAATAACGATCATGTTCAGAAGTTCGCAGAGTGAGGCGCGATATTGCAGAATATACAGTATATACATATAGGGTATATGGTGTATATATATACAGAATATACTGTATATATTGTATACATATACAGATTATATTACATGAGTATATTCTGTATATTCCCCAGTTATATATATACACTATATACACACTGTATATGTATAAAGTGTATAAAGTGTATATAGTGTATATTGGATATTCAGGCATCGCCTTGTAAAGAACGACAAAGTATATTCTGTATATAGTGTATATAGTGTATATATATACACTATATACACACTGTATATGTATAAAGTGTATATAGTGTATATAGTGTATATTCAGCCTGAATATACACTATATACACTTTATACATATACAGTGACTGTGTATATAGTGTATATGTATACACTATATACAGAATATACTCTGTCGTTCAGGCATCACCTTGTAAAGAACGACAGAGTATATTCTGTATATAGTGTATATAGTGTATATATATACACTATATACACACTGTATATGTATAAAGTGTATATAGTGTATATTCAGGCATCGCCTTGTAAAGAATGACAGAGTATATTCTGTATATAGTGTATATAGTGTATATATATACACTATATACACACTGTATATGTATAAAGTGTATATAGTGTATATAGTGTATCAGTTCAGGCATCACCTTGTAAAGAACGACAGAGTATATTCTGTATATAGTGTATATAGTGTATATATATACACTATATACACACTGTATATGTATAAAGTGTATATAGTGTATATAGTGTATATTCAGGCATGACCTTGTAAAGACCTGAATATACACTATATACAGAATAGACATATACAAATATAAAGTGTATATTTTTATTTATATACAGTAGTGTATATTTATACAGAATATACATGGAAATATACAATGGTATATTCTGCAATATCGCGCCTTAGTGAGTTCGCATCACTGACCTAAAGGTCTAGAAACAGATTCTGTAATTTTGTAGCTTTAAAATAAGATATCATTGAAGCTTAACTGACCACTAGAAGTCTAGATATCAGTAAAAGAATCGCAACTTGAGTTCAATAAAGCCGAAAATTATTTTTCGGATCACTTCGCTTCTAGGCCACACATAACCGTTAAGACATGAACAATCCGTCGGTTTAACCGCTTGTGATGCGCTCTTGATTTCTGAACTTGTTTTCTTCGTTTGTCATTTCACAAAGCGCGTTGGTTTTATACCAAAGGCAAAGTGCCGCTTAACTATAATACTGATCAGAAGCTGGTCCTCAGTAATGCCGAAGATTCATTTTCGGATAACTCTACTTCTAGCCTATATCAACTGTATGACGGAATTTGTTATGCTTCTTTCATTTAATTCTATACAAGTGTATGCTTTCGGGGCACGGACTCGTTCACAACCTGAAGATTCGCTCGCAAAACACAAATTCGCTCGCAAAACACAAATTCGCTCGCAAAAAAAAGCAGATTCGCTCGAAAATCACGGATTCGATCAACTTATAAACTATCAGAAATTCCATTGCAAAGTCGCTTTTAGTGCCTGTTTATTTTCTGATGCCATGCATTTATCTTTGTTCACTCCTTCCGTACAGATAATAATTTTCAAAAGCCCGGCGCTACCCTAAAATAGTTAACCGACTAATTAGACTTATTATGTTTAAAATTTCATAAGTACGTTAAATGCCTAACCCAATTACTCTTTTCACTGCCGTCCTTTGCTTCGGTATCTGTTATAATTCAGGAGGCGGAGCTTAGGATTTCCCGCGGGAGTTCTGAAAGTTAATAAATATGCAAGATCGAAGGCGATTTGACTGATGCAAAAACATTCAAGTTTCATGGTAGAAATATTTATACGATTTCGATAAGAAAACACTCGATAACAGATTAATAATCAAATAATCTTTTCCCGGTGTTACACATATTTGATACTTAAGATTTCGCGAGAAAATAAGTGTTGAATAGCTAATCAAAACACTTTCCATATGTTTTCTGTATGAAAAGACTCAATTCATGGCACAGAAGTCCACGTAATTTACCTCCAAATTAGCGGTATTTACAGCGTAATATCTCTTCTTTAAAATCCCGCTGTTACATTTTTTGTTTTTGTTTTAGTTTTAACTAAAAATCGACAATATTTTCGGCATGTAGCCGAGGTTTGGTCAGTTTTCTTTGTAATTTGGCATGTGCGCTCGAGCAGAAATTTAAATCAAGCGTGTGAATCCGTGTCACGTGACCCAGAAAATGTCGCCGGATTCTGCCCGATGTATGGCGCTCCGCTCGCTTGTGGGAGCTTTGCTGGTATATACTTAGCTAACAAAGACATTCTTACACATAAATGACAGAAAAAGAGGAGTATGTTTAAAAATACGTGTTGGTGACAGAGCCGTCAGTAGGCGATAGGTCACATGACATTCAATTTAAAATGTTGTTAACATTTTAAAGGTTCTGACTCACCTCATGGCCTCTGCGAGTGAGTTCGTCTGCAAGCTTTGACATCACCATATAATGGCTACGGCCAAACTCGGGCATCATGGCAATCTTAGCTGATAAACAGCTACCAATGAAAAAAGACAAGAACGTGAAATACTGAAACGTCATAAGTGCTGAGGTTCGATATCTAGCCGTTTGTCGTATAATCCAGCAGCTATCGTCACAGGTTTCCACACCGACACCGAGAAGAGAAGCCGTGAGAGTCTAGCGATGAAGCCGCGAGCGGCGAAAAATAATCCCCGGTCAGTCGGTACAATAATCCCTGGTACAGTCGGTCAGTCACGTACGTTCACAACCTCGTGACCAGGGTCTTCTCGGTCAGATCCAAGATGGCGGCTACTCCGAGAGAAGACCCTGGTAAAGGCCGAACTATGACGTATTCTAATTGGCTCTTCAGTTATGACGCAAAGGTTGTTCTAACAATGCTTTTTATTGGCCAAACGGACTGAGTCCAGAGAGATGAACTTGCATGTAGATTCGATTGTTCAAATTTTATCAATAAAATGATTTTAAATAACCTTAAAACACGTTGTGTAGGTATTTACTGGGTAGTTTTCTGGTAAGTTTCATCAGTGAGAAAGCCAGGAGAAGCCGTTTAACCTGAGCATGTGCTATCGATCGCTTCGCTTCAACGCCAACGGAAAATGAACGGCTTTTTAGGATTCTTTTCCAGCTTAGATACATCCTGGTAGCATTGTGATACCCTTCCACTGTTTCTTTATCCAAGTAAACTCCATTTCGAGCCGTTTAGTAGACCTGTTTTCACTTCATCGTACGCCGCGTGGAAATACCGTTAATCGGATCTCGCTCATTCTCTGGCACGTGTTATACATTTCCATATTTAGTTTGGCTGCCATATTAGATGCCCACATCACGTGATTAAAATCTCCAGGATTTCTGGATATTTTTGGTCACGTGATTTAGCCTTTACCAGGGTCTTCTCTCGGAGTAGCCGCCATCTTGGATCTGACCGAGAAGACCCTGGGGACGAGGTTGGTACGTTCAGTTTACGCCAAATCCTACCACTCAGTGTGAGCATGCGCAAATGATCATGGGCACATTTCAGCGGAAACACGCATTCTCGTTCCCAGTGCCTCAACTAACTGAATAATCGGAGGCTCTGGTAAGACACAAACCAGGCTCTAATTGATTGGCTAGCCAAATCGGCTGCGCGATGAAGAAAAATAAAACGGTTGCTGCGCATAGCACTTTCTTCCGGTTTTACGAAAATAATTCCTTCCAGCATAAACCGATTCTCCGGCATGAGAACGGGTATTTTGTCCTAAATATAGAAGTTATGTGTTTAAAAATATGACTGAACAGAAGAACGATGTTATTCAGCCGAACGAAACTGATAACACACTCGTAGAGCCAAGGTACGTTGCCTTTGATGCATATGGCCAACCGAACGTTTGCTGATCAAGAACTCTCCCGAGACAGCAAGCTAAGATCCATTGCAAAAGCAAAGGGAACTAGGAGTTGAATTGCTAACACGTAAGTGCTAGCCAACATAAAAATTCGACTTACAATTCGAAAAGTAACCGCTAATATTAAATGTGCAGTTCTGTAAATATTTTTAATGTGAAATAAATTGAAATTATTATCTTTTTCAAGCACTAGCCCATTCTGTATTTCATCCAAGTCTTGTGCTCTTAGTGATCAGGTGTTACACCACTCCCTAAAGTGTCAAAGGTAGAAGACTTTTCAAAGGACGTAAGACCGATTTCCCTAACACCTACTTTGTCCAAACTAGCAGAAGATTACGTAGTTCATGTTCATGTGAAACCTGCTATTCTCAATCATATAGGGACTGATCAATTTGGCTGTATCCCAAGATCATCTACCACTTATGCCTTAATTATAGTATGTTACATAACTGGTCTAAAGTCACTGACGGAACTGGTGCTGATGTAAGAGTTTTTATCCTTGATTATAGAAAGGCCTTCGATCTAATCGATCATACCCTTCTAATTTCTAAGCTAACTAAATATGGTATTAATCCACATATTATTAATTGGATCTGCCATTTCCTAAGTAATAGATTCCAGAGAGTAAAGCTTGCCCAAGACTGTAGCATTGAACAATCCCAAGCCCCTCTTGTAACTCAAGTCACTTTTAAGAGCTCCCCCTTTAACTGACCAAACTATTTATTATAAAGAGCCCACTCAATATATTCACCTCCCCCCCCCCCCCCCAATAACTGAAGTTTCCATCATTATACTTATTCAAGGAAGAAGAATTCCCAAGATAGTTTAAGTTCACATAATATGTATGGCTGGAGTCAGCTTAGTTAGAGCCTTGTATCTAGTTAGAGGGTCGTACAGGGGGAGTCTCTGGCACGGTTCACGGGCGGAAAAAATAACGAATCACTGATCACGGATATTAAAATTTCATTTCTCCGAATCACGTAGTCGATTTTAAGAACCAGAAACACGAATTCGATCCAATAACTTTGAATGGTAAAGATCTTAGTGTTGTTTCCCAGATACTAGGCTTGCACATCTCTTCCGACTTGCAATGGAACACTCACATCAGTGAGATAATTAAGAAGGCGAACAAGCGTTTGTACTTTTTAGTATCATTGAAACGCTCTAGGGTACCAGATAATGATATCTGTAATTTCTATTGCACTTGCATTAGATCTCTTTTAGAATATTGCGCGCCCGTTTTCCATCACTCGTTACCCAAATATCTTAATGGCGACCTAGAAAGGGTACAAAAGAGGGCCTTGGCAATAATATCGCCTAAAATGTCATATGTAAGCAACTTGCAGCTATTTAAATTAGTAACCCTGCAAGAACGACGCCAGCATTTATGCCAGAAATTATTTTCATCCATTATAAGTTCTGAGACACATAAATTACATGGCCTCCTTCCACCTAGACATGTGTCCAAACATAATCTTAGGAAAAAGCGGACCTTTGATGTTCCAAGGGCCCGGACAAATCGTTTTAAATGCACCTTCATCCCGTCCATGTGTAATTCCTAGAGCAATTTTTACCATTACGATACACTATATTTTAAACTTATGTAGATATTGATTGTGTTTATTTTATAGCTTGTAACACTAGTATAATTATTGTGAATTACGCAATTCAGCCGTGAGGCTGCAATGTGATTATTATTAAACTATCTATCTATCTATCTAATCTATCGATAATAAGCAAGTAACATACTCTTTTTTCCTGCTCTTACGAAAGAAATATTGGCAAAGAGGGAATGTTTGAAGAAAGCAAAATCGAGAAAGGCAAAAGAAAGCCCGGGGGGGGGGGGGGGGGGGGGACTCCCATATAAAAGGGTAGGGATGCTCGTCGGACCTTTTCGATTTGACCCCTAAGAGGTACTAAAATGGGCGTGGCTCAAGCTTATTTTGACCCCTAAAAGATAATAAAAATGTAAATTGATAACAGCTTTATTGTTGAATTGACACCCGACCCCTAAAAGGTACCGCTTTACATATAAATGTCTGTGTTTGATGGTGGATACCCTAAGTGGTACCAAACTCCTGATTTTGAACCCTAAAAGGTACGACGAGCATCCATGTACCCCTCACATAAGGGAGTCCCCCCCCCCCGGGAAAGAAAGGCTACATATTGCAAATTGCATACCTTTATCATTCTCGATAGACGACTCTAACCATTCGTCCACTACGTGTAGTGACGGCCTGAAGAAACGTCAACAGGCTGATTTTCGACTGTGTTAGGGTTGAATGAGACTATCTTTCGGATAGTCTGACGTTCTGTACATGTTTAATGGCAATGTTCCGGCCTTGAACATGGTGGTCTCTTGCCTGACACTTCTCTGTCGTACAGCTTTTTCATTGGTTGTTGCCCACTCAATCATGAGGTCTTTTTCCCGCCTATTTAATTGTGTCATAGCCTTAAGATGATCGCGCAGCACGGGATAATATGATTTATCATGTGTGTAGTAGTAGGCACTCCAGGGTACTACACGCTTAATGCTTTCGTCACTATACGGTATTAGCCAGATTTTGTGCGTACTGCAAAGCGGTGGGGAACTGGTCCTTGAAATGACCCAGTGCGTGTAGGTTTTCAACCTGAACTGTCAGACAGGAGCCGCAGATCAATGGTGTATCTTGAGTTAAGTTCTTTAACTAACGCCTCCAGATCTTTCAGACCATTTAAGATCATATTGACCGAAAGCTTTGTCTGATTAGAAATAGTTCCTCGAGGACCGCTTGGTTTACCTGTGCTGCTGTCGTTGATATGTGACAATGCTTTTTCTGTTGTTGTTCTCAAGTAACTGTCAAGTTCTTCCAGAAGCTCGATTGCTTGGGATAGGGAAAGTTTTGGGACTGTCTGATGTTTAATATGAACAGAAAAGGCTTTATATAGGAGTCTGAGATGACCTAGATATTTTACAATGCCTTTTATTGAGGTAATTAGCTTGACAGAGCCAGTTTGAGCATCGGTAATAAATATGTTCTTATCGAGCTCAACACATATGCCCATAGGCTGTGCAAATGATGCTTGGTCTCCCTTTCCATTTGAATTTCCTTCCTTTCTTGTGCCAGCAATAACTACGGTCTCCTCACCACAGATCTTCGTCTTTATTTGCAGGCTTCCGATGTCTACATAAACTATACCACCGAGGTACGAGGCCACGTGTGCGCTTTCACTACATTCGACAGTTCCGTTTCGTAGGATAGTAGTTTCCTCGAGTGTTGACATTGCAATAGCTATGATTCCGCCTGGGCTGCCCTTGTGAGACAGATAAAGGATGTTACTGTTAAGGCACATGGACACTACTTCTGTGCAAGAGGTATTTTGCTAAACCAGTAACATTGCCTTTAACAGCCACTCCATCTATCTCTAATGTGATGGAATAGATTACCTTGTCCACATCGCTGGCACAAAGGATGATACTATCGCTTGCCTTAGCAACGCTGGAAGGCTCGAGAAAGTTGGACTTCAGTCATGCAGGTCACTTTTGGTTTCTGCATAATAATTATGTTCTTTCTACATTCTTTAGATGCCTAGACAGTCGTTCGCAACTCAGAAATGAGCTCTACTTTTTAAAGATTTTTTAGCTGTATTGCTGGCTTCTTTGTCAAGGGGAATAGTTGCATTCCTGATGGACAGCTTGCATAAGCTATTCCATCGCAGTAAGCGAGCGATTTTGCTCCGTCATGGCAACCTTGACATCTGCCGGGACATGAAGCCTAACTTCTAGAAGCCTAGTGAGGTTCTTCAATGGAGCATAGTCCAGAACAAGAAGTTGTCCGTGCTCGCCGGAGCAAATTGCGACGGGATGTGGATACAGCCCTACCTTGTAGCTGTACGGGAGAACTGAATGTACCACACGATCGACGGTGCAGAGACGAGCTAACACTTACTCTTTACTCAAATGTAGTATACAGTTTATATCCATCCGATCTTTATTTAGGACACTGTCTCTTGGTAACAACTTCTTTAGCTCTTGCGTGTTTATTGCAAAGGCCTTACTGCCATCTTTTCCCTTTTCGAGCCCACAAAATTTAAGCTCAATGCATGAACCATGGCCACATTTTTCGGCCTCTGCGAACTTTCTTCTGAAAACTGTCAACGACGAATGCTCACTTGTCACAGGAAATCGAATTAGTTCCTTTCCAAGGACTTTGGGTCGACATAAAATATAACAGACTCAACCGTATAAATCTTCTCCATTTGCTCTGCCATGTTTAGTGACACATAGGAGTAGACATATGACGCATGATACGCATGCGAAGCACGTGAATTGCACAATCGATTACTTTACGACGTCTACGAAGATTAACAGAGAATCACCGAGGAAAGCTTTCGGTAATTTGGTAGTTGCCGATGCCTTACGAGACGTTACGAGAATTGTACGAAGGTCGCGTAAGGCGCGCATCGATATGTTGATGTTTTCATAGTCTTCATAAATCTTCCGGAGGTCTCACGACTCAAAATCATGTGGAATAAGTGGTGAAATCACGGATATCGGTTATTAATTCAAGTTCTTCACGGGTCACGCGAAACCTTTGGGTCACGGATCACGAAAACTAATTTATTAAATTCACGTTTCTTGGAAAATATAATCAGCTAATCACGCATCACGAGAATACCCCTGTACGACCCTCTAGTTAGCATGATAATCAAAAGCTATTCATAGAAAGAGGGTATCAGTGCATGCCAGTCAAGTCCATTCGGAATACCATTCGGGTGGGGCTGTCACAAAGTGTGACTTGTGGCGGTTGTCTGTTCCCAACTTTGTTGAATGACATTTATCTCTCAACACCTCATTGAGATAAACGGGGTGGTGTCGCGTAGTTGATGTCTTCATTCACCAAACTGAGCTTGACGCTGGCATACAAAGCACATTTCACATATCGAGGCTGTGATTACACAATAGCTTTTCTGGGCGCAATATACAAATGTCTCTGTCTATACTAAATAGCAGATCTATCAGATTTACTGCAAAGTATCCTTTTCTTATAAATGCTGTCACGTTTTACATATATAGAAGTTATGGGCAGTGAACTTAATGTAATTATAATGACACTTAAAAGCCTGTTGATGATGAAAAACCTGAGTAAGAAACTATTTGTCAAAATTAAAACAATACAATTTAGTCCTATTTTTTTGTAAAAATAATTATTTAGAGGTCATAATTAATAAACAATTGGGCTAAAATGGTATATGGCCACCGCGAGTTTATACACACTTACTTTGATTTCTGAACCCATATTTCAAATGTCTTGATAACATTCAACCACTGAAGACCAGCAGGAGATACTTCTATTTGGAGCATGTATACTTTAAGTAGTTATTCAAAATCTTGTTCACAAATTGCGTTTAAGATTTGATCGAATTTATAAAATGATCATCACTGGGGCAAGGACAATTACCTCATTTCAAGAAAACTATTTTTATCAACACAAACCTCTGGCTAATGTGCTTGTTGCATAAAGTAGAAAAATAACACAATGTCAATTATACAAAATAATGGTACAGCAATCCCAGTACAATACAAATCCACTTTGCACTCAGCTTGAATTATGGCAACTTCAGCCTCATATATTGTTATAAACTGCTGTTAAATTAATGGCAAGGCCATAAGCCGATAAGGCACATATTCTCAGGGTGTTTCAAATTATCGTAACTTTAAAGTCCTCAGCAATCCTCAACACAGCACACTGAAGTCCTTTCGCTCTAAGTTTAGAAATGTGCCCTCGGTAATTGCGTTCAGGGGAGATACACCCGGGGGGGGGGGGGGGGGGGGGTACTTACATGAAAAATGGGTATGTATGTGAGGCCAAGAGGCTCAAACCCTGACCCTGTTTTACCCAATCCGAGCTCCAAAACCCTGATTGCCCCCTTTTTGGGAAAAAAAACCTGATTGCCCCTTCTTTAAATTGTTTTCAAAACACGGTCGGATATATATCCTGGCCGGTATACCGCGTACCGGGATTTCATGCAAAATACGGAACATTTCAAGTCGGGGCGTGGCATTGGGTAAACAAATCAGCAGATGAAGTACATAGATAAAATTAGCGGCGTCACGATGTATGGGAACCTCAGTGCTTGCATGTGGGCAGGCGATAAAAATGCGGCAACAGAAGGTATTTTTTTGACATAGTAGCTAAAAAAAATGAACTGCCTAAAAAATACTGAACCCCGACCCTGACTGCACCCAAATTATACTCAAATCCTGACCCTGATCTGCCCAAATCAGGTCAAAACCCTGACCCTACCTGCCCAAACTGAGCTCAAAACCCTAACCCACCCGGGCGGCACATACATAATACGTCACAAACAGGAGTACCCCCCCCCCCCCCCCCGGGGAGATACAATGACCACGATTGAGTTGGATGATCCTTGAACTTGAAGTCCATCAAACACAAACGGTAAACTTTGGTAAATAAACGACTTCCCATATCCGGTCTGAAGGACACAGAATCAGTCCTTATCTAAACTAATTACAGTAATAGCTCCCAACTGTTTACTTTTTAAAGAAAACTGTATTTTCAGCTTTGCATTAAATAAAGGGCGAACTGAATAGCTTCAATGAAGTCCGCCATTACTGAGAATGCTACGAGCATGCGCAGTTTCAATGTCCTAGAATCTAGGACATCCGGTTTCGTGTCTTACCAGAGCCTCCGATTATTCAGTTAGTTGAGGAGGCACTGGGAACGAGAATGCGGAAACACGTTACAAACATTTCCAAGATGGCGTGCTACGGCGAGGTGATTGTTGCCTTCTGTTGCACTAAATAAAGCCCGATTGTGCAATTATAGAAGAGGAAGGTAGAACTAATGATTGCTTCGAAGCAAAGTCCACACAAAAAGAGTAAACGCTTTCGTAAAGTAGTTTTAAAGAAAGACATTCGTCGTTTACCAGACGGATCGAAAGAAAAATAATGATTCACTACCTGAATTATGCACTGAGAAAAAAATCACTAACTCGAGTTAATTTCCCAATAACACACACAAATACAACCCGTGAGCAGTTATGTAGTTTTGTTTTTGTTCTGTCATTGAGAACTTCCTGACCAACATTTTGGCGGGAATTCTTGGCGAGCACCGATAAATCTTAATTTCACATGCATGTGCCGCCGAAGCGGAAAAAATTGAGCTGGCGCGCGCGAGATTGAAACATTTAAATGCCTTACTGTTTTCGTCCGTCGGTTTTCGTATTTCCGGAAATGGAGGATAATCATGCACGGAAAAACTGTGAATTTTGCTGAATTTGTGGGAGGCATAACTCCAAAAATAAGACCAACCCGCACAGTAACTACACAAGGGATGTGGCCAAATTTCAGTGCGTCTTGACCGCTGTTTTCGGCCCCACCCAACAACGAAGGGAAACCCAAATTCGTCCACCGTGGTTTTGTAACACTTGTTACCGCGCGATGAGAATGTTCGAGTCAAAACTGGAGAAATAAAAGCGAAACCTACTGTCACTCAAAAGTTTCGAAACAGTGGCACCGTCATCGAACTGGGTGCGAGGTCTACAAATCAAATGGACGAGTCCGGCAAAAAGGATCGGGAACAGAGGGCTTGATAATAATTCTTAATGCTAATCATATAAATAATACAATCATTAATTAATTAATTAATTAATGTTAGGTATGTAGCGAATAGTTAAAGGAATAAAATGTAGCCCGGCTATTTTATGTAATTTGTCCAACTAGAACAAATTTGTGATGTATTACTTGCGCAAATGAAGTTGGGGGGGGGGGGGGGGGGGGTGTAAAGCGTTTTTTCACGCTTTTTGCTTGCCCGAGCGGGGCCTGGGTAACATTTTAACTTTAATTCTGTAGTTCCTTTTAGAACTTGAAAGCTTAGAAACCAATCACGCTTGGCACAAATGACCCTAAAATCGATCACTTTGCCATATTTTCAAAAGTTTCCAACATAGAAGATTGATTTTTTTGTGAGAGGATGAAGACCGATGATCAAAACAAAATCGATGATTTGAACTACCGTAGACATCTTCATGACGTCATAGTTACGTCATGTATCCATTTATAATAGGTTTCTCTATGTTTTCAATTACCTTTAACATCAGTAAATTATATATTTTCGATTTCTCATCATGTTGACAACAAAGAAACCGAAAACCCGAGTTCGATTGGTTAAGAGGGAAAAAAGTTATTAAAGTTTTAAATTTTTGAGAGGAAATACTTTAAAATTCAAAGTGAAAAAGAGGATACGTCATTATGAAGAGAAAATGTTCTTACTGTACACTGAATTCATTATGACGACAGGATTATGCAGGATTTTTGTATACGGTATTTGCTTATCAGTCTAGATTTGTAATTCATTGATTGGAGGTGCTAAAGGGAATAAAATCCAGCCTATCTTATGTAATTTCACCCAACTAGCTATATAGATTAATTTCTTGATGTATTAGTCGCGCCAATTAAGTTCGGGGGGGGGGGGGGAAGGGGAGGATTAGACGTTTTGAAATTTTATTTTGGCTGTCATTTCCCCCCTGAACTTTAATATAATGTCAACCAAATTAAGAAGATCCCCTGCAGTTTTCTATGGGTAACATTTAGGGCCGGGTGGAACTTCTCAAAACGAGCGACAGTATTGGCCTACCCAACAATAGAAAACATCCTAACCTTTAGAAAGTACAGTACAAAAACAATAGAAGTATAGTATTATGGGTGCAATCAGAATACAGGTCTCGAGAGGTTCCGTGCTACTCAACATTTTGGTGAAAACCCCATGTCTCTTACGATATTCCTTTCTACCTGTGAAAATCCATCGCCCTTTTCGTTTTGACCGCAAAACATGCTGGGACAGTTTCATTTTCTATTTCCCAGTCCAGAACTGGATTAAATAAAGTTGCAACATTAAAGTCGTAGTTTTGGTATTGAGTACGACGAACACAAATCTTGTTTGCAAATTTGGGGTAAGATCTGCGAACCTTGCAAAACCAAGGGGGAGGGGTGGAAAATCATATGCATTTCCTGTTAATAACGGTACTATCCCACATTCGAAGTGGCTTGAATGAAGTTGCAGCTTTAAAATCATAGTTTTGGTAGTAAACACGGCGAACACATCATATTGTTTGCAAATTTGGGGTAAGATCTGCAAACCGTGCAAACTGACTGAGGGAGGAGGGGTGGAAAATCATGCATTTCAATAATAATAATAATAATAATAATGCTTTATTTGTCGTGTGTAACACTTGATATCATATAGATAATATACACGTGGTTCCTTGTGTTAAGCGAGTGTGTGTCTTTCAACACTGATTTGAATTTATTTCGGACGTATTCAATGATTTCGATAAATTTATTGAGAAATGTGATGCCGAAAATAAAGAATTAATTATAATGGGTGATTTAAATTGCGATTATACTAAATTGCCACTTGAGACCAACACCAAGGAATTGCAATTTCTGTGTTCTGTTTACCAACTGGAACAATTGATAGAAGTTCCAACTAGGGTCACGAAATCATCTGCCTCACTAATTGATCTTATTTTGACAAACACAAGAGAAAATATTTCGAAATCCGGGGTCATTCCTATCGGAATGTCTGACCATAGTTTGATGTATGCAGTGAGAAAGTTAGACTTGCTACAAGTCGACCTCTTTTCCTCTGAGAACGAGCGCGAAGCGCGAGCGGAAGCGAGCGACGAGCTGACGCGAGCGACGTAGTCGCGAGAGGACGACTTGTTTCACTTGTGAGGATTTGAATCTAATTAAATATTCTGGCGCGAAAGTTGATTGACATATGTGATATGCACGCGCGCGTCCGTTGCCCGGGAAGCTATATTTACAGCCATTACAAACAGTCATGTCTCAATGGGACAGGAAGCAGCTGGATCAACTCCCACAAAATCGTTTTGTAGAGTTGCACTGACAACAAAATCAAAGGGATCTATTTGTTTGCAATGTGGTTACCTGATTTCTGATGTAATAATAATAATAATAATAATGGCCATATTTATATAGCGCCATATCAACCACAGTTTCATGGCGCTTTACATATGACTGACATATCCTGTCAGTGAATTATTTCGGACTGCTTCACGGTGCTAATAGCTGCCACGCAGTTTACAATGTTGAGTGTGGTTAGTGCAATGGCCAGGCCGCTGTACCGGGTGACAATCCCCTGCTCTTTTTCGAGTAGTACAACAGGTTCTTTCACGTCCCCTTCAAATACTGATTAGAAGTAGAAGGAGACAAGGCCAACGGCTTATAAACGTCCCTGCCCAAGGACGCGGCCGGGATTCGAACCCCCGACCTCCCGCACTCTAGACCGTGCTCTACCAACTGAGCTAACCAGTGAGGCGGACAAGAGAAAGTTATTTGACGGCTCTAAAAAGACCCAAGTTTGCAAGAACCTCGAATGTCAGAATTCTTGAAATTTCCTGTGAACTCTGCCCAACTGGATCTGGGTTTTCATACTTATTGAACGTTATTTGCTGTTCTTGTTCGGAAAAGAATGTGACCTTATTGAAGAAAGTCGATAAAATAACTGAAAGTTTCAAGGCAGCTCAAGAAATAATTAGAAAACGGAGAGGAGAAACAGTCGTCAAGCGGTCATGACGTCATGGCTAAATGCCCTATTTCTATTGGACAGCTTTGCTTACGTCACCGGTTGAAAAATCCACCGGTGAATTGGGCGCGAAACAGGTAGCAAAAGTCCCTAAAAGCAGAGAAGTGAAAAAAAATGAAAATCAACCAGAGAAATGAAAATCTCGTTTTAAGAGAAGCGAATGTGGGAAATGAAAATCTCGTTTTAAGCCGACTTTGAGAAAGTCTATGAGAAAGTTTACTTTTCCTAAATCAAGGCCAACAATAAAGGAAGTGCGCAACTTTAAGAATTTTGTTGAAGACGATTTTATAAATGATTTAAAAAGCGTCCATTGGGACACCGAGAATTTTGAAAATCCGAATGACGCCTGGAAAGCATGGAAAACTGAATTCTGTGAAATTTTAGATCAACATGCACCTTTCAGACATAGAATAAGATCATTCTCCGTCCCTTGGCTGACGCCACAAATTAAACAAACCATGACAAATAGAGATTATCAAAAAAAACGCGCTATAAAATTTAAAAGTCAATACCACTGGGAGCTATACCAATCCGCAAGGAATAAGGCGAATATTGAAATGCGGAAAGCAAAGTCCGATTATTATCG
Source organism: Actinernus sp. WN-2022 (assembly GCA_030867875.1). Classification (NCBI taxonomy): domain Eukaryota; kingdom Metazoa; phylum Cnidaria; class Anthozoa; order Actiniaria; family Actinernidae; genus Actinernus; species Actinernus sp. WN-2022. The sequence goes on from JAOWCC010000936.1 coordinate 69,432,539, forward strand.
AAATAAGATAGAAACGTGCAAACACACTGATCCCAAAAAGACATGGAAAGTGATCAACTCCCTTTTGGGTAGAAATTGTAAATCCAGTCACGTGAATGAGCTTTGCATTAATGAGAATATAGTCTCAGATGCTGGAGACATATCTGAGGCTTTTAATGACGTTTTTGTTAACATATAACCCAAATTAGGTGCCGCATTAACGAGAACGCCACTAAGTAATATTAACAGCTATCTTACACTCGTTCTCAATAACACGTGCAGGTTCGAAATTGAATTTCCAACGGAAAACGTCAATTTGGTGGATGTCACTCAACTATATTTCCATGGCAACACTGGTCTGCATGCTAAATAAAACGTCGCCATACAACTCCCAGATGTGGAGGAAACATAAATAGTGTAGGACGTACTAGGTCAACAAAATCGTAAGTAATTTGAGGCGACATAGGTAGAGAAATGGCGGATACTAAGCCGAAAAACTATTGTTTTTTGCTTGAATTCCTCACCGAAATGTCAGTCGAGAGTGGAGAGCATTGCCGATAATCCATGTCCTGAGAGTTTCAAAAAAAATATTTGCCCTGTCGAAATATGTTGTATCCATGCCTGGAGCTCGTCGAGGTAGAGCTCGAGGGTATTGCTCGATAAAACCTCTTATAAGGAGCATATCTGCAACTGGATGAATAAAAATAACTAATTCTTTTTCCAAGACCTTTGAAGCTATTATAAACAATCAGATTTCTTATACGGAAACCGCTCGCTCACACATAAAGTTTATGTGATTTCCCTATTTTGATCTTATATATACACAAACCGCTCGCTCACACATAAAGTTTATGTGATTTCCCTATTTTGCAAACCCTTGGCTCTAAGCATGATTACTCTCCATCTAAGCGACTTTGGGAAAGACTTTGCCATGTTTATAAAATGCTAGTTTCCCGAATTTACTCACACAACGGCTTCAAACTCCATGGAAACCGTTTGATTGACATCCACCAGAAACGACTTCGAAGTCAGGAGTTTCGTTTCGAACCTGCACGTGTTATTGAGAACGAGTGTAATAGCAGTGAAAGGAATTTAATTCTAATTAATTTTAATTTCTCTGATATCCCAGTAGAAAACGTGGAACTAATGCTAAAGAACCTGAAGACGTCAAAGAGTACTGGACTCGATAAAATCCCAGCAAAAATACTCAAACTTGCTGCATACATAATTGCTCCTTCTTTGACAACAATTTTTAACCTTTCCATTTCCACCGTGATTTTTATTGATGATTGGAAACATGCGCGTGTAAGTCCAATTTACAAAGCGGATGACCGCCGAGAAACTGGTAATTATAGACCCATCTCAATCTTACCGATAATAAGTAAAGTGTTCGAGAAAGAAATATTTCGACAATTATATGGGTATCTTATGGAAAACTCTATACTTTCAAAATTTCAATCCGGCTTCCGTCCGTTACATTTAATGGTATCAGCATTAATACAGATGTGCGTCAAGTGGTTTGAAAGTATGGATAAGGGAATGTTGACATGTATGGTATTTTTAGACATACGAAAAGCCTTTGATTCGATAAACCATTCAATCTTGCTTCAGAAAATGAAATTATACGGCGTTTCGGGTTGTGAGTTGAAATGGTTCGTTTCCTATCTTAAATCCAGGCAACAACAGTGCTTTGTTAATGGGTCTCTGTCATCCCCAAAAGCAATACTTTGTGGTGTTCCTCAGATCAATCCTAGGACCGCTCTTATTTCTGTTATATTTAAATGACCTGCCAAAGTGCCTTACCTCTACCACTCCCTGTCTATATGCAGACGACACTCAAATCTTTACATCTTCGTTTAATGAAGCTGATCTTGCCTCTAATTTAAATTCAGATATTGATAATATATGTGATTGGCTTGCTGTAAACAAACTACAGTTTCATCCTTCAAAGACGAAGCTGATGATTATTGGCTCTGCATTTAATCTTAATAACAAAATCGAGGAAATATCAAACAATGTATTTATAGACAATGCTGGAGTCGCTCGGGTGGGCTCACACAAAGTAGAAATTGATGAGAGACTAACCTTTCAAAATCACATTGATAGCATTTGTAAAAAGGCAAGTGCAGGGATTGGTGCCTTGAGGCGAATTAAGCCCTTCGTGCCAATCACTTCACTTGAATGCATATACAAAGCCCTAGTACAACCATATTTTGATTACTGCTCCCCTTTGTGGGATACCTGCGGCAAAGGCCTTAAAGATAGAATACAGAAATTACAATCTCGTGCGGCAAGAGTGATTACTCGTGCAGGCTATGAAACTTGCTCAGGAGATATACTTGATTGCTTAGACTGGAAAACTCTCCAAGAAAGACGAATTCAAATTAAATCGACATTAATGTATAAAACCCTGAATAATCAATTTGCACCATATTTAAGAGAATCATTTATAAGACTTTCTGAAAGTAAAATTCAATATAATCTAAGAAACCTTGATACGGACCTAGCACTTCCAAAGCCAAAAACCAACTGTCTAAAGCGCAGTTTCAAATACAGCGGTGCTATGCTTTGGAACAGCCTACCGGATAAGGCTAAGAAGGCAAATACATTAGCTCAGTTTAAACGTAACATTGCCTTCATGCCTGACACTGAGTTATGCTGATTATTTTTATTCGTCAGTTAAAAAAAATATGTAAGCTTAATATGAGCCATCGTTAATTCATACCATTCATGAATCTTGTATATATATATACACCAATCTTTGTACGCCCCACTTGGAAATCAGCTCGCGGGTCAACATTCAGTGTTGTAGTTGTAGTGGCTAGCGTATCAAAATAAAGTATATGTATGTATGTAAAAGTATATGTATGTACCCTACTCCCATTGGCTTGAATGAAGTTGTAGCTTAAAATCATAATGGCAGCTAAGTGATGTGGTAGAATTAAAACCATGGTTTCTGTACTAGACGCGACGAATGCAATGCGGCATGAACTGCGGAAGGCCATCGGTTTGCGAGGTTGTGATGAAATTCAATGCGCTTTGATGGAAAATAACAATCATTTCAAGGAGAAAAATTTGTTCACCCAGAGTTTAGGGTACTTATATTGACAAGAAATGGCCCAAAATTCCATTTTATCCTTAGCAGGTGGAAAATAACCTAGACCTATGATCACTACCATGTTTGATTGTAGTTAGCGGTATCTACTAGTGTAATGTAATAGATATAATCAGGTGCTCATAATGAGCTCCTAATATAATACAATGAATAATAACAACAGATAAAGAAGCACAATCGATGTTATCTGAAGTAGATATGATAGGCAACTAGTTCCTGTAAAAACTAGTTTTGGTCTGCGTCGGCGGACGCAGTAGTTTGTGTAGTAGGGCTTGAATTTCGACATTTTATTTGAATAATGAAATCCAGGGGATGCAGCGACATATTTTCTAGCCCTATTTTCATTAAATTATGTTACATATGGATAACCCATTGCGTTGATAGCAAACACATTAATACGCACTAAATTACTTTGATGTTCACTTGAGATGAGATCGGATTGACAGCAAACAAATTGGATGTACTTTCCATAGTGTCATACATGTGCAAAGTTTCAGTAATTTTTATTCAATATTTGCAGAGATATTCTTCATTTTGTGATTTGTCTCCAGGCTGTGCAAACAATATGACGTCACAGGTCGTCTCGTTTGCATATTACAAAAACCTGAATATCTCTGAAACGAGATGAGATGTTGACAAACGGAAAATACTATTATTCCTCATTTCGAAAGCATTTTAACATTAGATCAACTTAATTTTCGCGTCATATGCACTTTAAGAGGTTTACGGCGAATTCTGTTTGCCATGATATTAAACAACTTGACACAGATTCACAAAGAACGCATTTATTGTTGCCGCAGCAGCAAGTGAGCATGAAGTGAGCAAGGAGTGAGCATGGCAGCAGTAATATTGATGCAATGAGCCTTTTTGCGGCATATTGCAAGAACAGTGCATTGTGGTTATGCGCAATGACACTAAAACGACATGTGCGCATACCAAAATGCAATGAGTGGATGCTTCAACCTTTCAAGGACTCAGGCTTTCCGTGGGCTAACTTTATGCTGATCAATTAATTTACTCGTATCCAGTCCCCTACCCCCGATCGTCTGGCTCAGGGCTAAACCGAAGCAGTGACGTCACGATATCCAGCCTCGCGTCAACGAAAAGCCTGGGGATGATATATAGGAGCCTCATAAGATTAGGAATAGTTTGAAAACTGAGTTATATTTTCATGAGTTAAGGTTACTGGATACAGTACCTTCAAAACGAAAAAGATGGTGAATTTTTTTGCGCACAGAAATGTAGTTTTAGTAGCAGTGTTTGATATACTAAAAACTCCGTTCAAAAAAAAAAATTTTGACGGAGAAATACCAAAAGGACGTTTTTAACCGGAAGTAAAAGGTTCCGTTTGATTGACAGCAGATCAATAACACACTCACTCGCCCGTATCGAAAGTGTGGGGAAAGCTAGCGCATAAATTCATTTCATATACCAATGTTTACGTTTATTGAGAAACGTTTTTCCACACACGATTCCGTAATTCCATCGGTTGTTGGCCTTATGTCTTCCAAAAAGCAAGCAGGATACCCTTAGCTTGGAAAACAAAGAAAAATGTAAAGCAAAACAAGGCCAAACAACGAATACGACTTCGAGCCAAATAGAAATCCTCGCAAAACCCGATTTCACTTGCGTTCCGAGTTCCGAGTGATCCACATCTGAACATAAAGAAGAATTGATAGGAGCCAGCCGAGAGAATATTTGTTTCCAAGAAATCTAAGATGGAAACGTAAAGTCTGACGGTTCACGTTTTTGGCTTTTTTTTTCCAAGTCAAACAAGCCGGCTATAGATCAACATACAATATTCATCTCGGCAAATATATATATTTCTCTAATTCCTAGATTACAATATCCTCTGGAACCCACATATTAAAACAAAAGACTACAAGGAGAGCTATGGCTTGTAATTATATTTTCATATTGAAACTCTACCTTTAGTTTTTCCCGCGGAATTTTGGGAGACTCCAGGAGGTTGCTTCTGATTGGTGTGAATCAGTTGCTGAACTTCGATGCCGATTTCTCGGCTACAATTTTTCAACGTTTCTGCAGTCTTTAAGTGAATTGATTGCATATAAGAATTTACCGGAATTTTTTGAAATTTCGTCCAGTGATTTTACGATAACTATATAATCTCCAAAAGCGTGTGTGCTTTTTTCCGATTTGTTTTTAGTTTTAAAGATATCGGTCCAAGCGTGATGGCTTAGCAAAAGTAATCAATGACTCGACTTTAAACTGCAATAATTTTGCATAGAAAATCGCACATACGCTTTTGGAGATCAATGACCGCTTAACTTGACACAAGTGTAATTAGTTCGTAAGTATAAAAACCCGGCGCTGGTAATTCGCGTTTATAAACGTCTTCGACATCGGGTTAAAGTGACTGCAGTTTTAAATCTAGAGCAATTCCGTATAAAATAACCTTTTACTGGTATTATTCAGTTATCAACCGGCTTTCCATTGATATATAGGTTCCCATATTTTGTTCGCCGAGCGCCCGCGTAAACGCATTTTTGCGGAAATCACTTTTGAAGGTATCTAGTAACCTTAAAGGTCATACCATGCAGAAGCAGCACAGTACCAACATTCCGACCTTCTAAGATATGGTATTTTTACTGGTAACTGGATGTGCAGGAAAACAGGGGTAAGTGCTGCCGCTAAATATCTTTTTTGATGGGGGTTTTTAAAAATGTTTTTTTTTTCAGTTTCGATAAGTGATCAAGGTTTTGAACAATTAGACATTCAGTTGACTGATCAATGCGAACGGAGGGAAATTCGGTAACAAGCCTGCGATGTTTCGCTCGACAACTAAGACATGGTCATTGTATCGTTATTTCACACTTTAGGAAGAGATTTCGCCGGAGGAACAAACATACCTTCGACGAAGAGATTTATTTATAAGTTCTAGAGATTCAGTGCCGATCTCTGAATTCCCTGAAGCTTGATGAAAATTAGAAAATTGGCGCCAATTGCCGTGCGGAATATAAGCGTGCCATTGTAAATACTCTGACTCTTTCCTGTCGGTTCTTCAGAAAACTTCAAAGCATGATAGATATCAACTCAAACCATCGAAGATGGAGCCCAGGTTCATTATTTTGTTTTACTGCTCGACTTTCCTTGTGGAAACCGTGAAGAGTTTCAGCGTGGTGGACGCCATGTTTTCCCTGAATAAACGATGGAGTACCAAAAATTTTATTATATCGTACAATGTATGTTTACAGCTCAGTTTTGTCGGCCTAGCCAGTATTTTAATTTACCTGCTTCCTTGAAGGTTTATCTTGAGGTGTGGACGCGTGAGCATGGTAGACCTCTTTTGTAGCGTTCTCGACAAAATAGGAACCGCCGGTCACCGGTCTGATTCTTGTCTTACCGTGCAGCGTGATATTTCTGAGAGCATATTAAAGTCTATCAAACTCTTTTCGTGATGATTTAGAGAAGATACTACAACATTTAGCTTTTGAGAGAATATGGCAGTGTGTCAGGGGTTGAAACTGTATGAGAAAGCTTTCGTAAGTTCAAATTTACGCGTATTCCAGGATTTAATAAATCGAACAACAACTCAAGGAATGTGCGGATGAAATTGCACTTTCTCTTATAATAATAACGACTTTGATTAACTTGTCCTTGTACCTCGGTCAAGTCCCTATAGAATGATTCGAAAGTGCGCTAATGTTGTGCCAGTTTTCAAGAAAGGCGACAATCTCTGCTGAGTCTCGTCTCGAAGATCACGGAACGCTGTATTTTTGATCAATTATTCCCATTTCTAGCTAATGATATTTACTACCTCCAGCATTTATTTATCAAAGGACGTTCAACCTTAAAGTGCCAATAACCCCCCAAAAAATATTTTTGACGTCTATTCTGTATAGCGCCCTGACAAAGAATTCGAAAAAATAAAAGTGAAAAAACTAAACTTCGACGATTTTACTGGCGTCAAAGTCAGCGAAAACATCCGTTTTGGGCTTCCTGTTTCCAGTTGGAAGTCAGCGCGAGTCTTGGTGAGGGCCTGGAATTATGACGTCAATCGGGCCATTTTTAATACAACTACCAGAATCCTTTGCACGGTTTCTTTTGTTCCTTTAATTTAGACTATTGTCTTGGTATTCTCAAAGGAGTTGGAAAATCTGAATAAGAAAAAGAATTCAAAAAGGAAAAACGTCCTATTATAGTCTAATCAATAGAAAATAAACTCCATCACAAGAAAGAGCACAACGAAATTAGTAAATTTACCAAGTTTGGTGATATTTCATTGGATATTTATCATGTGGTGAGCTTACAAGAGTCGCAGAAATAAGAGACGTTTGTATGGGATTGAACGAACGCCTGACTACATACACGTCACAGGCCACTGGTCTCCAGGCTCCCAAAGGGAATTGAAAACTGACGGCCACATGTTCTGGTTCTCAACTTTGAAACGCCGTAAAAAAAATACTGTTGAGTTTTAGCCTCCTATTTTTGCCTTAAGTTCTAAATAATGGTTTCAAGTTTCAATTCAAAAAAAATAATTTTTGGGGTTATAGGCACTTTAACTCAGCTTCTGGATACAACAACAACAAGAACAGCTTTATTTTGTACTCTAGATTGTGTCATATAAATACAAATGAGTAGAATGTACTATTGAGAGTATAACGTTCATCGGCTGGCTAAAGCCATTGATCAGGGCAGTCAGTCTGACATCGCTTTCCTCGATTAGTGCATAAATTAGGGCAGGCAGCATCAAAGGACCTTTATTGCAGTGGTTTGCAAGCTACTTAGATGGAAGATTACAACGAGTTGTCATTGATGGTAAAACTTCAGAATGGCTTAAAGCTACATCTGGCGTTCCTCACGATCAATCCTTGGCCCCGTATTATTCGTACTGTTTATTAATGACATGCCCGAATTTGTATCAAACTCCAGTACCCTCACACTGTTTGCTGACGATGCCAAATGCTTCCACACAATACGATCTGAGGATGATTGTTTAGCATTTCAGAGTGACATTGACAACCTGAGCAAGTGGAGTGAAAAATGTAAACTGACGTTCAACTCACAGAAATGCAGCATTCCTACAGTGGCTAAGAAGCATGTACCGATTTACTTTGATTACAGTATCGGAGATCAAAATTAAAAACGGTTGAATCTCAGCGCGACCTCGGAGTATTGATAACAAGTAACGCTCGATTCAATGATCATATCAACGGTTATGTAAGCAAATGCAAACCAAATAAGATGTTAGGTTTTATTCGTCGCACCCTAAGCAGAGACGAGCACCTTCTACCTACTTTCAAGTCCCTGTTCGTGGCTTTAGTACGCTCCCACCTGGAGTACGCCTCAGAGGTCTGGAACCCTAAGTCAGCAACTCTAATCAAACTAGTGGAAAGAGTACAGCGGCGAGCCACGCGACTGCTATTTCCAGATTTGGACTACCCTATGCGGTTGGAGCGCCTAGGTTTGCTACTGCTTGTATACCGCCGAGAGATCAAGGCCCTATCCACATTTTACAAAATGAAACATTGCGGATATTATAAATGCGAATTCGAATCATACATATCATTCTGTTCCGATGAAAGGCTTAGGTATTTCTCTGAGGGCAAACTTAAACTCGGACGATGTAGAACATAATTATTTAAACAAACTTTCTATAATAGAGTACCTTTATTAATATGGACAACTAACAAAGCAGATAAAGGTTATCTAAATATAAATGTAAGCCCTTCTGCCTTTACTAAATGCTGTAAGAAGTTTTATCAGAACCAATGAAAGATTTCAACCCAGATCGACCATCATTAACCTGGGCGTGATTATACTCTTAGCTCTATGAAGTTGTCTGATAAAAAGTCTATTCTTCAACCGTAGTTGTATTCACCCTTCTTAATATTTATGCGTATATCTAATTCACTACTCGAAAACGAGGCTATCCCCGCATCGAGGATGCCACTGACAACGTGCATCCGAGTTCGAAAGGACAATTCAGGATTTTTCCTTTTGTCTTCAACGCATAGAGGAACACAGCAATGTTCCGTCCGCGACGCCATTTTACTTTTCAGTAAAGCAACAATACAATACAATACAATATTCTTTATTTACAGAGGGAAGACACATTAACCTTACATAGTTATCTAACATGCGGCCCTCTATGTTACAAATAAAACGTAATGGAAAGGAAAGGAAGTATGGGAAAAAATTAACGCACGGGCTACGACATTACAAGATATAATGAGTAATTGGAAACAATGTAAAGAGAATTAATATGAAATAAAATCAAAAACAAAATATACTTACTAGAACACTGCGCAATGGAAGGGGCTATGCCCTGGACGCGCCGCCGGAAATGCAGCAGCAGTGAAGCAAGGAGCGACAGTTATAGCAGAGGAGCTCCTCTAGATGGTTAACAGAGGAGATGTGCGGAAGAAAAACGTTACGAAGCTTATACTTAAGAGAAGCCAGCCTGGTAGACAGAGTATTAGAAGAGAGCGTAGTAGTAGATGTTGCAAGCTGCTTGAAGTCAGGATCCAAGGAATTGAAAAGAATAGCAGCGCTATAAGCCAGAGTGCGCTTGCCAGAATTACTGCGAGGGTAAGGTACGGCGAGGTTATGCATGCTGGCTCTGGTGCAGCGGCCAGAAGCTCAACGAGTAGTAGAGAGGAAATTGAACATGTTCTTAAAACTTGTAGGTGCATCAGGATTAAGAAATGTGCTGAAGAGAAGTAGAAGTTTCCTACATTTAATTAGGTCGGTGATCGGAATCCACTTAAGCTGAGAGAACAGATGAACAGAGGGTTGACGGAAGTCGGCATCCAAGAGTATGCGGGCAGCGCGTTTTTGAAGGCGAAGAAGCCGCAGCATGTGGAGGTGGGAGCAGTTGCCCCAAGCAGCAGAACAATAGATGAAATGGTTATGGATGCATGAATTATAGAAGCGCAATGCACATTCATAGGTGAGGAAAGGCTTAATGCGACGGAGAAGAGACAGTCTACTGCTGATGATGGCGCAGATGTTGTCGACGTGGTGTTCCCAAAACGTGAAACTGTCTAAAGTGACGCCTAGTATTTTGGCGTGGTCGACCTGCTCGATACTATTACCGTCGACTACCACATTTAATGTAGAGCAAGGCAGCGTACGGAATTTCTGAGAGGAGGTTACAAGTAGAGTCTTGGTCTTAGATATGTTGAGTGCCATTTTGTTTTGCCTTGTCCATGAAGATACAGCTAAGGCGACTTCATTCAATTGAGAACTGACAGTGGAGATAGAGTGGCCAGAAGTGAGTATAGTAGTGTCGTCGGCAAACATTGTCTGATAGGTGTTAGAGGATATCTGTAAAGGTAGGTCATTAATAAATATAAGAAAGAAAAGCGGCCCGAGGATGCTGCCTTGTGGTACACCTACAGACACTGGAGTGCCCCGGAATAGGGTTCTCTGGGTACGCCCTGACAGATAGGAACAGAACCACACGATAGTCGAGGGGGAACAGCCATAGACCCGGAGCTTGTAGAGTAGTGTATTGTGATCGACTAGGTCAAATGCCTTTTTCAGCCGGAACGATGCGGGGATAATTATATGCGCATAAATATTAAGAAGAGTCAATTGCCTTATATTCACGAATCTAGCGGTCGTTACAACCATTATAGACCTCTAATTGTTTTAGATAACCTTTATCTGCTTTGTTAGTTGTTCCATATTAATAAAGTAAGGTACTCTATTATAGAACGTTTGTTTAAATAATTGTTCTACATTGTCCGAGTTTAAGCCTCAGATAAATATTTCTTAGTTGTTATTGTTTTTTACCATACATTAACAGTCCTTAACTTCTTTTCAATTTTAAAATTATTTATTATATGACTATTATTACTTGGATTTATAGGCAAAGGCAGATCACACTACACATATTTATTTCACTTAATGGGGAGTTGGCTTAGAAAACTTTTAGTTCATTCAACTTCCCTGAACCCTTTCCTAGTGTATGTCTGTGTAAATTGCCTAAATGTAAAGCGATGAGTGTGAAATAAAGAATAATAAAGAAGAAGAATAAGACCGTGGTGATGGCCTGCCACGTACATAAAGTCGTCACTGTTTCCTGCAAAACGCCTATCTTAGCTTTCACTGATTACACCGAAACTTCTAGGGACTGTAAATTGGTGGTCGAATCTGACAGGGGGAGAAACTCCGAAAATCTCAGGTGTTAACCAGGTGTTTCGAAATACTACGCATTCACTAACATGTGACCTGAAAATGTTTTGATGTTTTGCGATATTCGAGAAATCGAAAAGCGTAGAAATTTACCAATTTTTACGAATATTTTAGGCGAGCATATTCATTTTTTTCTTTATTCCGCCGATGTTCCGAAAATTGTAGCCCAAAATATCTGTACTCGCAAATTTAAGAAAATTGCGAACATTTTAGCCTACGTTTTCCAATTACAGAAATGTATAGACAACCTTTTTCATCCGAACAGATATTTAGCCGATAGTGGCTGATGGTGCCCCTGCCATGAACCCTGGAACCCTAGCTCTAAAACCTCATCGTTTACCTGGGAACTTGTTTTCTAAGTTTTATGGTTCGGGTTATGGTTTGTAGTAAGCATCAATATCTGACTGTTATCAATATCGAATGATTATCTGAAGGTATTTCTCCAGGTCAAACCGGTTTTACAGGAATCAAAGTTAACAATAGATGACCGTCAGGCCACCATCTACGATGTCTTGGTTTTTTTTGTTGATTTACAACAGGCACGAACAAGTAGTTTAACTAAACCTACAAGTACAACTAAGACAATGACCACAGCCAACCCCAACACCGCCATTACGTCCAGCATGTAGACTTGATAGAAAGGCAGAGTCAGACCCCTGGGTTTGAGGTGATCCAAGTGACCTTGAGCCTGCACGTACTCTACCAGGTCTGCGGCTTCCTGCACGGGAGTACGCGGACGTAACCTCATGATTTTGGATACACGAGCTGATTTATCTTTGTATCTATAATTTTGCGAAATAAAACAAGTGATTTTGTGGAAGACATAGCCTCCTCCGCAGGCATCTCTAATTTTCGAAGAAATCAGATTTTAAAAATCGTGAATTGGGTGACTCCGGGAGAGAAGAGGAGGACAACCTCCCTCTCTTTTCTTCACCTGCCACAGGGAGCCCATAATCTGATTTTTTCAAAAATTAGAGATGCCTGCGGAGGAGGCTATGGAAGACAGCTGCAAGGTGGTTGAATACTTGGGTGGAAGTGTATAGAAGCAGGCATGTTGAGGAAATGTATAGCATTAGTACCACGATTGCATAATTAAGGTGATTCTCTTGTTTTTGCAATGTGCATATCTACTGCGCATGCATGCTGGTGAGTACAAATATCTGTTTGAGTGAATTACTAAATCTTACTATGAACAGTTAGACCTAGCAGGTATTGGGCGCTGTTTATTCTTGCTGAAATTTTGCATACCTCTGCTGTGGGACCTCAAAATTATTATAAATTGCAGCTACGTCACGCAAAAAAACGAGAATGGTTACCTCCAGAGAGGGAATCTTGTAGCGCGCGGTGTGCGATGGTAATGGCTATTAAATAATACCTATTTTTAGTAACCGGAAGCAACTGAAGCAAAGTCTGCGAGCGCGCGACAACAATCTCATGGCGCGAAAATATTTTCTCAGGCTCAGCTGCTTCCGGTTACTAAAAATAGATTGTATTAGACATTATCCTCGCACAAGCGCGCGTATTGGAGATTCCCTGTCTTACTTATGCTCTCTTGGTAGTAATGAGTAGTTGTAGTTGATGTTGTTGATGTTGTTATAGTTATATTTAGCAATAGCAGCAGCAGCAGTAGTAGTAAAAGTATTATCATATATAGTTGTGATAGTAGTAACAGTAGTCCTTCTTCTTATGGGTATCAGTTACATTATGGTAGGGAACCAAGCCGTTGGGTTCTCCAAAGTAAAGGTGAAATTTCAGCTTCAGTTGAAATTGTCCTGGTTAACCTCAATAGCCTTATCCAAAATTTCCTTAAACAAGGATCCGCACTATAAAATGGCCTCAACCAGGTTGAAGACACTTTCACTTGTTAATTCACTCGTTTCACCTGGTGGCCATCTTGGATTCAAAGCGAGGCAATCCTTTGTTTTAGCCAGGTTAGCTTCGTAGTGGGGGATAGTCAAAACGAGGCTAACCTGGCAAAAACAAAGGATTGCCTCGCTTTGAATCCAAGATGCCCACCAGGTGAAAAGAGTGAATCAGCCTTCGCGTGAAATTCAAATAGTACACTTTCAACATATGCTTCACTTGTCACGCACAAAGGTTTCAATATGAGGCTCACGGGTAAATTAAATTGATTCTATTCTCCCGCGTATTCTCTGAGACAATCTTGAATACAGTTAATCATAGTTAATAGAGTGGAATGGTTAGGAAACTCAGGGACCTTCTTTGTTATATGTACCGTGCACAAAACACAATAGAAATTCCAACATGTTAATCAATCAGCCAATAGAAACGTGTGAGTTCAGTCGTTCAGGGAACGCTAATGAACTATGATCGTGCACAATCTTTTGTCTTACCCCTTCCAACCTAAATCGCAGCGCCTTTGTTAGCCCTTTTGAAGTTTGCCGGGTTTCCTAACCATTCCACTCTATTAACTATGATTTAATGTACCCCGGAGTCTCATATTGAAGCCTTTGTGCGTGATCATGACAAGTGAAGCATATATATCGAGAGTGGGCTATTAAAAACCTGAATGTCTAAAAATACACTAAAGAGTTTGTAAACGGTTCTAAAACACTATTGACAGACATAACTGAGCAACTAGCTTCCTGCTGTTTACTTTATCTCGGCTTAGTTTTAGTATTATAACATGAGAAGACTGATTACTTGCTAACTTGCTTGACTGTTCAAATTTCGAATCACAAAGTGCGAAAAGGGAGAGGGTCTTTCCCATTTGATAGCGCGGGTCCTTGTTTAATAAGGCTATGATTACCTACTTTATAATTCATGGCTTGTTTAGACATAATCTAATTATGTTTGTTAACTAACAAGAATGAACTCGCCTATGGGTTTACCTTTTCTCCCTTAGCACAGTGTGAAGTACGCTGACCAGTTGATCTGCGGTGTCAGATTTAACATTACAGATTTCCCCGATTCCAACATCCTTTACCAACTGTGCATTGTTATGTTGATCACCAAAGAAAGGAGAGCAGACCATGGGTACTCCATGATAAGCAGCCTCCGCCATTCCGTTAGCACCAGCATGAGTAATAAACAGCTTGGTTTTCTCATGTCCAAGAACGTCGTTCTGGGGAAGCCATGAGACGACTTTGATGTTTGAACTAAGCGAGCTCTCAAGGTTTCCTTAAATTGTATTGGACAGGTCATTAGAAAGCGTAAGTTGCGTACCATTAGCATGTCATGTTAGGTCTTACATCAGTTACCACTTGGGTTTGAGGTCGGATTAGAAAATAAGTATGAAGTAATTCGCTGGAAATATGTTGGGTTCAGTGACTGCAGACAAACCGGCAGGAGAAGGGGTGGGGAGTACCCACCGGAATATTTTAGTGTGGGGTGTGCCGCACAGATCTCAAACCTTGACTCTATCTCAGACCAAAATATATGATTTTTCAATACCCTTTGAAGTTTAGACCTTTGAAGATTAAATCTGTAACCTATCGCAGACCCCAGCAGTTCCCATTTGCGCAATGCGACGCTTAAAGTGGCCATTAAAGTGCCTATAACCCCCCCCAAAAAAAAAAATTTCATCGATTCTGTATAGCTCCCTGACTAAGAATTCTAAAAAATCAAATTGAAAAAACTAAACATTGACGACTTTAGTGGCGTCAAAGTCAGGGAAACATCCGTTTTGGGCTCCCTGTTTCCAGTTGGAAGTCAGTACGAGTCTTGGTGAGGGCCTGGAGTTGTATAATTTTACTACAACTACCAGAATCCTTTGCACGGGTTTCTTTTGTTCCTCTAATTTACCATTGTCTTGCTATTCTCAAAGGAGTCGGAAAATCGGAATAAGAAAATTATATAATTCAAAAAGGAAAAATGTCCTATTATAGTCTCATCAGTATGAAATAAACTCCATCACAAGAAAGAGCACATCGAAAGTAGTGAATTGACCAAGTTTAGTGACATTTCATTGCATATTTACCATGTGGTGAGCTTTCAAGAGTCGCAGAAATAGGTGGTCCCTTCATGTAGGCAACACATGAATTGCTATCAAAATACAATAGAATTAACACAGCCGGTACAAAACAATAGAACGAAATACACAATACAATAGAACATAATTCACAATACAATTTGGTAGTAATTCATGTCTGCCTACATGAAGGGAGAAACCCAGAAATAAGAGATGTTTGTATGGAATTGGAAGGACGCCTCACTACAAACACGTCACAGGTCACTAGTCTCCAGGCCCCCAAAGGGAATTGAAAACTGACGGCCACATGCTCTGGTTCTCAACTTTGAAAGACCGTAAAGAAATTACAGTTAAGTTTTAGCTTTACATTTTTGCTTTAAGTTCTAAAGAATAGTTTAAAGTTTAGAGGCACTTTAACCGCGTTATCTAATCCAATGATATTTTTCGCCGTGGTTATTTGCCTTCTCGATTTATTTTAGAGACCAATGTCAAAATAATAAGAAAAGTAAATGAACATTTGCGAACATACTGTCCTGTCAAAATCATACCCTATTCGAGACTCGAAAACCATCTCATATAGGGCGGCATCGATATACCATTGTAACTTATATATGTGAGCATCATATCCCCACCCACCGGGATCGTGTAAATTTGAACAGTGCTGTAAGACAATATCGATCTTCGACTGAAAAGTCAAAGCGAGGAACGTCAGAATTATCATGTATTTTGTAAAAGTTAGTAATGTCTATTCTAGCTTTTTCTTTCGTATCACCTTAATTATTCTGTCTGGAGAACGATTTGATAAATATAACTAAACATATGCAGTGCTAAACATATATGAAAGGCCTAAACAAGCAACACAAAACATATTTCGTTTTACGAGCAAGGGATAAGGCTTATCTAAATACCATCACTTCCTGGCTTCAGGATAATGGTTTGTTTTTAAATATGAAGAAGACTGAGTATGTCACATTTGGAACACGGCAAAAGCTAGGCAAACAGAATGTGGATGGTGTTTATATCAGTGGTGAGGCCGTTAAGCATTCCAATGTATTTAAGTACTTGGGTGTGACGTTGGATGAATGTCTTTCATTCAATGAACACATATGTAACGTTAAGGGTAAAGTTTCAAAGACACTCGGAATGCTGTCACGAATGCGGTACTGCCTTACAAGTGAATCGGCAAATCGTTTATACAAGTCTATGGTTTTGCCAGTTTTGGAGTACTGTGACACCTGCTATTGTGGCTTAGGTGTGAATAATTCACGAGCGCTTGAACGTTTGCAGAGACGCGCGGCTAGGATTGTCTCGGGATTCAAGACACAGGAAGATACGGATACCATAGTTACTAGATTGGGTTGGGCATCCCTTACAAGTAGAAGACAAATGCACTGTGTTCAGCTAGTGATGAAATGTACTGAAGGGGTAGTGCCTAAATATTTTAAGAATTATTTTATTACCCGTAAAGAGATCCATAGTGTAAATACGCGACGCTCAAACACTGATCTTGAACTGCCTAAAGTGAGGCTGGAAGTAGCAAGGAGAGCTTTTTATTATCAAGGGGCACACATATACAATGCGCTGCCTGTACATCTTAAGTCAATTTTGACCCCTAAGGAAAGATATAACGCAATCTGCCATCATTTTAATTCTTGTTAGCTTTTAATTAAGATTTTTTTATATATTGTTACTAACTTTTTAGCTTTTTTGTATTTAAGTTATACAGGGCTGCCATTGATAGCAGTATTTATTACTGAAGGCACTACCCTGTCTAAATATTTGTATTATTATTATTATTATACTTTACCAGGTTTTAGCTTCAGTAGTACTTTTTGCTGTATCATCGAAAAGGCATCAATCATCACTTTAACGACTTTAGAGTCAAGTGTGTCCACCATGGAACCGAACGATACAAGGATGACACCTTCGTCACCAGAGCTCTGCATAAATTTCTCCAGCTCGGTAGGAAGGGGCTTAGGAGGACTTGGAAGAAAATACCCAACTTCCCGGACATCTGGAAAAAAATAAGACGTTTTTAGGGACCGAACATTATTTAGCAGTAGGGGGCTACTAGATCTACATTGTGGCTTGCCCCAAAAAATGTGACCCTGCAGTTATCTGGTCTCACAAAATAATGACCCTTGACTTGGATAAGCCAATAAATATATATAACCACCCCCCCCCCCCCCCTCCCCTCCCCTTCCCCGCTTTTCATCTATAAAAGAGGAGCTAGTATATAAAAAAATGACATCCCACCAAAAAATGGGAGCATAAAAAAATCGTGACTACCTCCTAAAAAATCTAGTAGACCTCTCCTACCGCTAAATAATGTTCGGTCCCTTAAGCTATTCTTAAAGGCGCTGTGTTACGGTGTTACTGTGTTACGACGTGTTACGACGACTTTTTAATAAACAAATAACTAAAAGGTATTTAAGGACATCTTGCATTTCCATAAATGACCAATTGTGAGTTCAAAAAGAACCCAGATGGAAGTCGATTTAAAAATGGAAATCTCACCGCTCTGAGAATTTCTTTCCACAAATCATCAGTTTCTCACGCATGCACAGTACCGTGACATAACGCCTTTAATGTTTGGTTGTTTATTTCCAAAATTTTAAGTGGAATGCGTTGGGGAAGGGGTTGTTTTCGGTATCAGGTATTAGCTACTTAATATGGTTCAAACTGTATACATTATAAACTCTCTTGGCGACGACCATATTCGATCTCATTAGAGAGCATGTTTCTAAATTAAAAGCCCATATAACTTCATTTAAAACCTCTCGTAACTGCGACAACCTTTTGTAAGAGCTAGACCATCTCCCTCGAGCAACTTTGGTTCTAAGAGCTTATCTATTTGCTCCTCACTCAAACTACTATATCTGAAACCTCTCTTGAGCGACCAACCTTCATTGCTGTCTTTTAAGGGAACCTCCACTGAAAAACAATGTTTCCTGTAAATTGTACACTAGATGTCATTTATGGATCGAGTTTCCTGTCCATGAAACTCATTTCAATTTCCCGGGTGCCGCCATCTTGGATCTTATGACGTCACACGGTTGCCTAATGTTGTTACAGAACAAAAGAGCTATTGTTTTCTGATAACCGTGTGACGTCATGAGATCAAAGATGGCGGCGTCCTGGAAATTCAAATGAGTTTTATGGACAGGAAGTGACATCTAGTGTATAATATATGGCAACAAATACGGCATTAAATTTACAATAGGTATCCATAACAAACATTAAAAGAAAGAAGGATAAAAGCATGGTCTATTATGATGTACAAGACTGTTAATAACGTAGCGCCCAGCTATTTTAAAATGTCATTCAAATACAAACCTCCTCGAACAGAAGCAGAAGCACAAAAATAAGGTTTTCTTTCAGTGAGGCCAAAACCTGGAATTCTTTGCCCAGTTTTACAAAAGAGGCAAATAATTGAAACATATTTCAAACGGAGCTCCAAAGTATCAATATTTGTGGACTCATAGACTGTTTATAATATATTTTTAATGCCGGTACATATTTAACATAATATTTGCATTTATATTAGTCAATACGTTTGAAATAAAATTTATTTACTTATAGAGGTTTTGCACCATCACGTGACTTCCTAGCAACTGTTTCTACGCCGCCATGTTGGATGGCAGGCAAAATCAAAATGGCGTACTGTTTGACTGAGCGCGGGAGTTCGAGTGATGAAATGTCGACCACCTTTATTCGCCCAGGCCTAAATTTCGGCAAAGTTCAATTAATATATTGAAAAAGTTTGATCACGATGGTTTCTGTTCCCCTGTAATTTAAGTTTACACTAACTTACCACTGGTCTACTCTTCCGCCGAACTATATTCATGTAGCTCAGAATGTTCTGAGTTGATGTTCAGTAACTATCTGGTGTTTTTAGAGAATGAAAACCATGGAAACAATGCATATGAACCCAATGTAAAGCATTAATCCTATCGGAAACACGTACTAAGTCATCGTAAACAATGTATAGTCACTAAAACATAAGTTCTCTTCAGTGTATCTTTCATTTAGGACCAATATAAGTGTTCTCGGCAGAGACAGCTTAAGTAAGAAAACGCGGTATAACTGGTTGCCTACGAATCAATGATCAAACTTCTGCTGTGAAGCTAACTTTCATCGCTCTTTTGTTTTATAATTCGTTGAAAGCCTCGAAAACCTAGACAAAAATTAAGGGCTTTTATACTTGGTAAACTGACGTATGCTCCTGTTATCCTCACCGACGCCCGCCATTGTTTTGTGTTCATTACCAAATGCCGCCAGACAAATTAGCATATAGCTTGATAACAACAAACTGAGAATCCAGTGACAGAATGAAAGAAAAGTGCCCTCGTCAGTTTCAGTTTCATCGGCAAATGCAAGTAAGAATTTTCTGAAAGCTTCTTTTTGTCAAATCTCGAAAGCATGGGATGCGATAGGCCAGATGTTTCCCGAGATTAATCCGCGAAGTCAGTCCGTGAGCCGGTGCGGTAAGCCTAAACCAAAACTTTTTGGATGTTTTCGAAGATCATCTTAAAACTAAATAACTAAATAATAAGTAAAGGCTTTTTATTGATTCTTCAGAAAGATGCAATACGTATATCAGGCGAGGGGAGCAGTTACTGTTGACCATGAACTCGACCAAAGAGTTCAGCCGTCAGTGAGCGCAGCTCTTAAAAGTTTAAAATATTGCTAAGATCACTTAAAAGACACCAATCTGAGTATAGACATGCCGATTTATGTAAAAAATCTGCACTCTTAATTTTGTCCAGACAGTCTTCGTTGCTTGGAGGAAGAAGTTGCGTGCTCAGTCAAACAGTACGGCATTTTGGTTCTACCTGCCATCCAACATGGCGGCATAGCAAGTTGCTAGGACGTCACGTGATGGTGCAAAACCTCTATTGTAACGGTTCTCCTGGAAACCAAGTGTTTAAATAAAGATTCATTCATTCATTCACATTTCAAACATTTCTCAGTGAGAGCAAACATTGCATTTCAGTGGAGATTCTCTTTAAGGGTTGTTGCTTACGAAATCAGTGTTCCACTTTATGAAGACTTACTTGGTAAAATGGGTTGTGCGTGATCGATGACGAAATCGCTTTGCATCAAAATCATGTCCACTGTTGCGAGACTTTCTTCGATTGTCTTCTCTGGACTGATCTTATGCTTTACTTTCAGATCAGAATAACACGGATGAATAAACCAATAAACAAAAACCTGGTTGATGAGGTAAAAACCGAAATTCTTTAGTCTATCTTTCAACCCCATGAACGACGTCAGTCCAGACATAGGCTGAGGCACATAACTAGGAAATCTAGAGACACCGAAGACCTGTAACGTTGGTGTCCCTAAGGGGCCCATAATAAGTATGACGTGCGGAAGATCAAACTTGTCTGCTACAAGAGATGAACAGACGTACAGCGAATCGCCAATAAGTACGTCGGCATTCTTGACTTCGTTCATCATATCTGCGCTGCTGAGGAAGAGGTCACAATACTTGTTCTGCTGATTAAAAAAGTCGGTCACCTGACCTAGAGGTGTTTTTCTCGTTGACCGTGTCATGTCTTTGAGAAGGCCTAAGTTTTGCTTTCTGACGTCCTCTGGTAGGTTGAACGATTTTACCATTGGTTTTCTGATAGCGTAAGTGGCCTCATCTCCAACTAGGATAATAACCTATCGAAAGAGAGGAAATATTTAAGGTTCATAAGATTCACTAATATTGTTTAGAAGGACTATCGATTAGTTATTATTAGTTTGCTTGTTATAGGACACCGAACGGTTTGAGCCAATTAGCGCTCAGTACTTTCCCGCTGAGGCAAGCAAAACTCAGTGAGGCAGAACGAAAGGCTTCGGATAAGGTTTTCGACAGAGGGAAGTTTTGTATTCTTCGCCTCTTAGGTTTAGATTTTCGATGTAAACCATTAGAAATAAAAGAAGTTGAGTTTACTACCGAGTCGGTCGAACATCTGGCGACCACGACGCGATTGCCTTTATTTAAACACGATTATGATTAAAGCACATTACTGAGGCTTATGGGGTCGTGTGTCTACTACTAAGAATAATATAACTGTACATCTATTTAGAATACTAAAAAATACTAAGAATACTTACAAATGTAATAACTGTAATAAGTAAATAAACTTCAAATTACTAAATTGAACTTACTAATAAATAATGATGCTAAGAGTACTACAGAGCTGCTAAAAATGTTTTTCTAAAGTACAATACATTCATACTAGGCCTCAGTTAACAAGAGGCCCTGAGTGGCCTTAACTCGGCCGGGCCATCTATAGCATGTACTGCATGGAGTTCTAACATAATTTTGTGTCAACATGGTTTGTGCTAGAGTAGCCAGAGAATTGGTTCTCTACTGATGCTCTTGACTGATGGTCTTGTCTGTCAAATGTCAATGTGCAAATGCCCCATGTATTCTTGGAGGGGGGGGGGGGTTAGGGTTTAGGGTTATGGTATGCCAGGGGGGGGGGGGGGTGTTGGAAATGATAGAGCCATAATACACACACAACACACACATACATACATGCTGTGCATGTACATTTCAGCCACAATTTTCTTCAATTCTGTATGGGTGTTGTTGATTGAAGTGCAATGGTTATTTGAGTAGTCTGCACGATATTGAGTCACTCAAATTTGATGCAGTGTAATTATATCAGGTGCAGTACGACTATTAGAAATCAAGAAATTTAGAACAAATTCCACATAATGTTGCTATTCATTGTGAATAGTTAGGTAATGTCGTTCTACATGTGAAATAAAGTCATCTATCTGTAATTCTCAATAACAAACCAGTGGAGATGGTTGAAATTCAAGCTAAATTCTCAATACAATATTTCCAATTGAGGTTGTAATTAAACTACAGAACACCATTTTCTAGTATTAGTGAGCTGCCACTGTGCTAGTGCTAATTTTCTACACCTTGAAGGAGACTGAAACTGATAATGGCAGGCCACAAAGAAACATGCAATGTCCACTCATTTGGGGTCACAGCAAGATTAATTTTCATTCCCAAAGAATTCTTAAAAGTACTCATACTCCTGATCATGACCGAGTGAAAGTGGCGATGGTGACGCCAAGAACTGAGGAACAACAACAACAATTACATGTATTTTCTCATAAGATGATGGAAATGTATACGAGTAATAAGGCATAATAAGAAATACAATGATGAGAAAGTAGGTCCTTAAGGTGACCTTAGGGTTATCTTAAGCCAAGACCACATCAGATGGAAAACACTGAAACAAGATCTAGCTTGCATGGATATATAATGGTACCAAGAATGGGGAAGGGAAATAAAGAGTGCTACTTGCATTTAAGTATACTCTCTCAGTTCTGGACCAAATTTATTTTATTTTATAAACTTGCAATAATGATAAATACACTACTCTATGCATAATATTATGTCAGTTCTAAAAAAAAACATTAAATACACTGTAGAATGCCTGAACCAAGAGATGATAATCAAATACAAAGAGGTACAGGCCAGATGTAAACAGACCCGGGAAATAGAACAAAATAAATAGTCAATAATTGTGTTAGGTGGTAACTGTCCCTTGCCCTTGGTCTTGTGTTTAGGAAAGATTGGTTTTTACCATGCAGTGTCAATAACACGCCACAGATAAATATGCGATTTCCACATCAGAGTCATTTATCGTTCGTTTGAAAAAATCTTCATTTCGGATTGCTTACTCAGTTTATACTCACTCACTGCATGCTAGATTTTCGTTCCCGAATTTATAAACATTTAAATACATGTGCATATAATATTTTAAAAGGCCCTTGTCAGTCAGAGAACTGAGAAATCGGGTCATTTCTACTATACTTTCGAGAGGTTAATAACAATAAATAACAACACAACGACAGTCAATTGGTATAAAGGTTATCATGTTCAGATTAGCGGCTACTTACATTTACAAGCTGTTGTCTTTATACTTATAGTCAGTGCTGATCGCAGAGCAGATATTTGTCAGTGTCATTAGTCCTTAAAGCGTGTCGCATAATATGTGATAAATTCCCGTCCAAAGCCCATAAAACACCTCTCAGCTTTAGAAAAGACAAAATCTTGGTATTGCACTTGAAGGAACCTTTGGTTTACAGAAAAAAACAGCTGATATAAAGGTTTTGCTAAGTCAAAACTCCCATTCGCCGCCATCTTGAAAAACCTGGAAATGTTGTCCACTGTTCACGTGACCAGCACAGTGCAATCTGATTGGTACGGTGGCGAAAAGAACTTCCAAAGAAGGTGCTATCTGATTGGTTAACGGCGAAAAAGTTCGACGTCGGAAAAAAACAAAACATTTGCGATTTAAGACTCGTGCCGGCCAAAGGCCTGGCCCGAGTAATGAGTGGACTCACAAGTAAATGAAGTCATCACTCTTAAATCTAGTAGAAGAGGCAGATGTTGTGTTAAACTTGAACTGCTCAAACACCGCTAATTTATTTAAACGACACTATAGATCCTTATGTCCTGCATATACTATTGACTGATCACTAGAAATAACCGACTATTCCATAAAACTGATCCACTATACTGAACTGAATGTTGAAGGAACTTAGTATTAAAACGCGGTATTTCAAGGGAATCTGCTACTCTTAGATTATAACGGCTAGTCCTCTTAACTAATATTTGATCGCATAAAAAATCTGGTAACCTAGCGTGGAATGCCTTGTGCATTGTCTTAAACAATACAAGCTTATGATAAATACTAAGTGAATACCAACTGGCAAGCTGCAGAGCATCTGCGGAAGATGTGTCTCTGGGGAGATTGTATATAATTTGTGCGGCTCTACTATGAAGCTTCTCAAGTGATGTAATATTATCCGAATTATAACAACTCCCCCACAACACCATGCCATAGTTCACCGAAGGCAGTATAACTGAGAAATAGAGTTTCTCTAGTACATGTTTTGGCAGAAATCTAGATCTTTTCAGTAGCCCTAATTTATTAGCATAACTCTTTTTCAGTTCTACTGTATGTGGGATCCAACTTAAGTTATTATCAACCGTCATGCCTAATAGTCGGGATTTCTTAACCCACTTAATTTGAGAGTTCCCTATTCTCACGGGTGCAATCGTTCCCATAGTATAACTAGAACGCATAATTAGCATAGCCTCGCACTTGTTTGGGTGTGGCGTAAGCCTGTTATTGAGGCACCACATCGAGACGTACAGCTCCTGAAGAGCTTCATTTAACTGAGCAACCGCCTGGTCAGCGTCCTTATTAATACAGTAAACCGTGGTGTCGTCGGCGTACATGTAGACCTGGCCAGAAGTGACGGAAGAAGGAAGGTCGTTAGTAAATAAGGTGAATGAGATCGGTCCTAGGACCGAACCTTGAGGAATACCGAGAGCCACTGGTAATACACCTGACTTAACTCCGTTGACGACTGTGTATTGGCGCCTGTCTTGAAAGTAGTTCTTTATCCATTTCAATAGCGTGCCGTTAACGCCAAAGTCCCGATGTAATTTCGCCTCGAGCACGTCATGATCAACACTGTCAAATGCTTTCTTAAAATCGATGAAAGCCACAGCAACGGCATTACCCGAATCGATTATCCACAGCTCTCCTCCACACTTCCGTTAAATTCATCAGCAATAGTTCCGTTGAATAGCCCGGCCTGTACACCCATTGCCTATCGGAGACCATCATATTTTCCCTGAACACGTGATTAACAAGCCTGTCGTTGACCTCGGACTCCAAAACCTTGCTTGGTATACTTAGTAACGATACTGGTCTGTAGTTACCTCTCTCGGTTTCATCCTCCTTCTTGAAGATGGGAGCGACCCTGGCCACTTTCCACGCAGAGAACACTGTACCCCTCTCGATACTGTATTGGTATAAACTTACCAACGCTGGTGCGATTGCATCTCCCGCCAATCTCAAAAGCTTAGATTGGATCTTATCCGGTCCTGATGATTTTTTCACCTTAAGTGTTCTAAGTTTATGTCGAATAACGTTGGCGTTTACCTTAAAATCGGTTAATTGGGGTACACCTAGAGTTCTGTCGGCGGCACGTTGATCGTTTACCGCTGGAGGTAATAGATTAGCAAGTTCTTCTCCTATGTTTGCAAAAAATGAGTTTATTATGCACGCTTTTTCTTCAAGCTCTAAGGCTAGCGTACTGTCATCCCTTTTCAAAGGACCTATGCACTTTTTCGTTTTTGGATTTGTGGCTTTATTCACCAAGTTCCAGTAGGCGGATGAGTTTTTAGCTTCCTTGAACATCATAGAGAAATACGAGGCTTTGGCTTGCCTCGAATCTCGGGTAACTTCATTCCTAACCTTCTTGTGTTCAATCCAATGATCCTGGCTCTTAGATGACACCGCTAATTTGAACAGTTTATATCTACGGTTCATTTTAAAGCGGATCTCAGTATTCAACCAAGGAGGGGCGCAGCTTTTAACCTTGACCTCCTTCCAGAGAGCGTGTTCATCGCATATCTCGTTAAATAACGTCTCCCAAGCCCACAACACATCATCGGGATCGTCGAATACCGAGGCGATATGAAACGGTGCTGATTGAATATCATATCTAAACTTATCTTCGTCTATTTTCTTATTGTCGCTTGTTTTTATAATCTTTGGAGGAGGCCTTATGTTTTTTAATCGTAAGGTAGAATAAATCAAATTGTGATCCGAAATTCCCAAATAACCGCTAAAGAGACGGATTTATCGTCGAGTTTATTTATCGAGTTTATTTATCGAGTTGACAGGTCAAAAATCGCTAATTTTCGTTCCGAAGTCTACCACAACTTTAGTGTTTACCGGGGAAGTTGCAGTTATTAAAGCTTTCCTCTTTATTATCGAAGTCATGTCGGATTCCGAAGGGGAAACAATTACAAAGGACGGCCCAAAGGACAGCGAGATCGTGGAGCAACAACAGAAAGAGCAAGAAGAAATTATTTTTAAGCTCAAACGCATGAAACGAGCGGGGAAAACAAGTGGGACAAAAATTCGGCACCATTTGGAAAAGCTGTGTTTAGAAACCGAAATCGATATTACAGCTATCGAACACGAAGTGGAGCGCTTATGGTCAGTACTAGAGGGAACGCAATCGGTCATGGACGACATATGCCAGTTTTATATACAGAGGAGTGAATTTGACAGCCAAAAAGCCACAATGAAGGAGTCGGATTTGTTGGAGTCCGAGATCCAAAAGGCAATCGAGCGAGCCCATGAGGTCGTAAAGCTGAAGAAGAAAGCTCCGTCTAGTCGTTAGTGGCGTGAATACCCCGCCGGAATGCAGCACAACCGCGATGCCATTGTCTGCAATTTCCACCGGGGAAACCCAAGTAGTTCAACCATATTCACCACCACAACAAGCAGTTCGGTCATCTCCACCACAACAAGTAGTAGTTCAGCCATCTTCACCAACCCAGCCAGGGCTCCACAGAGTAACACGAGTTTGGAAAATGTAAACGGGAACGCGTTAATATCGTCAATTAATTACCGCCTATACAGCCGTTGAAAGTGCCTACATTTGGCGGCGATAAGACCCAATTCGAGGACTTTTGGGCTCTTTTTCAAAGTCTGGTAGATAAATCTAAAGAACCAGTAAATCTGAAGATGGCAAGATTACGGCAGAGTTTAACCGGAGTAGCACTGGAATCGATCAGAGGCATGGGAATCACCACACCTGAATACGAGGAAGCGAAGAAATTTTTGACAACAAAGTGTCGTGGACAGCGGCGTCAATTGCGAGCATATATGGATCAGCTTGAGAGTACAGCCCAGATACGTAATAATGATGTTCAAGCACTTGAAAAGTTCGCTGATCTGGTACGGATCACTGTTGTTAATTAAATTACAGGCCGAGGGTCGTGATGGAGAACTTGGGGAAGGAACGCTGCACAGTTTTGTAGTTAAAAAGCTTGCGGATGGCCAGGTAGAGAATTACAGCCGATGGTTGGGAGAGCATAGTCGTGTACGATCAGTTCTGAGTTTAAAGGACTGGCTTAAGGAGGAAGTTAGGATTAAAGTGGAAGCAGTGGAGATGTCACATGGGCTTGAGTCCAAATCTAAGGGAGATGGGACTATGCCGAAACCGAGAAGCATTGATAGGTATAAGTCACGGTCATTTTTCACTGGTTCAGATGAGCATAATAGAG
Organism: Actinernus sp. WN-2022; assembly: GCA_030867875.1. Lineage (NCBI taxonomy): Eukaryota > Metazoa > Cnidaria > Anthozoa > Actiniaria > Actinernidae > Actinernus > Actinernus sp. WN-2022. The sequence goes on from JAOWCC010000936.1 coordinate 69,459,848, forward strand.
AAGTAACAGGCAGGGAGAGTGCAACTGGGAAACAACCGTTCAAGCAAAAGTTACCTTGCATCTACTGCTCTGGAACCAATCATGGAGTGTGGAGGTGCAGGCAATTTCAGGAAAAAAGCGTTGATGAGCGATGGAAAATTGCAAAGGAAAAGCGATTGTGTTTCCGTTGTCTGGCTAATGATCATCAGGGAAGAGACTGTAGGCGAGCGCAGAAATGTGAGATCGATGGATGCCAACGGAACCATCACCACCTACTGCACGAGGCAGTGAGTATGCAACAACAGCCGGCCAAAAGTGTTGAAGCAGCAAACTATAACGCCCTGGTTTCCACACGGGAGGGGGTTGAAGGCCCAGTCGAAACCTATTCTCTTAGAACCGTCCCTGTGTGGTTAAAGGCTAATGGAAAGAAAGTAAAAGTTAATGCTATTTTAGATGATGCCTCAAATGAATCATTTCTAAATGAAGAGGTTGCGGGTTTGCTGGGGTTGAAAGAACCTTACCACCCGGTTGAGGTTCACGTTCTCAATGACTCGGTTGAGACTTTTCAATCTATGCCGGTCAAAGTTATGATTGAAAGTGATGATGGTCAATTTAGCAAGGAGATAAGTGTGAAGACCTGCCCTCGAAATGTCACTGGGGCATATCAAGTTGAGGATTGGAGAGAGAACCATAGCAAATGGCCCCATCTGGTAGAATGTTATTTCCCCAAACCAGCCAAGGATGGGCTTGTAGATTTGTTGATTGGTGTGGACAATACCGATCTGGATTATTCGAGGGTTGACATCCGTGGTCAGTCTGGTGGTCCGGTTGCGCGTTTTGGTCCACTTGGATGGACCTGTATTGGTGCTCCTGATGGTAGAGAAGCATCTGGGGCTCGGTCACACGTCATCCGAACCTTGTTCACTAGTGATTCAGTGCAAAGTTGCAGCACCAGTGCTGGTGTTTGTTGTGAGCTGGATCAAACTCTTAAGAGATTCTGGGAAATCGAGAGCTGTGGAACTGAAACCGATGCTGTCAAAGTGTACACTGAGGAAGAGAAAACCGCTCTGAGGAAAGTTGGAGATTCTCTGCAATATGTTGATGACAGATACCAGATAGCTGTGCCGTGGAAGATTAACAGACCGAAGCTACCAAATAATCGCAATATGGCCATTTCTCGCCTCAGTAGCACTGAGAAACAATTGAAGGATGGAGTCGTCAAAAAAGAGTATCGAGAGATCATAGAAGCCTATGTTAAAAAAGGGTACTTGCGCAAAGTCTCCCAACCGAAAAAGCATCCGATGCATGGTACCTACCGCACTTCCCAGTCGTCAGGATGAACAAGTCCACAACAAAAGTGCGAATAGTTTTTGACTGTTGAGCAAAGTATAAGGGAGTGTCATTAAATAGTGTTATTCATGCAGGTCCAAAGTTGCAGAAAGAGCTGTTTGACGTGCTAGTGCGTTTCCGACGCAATCCTGTTGCTGTAGTTTGCGACATCAAGGAGATGTATCTTCAGATCCAGATTAGAGAAGAGGTTCGTCCGTATTTTCGTTTCCTATGGCGAGATCTCGAGACCAACCGTGACCCAGATGAGTATGAATTCAGTAGCGTGGTCTTTGGAAAGAACTCTGCTTAAATGGAATCGAATCCCAGTTTGTCGCCCAGGAGAATGCACGAAGGCATCAAGAAAGCTATCCGTTGGCTGCTGAAACAGTACTCAAGTCAACATACATGGATGACTCGATCGACAGTGTAGAAGATGAGGAAACAGGAATTGAGCTCTACAACCAACTGAAGGCCCTTTGGGGAAAAGCTGGCATGCAGGCCAGGAAGTGGGTTTCAAATTCACCTAAGGTGATTGCGGTAATACCTGAGGAAAACCGTGCCACCGAGATCAGATCCAGTTGTTAAGACTTTGGGGATATCATGGAACAGTACCGAGGACATGTTCTCGATTTACACTTCATCGCCATCCCCTGGGTTACAGATAACCAAACGGAATGTACTCAGAAAGATCGCCACAATATTTGATCCTCTCGGTCTTATAAGCCCATTTGTCATTATAGCCAAGATTCTGCTTCAAGAACTGTGAACAAGGGGCTATGACTGGGATGACGAAATACAGGATGAGGTTGCCAACAGAATCGTGGGTTGGTTCGAGCAACTGCACAGTCTGAAGGAGGTAAAAATCCCTCGTTGCCTACGAAGTGCTCAAGCTGTCAAGTCTAAGGAGATAGTAACCTTTGTTGATGCTTCTCAGCAAGCGTATGGTGTCGTTGTCCACCTTCGATGTGAATACGAAGATGAGTCCATCACAAGCAGAATGATCGCATCAAAGAGTAAAGTGGCACCATTGACACCAGTAACAGTACCAAGGCTGGAGCTGATGGGTGCTGTCTTAGGCTTGCGGTTGACACAGTCTCTGTTGAGAGTTATGGATATACCGATACAGGATGTGACTTTCTACTCTGACAGCACTGATGTATTATGGTGGATTCGTGGTCGAGGAAAGGACTTCCGGCCGTTTGTGGCAAATCGAATTGGGGAGATACAGATGTTTACGGAGCCGTCACAGTGGCACTACGTCCCTACTTACCAGAACCCAGCAGACATGTGCACAAGAGGAGTCGGCTCTTCTGAGCTGATTGCATGCACTCTGTGGTGGAATGGCCCCGAGTGGTTGGCCAAGGAGAACAGTGAATGGCCAAAGATGAAAATGGTAAACCGTCCTAGAGAGATGCCCGAGGTGCGCACATCGAAGAAGACAGAGGAAGTAATTGGAACTCTCATGACATATCACTCAAGATCAGTTGTTCCAAAGCAGAAGAGTAGGAAAGAGCCGGCGTGTGAAGAATGGGGGCTTGAGCCGAGACATTTCTCAAGCTGGACACGCCTAGTTCGTATTCAGGCAAGAGTCAGACGAGTGTTGTACAACATGAGAAGTAAGACTGAAAAGCAGATTAGCAAAGAGTTTCTGTCAGACGAAATTAAGGAAGCTAAAGAAGAGATAGTGCGCTTGGCTCAATGTAAAGCCTTCCAAGAGGAGTACTTGGCTTTAAGCTCTGGAAAGCCAATCCCAAAGAAGAGCCAGTTAATTAAGCTGTGTCCTCGTCTGGACGAAGATGGTCTCATTCGTTCTGATGGCCGACTGCGGTTTGCTGAATGTTTGCCCTATGATGTACGATTTCCCATCATATTACCGCGAGGTCACTGGGTCACTGGCAAACCATTCCGCGGGTACAAATTTCATCTTGTCCCAAACCAGCGAGAGATATTGGATTGTTGCCGCACGAGAAGAAATTCGAGAATGGGAGAACGAGTGTAACGAGTGCAAGAGAAGGAAGAATAAGACTGCCAATCAGATAATGGCTCCTCTACCAAAGGTCAGACTTCGGTTCACCTACCGGGCTTTCGATCAGACGGTAGTGGATTACGCTGGACCATTTACCACTGTTCAAGGGCGAGGCATACGAAGGCATAAAAGATGGCTGTGTCTGTTTACGTGTTTGGCAACGCGTGCCGTTCATTTGGAGATGGCATGGGGACTTGATACAGATAGTTTCTTGAATGCTTTTGCCCGTTTCACCAGCAGAAGAGGGGTTCCCAAAGAGATGGTGATTGATTGTGGACCCAACTTTGTGGGTGCAGTTAACGAACTAAAGGAGTTGGTCAGTCAATTGGATGAAGAGACAATTCAGCGATCAACAACCTACAAGGGAGTGAAGTGGAACTTCAATCCTCCAGGAGCGCCTCTCTTCGGTGGTGTGCATGAGATAATGGTTAAAGCTGCCAAAAAAGCCATCTGTGCAGTCTTAGGCAGCAGTGATGTGACAGATGAGGAGCTTATCACCGTCTTTAGTGGAGCTGAGAGTCTTCTTAACTCGCGTCCATTAACTTACCAGTCTGTGGATCCAAGGGATGACGTACCGTTCACACCAAACCACTTCCTTTACGGGCAGATGGGTGGGCAATTTGCCCCAGCGAACGTAGACACTACGGAATTCAATCCACGTAAACGTTGGAGAAAGGTACAGGGTATTTATCGATGTAAACCATTAGAAATAAAAGAAGTTTACTACCGAGTCGGTCGAACAAACATACCGGCTTTTAATTCGTGCAGAGCCCGCCTTTTCCTCTTCGTTTTCACGGGAGAAGAGATGGATATGAGTGATAGAGGGCCGGAGTTAAATGATGGATTTACAGACTACAGCAGGGACAACTAACATTAGTTTTCTACTCAGTCTCATTCATTCAGTCTCATTCACTCTGTTTTTCACAAAAGCAAGGATATTGAAGGGCAAACAACAATAATATAGCAGCAACATTAGTTTCCAAGTATGAATGTGTTTTTCAGAGACGCGTTGTAATTTGTTGACGCAGATGTCGAAGTTTGAAATGTTTCTACCAAATGAATCACTTCAATAATCTTCTTTCGGCAACAGTTCGTATATTTAACAACTATTGCACGAACTCGAGTCCTATATATAGAGGTTATTGACCAAGCGTGAGGTCAAGATGGGGGGATATTGGCCAAGTTTATTTTTTTGCGTGTTTATGGACCGAGACGAAGTCGAGGTCCATAAAAACGCAAAAAATGAACGAGGCCAATATTCCCCTAATCTTGACCGAACAAGCTTGGTCAATAAGGTTTTTGTTATATGGCAAAAATGAATAAAATCCCACTTTGATGCCATGGCGTGGTAAACTGAAGAGCGAGACTCGACGCCGGACTTTCACTTGAAGTTCAACCTCATGGCGTTCAAAACAGTTTGTTTTCCGACATCGAAAATGCTATTTATGGATGAAAAGTGATCTGTACTTTACTTCAGATGCACTAGGTTCCATGCAATGACAACTTTATCAGGAAGCCGAACGAATTATCTAGGGACAAACTAAATGTGCATATTTCTGGAAGATTTAGTTGAACTCACTCGAGTGGCGATATGCACACTGCAAAACTTGACAAAAAGAGCTGCAGAAGAATACAAAAAGTCTTGCCCGCTGACCAACCAATCAGATTGCAGCATTCAGAGTCATCTTGCCCGTTCACTGAACTGCCATATAATAAGAGCTCATATAGCCAAAGAGGGCGTTACCAGCAATATGAGACAGATTGGCGTCCGCGCATGCTCATTAAGGACAACTACTTGTCCAAAATGGCGGCCGCACTTTTCAGTGTTTGTATGAGAAATAATACAAAAACATTACATATTATTCCCAAAGCGTGACTGAACAAAGTTTGGTCACTTGAATTGTAATCACCATCGCTTAGCCCACCTCCTCATTCTCGACACGAGTGAATTGTGATTCGATAAAGTGGTTCCCTGGATAGGCGACTAAAAGCACTATAATTGACACTATAATAATAATAATAATAATAATAATTTATGGACTTATATTGCGCAAGTTTCATGTGTATATGATCACTTGCGCATTACATGATATGTAAATAACTTATGTATAGCTTAGCCTAAATAATATAATGTTAAAAATCCATACTAATGTTAATACTAATTTTACGGAAGCTAAACCTATACTAATAGATTAATACTAAATGTTTAAGAACTAATAAAATACTAAAAATGAGTAAAAACTATACATTCTAATATTAAAAAAATTATGTTAAAATAAATTACAGTTAAATGCTTTCCTAAAAATATAAGTCTTAATTGAACGTTTAAAAGAATCGAGAGACTGTTCATTTCGTAAAGAGTTCGGTAGATCGTTCCACAGTTTAGGAGCAGCAGATACAAAGGCTCTATCGCCAAGTGTAGGCTTAGTTATCACATAAGGTGGTTCTAGTAACAATTCGGTATTAGAACGAAGACAATATCTAGACTTACTCTTAATTTTAATTAGATCATTAATATATATAGGTGACAGACCATGCAATGCCTTAAAAGTAATAAGTAATAATTTAAAGATAATTCTAAACTTAACTGGAAGCCAATGCAGCTGATATAGGTGTTATATGGTCGAATCTTGGTATCTTACAAATAAGACGGGCAGCAGTATTTTGTACTCTCTGTAACTTAATTAGTTGTGTCTGCGGTAATCCGTATAAAAGGCTATTACAGTAATCGATACGGCTTGTGACAAAGGCATGTACTAAAAGCTTGGTAGATTCAGTGGACAAATACTTCCTTATGCGTCTAATGTTGTGTAAATGGAAAAATGAAGAATTGCATATCTTATTAATATTGGTGTTCATGGACAACTTAGAGTCGAACCAAGAACCTAAATTTCTGGCAACTGGAACGGGTGCAATATTACAATTTCCGACAGTTATATGTTCAATGTTTACTTTAGCTAATTGTTGCCTAGTGCCTATAATCAGAAATTCAGTCTTGTCATCGTTCAGCATTAGCCGGTCGGCAAGCATCCATTGGCGAATGTCCTTTATGCAGTTTTCTATGACAGAAATAGCGTTCTCCTGATTAGCAGCTGAGTCCGGCTTGAAAGAAAAGTAGATCTGAGAATCATCGGCGTAGCAGTGGACATTAGGGAGATGCGCATTCATAATATCAAATAGTTTCGATGCATAAATAACAAAGAGAAGAGGTCCAAGGCAAGAACATTGAGGAACACCCCACTTCAGTTCAAAACTATCTGAGGGGGTACTACATCCCATAGAAATACACTACAATTTTGAGCTTTTGGACTTTCTTACTTTCAATACCGCTTCTATTCAAGAGCTTGGTCACATCAATTGCTGTTATGCGTTCTGTTATGAACCGATTGCATCATACAAGTCCTTAAAATAATGTGTCCAAAGTGGTTCCTTTTATTAACAAAGACAGCATAATTCAAGGACAGTTCCGCCAATTTTAATGGGTCTCGAAGGTGTCATTTTGGTTGAGTAACGATCATGGAGAAACTACACAGTTGTACGCTTGTTTATGTCCGCTATTTCACATATCCCTATGTATAGTCTGGCACTGATTTGTGGGATAGCATTACCGCTTAGGCTAGTTCAACCAAATGACAAATAAGTGGTATCTGCTTAATTGTTATCTGATTTTTTCGCACGAATTCTTTTATTCACAATAGAAAGAAATATGGCTGCTCCGATATTATCGGCAATTATGAAAAGGAATCTCTTAAACGGTCCATTTTGGCAGAAATAGCTTTCCATCATGTACCACATCACCAAATGTAGTACCGCTGACCGCGGCTCAAGTCTAACATTGCTAGCAACGGGCGCCGAGTTGGCTATGAGCTCATTACGTCGAGCGTGAGTGGAATAATTGTTTTATTGCACTTAACACTGGCGGATCTATGACTTCTATAAATCACTGTAAATACAATTTTAAAATCTCTCGCCTCCCGGTTAGCTCAGTTGTTAAGCTCCGGTCTGTTGAGCCGCTGGTCGCGGGGTCAAACCCCGGCCGGATCAACACTCAGGGTCTTAAAATAACGGAGTAGAAGGTGCTGCCTTTGAGAAACAACTGCAAATGGTTAGACCTTCACGTCTTCTCGGATAAGGACGTAAAATCGTAGGACTCCCGTCGGCCTCAAGTTTATCAGTCTCATCAGACTGTCATGAGTTACCGACGTTAAATAAAGTTGCTTTACTTTACTAGATACAAAAAATCCTTTTGCACCCTCCCCCCCCCCCCCCCCCCCCCCCCCCTCGAAAAGCACACGGCTGTCACACCTCCCTATTTGTTTCCGACATTTCTCTCTCCTCCTAAGTGAGTTTTAAAATTTCTTCCTAGAGCATGTATGTAGATCCCATTTTCTCCCTCCTCCCTGTGTGCTAAATTCTTCCTCCTCCCTAGATTTTCTGGACATTTCACCCTCCTCCCTGATTTTTTTTGCCAATTCTCCCTCCTCCCTGTTCTGTTCCTCCGCACTCTCTCCGGGATAAGCAGCACTTAAATGCTTTTTTGTTTTAGTTGTGTTGCAGTCCACAACGACTAATTTTGAAGAAACATCATTTCCATAAATGACCAAAGGGGGCTAGGATGAGTTCAAAAAGAACACTGATGGAAGTCGATTTAAAAATCGATATTTCACCGCTCTGAGAATTTCGTTCCGGACGTGAACATAATTCAAAAATCATCAGATTGTTACACATGCGCAGTACCGTAACATAGCCCCTTTAATTAAATGTATACTAACTTATCTATCTAGGATAGGCTGGTTTTCATTCCTTAACTATGCGCTACATACCGAACATTAATTAAAGTTTAAGTAATGTTAACAATACCAAGAATGAAAACAAAAGGAAGGGTATCTTACGTGCTTTTCTGTAGTCCTTGGACTTGTTTACTTATTAGTATTTTTGGCTGATCAGATCTCTCCGCAAGATCCAACGTACCACCGACAGAATTGTCGTATACGGTTTTTGCTATTTTTTATTATTTCAAAGTATTAAAAAAAAAAAACTACGAGGAAAGAATACTATAATGAATATTATGTAAATTAATGTGAATGAATAAAATCTAAATTAAGTTATTATAATTATATTTAAAAAGGCTATTCCAGGTTGCTGCAAATAGTTGCATTCATAGTTTCCCGACACATTGTAGATTAATCCATGCGAATCTTTGAAAAGTCCGTTGTAACTGCATGTTTGTGCTAATCAGCGTTCTATTTATTTAGCAAGACACAAATGGCTGTAGAAATTTTAAGCTGTAATCTCCAATAAAATGCGCATACTCCTGCATAACTTTCTCAATTACTCAGTAACTTTATGTATTATGTACTATGAAGAGTAAAGGCAATTAGTGAGAACTGATTTTATCACTTAATAAATTACCACGTACGGCATGCACTTTTGAACGATAAGTAATGTTTAATAACAGGGCAGCAGTGTTTTATCAGATTTATAAACACAGTTATTTAACATAGCAACATTAGTCAAACATTCCTTCTGTAAGAATACCTCTAGATTTCAAAACCTACGGGTTCTACTACCATTTTTTCCGCGTTCGTTTAAAGGCCCAGTACGGACCTTGATGCTTTGCGCGCCTGTTTTGTTTGATTTTCATGAAACCGAGGCTTCTATTGTTTTCGCCTCGCGTGCGATTCTACTTTGTCATTTTAGTATTTGTTTGCATGTCTGCAAAACACGGAAACTAATATAAATCAACTCTTCGTTATCAATCGTGTGGTGTTGGTAGAAGCCTTAACAACGTAGTTAGAGTGCTTACGGCTCCATTGTTGCAGGCGAAGAAAACATTTGTGAGAATCAGGCCGGAGAAAATGAAAGTTTAATTTGCTAATTCTCTTGATTCGTATAATGGTCGCTGTCGGTGTTTACTTTTTCTTTTTACTGCACTTGGCTTTGTTGTTATGGTTCTTGGGCAGTACCAAGGTCAAATGTGCCACGAATGGAGGAAGGGGTGCTTGCATGTATATAAAGTTTACGCGAGAACAAGGCCAAATGTATTTTCAAAACCTTTGAGCTTTATATGACAGAAGCATGCAAAGCTAAAAATAAGGTAAGCTTATCAATGTCCATTTTTACGTTGATCCTAATAGAATATTTGTTTATGGGGAATTGGTGGTTCGAACATGACGTACAAGTTGTCCAGAAAGGAATAAAGTGCTCGGGTGGTTGTTGTTGGGACAATGAGGAGCACATATTTTCTCTATCGTTCATTACATCATTATTCCAGTACAGTTTACCGAAGAGGATTGCTGCAATATTATTTATTTCCATAGCTGCATCACAGGCAGCCCAAGTTCTGTATCTGTACTGTGTGACTAATACAGTTTTCCCGTATCAGATATCGTGTACTAGAAAAAAATGAAAACAATAAAATATTGAACTTTGAAGAACTTGGCTTGTGTTATCAAATGTCCTTAAGTATCATATTTCAATCTTAGCGCTCTGGGACCTGTTTTAGTACGTTTTCTAGCACGCTCTTTTTCTTGTTTACTCACAGGTACCCCAGGCTCATTATGCGTAGAAAGGCAGGAAACCGTTATTTCAATACGCTTACCTTATGCCTCGATTTCCCCCCGAAAAGATGCTCCAATTGATCCAAAATTCCCGGTGGTTATCAATCTCTGGGCGGGAAAGCATTATTTGGAAGTCTTTTGACAAAACCTTTCTTAAAAATGGAGAAATTCCCAGCTTAAAAACGACAAATCAAGATTCTTGCCGTGGACCGATGCGAGGACGGTACAGCCTCAGACCTCGTGACCAAAAGCGTGACGTCAGCAAGACCCCCCGTGATGCAACACGATCCTCTCAGGGGGAGGGTACCGCCAAAAAAACAATTTCGCGGCATGTCACGGCGTAAGTTTTGCAGTACCCTCCCCCTGAGAGGATCGTGTTGCATCACGGGGGGTCTTGCTGACGTCACGCTTTTGGTCACGAGGTCTGAGGCTGTACCGTCCTCGCATCGGTCCACGGCATGAATCTTGATTTGTCGTTTTTAAGCTGGGAATTTCTCCATAACCATCGGGAATTTTGGATCAATTGGAGCATCTTTTCGGGGGAAAATCGAGGCATAAGGTAAGAGTATTGAAATAACGGTTTCCCGCCTTTCTAATATATATATAGTACCGGAGTAAACAAGAAAAAGAGCGAGCTAGAAAACGTACTAAAACAGGTCCCAGAGCGCTAAGATTGAAATATGATACTTAAGGACACTTGATAACACAAGACAAGTTCTTTAAAGTTCAATATTTTATTGTTTTCATTTTTTCTAGTATACACGATATCTGATACGGGAAAACTGTATTAGTCACACAGTACAGATACAGAACTTGGGCTGCCTGTGGCTGCATGGCAAAAGAATGCATCCTTTACAATTCTTTTTTTAGAAAATTACATCATTACAGTTTACCCAAGAGGATTGCTGCAATATTATTTATTCCATTAGCTGCATGGCAAAAGAAATGCATCCTTTAAAAAATTGTCATGGAATCTTCATCCCTTTCAGAGTAGGAATGTTTTTTTTATAGCAAATTATTTGAGTGCAAGATGTTCATTATATAGGAAATGGCTAGGGGGTATTTATCTTGAACAAATTGTCACCCAGAGTATGCAGAATTGTTTTTAATGTGCATGCACTTCCTCTTTTCGTCATATTCCCCTTTCCCACAGGACTTTTTAATAGCCACCCACCTTCCCCTACAATGTAAAAGGTGCACAATTGGACAAAGTGGTAGTTTAATTAAATTGAACACTATACCTCAACTATCATATTTTAGGTTGCTTTCCTTTTTTTTGTTTTCAACAAACAATATTCAAGTGTACCTTTGATAAGAAATATCCTTCTATTTATTGTTTCAGGAAAAGGGTGTACATGGTTTTCTTCAAGCGGTCGGGAAGTCAGCAAGTGTGGGAAGAGCAAGTATGGACTTTGCCAAGGATTGGGCAATAAATAATCACCACTGTGTTATATAATTTTTTTATGCAGATATTAAATGGGAATTGTCTGCTTTATAGAGGGTGACATTCATCAAGTAGGGGGAAAAGGCCGATTCTGGCGCAGTTTTTGACATATTGTGACATTACTGGCGCAGCGCCAGAAATGACAAAATACGTCAAAAGACGTCGCCAGAAGTCTGCCTTTTCCTCCTACTGTTAATTTATTCATATTTTAATGATTCCAAGAAAACCGGTTTAAACTGGATTCCAAGAATTCGATCACGTGACTCAAACTGCGCCAGTAATGTCAATTCACAAATTGCGCCAGTAATGTCAATTCCAAGAAACCGGTTTAAAGTGGTATTCAGGAATGCAGTTAAAAGTGGATTTCCAAGAAACCGGTTTAGAATGGAATTCCAGGAATGTGACCACGCCCACGAATGGAATGCCAAGGTCACGCAATGTCTTTTTTTTCTTGATGAAGTCGATCACGTGACCTTGACCTTGACCTTGACCTTGACCTTATTTAAATTTACTATATAAGTAGGTGATGTTTAATAATAATATTGAAATGGAGGGAAGTGAAAAAGAATACCGAGATATCAAAAAAATAGAATCTAAAAAAGAAGACGAATTAAAAGAAGTAAGGAAGAGGATCGACTCATTGACTAGATCTGTGGAGAAAGCAAAAGGGAAAGCAATCAAGGAACGAATCAATGAAGATTTAGAGAAGGAATTAGACAAAAAAAGCATCCTGGAAGAAGAATTAGAGCATATCGAAAGAGGATTGAAGGATGCTATAGAAGAACCTAGTATAGATACTATACCAATTAATAAAAGTAGTAAACCAAAAGATAAGCATATACTACCAAAGAGAGGAGCAAAAGGTGAATGTCCATCACCAAAGAGAAAACCAAATGACAAGCATGCATTATCAGAGAGTGCCCTTGCATCCTTAGAAAAAGTAGTAATAAAAGATAATGAAATGAGAATAGTGAAGATAATCATGGAAGGGTTCAATAAAATGATAGAAGCAAAGGATAAACTCAAGTATAATTTATTGAAACTAGAAGGTGATATTTACAAGCTCAATAAATATTTATCGAATCAGAAGAAGAAAAAAGAAGATAAGAGAGATTTAGAAAATATATTAAAAGGGACAAAACAAGTAAGCAATTTAGCATTCATTTATGATGAAACTAAATCTGATTATGATATGAACAATAAATTAATAAATGAGCATATTAATGTATTTGGTTTAGACCCTGTATCTAGTGGTCTATCAGTAAAACAATTAGAAGCAAAGTCTAAACAGTTAAATAGGGAGAAGAAAAAAGAAATGAATGAACATTGTGAAAGGCGGAATGAAGAAAGGCAACAACTCGAACGCTTAGAAGAAATGGATAAGGAAGAGCAAACTAAACCACGAAAGCAACAAGTAAAGAAAGAGAAACAAGTCAAGGAAGAGCAACTTAGACAAGAACGATATGAAGAAGAGTTGAATCAATCTGAAGAAGAGTTGGAGCAATCTGAAGAAGGCAATCAATCTGAAGAAGAGTTGGAGCAATCTGAAGAAGGCAATCAATCTGAAGAAGAGTTGGAGCAATCCGAAGAAGGCAATCAATCTGAAGAAGAGAATCAAATTGAGCTTATAGAACAAATTAAGGAAGAGCAACCTAAAAAATCTGATGAACAGCTTAAGAAAGATAAACGAAATGCGCGAGTTAGAGAACGTAGGAAAGAGAAGAAACTTGAGAAAGAGCAAATTAAGCAACCAAGACAGTTAGAGCAACCCAAACAGTTAGAGGGAATCCCACTGCCCAATCAAAAGACATTTGAACAGTTAGAGCAACTTAGACAAGAAGAATCTAATCAAGAGGCAATTGAACAGTTAGAGCAACTTAGACAAGAAGAATCTAATCAAGAGAAATTTGAACAGTTAGAGCAAATTGAACAATCTAATCAAGAGGCAATCGAACAGTTAGAGCAAATTGAACAGTTAGAGCAACAACCCAAACAAGATCTAATTGAACAATTTAAACAAGAGCAAATTAAGCAGTTAGGGCGAATCGAACGATTTAGGCAAGAGCAAATTGATCAACTAAAGCAAAAGCAAACTGAACAATTGGAACGACTTGAACAACTAAAGCAAGGCCAAGATAGACTACTACGAATCATCGAGCAGTATAAATGGAATTAAATCTTTTCATTTTCTAAGATTAGAAATGAAAAGATTTAATTCCATTTATACACTGGATGACTTATACTACTTCGACATATGTGAGGAAGAAGAAGAAGAAGAAGAGTCAAATAAACATGAACACACAATAATAAGGGACACGGAAAGAGGCATAAGTGTCTGTACCAAATGTGGTCAAGTGCAAGATTACATTCTAGATAACAGTCCTGAATGGAGTAAATATGAAGGAGGTGAAACTTCAGGTATAAATAGGAGCAGTGGTCCAATCAATCCACTCTTACCCCAATCATCCCTTGGTACAAGTATTGGTGGTAATAGATATGGTAAACTACAAACACTAAATAGATGGTTACAAATGCCATATAGAGAGAGGAGTCTATATATGGTTTTAAAAGATATTGGGGAGAAATGTAGAAGCATTGGTATTCTAAAATATATTGTGGATGATGCTAAATTTCTCTTCAAAGAAATAAGTTTACAATATTATTTAAATGATGATAATGTTAAAAAGAGCATCATTATAAGAGGAACAAATAGGAGAAGCGTCATTGCAAATTGTGTTCTCTTTGCATGCAAAAAGAATAATGACACTAGATCATCAAAAGAAATAGCTACGTTATTCAATCTTAATCAAAAAGAAATGACAAAGGGACGCAAGGTCTTTATGAAATTAACTAAGGACATTAAATTCATGAGAAAATTAAAGTATGACTCTCCTGATGACTTTATTCTACGATTCTGTAAAATCCTTAACTTTGGACAAAAACTTATAGATCAAACTGTGAAAATTGTAAGAAATGTTCAAAAGCTAAATATCGCAATAATGCATGCACCACGTTCTATAGCTGTTGGATGTGTCCTATTAACAATAAACATAAATAATTTAGCAATTACAAAGAAAGAGTTAGCTGATAAGTTACAAGTGTCAGAAGCCACTATAACTAAAGTTTATAAAGCAATAGAGCCATATGGAAATGATCTCGTATGATACTTAAAGGGATGGCACCATAATGTATTATTGAGATGAATGATAATAAAGAAATACCTCCTATTAATGAAGACATCATTAATGGAAAGATTAGAGATTACTCATTCGTTAAAGATAATCATAAGAATAAGAAGAGCGTAAAAACTACCAATTGTGATACGGATAAAGTAACATACTTCAATAGTATGTATGCTATTCAGCAACATCTTGGAATCAATGCTGGTATAGTCAAGATGGTTTGTGAAGGATTAAATAATTGTAAAAGTGGTATATCGAAGATAGACGAGTGTAGATATACATTCGAATATGTAGAAAGAGATGAACTACCAGAAGATTGTAAGAAATCATCTTATGAACGAAAGAAAGAGAAATTACCAGAATCTGAACTAAAGGAAATGCGGAAGGTGATAAGTAAGGAATGGCGACAAAGAGAATACATTTGTCCTGATTGCAATGCAGTAATAAAGAATGGTAGTAAGTACATTCACAAGAAGAAGCACTTAGGCAAATAGATACCAACCTACTCCTGCTGCTGCTATTGTTAGTACAATCAAATTAGTTTCATGAGAGGATGATGTGAGTGTTATTCGTGGTTTCTTCACTATAGGCTTCACTATTGGTTTATTGCCATATTGGTGTGGCAGTTTAACTTTACCTATATTATGTTTTAATACTATAGGTTCTATTTTTTTATTTACTGAGTCGTTAGCTCCAAATGTCATATCATTTGTAGCTTTCAATAATTTATTATTGTATCCTACTACACTTTGTGTATTTATAATGAGATTAGATGGCATTAACCATATTCCTGGAGCAATGGCTAAGTCTAGTCTCAATTTTGCTCCTTGAACAGCTAATTGATATCGTTGTATACTCATTGATATACTACCTTCAATTACAGCGCTTTCAAAAAGTGATAGCATTTCCTGTTGTGTCTCAATAGCACTTCCACCAGTACCAATAATACTTGATCGTGTGTCCACTTGTGAACCTAATACACAATAAACGAAAGCCTCTGCTGATCTATTTAATCTACCCATACCAGCTATTGTTAATCCACTATCTTTATTTGGAACGAACCAAGAATATTGTTTACCATTGTGGTCATCATTACGGATAAATGAAATGAGATTTCCTTGGTCTGACTTACCACCCTCATCAGAGAATAGTTCTCCATCTGGACTGGGATATAAGTTAGCATCTACATCGTATCCACGAATTTCGTGAACATTTTCATAACCCTCGCCTGAATAATATAGAAATATATCACCAAGTCCATTATTGCGTCCTCCTTTCCACCTGAAGTCTGGATTGGAAGGAATATCGAATTCATTACATAATCGTTCAAAAGTAACTTTATTATAGTGATTACTCGTTTGATTGAAAGTATGATCATCTGGTAATGGCGTCCCCAACTCATATAGGATTCTTCGTATAGTATAGTAAACATGAAACTTGATGAATCCTTGAACGACTGGAGGATACTGTTCTTGTAGACTTATTCCACAACCAGAAGTAGCACACCATACAGCAAAGTTTAATTGCTGTGGCCAATATCCAAAGTCGGGTTTACTCAACCAACGTCTTGACTGTTTAGCAGATTTGAAAGTCACTGTACAATCTTTGAAGATGTTTCTAAACTTTATGATAAAGTACTGAGTTGGGGAAACGTATATCTCCATTTCTTTCAATGATGGTGCAATATCCAAAGCTGGTTGTGTAAATGAGATTCCAGGGATTGGATACTTGTGTGTAGTTGGTAATAAGGAATCTGGAAATGATGTTGGTGGTTCTAGAGCTATTCTCATAGCCTTCTTATCAGCATTCGTTAAGGAACTAGGATCATCAATGAATTTCTTATCACCCCACATACCATGATCCATAATTGGTCCTTTGAAGTATACGTTATAATAAGTAGTACCATATTCTTCAGTGGCTTCCTTATAGAATCTACTTAGGTCAGCATTAGGATAGCGTTGCTTGAAACTATTCCATACTTCAATCAATTTCGTCATACTTATGATATGAGACAATGTTTTATATCATTTAATATTTTTCATATCTAAATTTATGGATGAAACCTCCATAAGGTGTTACATCATAGGAGTGCGTTATTTCTCTAGTTGTTTTAATAGTTCCTGTTTTACTTCCTCTCGTATCTTCTGTGTATCGGTTTTCTCTATAGTATTGGTTCTTTTTTTTAATTCCTCTTTTCGGGTATTTTGTCGGATCTCACCTTTCAAGTCTTCGTACTTATTGAATTCAACCATAATCAATTCGAATTCTGTATCACTGATCTTGTTATCATTTAATGCTTTTGATACTAGGTCACGTATTGTGTTTAGTTTCGCTTTTCCTAACATTACTGTCTTTTCATGTTTGGACACCTTCTTAGTTAGAGCTTTAGTAGCTGTTGCGGAAGAAGCTGAAACTAGACCACACAAACCACCAACTACTCCTACTGGGAGTCCAATGACAGCACCAAATCCTGTCAAAGAAGTCGCTTAACTGCAGAACTCGTTAAGATAACTGAAAGTAAGCCAGCACCTACAGAAAGATTGTGGGTTATTCCTCGTATTCTAACATATTTCTTTCGTACCTTTTCATAATATTTTATTTCAGCTACTAATTCTGATAGGACCGTATTTACCTTATGAAGTCTAAAGTTTTCCCCAGTGACTTGTAGTGGTATATCTGGATAAATCGAATCGTAGTCAACCATATGATTAATAGTAGCATCTTTCGTTTAAACGATTTCTAACACAATTCGCATTGGATATATTCCAGAATTGATCATGTTATTATCACTATCTGTTACCCATAAACGAATGCTATTAATATAATCGGTTCCTATAATACTAGCACGTAGTAAGTTACTAGGATTGTAGGTTATCTTTTCTCCTTTTTTAGTTAGTTCTATGGATGTTAGAATTTGTGAATATTTGGTTTCTTTTATTACTTGTGTTGGATCGATGAGATTGCAGTGGATATATATTGCTTCATATACTTCTACAACTTCAATCACATTCCTTGATCCACTTTTTAAGGCCGTATTGATCCCAAGTAGTTTAGCTAAGCTATCATTTAGTGTGATGTCTTTATTTGGTATTAGGTATGGTATACCTTTTACAGCTTCTAAGGATAGTGAGCCACTATTTACTGCTCCAGATTTGTGTATGATAGTTATGATTTTACGTGTATCGTAGTATCCCTTAGTGAATCTAGCTATCATGTTGTCTTGCTTATCGAAAATTGAGCCATCACTAGTAAGATTATATAGATAATCATCGAAGTTGCAGCTAACCAACGAAATTTGGTTCATAGCTTTAATGGGATTTTCTAGATACATTGTTTCATCACATTTTATTTTTTCAATATATAGTACTATCATATATGATCTATATTTTTATCTTTCTAAATGACTTCTAACGTGATCCGCATTGGATATATTCCAGAATCAATCATGTTATTATCACTATCTGTTACCCATAAACGAATGCTATTAATATAATCAACCTCTCTAATATTGAGTGAATTATTAGGAGTATGGGATACCTTTTCTACTTCTTTATTTAGTTCTAATGATGTTAGAATTTGTGAATATTTGGTTTCTTTTATTACTTGTGTTGGATCAATGAGATTGCAGTGGATATATATAACATTAGGGCTCTTTGTAATCTTAATCTCATTTCGAGATCCCCCTTTTAGACTCCTATTCATAGTAAGTAGTTTAGCTAAACTCTCATTTAGTATGACGTCAACTGTAGGAATAAAGTAGGCTTTACCATTTGAAATTTCTATACTGATTGGCTTATCACCAAGGGAAACAGCTTTATTTATGGTAATCTTAAAACTTTCTATAGTATAATTTCCTTGGGGAATACGAAGTCTAATGTTACCATATGTATCAGAAACTGTACCTTCATTCATTAGATCATGTAAACGATTATTAAAATCACAGCTAATAATAGAAATGTACCTCTTAACTTCAATTGGATACTTGAGATATGTGGTCTCATCACATTTTGTCTTTTCAATGTATAATACTACCATTATACTATACAGTCTATCTTTTATTTTTATATCTTTCTACAAAATAAACAACTACAGCTACAATAAGAAGCCATGCGTTTTTAGCCAAAAAGCTAACGACTTCTCCAGCTGTTCTAAAAATAAAGGATGCAATTGCTCCAATCATTCCAGGTAATAATTCACCTAATTTCTTTCCAATAGTTTTCAAACCATTTCCAATACCTTTTGCAACAGATGATAGTCCACTCGTTAGGCTATTAACGATTACTCCAATAGTAACTCCAACAGCTGTTAGGACAGCAATGACTGTAAAACCATATTTTTTGAATATAGCTTTTATACGATCTCTTAGAGACATGCGCCCTTCTATTACTTCATTCACATGTTCCATCTGTTTGATCTCATATTCTTTTTCTATGATCTGTTCTCGAAGTGATTTATTTAACTTTTCTCTAACGATATCAGTTTCAGCTTGAGAAATGTTGTCTATATCTTGTTCTAATTGTTTAATTTTTCGTTTATCTTTTAATATCTTTTCATTGATGTCATCTACAATTTTTGCAGCAGGTGGACCAAGACTCCTAGTAATCGTTTTAGGTAATTTTTCATTTATTTCACCTGCTGCATTAAACAGAGGATACCATTTACCACCTACTCTCTTAGTCTTTACCATGACTCTATCATATTCATCAATAGTAGCGAAGTATGAGGCTTTACTTGGGTTGGAACTAGGAAACTTATCTTGAATCCTTTCCCAAGCGAAATTCGCTTTATCTTCCTTAGTTATTAATTGTGTTTTAGAGTCACTATTCCAAAATGATGTTTCTTCAGTAGTGTGATGGTGAGGCAAATTAGTTGATGTCATTTGAGTCATTTCATAAGCATTATAGTCGTCATCATCATAACCAATATTATCGTGATCAAAAGGATTCTTATCATCTGGAATTTCTTCTATTGGGTCAACTTCCATCTTATGATTTATAATATATGATATCTTTTTATACGAGTTTAGTAGCTATATATGTTATAGCCATGATACCACCTCCCACATATGCCATTTCATATTGTTTCTGATTATTACTTGGTTTATAATAGTTAGATAGTTGTGGTTCATTCAAATTGAAATCTGGATGTGTTTGAGCATATAGTCTAAAAGCGTTGTCAGTCTCTTTGTCATTATCATCTGCGTGGATTTTGTTTTGATATTTTTCTGATAACCAATCTTGATATCCTTGTCTTCTTTTCTGCCACTTACCCATATCGTGTTGATATTTTTCTAGAGCCTTGTCATGTCTAATTCGTTCTTCATCTGAATTGTTACCTGATAGGTACTTCGCTAGATATGATCCTCCCACGAATGTTGTTGCATTTAAGATAGCTCCACCAATCATTATCGCTATAGTTGCCATACTATACTATATGTATATTCGTTAAAGTGACTTTGGTAATATCTTCTTATCTTCAAGATACTCTTTCAGATACGTACTTCCAGATAATACTAAGACCCACTTGCCATAATTCGTGATACTCGATGAGGGATCATTTAGGAATGATTCTTTCATCATCTTTTTGCTTAGATAACCAACGCCAGCTGAAAGTCCAACTACAACAGCAGCATCTGTAAATGTTTTAACGAGTTTATTTTCTACCATGATACTTACATATCTTACCATAGGTTTAAATCAATTCACTACATACCTATATTATGAACGGATGACTTTGTAGATGGCTTTATTTCTTCTATTACGTTAGGTTCTCCAACTTTATTATTCCTATATCTAAAATACAAGTCTGTAGCAGTTAGGCCAATACCAACTATTGTTAATACTGTCGTAAATGATAACTCAGGTATGTAAGACTTAGGATCTACCTCATCTGTACTTACCTCTTTCTTAGCTTTCTTACGGTATTCTGCTAGCTTCTTTCCAGCTTCAACCTTCTTAGGATCTTTCTGAGTTTCTTTCTTATTATTTACCTCCTTAGTAATTCGATCAATGTAGTCATCATCAAATATCTTATTACTCGACATATTATAAATAATACGTTTTAATGTTTAAACCAATTTGCTCTCACTAGTTGTCGAAATCTTAATATGTTTCGCTATTTGAAGTAAGCCACTTGCTAGAGCTACTATTCTACCCCCCTTCAATACTAAATATCCAGCAGCATTCGATAGTTCTTGTTTGACTAATTCATTGGTTTGTAAATCATTGCATAATTCTTCATTATTATCTATAGTAACCATGTGGGAGATCATTTCCACAGTAGCTTTTATAGCAGTATCTACTAAGCCATTAGTAACTTTATTACCAACTATGACTTGGTATCTATTATAATACTTCTCAATATCTTTTACTGACAACTTCTTAACATCACCAAGACTCATATTGACTCCAACGAATTCATTGATAGTTCCCAGCACTGCTAGGATTGCTAAGGATTCCCTCTTATCATCTATATCTGTTGGGATTACTGTTGGTTCCTTCTTGATTCTTACCTTCTTCTCTTTTGGAGCTTTTACTGGTTGGATATCTTCTTCATTGTTATCGATATACTCTTCAATTATTGATTCCATATATTATCATTGTTGACTATCGTTTATGTATCCAACAATTAATTTGAACTTCCTAGAGTTGTTAAGCAGGAGAGTTGAAATGTATCTATATGCATCATTAATTTGCTTTGCAGTTGTTGCTCCAGCAATTATGATGGCACCACTTATGAATGCAAGAATGGATGTCTTCTTTCCCATATCATTATCAATCTTAATATTAATGCATGCATGCTTTTCTAAATATAGTATTGCCTCTATGTCTATTTCCATTAGATAATCATATAGAATTTTTATATTTATTTTGAATCCAATATTCATCAAACAATTGATCATGCTAATCTTAAAATCATAGAGATTATCAATGGTTAAGAGTTTTGGACAATCAACAAAATGTTTCTTTCTCAATTCTATACACATTTTATTGAGAGCTTCAATAGTACCATTGATACTTTTACAACCTGTCATCTGTATTGATCCATTATTGAACAACTTCATATTTATGTATTTATCATCAAAATTTGATTTTATGATGATGGTCATTTGATTTAGGAAACCCTTCTTAACCTTTTTCTTCTTATTCAGCAAAGATCTCACTTGTTGAATGCCCTTGTCATTATAGTTGATGGAAACTATGGCAGCCTTATTCAACTTTAGATATTTGTATGCATTTTCAGAATTGAATTTTACATTGAACTTGCACACTACCCTTGCGAACTGAAATCCCAGACTTTTTGGATATCCTAAGATTTCCTACAAAATCCTAGAAAATCCCAAAAAGTCCCATTGATACGAATAGGTGTGAATTCGCACATTTGAAGTTGATCGCGGTATCCTAGAAAATCCTAGGAAATCGCAAGGTTTCTTTTGAAACCATATACAGGCTTGGAAATCCTAGGAAGTTCTAGGTTTACCTGGTATTGCTTTTCTAGCTTTCTCAGTTCATGTCTTAGCTTGATCATTTATAATAATTAATGCTGAAAATCGCGACCCTCGGTCTATTTGGAAAAGAATTCGAAGATGTTCGTTTAAGATATCAAACATAAGCTAAAAGTTTTAACTAGGTACAGCTTCTAACCTTTCCCTTGGTAGCCGTGGATCTTACGTAGGTGGTCTTCCATTCTTTGTGGACGTGAGAGCTAGAGAATCCTTGAAATGCAGTCAAGAGCGGCATTACTTCTTTCCGTTTCCGATATCGGCAAACGGCGAAATATTCCCTTGACCTATGGCTAATTCCTTCATATTCCAACTCCTTTACGAAATCATGGACTACACGACGGACCTACAGCTGCAAGGAGTTTGTTTCATACCTTCTTTGTGCTGTAGCTCGTATAATATTCATGATTTTTGCCATCTCTCGTAGCTCGTGTAATTTCACCGCCATCAATAACCACAGGCATCCCAATCTCCACTTTTGTATTTCGGGTTACCTGTGGTAATATCCTCGAGAAGAGCTCTGTGAATGTATTTTCCTCATAACATGTAACACATATCTTAAGGAATAAAAGAACAATACTGTATTTAGTTGATTGAGTTGTATTTTGACTTTGTATTTTTCTAATCGCCTATGAAATCGGGCTATGAAACCAAGCCGTAATGACCACAGGCAACCCGAAATATGAAAAGTAGATTTTGGGATGCCTGTGCTTATACAATATGGCTGCGGAACAATGGCAAATCACGAGTATGTTATACGAGCTACAATGATGGCATAAATCCTGAATATGATATGAGCTACAACATAAAGAAGAAGGTACCACGCAATGGACTTTGACCAGTTCCAGGCCGGATTGTTTTCGTTGGCCAATCAGAACGCCTGAACATTGAAAGCCGTTTCTTCGCGCTTGAATTTGATCGAAGGGCTAGTTCGGCAGTGTTACGATCACTGCGATTGATTCACCCACTGGCTTGCTCCCTAGTTTTCAACAACAAACATGCCCTGAAGGCCGTTGTTCAATGGATTGAAGACCCGAAGATGATAACACCGAGATTAGCGTTAAGTGAGCGACAAAGAAATGGCAAATTATTGGGGACCGAAGCCTTGACATGAAACCTGAATGTAGGGCGAAATCGTTTGATCGAAAACTTTCTCATGTACGGCTAGTTCGGCAGAGTGTTACGATCACTGCGATTCATTCACCCGCTGGCTTGCTCCCTTAAGTTTTCAACAACAAACAAAATTGCCCATGGACCGTTGTTCAATGGATCGAAGGTAGTGACAGTCGAGCGACAAAGAAATGGCAAATTATATGGGGACCGAAGCCTTGATGAAACCATGGAGGGCGAAATCGTTTGTGTGATTACGAAAATATCTCCTAAAAAGAATCCTATGATAATGATATATAAAGCATATAGTCTGTGGTAAGTGTAGCTGGAATACAATTGTCTTTCTGTGGTGATTTCATGTTTGTATTGGCCGTAAAGTCGGATTTGTGGTAAACGTATTATTAAAACCACACATATTTTCTTGTTATGTTTCCTCATTTTACAGACAAGCCTGCCAAAGCGAAAGAGGCTTTCTATCAGCTAACTGCTGACGATTCAGGTACGTATAAAGCTATTATAGAATTGCAGATGAATATTGATTGTTGCCTCCTGAGTGAGTCAGACTTTATACAGTAATATTATTACTGTATAATTCTGACTCACTCAGGAGGCAACAATCAATATTCATCATGATCAGCTGCAGTCAATATTCATCTTCAATATTACGATTAGTGATTTGTTTCGTTTATATGTGAATGCTGGGACGATTTCCAGCCCTCTTAAACCGGGCTCAGACTCGCCTCCATATACAGGCCCTTTAATAAACGGATTGAGTGGATTTTTCATAGGAAGTCAATTGGGAATCCATAATAGAGGCGGTACATGTAATTCACTGACTATCATCGATTACTTTCGACAGTCCGAAAACTGCTCTAATGAAATGTGTCAGTGATATGTTTAAGCTTGGGCATTTTTCAACATTCTGTTTCACAAACCTTTGTTACACCCACCCCCACTCCTCTGGAATTCCCATCCCCCCCCCCTCCCCCCATACATTTGATCTCCTATTATAACAGACCCGTAGTGGGGTATGGAAATGTTATGGAATCACACATTCAGAGCACCAGTGCTGGTTCACAAATGGTAACATGATATTTTTTTAAGTAAGCTTAAGCTTTAATTGGCTCACAATTAGTTGGTCAAATCCTCAGAAACATTGAAGAACAAGCATGACAAACTGAATTCCTATAAACAGTTAAGCTTAGGGAGGTGAACATATTAGTTCTTAAAGTTATACTGTACAATGTACATCAGTTATTTGTTTTAACCAGCCAGGGCGGCACGGGGAGCCGGGGTTGTGCAGTGGTGAAGCACTAATTGCCTGTCTCTTGTTCGATTCCCGGACACGGTGCGATTTGTTTTTTACAACGACGAAGCACTTATAGCTTCAAATGAGTGCGTAATAAACTGCTTTCGAGTCGAAAAGGGCCATTGAAAGTCAAAACGTAAACACTTCTAATTACCGTTGCCGAGAGAAAGCTTTCTTAAACAAATGGCAATTTGGTTCACCGATTAACTTCTGTAATTGATGGAATGCATGTGAAATCCTTTCTTGTTTTTTTTCTGGATCAGAAAAGTTATTGTTATATAATTCAAAACTTTTGAGCTCTGAGAGAACTAGTCTAGTCACAAAGTCTGACTACAAATTCGCCGAAACTTTCTCCACTCAAGAGAAAACTCTCATTTTGCCAAATGGCACACTACAAAGAAGTTTGACTCACCGATTAACTTCTCCTAGTAATAAAATGCTTGTGAAATCATCACTTTCTTATTTTTGGGAGCGAAGTTAACACCCATTTGAATTCACAAACCTCGCCGTGATTGCAAAACTACCACGGCTTGCAAGTGACGTCATTTTCATTGTATGTACTATTTTGCATATAGCAGAGAGCCAATCAGAAAGCGAGAAAATTGGATGTTGTTGTAAAAATGTGAGTTGAGTTTGTTGGTACATTTTACATGTATCTCGCCCTTGCTTGGAGGGTTTTTCTCTGGGTTCTCCAGTTTTCCTCCATCTGCAAAAACCAACACACTAAATTCCAATTCGATCTGTGGATTAGCCGGGACCTGGCTTTGATCAGGTACCCATGGTTGTTTCAGGTGTTGTTAGAAATTCAGAGTTCAGAGTCCACTTGCTGGTAGTAATTTATATCTTACGGAAAAGGCTATAGCAGCTGCTGAAGCAAAAAGTGAGTACAATTCTAGGGACACAACTTATTTTTTCTTTTTAATGACTGCAACCAGCTAGGTTGCATTATTTAATTTTGGTAACCAAATACAAAATGCACCCCCCACCCCCCCCCCCCCCCCCCCCCAACATTTAACATTACAGTATTAAAATGCTCTACATGTAATTACTTTTGTAGTCCCTGGGGGGCTCATTTCAGAATTCGTCTTGGAAAGGGGGCCCTTGCAGTTGATTTCACATAACTTTTTCCAATGGGTTCCATTATGATAGAAAAATGATGGGCGTTTGATGGTTATCATAATAGAGAGGGAAGCTTATTCCCAAAAAGATCAAAACCCTAACATTTTTCTACCAAGATGTGGTCACATTAATATTAGGAGCCTCCCATTTCTTGTAAGCATGGAAATACAAATTCAAGTAACAATGTGGCATGTCATGTTTGCCTTTCCCCTCTTAACATTTGATTTCCACTAAAGCTTATAAAACTAAGGCAAGGGAGGGGGCTTATTTAAAAAGTCCCCCGGGAAAATATTGAAAATCCTTTCAATCAAGCATTGAGGGAGGGGAGTGTAACTGTTTGTATCCAATTAACAGCCACCAACCGAGTGATTACTTGATACATGCGCAGTACCATGACATAGCCCCTTTAATATTTGTTAATTCTATTTCATACATATATGTACAATGTAGATGTCACTGAGCCTGAAATTTCCCATCCCCCAAACAAAAAGGGAAGGAAACAGCTACCTGTGCAAGCATTTCTACAACTAACAAACTGAGTCATACACATGTACATTATTTTGTACATGTAGCTGCTTTGCAAAATGTATCAAATGGATTAAACTCAAGATGCATACCTGTGAATAAAAATATATATTGAATGATAATACTGTAGATACATGTAATTCTTATTAAAAAACCTTGTAAGTATACATGACCATGTACATGTAACTTGTTGATCTTTGTTATTACTTAATTAATTCACAGATGTCACTGAGCCTGACCTTCTCAGCCACAAAACAAAGAGGGAAGTAAAACAGCTGCCAACATAATCACTTCTATAAGTAAGACTGTGTCATATACATGTACATGATTGCATTTTGCAACTAAATTATACCAAATGCATGATAGTCAATTATTCACACTAAAGACCTGTGAGCTTAAAAATGTACTGTATTTCCTCAAATAAGTCCCCCCTCAAAAAGTGCCCATGGCCCTTTTAGTCAAAATTTGAAATACAGTCAAACCTCTATTAAGTGGTCATGCACCAATTTGTTGGCCAGAGGCTCCATAAAATAATAGGAAATCAAATGTATGGAGGAAAATGGCAATTCCAGAGGGGTGGGTTAAGTTGGGTCATGAGGCAAATTCCCTCCGTGGTGGGGGTATGGATATTACAGTGTATCTGAAATCATACAAGTCCTGTGATAATATAATTATACTAATGTAGCCATCAGGGTTCCAAAATACTGTTTATCAACAGGGTAAAAAAAATTGTTTAAGAATACTTGCCCCTAGGCAAGTACAATCTGAAAAGCACTTGTCCAGAAGCTTGGACTCTTATTTGTACAATAACCAGGGTTCTCAGTAGATTTCTCTACAGCCAGTCAAAAGCATTGTAAGGTGAACCAGCTTTTTGTCATACATTGCTGCTAAATTTGGTCAACACAAACTTTGAACAGTACATTAAACAGGACATTATTGCAAACCATATTACTATCTTATTCAGGCTAAAAAGGACAAACATGAAGAGATGATCTATTAAAAATATTAAATGGGGAGATATTTGAGAAGCGAAAATGTATACATGTAGATTCTACTTGAAAGGGCAAAACAGAAAAAATATATTTTACAATATAGACGCATTTTTCTGTTTTTATTTTTAAGATAATTACTGTATACATGTATGTATATTCATTAAACACAATTTTTTTATGTGCTATGAAAATTATTTTAAAGAGACAATTACAATGTATGATGAGATGATGTTAAAAACCCTGAAAATGTATTTCAAAGGAATATTAAAGTAATAATCTTGAAAAGTAAATGCACGTGTTTGTAATTTCCTGACTTAGAATTTACGGAAAGATTCAGATATTGCGTATATAATTACCCTATATCATTATGACATCACGGCTTGTTTATGAAGGGGACAGAATCGACTTGAACAATAGAATTTTGAACAAAATCTGCTCTGCTGAGGAAAATTTAACTTCGAATTGTCTGGTTTCCAGATATCAGCTGTATCAATGTTTATCCCACAATATTTACCGTATTTGGTGGCTGTTATCGCTATTCTACGTTCTACAAAATGCATTTGATAGCGATTTCCTTTGTGTTGTTGCCGTTTCGTCCCCCTCCCACGACCGTGATCCTTAGCGTTTAAACAATAGATTGTTTTGATTTGACGTCATAATGATATAGGTTAATTGTCAATGCAAGGTTCTATGTCTCAAGCATGTCAAGGCATGGTTTGAACATGAAAACGAGGCTCCAGCTATTTTGTTGAATAGAGTCACTTGAATTTACTCAAAAATTTACTAGTACAATGGTGGTTATAGCTAATCTCAGCGTTTTTAGTCGTCCTAATATAAAAGTTTGGTAAAATGTCTATCACATGACCAACGACGTGATCACAAAAAGTTGAAAATTTAACTAAAAACGGGGTGGTACATGTATATTTTAAGTAACGATTTTGTGTTTATCTGATTACACTTGTGGTTGACTTAAAAGATCAGTTCGGACTGGTTGACCCTGATAGACTGTTAATGACAAAGATAGCGAATTTTGAATGTTTTATCAGAACTGCTCAAAAACCATGCAGGCCTATAAAGATGCTTGAGCGTGGAATGGTCGTAACTAAAACCCTGAAAAACGCCCTGAAAAGCTGTTAATATACATTGTAGCATGGGCAATCCCAGAACATTCTAGAAATTCCTAAGACATCCTAGAAATTCCTAAAAGTCTATTCCTAGATAGTCCCAGCATTTCCTACAAAACCGAAGGAAAATGTAAACTGTAAATCCTAGGATTTCCCACAATATCCTAGAACCATGCGTCGTAAATGCTTTGCCATGAATATTTTGAGAAATCCTAGAAAATCCTAGAACATCCAAGTGTCCAAATTTACCGTGAAAATTCACACCTCAAATCCTAGAAAATCCTAGGACAATCCTAAGCGGTTCTAGGATTTGAATCTTAAGATATCCAAGGATTATCCAAGAAGATCCTAAGATATCCAAGGCTTTTTTCGCAAGGGTATTGTCATTGTAGTTATACTTAATTTATCATCTATAGCATCTAAACTGAAGAGGGAGTTTAACTCTTCTATTTTATTTATAGTCATCTCTACAGTGAGAGATGACTATAAATAAAATAGAAGAGTTAAACTCTCTTACATTGTTCAAGGGGCCCTGAAGCGCAACCCCCTTTGAAGGTTGGCGAAACACCGACCTTGTATTGTTTAAGAGGAGCCTTAGTTCATACTTATTCTGTGGAAGTACTTTTTATGATTTCTTAGTGTTTCACTTGTGCAGAATTTCCTATTGCAATATTTACATCTTATTCTAATATCTTTTAGATAATCGTTTAGCTCTTTTATTATTAGATCGTAATCGTTTGATACTAAACACTTGAACTCATTCTCTTCATACTTCTCTAATAGGTTCTTTTGTGCATTAGACAAGACACCATTACCAGTAGGGGTTTTAAATTCGATGCATAAACCTTTGTAAGTTTTATGACAATTATTTATTATAATGTCTGGTTGCCCTTTCATATATCCTTTCTTATAAGAATCGATTCGTTTAGTTGAACTATCTTGTAATTCACCCAATCCAGCTGTCATTATGACGTTAGGATAGAATCGCCTAATATAACTAACTACTTTTGTGTGTAGGTCATACTCATCTTCTATTTTGAATGTTAGTGTGTTAGGATTGTCAAACATTTTATAGTATCCATACTTTCTAATAGATGGTAATACTTTGGAGAATACCCATCTTTTGAATATTTTTGCTGAATCTAATTTAGATCCAAAGATGAGGGAGTATAGACCTGGTTCTTTTATGAATATCGTTTGTGGGTGCACATTATTCAAGGGGGGAACGAAACGGACCCCCCTTTGAAGGGCCCTGAAACGGGGCCCTTGTAGTTTTCTATATTCTATTTTATCTTCTTCATCTACATGACTCAAAATAGCATTCCTAGTATTTTCATAACCCAATGCTCTAGCAATATCTATACCTTTGAAATAAACATTCTGCTTACTATCTATGAAAGCATTGATAGACATATTAAGTTCAACATTTTCGAATCTCTTGATTACTAGCGACATTATAATCATATATATTAAGTATCTCCTTAAGTGTCTATTGCATTAGGTATCTCAAGATAACACTGGAATGGATATCGCAAGCAAAAACATATCCTAGAATACTTTTCAGACTTTAGTAGCTTTACGAATTTCTTACGATCTTCATTATCCATGTCTCCTCCACACTCTTCAAATAATGTTTTAGTTGCCGTTTGACACGAACTATGAAATGCTACGACGCAAGCTACGTTTTCACGGAATGGTTTAGCTATTGAGGTTAGTTGTTGAGTTAATACCCAAACTGATATTCCTTCATGTCTACCTGAAAACCCTAGATTAATAAACTTGTTAGAACGCTGTTTTAGATCTTTACTAAAGGCACAATCATCTAATATTATTAATGTATTGGTACCTGTAAATAATTGTTGGCAATATGATAGTAAATCATTTATCTCATCTATGTTACTTGCATCAGGTGATAAGACAATAAATCTAGGATCACCCTTTGCAAATCCATGGTATGTCTTATTATTTATGTATGTTGGGCAAAATAGTACTATGTATTCGAATATATAGCGAAAGGAGCCTCTAAGAAGATCTATTAAGTATTTCGTCTTTCCACATTCCGTTGGTCCTGTAATGATACAGTGAAAAGGTGTCTTATCATTTAATCTTTCCATATACATATATTAATACTAAATCCCTTAATACATAATCGATTGGAGTTCGTTATTCATAAGAGTGAATAGTGCATCAGCCACTACAAACATGTAACAGGTAACAGCAGAAGATCCAGACTTTCTCCTAATCTCTAGTCTTACACCATCTCGTGTATTATTCAGTGTCAATCCTCCTCCATGAACATCATTATCTGCAAAAGTTCTCAAATCAACCCACAATGCAAACTTATCACTAGCATAGAAGTCATTTTGTTTTACACCTTCTAATCCTGGAAAGCGTTTCCTTATAGAATCCCACAGATCTGATGGTAGCATACCCTTTGAGTATAGACGATTTGGCATTCCATCAATATCAATAATCACAGATGTAATCTTTGGGTTAGCAAACTTTTCGGAATCTCTTGTACCTGCAGCATACGTTTCCATAAACAAGAATAATACTCCTGTCATAGACCTACGTGGTAAATTAATATGTTCATTAATAACAACATCCGTTGTCTTGATATTGAATGTCTTATATAGAATTATATTCTCATAGAAGAAGCCTCTACCTCCTCGATATGTTGATGCTGCTTCACCTGCAAGTAATTCACTTGAAATACACGAATACTCCATTTCTATATTTGTAAGTCCATAATTAGGAGCTATTGTGGTATCCGAATATACTAATACTTCTGCAACTGGGGCTAGCGTAATCTCAAATATTAGTGGATGAGGTAGTGCCTTTGGATAGAATACTCCATGATTGTTCAAAATGGAGTGGTCAAGTGGGATTTTATACTTAGTGCCGTGTATTGCTGCTAGAGCAGTATCCTTAGCAACATCAGAAGGCTTATCACCAGCACTTGCTCGCATCTTTCTCATAGCTTCAGAAGATATACCTTGTTTTATTCTATTTTCGCGTTCTTCTGTTGATAAGTATAAATCATGATATGTGTGGAAAAGATCATGACGTTGTGTATCCTGAATAGTTTCTCCACCAAATATTACCTTTTGTCTATATATTAGGTTCCTACCTATATTGTTCACAAGTCTCTTATTTGCATGTCCTGTGATAACAATATCAAATAGTAGAGCTATGCTACCAGGAACAATAACGACATTCTCCGATAATTGCGGAATATTGACATACAGAGTTTCTCCTGGACTTGCAGAAGATGGATTCATAGTTATACGATTTAGACTACTTTCTGCTTTCAATCCAAATGGATGTTTATAAACATTACTGACACTTAGCTTTTCTGAAATCGTTTGTTGTGACATAATACTATAAGGAATAAACTATTCTCTTATTTATATATGTTTAGTAAAATATATTATTCAACAAATGGTTATTGGAAAGGATATTCAGCTATTTATAAATTAGCACAGGCTGCTGGTGTAAGTGAAGACCTTACAAAAAAGTGGCTTGAGAAACAATCGATTTGGCAAATATACTTACCAGCTCCCACATACGTTCCAAGACCTCACTGGGATATATCAAAACCTAATCAGATCCATCAAGCGGACTTATTATTCCTTCCACATGATACTGTCAATAGAAGAACTTACAAATATGCTTTGGTTGTTGTCGACATAGCTTCTAGATACGTTGATGCCGAACCCTTGACATCTAAATATTCTACGGAAGTATCAAAAGCTTTTACTAAGATTTATTCTAGGAAACTAAAATGGCCACGAACATTAATGGTAGATCCTGGAACGGAATTTATGGGTGAAATGAAAAAACATAATATTAAAATTCAAAGAAGTGAAGCTGGTAACCATAGAGCACAGTCACTAGTCGAAAGGGCTAACAGAACTATTTCTGAAAAACTATTCAGTCACCAATATGCTCAGGAAATGATAATGGAAAATGATAGATCAAGAAAGTGGGTTAAGATATTACCTGGTGTTCTGAAAACTATTAATAGTTCCGTTAGAAGAATTACTGGTAAAGAACCTATGAAATCAATAAGCTCTAAAGAAGATAAGTATAAAAGGCCTGTCGGATTAGATGAAAAGATATTACCAGCAGGAGTGAAGGTTAGATATTTATATGCTCCAGGAGAACTCGAAGGTGGTGATAGATATAGATCGACTGATCCAATATGGAGTTTAGATATGTATGACATTTCACGTAGTATCATCTCTACAAATCAACCTGTCTTATACTTTTTAATAGCAGGTCCAAAACGAGGTTTCGTAAGAGAAGAATTACAAACTGTACCATATGATACTGAACTACCACCAAACAGTGTTTTATGAGCTCATACTATCAATTCATTTTTCGTCTGTACTACTGATTTCTTATAACCGTGTGCTAAAGTATTAATACCATCAGGATTGATATTTCGTTTATCGTCATCTCTAGATAGTGCTACCTTATTGACTTCTTCTGTATAAATTTCATGTAAGTGACTTCTGATTACATTCATCTTTCTCATCTGAGGAATACCATCAAATAAGCACATTTTATAATTGTCAAATGTAATGTCATTCTTAACAACTGCTTTCTTAATACCCTTACACTTCTTCTCTTCTATGCCACAGTATTTGAATGCATACAATTTTGCCCTCAGTCCAACAAACTCAGTGATGATCTTGCCACCTACTTCATCCTTGAACATTCCTATAACTTTTTTATTGACTTCTGTTCCTATACCTGATGGATGATCATTTGGATAGTTACTTGTATCGAAATTTAATAGTATATCGTTTTCTATATCCTTGTAAAAATCGTTTGTTTCTATTTCATACATCAAGCTGTCTGTATCTGTGAAAAGGAGTTTTGCTTTCTCATGATACTTAGGTTTAATATAATTATAGTGAAAGTCATACATTAGCTCCTTACTAATATCTAAGATAGACATACCTAAGTATATTGGTTTATCAAATACTACCTTTATTCTTTTCATGTGTATGGCTACCAAGTTCTCAGAGAATATAGTTCGATGTTGATAATTTGGTTTGGATACTAACTTCCTTACCTTATTCTCAGATGTAACAAGTTGGATGTCAACTCTATTGCGTATGTTTTCCATAGTCTTACCAAAGGTTGAGTTGTTCATCAATTTGAAGAAGTCCTTTTCGAACTCATTCTTAGCTTCCTTACGTAGCTCTGTATTCAAGTTTATGTATGGGGCCATCCAAGCACTCTCACTAAATGTTATACCTCTATGGATCTTAGTAATTTTCAATCCTAAGCTCTCATATAATTTCAGTGCATCATGGTGAATAATGTATTTGGTTTTATTATTCAGATTTGGAATCAATTTCTCTACCTCATTTATCATCAGTCTTTCTGGAGCTAAAGGATAGTCGTTGTGTAGATTGTGATGATCTGTTGGATACTCTAGATCTACTTCTAATATAGAAGGATATTTATACCACTTACTCAACTCCATCTTATTCATCCACTTAAAATTATGTGTTGGTAATTTCCTACTCATTGCCCACCCATATAAATTATTCGCATCTAGGTATTGAATGTACTTCGAGGGCTTCAATGGATCGTAATTATCCATATACTTATTATTAGCCATACTATAGCGGGTCGAAATCATTGATACTCCACCTCTAATACCTTTCTCAACCATATTTATCATATCAATATCATGTAATAGTTGTAAGTTAATCTTAGTCATTTTCAAACAGGCATCCCATGATAATCCTGGTGATGTATAATACCATGCGGGATCTAGATTATAATTCTTCAAACATACATCTCTAAAGTTCTCAAATACGTCTGCCAATAAGATGACATCAGATTTGAGATACGTATCATGATAGTCTTTCATAGATTTCATATCGAAGTTCTTCCAAACAGTATTAGCATGTTCATAATCCTCTTTTGAGATCGATGTGCTAGTCAGCTTCGAATAGAAGGCTTCTATTGGTGGAAGACTCATGTCAGCTAACTTTTGGAAACTATCTACGTAATCATAAGGATAGACTCCTTTCCTCAACAATAAATCTAACTGCTTTCCTTTGTAGAATCTTTTCATATTCATACAACTAGACTTGTCAAGATTACCTACGAGATTTGCTAGACTCATTTGCATAAATTTAAAGCTATCAATGAATCTGATATCTCGCGTAATATTTTTATTCTTTCCATCCTTCACAAAGCTGTCTACAATTATCTTCTTTGTAAATGAAATATACTTCTCATCCGTAGTTGGTATACAATCTATCTCACCTTCCGTTACGCCTAGGTTCTTAATAAAAAGATGTGCATCATATCCAGACAGATTATGAAATACGACAGGAAAGAATTTTGGAATTTGATAATTAATATTACAATCATTATGAGCCGCACCTCTATACTTACCTGTTATATGGCAATGATCCAATACTTTATCACCTACTAACTCTCCACCACAGATATGGCAACTAATGGCTTCCCTATAGGCAATCTCATCTTCTCCTGTCATGCATACCTTCTTAGTGAATTTGAATTTATTATAGATTTCCTTTATAGAATTCTCAAGACAACTTATGAATTTCTGTGCAACGTCATCACCATGAAACTCAGCTGTATATGTAACTAGCTTTGGTTTCAATACATCATCATCAAAACATTTTATCAAATAGCAAAATCCTGATGGTTTATGCTTCTGGTATTGTTTCGTATAACTCTCACTGTCATTGGGGCTGCAAGTTGATATGCTCTCTGTGAAACATTCAAAATCAGCATAGATTACAAATGGTACTCTCATAGATCTATTATAATTCTTGAATTTTAGCATGGTTCCCTTTTTTGGTAGCTCTATCTTAACAGCATCGTGGTCTGAACAATATTCTATATGATTGTTTAGTGATTCCTCCGACTTGAATGAGTTCAAGCATCTATTACAAAAATACGTTTTATGATGATGCTTGTTAACCTGTGATGACAATAGTCTGCTAAGACTCTTAATCCAACAATAATGATTTATATCACCATCTGATATCATTAATAAATTAATGGTTTGGTCTCTATTGAACTTACTAATTCTTAGAGGATATACTTCATTGTTATCGTATCCAAAAACGTTTACTGAATATAGTACATTGTTCCTTTCGAAATGGTCTATCTGTCTTAGTGAAACTGGAAATTCGATATCGCTCCAATCTAACCTTTCTGAATTCTCCTTTAGTCTTTTCGTAATACGCTCATTGTCTCTGTTCCTAGGATATGCCGCTTCAGTCACGCACCATTTGAAACATTCATCATCCGTATTTTTCATATTTATGATTGCTTTCTTTATGGCTAAGTCCTTAGGAAGAGGTAAATATGAATTTGCCTTAATAGGTATGTGCTTGTCGATGTGTATGTCTAAATATGATACTCTTGCGAATTTCCATCCAGATCCTTCATTTTGGAATGTTTCAATTTTTTCGATTATTTCTTCCATCATGTTATCGAATATATCAGATACGTCTGTTGCTTCTGTAATTATCTCTATTCTAGAATGGAAATTTCCAATAGTAGTAACAGGTGATCCCGTATTCGTGTCTTCTTTCGTGAACTCACATGTGAGTATGAATTTCATCTTTATCGATTTGTCTTGTTGGTTTATTAAATTGATGACTCTTTGTTTATTACTATCAACATAAGTCTTATAATCGATCTCTTGTCCTTCTATTCTGAATGTCTTCAAGAATCCTTTTATTGCAGTCTTGTACTGCCTAGGTTGTGGTTGTGGTTTGTTAGTATCGTATAGTTTATTTATTTCCCCCCTTATTTTTTTGATGCGTTCATCCACTTTCTTATTAGCCTCTGGAACAAGTGATAGAATCTCATCAACAAATGCATTCATAGCATTCTTAGTTGACTTACTAGATGCCTTTGGTTTACTATGTGCCACTGGCTTCAAGATCGGCACATCGATTTCAGGTACTTCCATATCCATAACGTTTTGCGCATTGCCACTCATTCCAATAATATATTAACGCGCCATTCCTTTAAGCCCCTTTCATGTGAGCACATATACCCAGTCAACCCAGACCCGTGCTTATGTGATAACCTATTCATGGATGACATATACCCAGTCAACCCAGACCCACGCTTATGTGGTAACCTATTCATGGATGACACATACCCAGATGACATATCCAACATATGGGATCAAAGCATCCTAAACGGAATGATAAGGAACTCAGACCGTATCACCTTAAGGAGAATACGTGCCCAGCTTAATAGGATATCCCCCATCGATTCGGATGACCCATACTCAGACTGGGATCCCAATGAGGGACGCGACACATGGCGCCCATACAACCCATACAATGCGAACAACGCAGACAACGCGGATTACCCAGGCATAGACTCAAGTGACGAGGTGGATCACTACTCGATACGTGACCGCTATCCAATTGCGAATCGCAACCTGAGGTGCACCTGCAATCCAATCGTGATTAATGCATGCAGTGAAAAATATAACATGGTTGACATAACCTATGAGTGTGCCTTATACTATGATTCATACACGAGCGAGCCACCACCACCTTACAGTCTCAAGGATAACCTACCCCTGGGTGAGCCACCACCTTACACCCCCTAGGTACGATCCACTCCCAACCGGTTTCTTGGAACGACGAGTGTGGTCAAGGTCAAGGTCAAGGTCAAGGTCAAGGTCAAGGTCAAGAGTTGATTGCGTGATCGACTTCATCGAGAAAAGAAAAGATATCATGTGACCTTGGCATTCCATTCGTAGGCGTGGTCAATTAGGGCGTGGTCAATTTCCTGGAATCCACTCTGAACCGGTTTTCTTGGAATTGACATTACTGGCGCAGTTTGGGAATTGACATTACTGGCGCAGTTTGAGTCACGTGATCGAATTCCTGGAATCCAGTTTAAACCGGTTTTCTTGGAATCATTAAAATATGAATAAATTAACAGTAGGAGGAAAAGGCAGACTTCTGGCGACGTCTTTTGACGTATTTTGTCATTTCTGGCGCTGCGCCAGTAATGTCACAATATGTCAAAAACTGCGCCAGAATCGGCCTTTTCCCCCTACTCATCACCTTCGCATTTTTAAAGATTATTTTGTGTAGATTGGGAAATTTTGAAGGCTGCTGCATCAAAATCCTGTGTTTGAAAGATAAAATTATGATACCCCAATGACAGCACAGTATATGCAGCTATATGGGTTTCTGGACAAATTAAGACTAAGAAATTAGTTATAAATATCATCTATATTGTTGTTTCCGCTTTTAGTTTTACTAAACCTGCATTTGTTTGCAGATTCTATGAGTGTCTACATGAATGTAAATAAAAAAAATACAAAGTGATGACCAACTTTGTATTGAACATTTTTAGCTTGTTACATGCAGACACAAAGATTATTAAAGTCCCCTGTTAATTACATACTAATCATGAAATGTTAGTACCTGTAACTTGATTTTACAGTATACACACAAGCCCTTAGGGACCAGACATTATTTAGCAGTAGGGGGGGGGGGGGGGGCATTGTGACTTGCCCAAAACATTGTGACCCTACAGTTCTGTGGTCTCAATTAAATAGTGACCCCCCTCCCTTGGATAAGCCTATAAAGAAGCCATAATAAGTGTGCTTAATTAAACAAATTTTCCGCCCCTATAAAAGAGAAGCATAAAAAAATAGTGACCCCTCTACAAATCTAGTAGCCCCCCTCCCCCCTCCACCACTAAATAATGTCCGGTCCCTTAACCAAGTGTGTATACAAAGAAAAATCGTCTGGAGTGGAATATTCATGGAATACGACAAGAAAACATTGCATAACTATTTTATCCCATGCCAAACTAAATAAAGAACACACCTCACCTGGCACATGTGCTGCGTCACAATATTTTGGTTGCAAAACTGGAATCTTTGATGAGTGCATATACAGCACATTATGGCAGTGGAATTACTAATTTATTAAATGTAAAGGCCTCCTTTCGCTTCGAGGCTATAGCCTCAGGCCTGCATGTGGACAGGCCTTGGTCAGGTTGGGTACAATGCTTGCATGGTTTCAATATATTAATTACGTCAAATAAATTGGTCTTAAGATAGCTGATTGGCTCCAGCAAAATGTTGGATCATGAAAAACACTTACGTTTTTTTTAATCCTGGGGGAAGATAACACTGACCCTCAAAATCAATAGACAGTGTTTTTGAACCAGGCAACATTAATTTGCCATATTCTACTGGAGCTACCTTCGTAGCATATACACATTGAATATATGAGTAATGATTGAAACGGTGGCAGTAAGAAGGGTATATGAAACTTTAGGTAAATTTTGATTTCAGCACTTTTAGCAAAACCTTAATGAATTAATTGCCATGTTCATTATCTTAGTTAGTGTACAATGTAATAATATTGTTCTGATTTATTTTCTGATTAGAACTTCTGAAATACCAAAGCAAATAACATACACCATTCTTGCTGCACATCCCCCCACACACCCCCTCCAAATAGGTAAATGTAGCTGAGATCATGTATTGACTACATTAGGCCAGAAATGAAGAGGGTATGATAAAATTTATACAACTGTGAAGTTTTTATCCTTTTTTCCTAAAACTTGAAAACTATATAGCAGAGCCCTTGTTTGAAGCCTGATTAGCATCTATATAATCCCAAGGATTCTGGTTCTTTTGGTAAAACATGTCATTCTGCACTCTAATATTACAAGTTAGAAAATTAATGCACTAACAAACCCTTCAAACCCTCAATCCTGGTTAGCTCAATCAGGCTCCAGGACTGTATTATTATTAGGCTCATGGGAAAGCTGGGTGGTGCAGCATGTATTATTTAGCACTTGCCTCTCACTATTGTGACTTGGGTTCGAATCCCGGATACACCATTATGTGGGAGTTGAGTTTTTCGATTCTTATATATCCACACTTTGAAGGTTTTTCTCCGGTTTTTCTCCCTCTGTAAATATCAACATGTGAGTTGTAAATATTGAATGTAGTGACACTAGTGTGTGGAGAATGCTTGGATCATTAGTAGGATCTACTAGAGGCCTATATAAGCCTTAAATGTAATATCAGAGGGTAAACAAAATATTTGATTTTTGATTTGATGCACTTACAAAATGCTAGATTTTTTTCAATGTGCATATAAAATCTCATGACAACC
The DNA here is from genome assembly GCA_030867875.1 of Actinernus sp. WN-2022. Lineage (NCBI taxonomy): Eukaryota > Metazoa > Cnidaria > Anthozoa > Actiniaria > Actinernidae > Actinernus > Actinernus sp. WN-2022. The sequence continues at coordinate 69,499,231 of JAOWCC010000936.1, forward strand.
ATGCATAGAATATTCTTATTTGTGGACATTGATGTTTAGCTTTTGCTACAATGATTTCCTGTATACTCAATGTACTGATCTACATGTATATTACAGATATTTATATCTTATAATTCTTATCAATAAATCATAAACCTACTTTTTGTATTATTTTAGAATACTTATCATGTATATTTACAGTACATGCATTACATTGAGTCAAATACACTAAGCTTGAAACTTACATGTAGATTAGACTGTGTTGCTAGTAAATATCAGTGACAACGAACAACAGCCTGTACATGCAGTTATAACCCTTGATTTTATTAAAACCACTATACATGTATAGTTCCAACTTTAATTAAATGTTTCTCGTACCAATTACATGTAGATGTAGGTAAACTTAGAATCACTTAATTGTCCTGCTTTGTTTGTAAATAAAAGCTAATTTACAGGTTTTTGTTTTAGCATTATAAACACTCAAATTGTTCCAATTTGCCACTCCATATAGTTACAATCAACATTTTTATAAAACTACTTTGCTATAATGTGAAGTTTCAAATATTGTCCCTCTCATCAGATCACTGAAATGCATATATATACGGTAAGCCAAGCGTAAATTACTGTGTGTCTCAAAATGTTTGGGCGAAATCCTTGCAGAATCCTTCCACCACCCTACAATATTTTTACAATTATTTTTTTGGCACAGCAGTACCATGTTTCGACTTGATAATTAATTTAGTTGTGAATTCAGAAAAGTCTCTGGTATAAAATTGCTGTAATGAACGTAACAGTATTCTGTCATTTTACCTTTAATTATAGTTGTTCAGACTTTGTTGTGGGTTCACATAAATATTCACAGACAAACTCCCAAATCTGCATGCCCACCGGCCCATCACAAACTACGTACGGCTTATAAAATCCATTGATCGACTTGAAATTAAACGTGTCATGATAGTAAATGATTCCTTTCTTATTTGACCACTCCATCGATCGAGTGGAATCGATATCTCTTGCGGTGAACAACTCGTAAATTTACATGTATAAGATCACTGAACTCTGAAGACGCTTACCGTTGATGACAGCGGCATTACACAACGCAAAAACACTGATTCTTTTTCCTGCAAAACCCATATGTGGCTTCCTCTCGTTCCGGCCGTAAAATACAGAAGAACAAAGTCTTATTTTCCGAACAGAACCAGGCTTAAACGTCATGGTCTTCCTTCTGACGGTTCCGCCATGATGCCTTCCCCATAATTCATAAACATATACGTATACGTCACATTCATTTCCTAACATAAATTTCACCTACATTACGACCTAAATGTCTTTAAAATGCTACATAAATGATGCCTTAAAATTTGGCAACATGTAAAAATAAATATACTGAAAGTCAGATTGGAAAAATGGCCGATGGAAGTGGATTGCATATACTATACATAGAGCGGTTGAAAATTGTGTAATTAAACCTAGACGTCTGGCGGCACAAACCTTTGCAATTTAACCGCGATAATGACAACCTTGACGTGTCCCGCCTTCACGTTTCAGCGAGTGGGATTCAGGTTTGGAAACTTTTCAGCTAGATTTTCCTTCGCGCTACGCGCTATTAAATCATATAAATGTCAGTTCAAGTTAAGGTTTTGGACGCTCAGAATTATGAGAGATGCAAGACAACAACAGCTAGTGTCTCTTGGCATAATCTGAGTTGCACGACGGTAGAAGACATGTATATCAAAGGGTTGAAACTAATTAGTTTGCCGACGAATTGCAAAGGTTTGGGACTAACGCCAGACGTCTAGCTTCAAACATAAACGAACGCGGAAAACGGTAGCTTGCAAATGGTAGTAAGATGTTCTTGTCGATTCATCAGATTCATCCAATATTACCCTATTGCCTCAGCTTGTTTGCTTAAGTATCGCTGATCAAAATAGCCAGGTAGTGCTCAAGGTTTTATTCCAGATAAAAAAGCCTCTCAGTAAAAGTCAGGCTATTATCCTCATGTTTCCTTCTGAGTGATTGAGAAAAATATCGAGATCTCATTGCAAAATTCTTCCTTCGAAAGCGCTTTAACTTGGCAGTTTTCGACTCACCTCGTGCCCTCTGCCAGTGAGCTCGTCTGCAAGCTTTGCCATCACAATATAATGGCTACGGCCAAACATAGGCATCATGGCAATCTTAGCTGATAAACAGCCACCGATGAAGAGAAACAAGAAAACTAGACACTGAAACTTCATGATCTGGTTTGAAAACCACCGAATCCTTAGACTGAGATGCCAGAAATAGGAGTGCCAGGGGGTTTCTTGGTGTTAGCAAGGCACCACATGACGTCATTCTTTCCCTCTCTTGAATATTCATTGCAAAGCACCAAATGACATCACGTGTGTTGAGTATAGTGATACACCAGCACAAGAGGAAGACCTTTCCCAATAATTCTAAGTCTCAAGTCGTTGTCCCACTGTTCCGTGACAACGGGACAACCACTTCGTGGAAATAATTCTAAGTCTCAAGTCGTTGTCTCACGTCCCGGGACAACAAAATTGTATGTATACTAATGAGTATAGCTGAGAGACCGGAAGGCAACGGGACAACGGGACAACCACTTCGTCGAAATAATTATAAGTCTCTAGTCGTTGTCCCACTGTCCCGGGCAACGGAACAACCACTTCGTCGAAATAATTCTAAGTCTCAAGTCGTTGTCCCACTGTCCCGGGACAACGGGACAACCACTTCGTCGAAATAATTCTAAGCTTCTTCTGTTTACATTGTTCGTGCCCCAGAGGTCACTCACAACGTAAACAGATTCGCTACGCCAGAACCGCCCACTGTTCATACTACTATATACGAGGTTGCACCATATTTCGAGCTTCGAGTTTTCTCATTTCGTATACACCCATTTAGACAAGCAGCTCCCGCTTGGCGTTCTAATTCACCTCCTTATATAAGCCCCCCCCGATCCCACCACTCAGAACCACCGCCAACACAAATTTGATGTAACCATTAAAAAAAAACAATTAGAGCAAGAGTACAACCATATTATAACCCACAACATGCACGACCCAAAATTCCTGAGCGCCCCAATTTTACTTTACCGAGTAAAACGGGGGCGATTTGGCGCGTTAGGAACGTGAATCAAACTAATTCGAGACTGAATTTTGTGTACGACCCAAACAAATCACCCACGCACTATCTCGAAATTTACATACGAACCAGACATCCGAATTAACAGCTGCCGCTGTCTACCACATTCCAAAAGGTCTATAAAATTCCATTCCGACCCAAAAATTCCGGTCCGACCCTAAAAAATTGTTTTCCTTTTTTTTTTTTTTTTTTTTTTTTTTTTTTTTTTTAGAGCAAAAAAATCGTATTTATGTTTGGCAGAGTAGCTGCCGTATACTAATTAGAGTGGCTGACGAAATCGAGACAGAAATTTACATACGAACCAAAACAACACGGTAATTTATACGAATTAAGTGCAGCCGCTGTTAGCAAAGTGAAAATAAAACCCTTATTTATTTCTCTCATTGGACATTTCGATTTTTATACCACTAGACTGGCTAATTGTGCTCGTATTTCTTGCTTGAGTTCGGCTCGAATTTGTTCCACGCTTTTTTCACCGGTTCGTCCCGAACCCGAACCTGAACTAGCCGAAGTTTTATGGCGAATCGCCACCAAAGGTAGCAACCTTAAAACTAAGGGTATGATATAGCATTTGAAGCCATACCATAGTCCACGTATTATCGATGACACAATTATGGGTGATAACGAACTTATGAAAACATTATCAGACTCAGCTATATTGGTTGGACTCGCGGCAGGAATCGGTTGGAAAAAAGGTTGTCAAAGAGCCCATGACTGGCGATCCTTCATCGAACGTTTTGAACTACGCGAAGTGGGTAGCTGTGCTGTCTGGTAGCCTTGCTGCTAAGAAATATCTTGAGGATAAAATGGTTTTCCCTAAGTAACATAGCATGGCATCGATTATAGCGGCGGCAGTCGCTTTTGCCATAGCGGGCGTTGTTGCGAGCTAAAGTGCCAAATACATCGAAAAAGCGGCTCTCGGACAGGGTGGGCCGGATGCAATTGCGGCAGAGGTAGAAAGGCACGATAGAGCTATTGAGAGGCGTAATGCCGAAGTGGCTGCCTACGAAGAACGTCGAGAAAGAATAGCCGACTGGGTTAGGGAGCAAGAAAAAATAAAATACTATAATGCTAAGGACCTATCTAATGACGATCGAGCTCGTGATTTGTTCTATAAAGTCCATGCGGGGCTACACCATTTGAAAAGGCCCCATTTCTCTGATTACTATCGACCATCAAGTTCGAGGAAAACTGCCGAATTGGTGGCCTTAGGTGGTGGGGTGTTTGCGGTGGGATACGTTGTCACCCGATTTCTATGAGAAAAAAAATACTAGGTAATTACTTGATTACTAAATGAATTACTAGGTAATTACTAGATTACTAAATTAATTACTAGGTAATTTTTCCTCATGTTGAAGATTGACGCATATGTAATATAGCAGGCTCAATGGATATAAATACTGAAAGACATGATAGAGCCATTGAGAAATATCAAATTGATTGGGCTACTTTTCAAGAGACCCACAAAAAATTGGTAGACTGGGTCAAAGAGCAGGAAGGTATGCGATATTACTCCAACGAAGATCTGTCCAATTTGACTTTAGCTCGAATCATATTCAATACGACCAAAGTAGGGCTAGACCATATAAGTCTGCAGGATATGAAGGAGCCTCGTTTCTCCGATTACTATCAACCATCAAGGCCTTGTTGCCATAATTGGCCTGTCAAATTGGTGTATCGCAGTATACTGCTTGGTGGCGGGGTGCTTGTTCTAGGATATGTTACCACCCGAGGGCTATAGCTATGCTTTTTTAAAAAAACGAGCTTTTATGTTCGTCGTAAAGTTGGTTTTCTGTACCCATTTGAAGCTACGTATATATACATAGCAGAGGCGCCTTTCAATGAAAAGGAAAACCATGCGAGTCAAGGAGAGCCATGAAATGTATATCATACCAGTTAATGTGAAGGCTAAGGGGGGTGGAAACTTCATCACCACTAATGCTTTACTAGCTCTCAACTCTCCTGTTTCATATTGTACAAATTCGCTCCTAACCGAGTTGGGTTTCGAAGGTGAGGTAGAGTCAGTAGATCTTAAATCACCAAAAGCCGATAATCTAACTGAGGTAGAGTCAGTAGCCAAGAGCCTCTCCTTAGTAAATCTAGAATTGAAAACTGTTATGACGGACGCAGTCTTAACCCTTCACAGTGCGGTGATTTGCTAGACTGAGCTCTTAAACAACAGGTGGACACTCCCCGATTTGCCTGAGGAATCCAAAATAGGTTCAGTAATAGGACACGAACACGTTAGAGACTTTATCATTAATAAAGATGTGAAAACGATGGCATTAGAATGGAACCTAAAGCCCCGCCAAATCAAAAGTCTACTCCGTATAAAGGGTGGGTACTTAGACCTTATACCAATATATGTATAGAAAATAATAGGCCAAAATGGACCCAAAGGTATTCGCAAATATCTACTATAGCCCAAAAGGCTCCTGGAAAGGACGATTAAACATCTTGCCACTGCGGCCAACGCATCCAAAGATGTGACTCGGACGTGGTTGGAAAAACAAGCCATATGGCAGATCTATTTACCGGCTCCTCAATATGTTCCACGACCTAAATTCAGTGTCTCTACGCCAAACGAGGTTCATCAAGCTGATCTGCTCTTCCTTCCGCATGATCGTCCTGGGCGTGGACGAAAGCTATATAAGTATGCACTCACAGTTGTTGATGTCGCATCCAGATACAAAGAAGCCGAGCCATTAGCCACTAAAGAAGCTAAAGAAGTCGCTGCGGCATTTGAGCGAATCTACAAGCGAAGTCCACTGACATGGCCAAAACTTTTACAAGTCGATCCAGGACGTGAGTTCATGGGTGCTGTTACTCCACTGCTGGCTAAGCATAAAGTTTCTGTGAGACGCGGGCGTGTAGATATTCACCGGGATCAAGCAATCGTTGAGCGATTCAACCGAACACTATCAGAAAGGCTATTTGGACACCAATATGCTCCAGAAATGGTGCTTGCTTCACAGGGAAAGGACGATAGATCGGTTGAATGGGTAGCTCGCCTATCTGCAGTCGTAAAAGCTTTGAACAACGAACCTACGCGTTTGACAGGAAAACAAGCAGCGGTAGCAATACACAAAGAGGAAATCGAATCAAACCCAGCAGAGCCTGCACGGGTTCGGGACGAACGGGTGCGCCTCGTTGGTCTCAAAGAGCAAAGGCTTCTGTTCTATGTCAGTGTTCGATATCTATATGCTCCTGGTGAGCTGGAAGGTGGTCGCCGTCGTGCAACAGGTCATATATGGAGTTTGGAAACATATAGTATTTCACGTAGTATGGTTTCTTCAGGGCAGCCAGTTCTTTACTATTTGTATTCGGAGGACGTTTCGAATGCAGGGACTGCACAAAAGCGCGGATTTGTGCGTGAAGAACTACAAGTGGTGCCTAGGGATACAGAACTACCTCCGAATGGAATCTTAAGCCAATAACTCCTCAATGAGGTCGTCAAAGTCTACCTCTTCCTCTTGAAGGATATCTTTGTGTCCATAGGCCAGGGTATCGATTCCATTTTCTGCAATCCATCGCTTGGAGTCGAATGGTGATAGTGATACCTTATTCAGGTGCTGCCCATAGATGTGGTGGCCTTCCGAGCGTAGTACATCTATCCCATGCTGAAAGGTTTTCTTAGCAAATAGCGACTCCTTGTACTGCTCGTGGCGGATATGCTTCTTCACAACTGCCTTGCGGATGCGTTTAGCCTTTCTAATGTTTTTCCCGCCGGCCTCTAGGATGGAATATATCTTTGGTCGAAGGCCTACATACTCGGCGATTGGACGCCCGGCGCACTCGTCCTTCATCTTTCCAAGGACTTTCTTGTTTGCTGTGCTATGTAGTGGATGCTCCTTAGGGTAATCAGATGTGTCATAAAGATCTTCGTGGGTAGTCATGTCGGCAAACACATCGTCTGTCTGGATCTCAAGGAGTAGACTGTCCGTGTCTGTATAGATCAGCTGGCATCGGTCTCCGTACTGTCTAAGCAGTTGGTTATAGTAGAAGTCGTACATCAGATGCTTTGAGAGGTCGAGAATACTCATCCCCACGTAGACTGGGCGGTTTTACGTCAGCCGACTCTTATGCATTTGTAGGGCTGCCAGATCATCGTCGAAGATATTTGCCCGCGCGAAGGCTGGGCTGGCAATCAGGCGTCTGAGTTTGTCCTCTTCGCTGGCGCGCACTAGATTGACATTGACGCGCTTGCGCAAGTTCTCCATGGTTTTGCCCAAGACGCTGTTGTTCATCAACTTGTACAGGTCCTTTTCGAAGTCATTGGCTGCCTTCTTCCGTAGCTCGGTGTTTTTTTCGGATATAAGGCTCCATCCATGGGCTTTGGGCGAATCGTAGTGCTCGGTGTATCTTCTTGAGACGCATGCCTAGGGATAGGTAGAGCTGTAGATTGCGGTAGTGTAGTACATATCACTCTTTATCGCGGAGGTTCGTCACCAACGTTTCTACCTCTATTGATGTCCCTATGAGGTTGCATTGATACTCTGACATCCACTCCTTTGGGATCTTCATGCGCTCTGGTGCTAGAGGATAGGCATTATGTGTGTTGTGAAGTTCCTGGGGGTATTCGAGATCCACTTCTAGTATGTAGCCCTTGAGGCTGTCAGATGGATAGTCTGCTATAATATTGGTGAGTTCTTGGCGGTCCTTTACCCATTCGAAGCCACCTGTTGGTAGTGGCTGACTCATTGCCCATCCATATAGGTTGTTGGCATCGAGGTACTGGATGTACGTTGTGGGCTTGGATTGGTCGTAGCACTCAACCAGAGGATTGTTGGCTTTGGCGTGTCTCTTGGATACCATAGATATACCTCCGCGAAGGCCTTTCTCTATGAAGAGATGCTGGTTATAGTCCACTAGCAGATCGAGCTCTACACCTGTAGTTTTCAAGAGCGCATCCCAAGATAGGCCAGGGCTTGTGTAGTAGTGTGTAGGGTCCAAGCCGTACTGATGTAGGCATGTCTTCCGAAAGGTCTCAAAGACGTCTGCCAGAAGAAGCACATCAGTTTGGAGATATAGGTCATGGTAGTCTCCCATATCTTTGCAGTCAAAAGCGCTCCAGACATTTTGAGCATGGGTATTGTCTTCCTCGGAAATGCCTTCAGATGATAGCTTGCTGTAGAAGTCAGCTTGTGGTGGGAGTGGCTCTGCAAACTGATTCCAGCCGTCCATGTATTCATATGGGTAAACACCCTTCCGTGCGAGAAGGTGAGCATTCGCTGGTGCGTATCGTGTTGCGATGGGAAGGCATGACTTATCAAGCTGTTTTTGGCTCTCAACACCACACTGAGGGCATGCTCCAACAAGCATCCAATCCTCGTTGATAACGACTTTCTCTTCCTCCTCGCAGGTCTTACACTTGTTGGGGATTGCCCCAATGGTGTTACACACTAGCTTGTCTAGGGATGCCAAGAGGAACTGAGCACTATCGATGAATCGCAGCTGTCCTGGGGAGAATGATATGTACTTCTCTGTGTTATTGGGGATACATGTGATCTGCCCCTCCATTGGAAATAGCCTGCATTATGAGATGTGAGTCGTAACCCCGTAAGTTGTGGAATACGACTGGAATAATTGTGGTTTTGGGGCTCAACCGCAGCTTGAGGTTACAAGCATTGTGGGCTGCGCCTCTGTACTTGCCTGTGATGTGGCAATGGTCGCGGACTGAGTCCTTGTAGAGTGGCTTCTCACACACATGGCAGATTGTGGCCGTATTGTGGGCCAACTCATCCTTTGGGGTCATCCACATTGCTTTGGGGTTGGTCAAAACTACCTTGATCTTCAATTCTTCTTGTTGCATTGCCTCCAGGAAACTTTCTGCGGCATCCAGACCTCTGTAAACGAATGGAGTGAAATACAGTGTTTATATGGGAACCGATGCCAAATAATTTCCGTAAAATTGAATTTCTGAAATATTCACTGTCTGCAAACTTAAGATATCAGGTAAAAGATTAACTGATCAAAATTTGAGGGATGGAGATGTGCTGGGAAGCGTGTAATCGTATTTTCGTTTTCCATACCTTTGTCTGTAAAGTTTCTCGCGGACTTTGAATTTGACTCATTATTACCGCCGAAATGTATGGCCGGACACTGAAAGCACGATTGCACGTTACATCCCTCAAATTTTGATCAGTTTGAAATCGAGATTCGTTAATCTTTTATGGTATCTTAAGTTTGCAGACAATGAATATTTCAGAAATTCGATTGTTCGGGGGGTTTCTTGGTGTAGCAAGGCACCACATGACGTCATTCTTTCCCTCTCTTGAATATTCATTGAAAAGCACCAAATGACATCACGTGTGTTGAGTATAGTGATACACCAGCACAAGAGGAAGACCTTTCCCAATACTTCTAAGTCTCTAGTCGTTGTCCCACTGTCCCTGGACAACTGGCGGGACAACAAAATGGTATGCATACTAATGAGTAGTCTCAAGTCGTTGTCCCACTGTCCCAGGACAACGGGACAACCACTTCTGCTCTAGCTGGGAAACCGGAATTGGTGTGGAGTTGGAACGCAGGCTCACACAAACGGCTGGTAATCGAGCCCTAGTGCTTTATATATGATGGTGCATTCACGCACTTTAATGGTTCTGGATTTCGCGTGCTTCACGTTTACCGAACATAAACTTTGCACTCAATTCAACTCATTCGCAATTTTACAGGTTTGTCGTTACCAAAGTCGCGTGAAAGTTTATATAAGCTTAAACCTGTTCAGCTGCCTCCTACTATATACTATACTCGCTACTCGATCGCGAGGTTTTGTTAATAGTTTTCCAATTACACAATTCACGGGATATATTAAGCACTGAATTATTCGTGAACTTAGATGACATTCAAAATACCTACGAGAAAGAATGGAGAGATTTTGCCATTTCCACGCCGCCGCCATGTGCACTGCCACACTGAAGACAGGCCTCCTGCTAAGAAAGCAGGTCTAGCAAACTGAACATTACCACGGGCGTAGCCAGCCATTTCCTCCTTTAAGTCCCAAAGGTACTAGACTGCTATATCAGACGTTTTTTTCAGTCTACAAAGGTACAAGCCAAACAAGCGCGGAAGGCGCGAGCTGCTAGGGGTCTGGGGAAATTGTTGAAATTTTCAAGCTCTGAAACGCTATTTCCAGCGTTTTCGATGCAATATTCCTCGTCATAATTATATGTTGGGGGTCGATTGAATAGTGCAGTGGATAGCGTATTCGCCGTGCTCACGCAAGGCGGTTAGAGTTGAGTTTCTAATAAAAGTTATACAAAAATATCGCTGCCACAGCAAAACCCAAAAAATCACCAAAATTCTTGTTAAGCCCGGGCTTAACTTAATTGAGTTACAGTAGACCACGCAATAACAATGGCAATTTCCGCTGGTTTGTTTTTTAAAACAGCAATTCTCGCTAAACTCTCGGTAACTTGCCCTTCTATGTTTTTAATAGCCGAGCGCGGTAATTGCTGCGAGCGTAGCGAGCAGCAACACTAATCTTGACGTTACAACACAGGGTGACCACACGCATAGCTTTTCGCAAAGTACATGAACCCAAAATATTTTTCAAGGAAATGGTATGGTCACCGGCAGGTGATCGCCTCGCTTTGACGCCCCGCGCTCATAGGATATGTCCCGGATGTAGCATTTTCGTGTTCGCCGATTCAAGTGGCCGGATACTGAAGTACCATTTTATCAAACTCGGCTTTATCAGGAGCCCATTACCAGGAGCATTCCTCTGTTATGGGTTGGGTCCCTGTTGTGAAACTTTCAGGTAGTTAATTTATACTGGTAGTAATTATCATAATGAACGTTAAACAATTACTTTAGAGTTAGCCTTAATTAATTGAAAACGCTCGGATGGTAAAATAGCCCAGGAAATAGCTATTGTTATGATACAGAAGTGGTAAATTGTAGAAGCTTAGGCTATTGGTTTATTAAGTAAGTAATTAGTTGTTGTAAACTTAATCTTGATTGACAAGTATTGTAATCGCAGTATTAACTTTTAAGAACAAGGACTCGAATACAAAGAAAGCTTGTAATGCACAGTTAGATCAGAACGCACAGATTGTAATGGAGTGAGGACGTAGAAATAAACGAAGAAAACTATCGAAGTTTGTGAAGATTCAGTCTGTGAAACCAGCGACAGCGGAGACTAAGAGCGCGACAAGAGTTCCGCAAAAGTCCCCAGCACAGAGGTAGATGAGGCTATTTTTAGATTAGAAATTCCCGCGAAAAGAGGTTGCCGCCATGTTGGTACCCTTAAACAATAGATTCCTCGTTAGCTTCTTTTGTTGGAGCAACAACATTTGAATCTCTGGGGATTGAGTGAAAACTAGCAATTCGAATTCCCGCGTTGAAAGTGAGAAGAATGATAATGAGAAGTGACGTTAGCTATCTGATTGGCTAAGAATAGCCTACCTTTGTTCTTTTTCGCGCGAAACGCAATGCTAAAAATAGCCTCATCTACCTCTGTGCTGGGGTACAGACACAGTGGGGAAGATGGACGCTCCTGGTAATGGGATCCTGGCTTTATTTATAGCTGGAAGTGATGTATCGAGAGGAAGACAACATTCTTTTATGAGATTTTCAGCACTGTCGTGTGCCAAATCTAACCAGTTCAGCAGTGGACATCTGACACAATCGATACAAATAATTTATCCTTATCGAAGGAGACCGATTGATCTCGTTTCGCTTGGCAATCGACTCATCCCAGATGCAGAGACAATATTGCTGAACAGTCTGCCCGTTGAGGAATGTTGATCTATGGAGGCATGTTGATCTATGCAGAGTCGACTAACACTTACAAATCGTCCTTCGGGACAGCAAACGAACCCTTCTGAGTACGGTAGCAAACAAGTCGCCCAACGTGGAACAAATGAAAAATCATCCCTATCAAGTATCAGGTTAGTAGTTAGAGGGGTCACTATGGCACAAATCCGGCCTCCTGATTGGTCGAGAAAAAGGGCGGGGCGATGACGTCAAAGGGGGCGCCGCCGCCGCCGCCGTTATAGAACAAATACAGGCTCCTGATTGGTCGGTAGTATAGAACAAATCCAGGCTCCGGATTGGCCCGCCGTTATAGAACAAATCCAGGCTCCGGATTGGCCGCCGTTATAGAACAAATCCGAGCTCCGGATTGGCCGCCGTTATAGAACAAATCCGAGCTCCGGATTGGTCGCCGTTATAGAACAAATACTGCCTTCTGAGTGGTGGACCGGTGAACTCCCAGAGAGTATAAAAAAAGTGAACCTTTGGGGAGGAGGCATTCATGTTGTTTTGGTTCTTTGCCGTTGTGTCTATGCTCCATCGGGAGTACCGAAAAGTGTGGTATCTTTGGGAATATGATCAACACCGTGAAATTCTTAGAGGCGGACGAGGTGGAGAAAGAGAGCCGCCTCCAATTTAATTTTTTTTTCCCAACATTTGTACGTGGTTTTGGTGTCCGCAGACATCCCCCAATGGAAACGAATTCGTCCGAAAGAGGGGTACGCCGAGGCTTGGGAGATCGCTCGCGAATGCTTTGCGGTGGAACACCTGCACGAATTCCTGCCTTTTTTTGGGCAGCTACGTGTACGTTGGCCGTGACGCCAGAGATGAGGGACGAGACGTTGATCAGCCTAAAACAACTCTCTACCGACCAAGCGTACGGTATTTTGCAAACGTGGCAAGGCAAACTGTGGGAAAAGGAGACGGGCGACATGGCGCGTTTGTTTGTGGGATTTCTACAGAGGGTGAAATTAATGAACACTGAGTTGACGAATACCACCCTCCCTCCCATGAGTCTGATGCACCTCACTTTGTCCGCCCTGTACATGGCGGTAGTATCCTACGCGAACGGGGATTGTTTCCAGAGGGTGCAGCTATCGACTCCACGGGCGTGCAAACGCATAGCCTTGACCTTGAAGACTTTCGGCTGGAACGCGGAGGACGCGTGGGTGTTTAAGCACGACAACAACACCAAGATCATTTTCAAGTACAAGGAGGATATGAGGTGTGTGCTTCTTGGTGCACCTCTACCGAGACCTGTTGGCCGAACGGGAGACCTGGATCCGGTTGAAGCTAGCCCAGGTAGTGAAGAAGGAGTTCCCTGACTTGAAGAGCTCGTTGGAGGAGAGGTATTTGAAGGAACTGCAGGACATGATGACGGGCTGTTTGTCGTATTGGCTCTCCATAGATGTGCTTCCCGAAGAGCGGCTAGAGATGCAAGCGATGATGCGTGAAATTGTCTATGATGAATTCGCGGAAATGGACGCGATGGCACTGGAACACCATTTGAGCGAGGACGCCGATTGGTCCCGCAAGTCCTTGCGCCACAATTTCCTGAGGGAGATGGCGAGGTTCTTGTTCCGCTGGCTTCCCCTGAAGCAGGGCCTGGGGCTGACGTGGGATGAGGTGTGCGAGACGCGGCTGCTCGAGGACCTGGTTTGGGGAACGCAGGGATCCTTGTACCGCTGACGTACCCAACGCGTCCTTCCCCGTGAGTATTGGTATCACGCCGAAACCTTGAATGCGGAGGGGAGGGTAGAAGGGAATCTTATCTGTTCCCGCTACATGAACATAGATTCGGCGGCCCGGGCTCATTTTGACAAAGATCACCTACCCCCGGACCCCTACTTCTCAACAGAGCAAGACCCCCGGTACAAGAGAGAGCCAGACATCATAACAGAGTACGAACACTTCCTAACTTACCTGTACTTACATTTGTGTGCGCGGTACTCCCAGACCACCATGAGCTGGGACGACTATTTCGATACCGGTCTGAGCTTTAAAGAAAGTAAGTTACAGGTAAGGCAGTACCACGAGAACGCTATCAAGAATTTACTCCCCCATGTCACGAACCAAATCCTGAAAGAACAGTTTGACCTTCTGTTGCATATCTATGCCGCTACACCCTCCTGGTATGGAATAAACTCTACGACTACTCGAAGTTTGAGTTGTACGTCCAGGAATTGCGTACCAAGTTCTGGCAAAGCAAACGGTTGTTCCGTCACCGGTCACCTCGAGTATGATCCATCGTCAAGCTCATGCTTGTGACATTTCTGTGACGAAGGGGGATGCCCAACTGATGCGCTAGACTCGGGGAGAGTACAGAATGCCCTGCGGAGGAGGAGGAGGTCCGTCCCTCAAGTGACATGGTATTTTTAAACGCCTCCGTTGTTTCTTGGCGTGTTGCGGGGGAAAGTGATTATTCAGGGTTCCCATTTTGAGGATGGGAAGAAAGAAGGCGAAGAAAAAGAATCCTTCCGCGCTGCTCGAGGCGCTGTATTACGATCCCGCCAGCCCTGCTGCCTTTGGGGGTGCTGCCCGCCTGGTGAAGGCGGCTAAAGAAGTGGGTCTGACACGCGCTACCACTTTAGCGTGGCTGAAAAAGCAATTGACGTTTACCTTGCACAGTCCTTTTCGAAAAAATTCTGCTAGGGCGCGTGCGCGGGACCTGGTGGACATGCAAGCCACGAGTACCTTCAACAAGGGGTACAAACACATTCTGACCATTATCGATGTGTTGTCCAAGTACGCCTGGGCGGTCCCCCTTAAGAACAAGACCGGGGAGGAATTGGTGCGCGCCTTTACCCAAGTGTTCCGCGAACGAAAACCGTTACGGTTGCAGACCGATGCCGGGACAGAATTTACCAACCGTAAGTTCCAGGCCATTTTAAAAAAGAATGACGTGGCCTTTTTCGTCACGTACAACGAGACCAAAGCCCAGATTGCCGAGCGGTTCAATCGCACCCTCAAGGGGCGTATGTACCAATATTTCACGGCTACCGGGAAGAAAGAGTATTTGAAAGTCCTCCCCCAATTGGTGCTCGGGTACAACAGGACCGTCCATAGCAGCATTCGACGCGCCCCCATCACCGTCACACCCTTCAACGGCCACGAGGTGCGTGCCGTCTTCAGTGTACCAGGAAAAGCAGACGAAACCGAAGACGAAGCCAAAAAAACCGTTGTTCCGCCCCGGCGATACGGTACGGATTAGCAAAACCAAAGGTCATTTTGAAAAAAGCTATCTGGCCAACTGGTCAGAGGAAGTGTTCACGGTGCGGCAACGGCTGGACTACCGCACGCCGCCCGTCTACCGGTTGGTGGACCTGAGCGGAAAAGGGTTGCAGGGGACGTTTTACGAAAGCGAGATAACGCCTGTGGCCGTGGAAAAAGAAAGTCTCTTTATCATCGAAAAGGTGTTGCAACGCCGCGGCAAGAATAAGAACCAGGAAGAAGTCTTGGTGAAATGGCAAGGGTACCCCACCAAATTTAACAGCTGGGTCCCGGTCGCCCAGCTCCAGACCCAAACGTATGAAAAATAAATAAATAAAAGAGTTTGTTTTCCCACTGGACTGATTCATTCGTGTTTGAGTGGGGATAAAGAGAGGATGGAGGAGGAAGAGGAATTTTACATTACCTTAACCAATGGGGTGAGCGCCCACGTCTACACCACGTCTACACCAAATTTTTTTTTTCAGCCTAGTTCATTGCGCATCCCTTTCTGCGCATAATTTTGTTTAGCAATTGGTGAAGCATAACACAATTGTCTACTTTATATATATTGTATAATCCAATATGGCGACTATCCCAATCGCGATGTAACGAACAGCTTCATTTATCAGCAAATTGAATAATATTTATTCATTTCATACCAAATATGAATATTATCTGACAATGAGAATTATGATACTGGACATATGTAATAATCCTATCGGCGTTTCGATCCCAACAGCAATATTGCCGTCAAGAGTTTGAATAGTCCGAAGACGAAGTCGAAGACCAATTAACCATGTCGAGTGCTCAACTAGCAATACGAATTTCAGCTTCCAAACAACGAATTTCACCTTCAGAACTATTCTGTTGCGAGTACCAAATGACCTAGAAACACAAAGATGCGGCTCGATCGATGAACGGATTACCAGTGTTCGTCGAACAAACTAGGCTGTGAATCGATTATACAGCCCACTTCATTGCGCATACCCTACTGCGCATCGAAGTTTTAGCAATTTGTGACCGTGGCAAAATACGTGGCATTCTATTATCCAAGATGGCGGCAGTTTTGTTTACATGTACGTACTCGAGCCGTGAGAGTGTCTGAACGTGTTTAACAATGCGCTGACAGAGGAGCTAAGAAGTACTGGCTGGAATAACAATATCAATTATCAGCTAAATATCAAGCCTGAAACAATAATTATTACAAACTC
This sequence comes from Actinernus sp. WN-2022, assembly GCA_030867875.1. NCBI lineage: Eukaryota > Metazoa > Cnidaria > Anthozoa > Actiniaria > Actinernidae > Actinernus > Actinernus sp. WN-2022. The sequence continues at coordinate 69,515,523 of JAOWCC010000936.1, forward strand.
CTGGGAGACTCGATCGAGGAAACACGCACGTTTTAAATCCGGTTTTAAATATAAATGTATAGCTCTCCTTTATACTTTTGTATAAAGCAGCTAGTAGGGATACCAAATCAGCTTTGGACATTGGAATTTACACCTTCAGAAGTCTTATGTTGCGAGTATCAAATGGTCCCTAGACTCAGATGTGACTCCAACGAACTGGGCTGTAAATCAAACGTACAGCCAGTCTCGTACCCAGAGCTCATCTCACAGAGAGAGCTCTGGTAACAACCACTTTTTGGTCCTTGCTGATTGGCTAAAACAGAACGCATGCGTAGGAATCATTTTTCGAAAACGAGGAACTGAAGTCGATTTCCGGTCAAAATAAATCCACTCGTACAAAAAGGAAGCCATGAAAAATCGATAGTCCCAGGATGGCAGAAGATATGAGGAGCGTTTGGAACAGTCGAAACCCAAGTTCTCCTTCCACCAGTCTACTCAGTACAAGGAAAAAGATGGGAACTCCGGCACAAAGCCATAAAATAGCCGACGATGCAGTCGGGACCAGAACGGCAGAAGGCAGAAATACTGCAAAGGTTAGCAGAACTGATTTTCACTATAAATGTTTTTTTGGGGGGGAAAGCAAAGCAAACTTAGGAAAATAAGCTGGAACTTCTTGGGCAAGCTGCATATTATTTAAGCTTACTGATTTATATAACTATGAGCAAGCTCGATTACCTTCGAGCCAGAAAATCTAAAGAAAATCACAGCTTAATTTATATGGAGTCGATGACCTATAAATCATGCTAAAAACAACACCCAAACGTAGAAGTGTCTATATATGGCTGCATTGCACGTGTATTTCAGTAGGATTTCTATAAATAAATATGCAGCCACCAAAACATGTATTGACATATGAAATTCCCCTGAATGAACACTGCACTGGCAATTAACACATGTCATTTTTGGGAAAGTGGATAAGTTAAATTTATTTAAACCCTGCTAGCAGAGGTTCTTTTCTCTTACCCTCTCTCCAGTTCCACTAGAGAGGGTAAGAGAAAAGAACCTCTGCTAGCAGGGTTATTTATTTAGGAATAACCACTACAAACCTGACTCTCCCAAGATTGAAAAGAAAACATGTTTTTAAATACTATTATTATAACTGTAATACAAGTTTCTGAATAACTACCTGTCTGGCTAATAATGTACCAATCAAATTATTGAAACAACACTATAGCGATACTTTGTGTTGATAAACATTACAATTATTATGCTAATGTACCAACCATGGTTTCAAAAGGCCACTTTGTGTCAGGAACCAATGGATCTCTGGTTGGCACATTAATGACAATGGATGATGTGGCAGTAAGTATCACTATATTTATTAAGATTGTGAAGTACAGTGAATGTAATGTATTGTTAAACTTTTTTTTCTGCTGTTTTCTTTGAGAATTTGATAATTTAAATCTGAAAGGATTAATACAACTGGAACCTACAAACATTAAGAAATTATTGACCTGTCAATGTTAATAAGTAACTGCAGTTGTAATCACATGGTTTGGACATTGAACGAGGGAGTGAGGGGAACTTTCTATTCAATTAGTTGATAGCCCTGTAAAGAGCAGATTGTGTCAATGCCATGTGCTTTTTCTGATCTAGCATTATGCCGTCATTATTTTTCTACCAACCATCTGTTCCCAATAATGATTTTGTACTTTAAAACTGATGGTGACAGCACAAAGTTGGTCATGTAGTTAACTGTTATAATAATGCGGACTACATGTATATGTAATATTCTAATACATTTTAAATCTTATTTTGCAGATAACGAGATTGAATGTCCTGTAAATGTATTTCTCAAACTCATGAATAATTAATGAGGGAAGCATCAAATACCAGCGATGCATTTCATGTGCATGAGGTTTCATACCTGGTAAAGGCTGTATGGCACCATAGTTAATAGAGTGGAATGGTTATGAAACCCGGCAAACTTCAAAGGGGCTAACAAATGCACTGAGATTTATGTTGGAAGAGGGCAAGATAAAAGATTGTGCAGGGTCATAGTTCATTAGCGTCCCCTGAACGACTGAACTCGTGTTTCTATTGGCTGATTGATTAACACATTGGAATTTCTATTGTGTTTTGTGCAGGGTCACGGTTGAAAAAAGCTAACAAAGACATATAACAAAGAAGGTCGCTGGGTTTCATAACCATTCCACTCTATTAACTATGATGGCACTGACTTGTCACATGCATCAATTGTCGAGTCTTGATATCCAATCCAAAATGACAGTCTGATCAAGATCACTAGTACTAGTGATTCTTGATATCCAATGAAATGCCAGATCAAGGTTCAAACACTAATTAGGACACTCGAATTTTGACTTCCAGTAAGCTACAATATTACAATGTAAGTATGACTTTACATGAAGGGAAGTAAAGGACAAGATGGAAATAAAAATCAGCATCTAGAGTGTGGCCCAAACCATCGTCTTTGTGATTTATACTCCTGACTGCTAGATTCTGCCATGCCTACTACACTATCAGACCATTATTTTGTTGAAATGACCATGAGAAAATATAATTGAAGGGGTTAATTGCAAGAACAGCATAAGAGACTTTTGATCAAGTTCTAAATTATCTCAGAAAACAAAGAACATAAAAAATAATTTGGAATTTTATCAGAAGTCACTTATGTTATTCTTGCATGGACCCCTTCAATTGTAAATAATATTGTATGCAACAAGGCAAATACTTCCTAATGATTTATGAATACAGCCTGGAGACAAATCACAAAACGAATAAAATCTCGGCAAATAGTGGGTAAAAACAATTGAAACTTTGCACATACATGTATGTAGTACTAAAGAAAATATGCATCACTGTGGAACTTATGTTGCCATGGAAGCACTTGGCCCCATGCTCCTTTCACCTTGAAGATAAAATTACAATTTTGTTACTGTTCAGAAAATAATTAAGTGCTTAAACCACTCGCATACAATGCCTACAATGTTCCAAGTCTTCTGATGTGGCCACAGCAGAAAATTGTGTTTAACAAAGGAGAAATTAATTATTGGGATCAATAACAGTTAAACAGCAAAATACTGGTAAACAATACTTCCTAATGACCCAAGAATACAGGTATTGTCATTTGACGTATTAAAAGTGATTGCATCAGTTTGATCAGGGGTTCCAAACCTCGGAAACAACAAATCCATCAGGGCTACAGCCCTTGGGATTAATTGTTTCTTGGCAACTATTTGGAACCCTTGATCTTACACTGAAATGAGTGTTCGAAATAGTATCTCAAAGTAATCAAAATTGGCTCAGATCTATGGATGATAACATTGGTTCTCATCTTGTTGACAGTATTCAGATGGCTAAAGGCCTAAAAGCCAAGCCTGATCTACCTGTATGACAAAGGGTAATTCACTAACTTGGATAGACACTATATTTTTTAGTTTGTAATAGATACAGAGCGAGTGGCCATGTTTTATCAGATTTACAAACTTGAGCCAGAGTATATGGTTTATAATTATTAAAATCACAGCAAGTTTATGTAAATCAAGATGAATCTGTATTAGATTTACAACTATTCAGTAAACAAGTGTTGAAGTCCAAGTGCCAAAACAACTCGAAACATTAATTTTCTTTGTTTTCCTTCATTAGTTATTAACAAGTTTTATAATAATAATTTATGGTATCATTTTTGCAACTTACTCTATGATATTCAGATACTGGATGTTTATTCTTGTTATAAGGCTTGACAGGTACTGGTAATCATTCATCATACAGTTCTTTTCATCTTGTATTATTAAGGGTCATAGACCAATTTTTAAAATCTTACTGTCATTTGGATGTTAAGCCGTGCTCCCCCCTTAACATACACTTCATATAAAATTGTGTAATAAAGTTATTCCTAAAGTTCCAAAAAAAATTTTTTCTTAATGCTCAGGCCAATACCCTTCCTCCCCAGATGGTAAGAATTTTTTTAATTTGTTGATGACCCCTAAGTACTAGAGAAACTCCGTTTTCAAGTGATATTTTGAGTAGAGGGGGTTATTCTGCAACTAAGCCATTGATTCAAGGCCCAGGTTTAACGGTAGACAAAAATCCAGCAAGACACTGCAAAATATTCATGTTGATAATAAAAATAAGTCTCCACCAGAACTGTGAAATACACAATGCTTGAAATTCAAAGGTTTGTTTCTTTTTCTACCCACATCCAATAGTGTACAGTACCAATCAGTTTCAACAAGAAAAACAAATTCTAATCTAAATATGAATGCTGTGTATGAATTTAAATATAAAGTATTAAGCCTCAGCCTGAAATCCAAAATACAGCGGAGTGGACCCTTGGAACGAGCTGAGAAGGCAGCTGTACATGCATAATTTTCAGACTAAGACTACTGATCTGTGAATGTGATCATGACCGTCCAAGAATTGGCCTCATCGATAAAATTCCTTATTGCCTTTGATTGTTGATTGATCATCACTGCATGGTAATCAGGAGTTCACTTATATATATCTGGTCCTCCGTTGTATAGCATCCAAAGACAAAGGGGATATAAACGACTGTTCAAAGCTGTATAAAAGCTGCACTGCAGACTGCAGTCGAACTCGGAGACAATTGCAGACGCCAGAAGCTGGTAAACAAGTGGTTTCTGTATCCCATAGCGGTAGGAAAAACACAAAGACAGTCCTTACGCTCCTGTGCAACCACAGAAATAGCTTGAACTTATTCAGAACAGAGTTCTACGTTGATATTTCTCTTTTCTTTACATTCGGTGGCTTCACAAATCTCAATCCGCCATTTTCGATGAGCCTCTCTGTACTTCGGCCAGCATGCCCTATGCGCGAACTTTATTATTTACATGACAAGTAATAATTATCCAATCACGGTTAAGTATTTCGATTGATTCTTACGCATGCGTTATCATTTCAGCCAATCAGCAAGGACCTAAAAATGGCTGTTACCAGAGCTCTCTCTGGGAGATGAGCTCTGGGTACGAGACTGACGTACAGCCTAGTTTATTGCGCATGCGCATGCTCTTCTGCGCATTAGAAGATTTGAAAGACCTGTGCAGGACAACAACTTCAAAGGTGAGACATTTTATTGTAGTTTACAGCATTATTGAAAACAATTGATACATCCACAAGTCCTGATTTAATTTTTAAGACATGATGAAAATGTCCTCATTTATGTGTCGCCTTTCAGCCAATTAGCGATTTCCACGTCACATGCTTACCCTTGCTTTGAACAACAGGGCCCAGGTCCAAGTATTGTTTATAAAATAAATCAAACAATACATGGATGTGTATATTATGGAATTGATCTTCTCTTGTTCAACTCGATATCTCACTCTTGATATCTCACAACTTGATATCTCACTCATTCGCTGCGCTCACTCATGAGATATCATCAAGTTAAACACTCGAAGATAAAACCCATAATTATGTTACACGCAAATTGATGCTATCTTGAAATCATGCAGCATGCTAGTTGAAGGGCTGTGTGACACTAGGGCATATTAGGACTGCCAATCAAATTCTAAATTCTCCTTCAAGATCTTTGTTTTTTTAAGTGAGAATTTAGAATGTGATCAGGAGTCACTTATGCTCTTGTTGCACAAAGCCCTTCAATTAGCAATCAGCAATATCTGTTGCAATCTTGAGATCACTGTATAATGAGCCAATCATTATTTTCTTTTTCTGGAAATGGAAAGAAGATGTTAAATGCTCAAAATAGGTTCTCAATCGTCCTCAGTCCATAGTCGATTAAATGCAAGATGTAATCCAGCAGCAAAATTGGGAAACAAAATATTTTCTGGGATGGCCAACATTGTACATGTACATGTAAGCAGCTTAATATGTATAGTAAATACATGTACTATAATATCCCATGATTACTATAGCTATTACAAGTACTTCTTTACAAAGTTCTAGGTTTCAACATTAGCAGCAGCACCAAATACATGCACTCACTGTCACTGAATACCTATTTCACACTGAATACTTATAGGTAAATTAATATTTTTACAACAATTGCTCAGTTTCTCATTTTCTGTTTGGCTTATTGCCATGGGAGATAAGGACATACCATGGATTGTGTCATTGCTCCTGTCACGGATTTCATAATAGCGCATACTAAAATTTTGCTGAGGCTCGGGACAACTGGCCAGCCATGTAAACATCAGGCTGCTGTTGTCATCAAATACAGGGTACCATGCTTGAATTTTATTCCATCGCTAAATGCATTTGGTAGGCAGCAGTATGCAAAACTTGCACTTGGAGAGAAAGCAAATGACTTAGCATTCTATGCTTGTCTTTTTCAAAAAGACCAAAGCTCTCCCCAGTCTAGCCAGCATGTACTTGAAAATACATGTGACACATATGTAATGACAGATTGTCCTACTACAGAGTTTGTTGCTGATAAAAGAACAGACATTAACAATAGTACTGCTGTACTAGAAGAGAACCAAACCGATGATCCAAACACTATTGTTTCAGTTAAGGAAAGACTTAAATGTATTTTAAAATATCTCTCAAAAAAACTTGAAACAAATGATATTAACTTAGTTTCAGGGGTAAATACATTGTAAGTTCTGTGAATGCTATCAGAAAATGGCTAATGAGAAAAATAACATCTCAAATAGCATCAGCTTTTCATCAGTTTGCCAGTGTTAGAGCACACTCAGTAAGTAAAAAAGAAAACACACCTCTGAGAAGGTATGGGAAAAGAATTGCAATCTGTGGGAACAACAAAGGGAATGAAAAAGGCTGCCCAGGGTCGTCCTGCAATAGGCACTAAGAAGTGCAGCCAAGAGCTGCCTGGATATCTTATGCCAAAAAGGAAAAAAATTAAGCATCCCAAACTGCAGCATTCATTGTCAAAAAATGCAGCCAGTAACCAGCAAAATGCAGGAAAATTTTAGCTCCCATACTGTATAAATTGCAGCTACAATTTGTTTTCTATCAATTGTTACAAATCGTACTTGTAACATGTTTCCTTCATTCAGAATTTTGACTTTAGTGTTAATAATAATAATTATTAGTACAGCAGTTTTAAATTATACATCCACCACATCACTGTTTTTGTGGACAACAAAATAATGGAGCAGAACTGCAATACATGCATGTATGTACACCTTGCACAATTGAAGGGCTGTGTGCAAAAAGGGCATACAAGTGTCTCCTGATTAGATTTTCAATTCTCCTTCAATTTCTTTGTTTTCTAAGGGAGAATTTAGAATGTGATCAAGGGTCAAGTACTTACACCCTTTTTTCACACAGCCCTTCAATTTATGGTACATGATAATATTCCCACAATTTATTTATTTATTTAGGATAGTTTATCAGTATGTCCTCTTATTTACCAGCATAAATCCACAATAATGTGACCATGCAATGATGCAAACCATGGTAAATAAGAGGATATACATGTATCAAGTAAACTACCCTAAATTTGTTTTTACAGCCACCACCAGAAATAGTGAAGCGGAAAACCTTTGAAAACAATGGAAATTGTGGGAGAAAGTACTTTAGTATGCGCTATTATGAAATCCGTGACAGGAGCAATGACACAATCCATGGTATGTCCTTATCTCCCATGGCAATAAGCCAAACAGAAAATGAGAAACTGAGCAATTGTTGTAAAAATATTAATTTACCTATAAGTATTCAGTGTGAAATAGGTATTCAGTGACAGTGAGTGCATGTATTTGGTGCTGCTGCTAATGTTGAAACCTAGACCTTTGTAAAGAAGTACTTGTAATAGCTATAGTAATCATGGGATATTATAGTACATGTATTTACTATACATATTAAGCTGCTTACATGTACATGTACAATGTTGGCCATCCCAGAAAATATTTTGTTTCCCAATTTTGCTGCTGGATTACATCTTGCATTTAATCGACTATGGACTGAGGACGATTGAGAACCTATTTTGAGCATTTAACATCTTCTTTCCATTTCCAGAAAAAGAAAATAATGATTGGCTCATTATACAGTGATCTCAAGATTGCAACAGATATTGCTGATTGCTAATTGAAGGGCTTTGTGCAACAAGAGCATAAGTGACTCCTGATCACATTCTAAATTCTCACTTAAAAAAACAAAGATCTTGAAGGAGAATTTAGAATTTGATTGGCAGTCCTTATGCCCTAGTGTCACACAGCCCTTCAACTAGCATGCTGCATGATTTCAAGATAGCATCAATTTGCGTGTAACATAATTATGGGTTTTATCTTCGAGTGTTTAACTTGATGATATCTCATGAGTGAGCGCAGCGAATGAGTGAGATATCAAGTTGTGAGATATCAAGAGTGAGATATCGAGTTGAACAAGAGAAGATCAATTCCATAATATACACATCCATGTATTGTTTGATTTATTTTATAAACAATACTTGGACCTGGGCCCTGTTGTTCAAAGCAAGGGTAAGCATGTGACGTGGAAATCGCTAATTGGCTGAAAGGCGACACATAAATGAGGACATTTTCATCATGTCTTAAAAATTAAATCAGGACTTGTGGATGTATCAATTGTTTTCAATAATGCTGTAAACTACAATAAAATGTCTCACCTTTGAAGTTGTTGTCCTGCACAGGTCTTTCAAATCTTCTAATGCGCAGAAGAGCATGCGCATGCGCAATAAACTAGGCTGTACGTTTGATTTACAGCCCTGTGAGTTCGTTGGAGTCACATCTGAGTCTAGGGACCATTTGATACTCGCAACATAAGACTTCTGAAGGTGTAAATTCCAATGTCCAAAGCTGATTTGGTATCCCTACTAGCTGCTTTATACAAAAGTATAAAGGAGAGCTATACATTTATATTTAAAACCGGATTTAAAACGTGCGTGTTTCCTCGATCGAGTCTCCCAGGAGTTTGTAATAATTATTGTTTCAGGCTTGATATTTAGCTGATAATTGATATTGTTATTCCAGCCAGTACTTCTTAGCTCCTCTGTCAGCGCATTGTTAAACACGTTCAGACACTCTCACGGCTCGAGTACGTACATGTAAACAAAACTGCCGCCATCTTGGATAATAGAATGCCACGTATTTTGCCACGGTCACAAATTGCTAAAACTTCGATGCGCAGTAGGGTATGCGCAATGAAGTGGGCTGTATAATCGATTCACAGCCTAGTTTGTTCGACGAACACTGGTAATCCGTTCATCGATCGAGCCGCATCTTTGTGTTTCTAGGTCATTTGGTACTCGCAACAGAATAGTTCTGAAGGTGAAATTCGTTGTTTGGAAGCTGAAATTCGTATTGCTAGTTGAGCACTCGACATGGTTAATTGGTCTTCGACTTCGTCTTCGGACTATTCAAACTCTTGACGGCAATATTGCTGTTGGGATCGAAACGCCGATAGGATTATTACATATGTCCAGTATCATAATTCTCATTGTCAGATAATATTCATATTTGGTATGAAATGAATAAATATTATTCAATTTGCTGATAAATGAAGCTGTTCGTTACATCGCGATTGGGATAGTCGCCATATTGGATTATACAATATATATAAAGTAGACAATTGTGTTATGCTTCACCAATTGCTAAACAAAATTATGCGCAGAAAGGGATGCGCAATGAACTAGGCTGGAAACAAAAAATCGCCCGGCCCGGTTCCGTATCCACCTCCCGCAACTGTACGAGTTGTCTCCGGCCTGGGAAATGGCGGTCGCCTCTCTGGTCTTCCCCTGCCTCCAGCAGCAGAAGCCAGCGACATTTTACATGTACTGTGATTTGGTGGAACCCAGTATTGTGGGGGATACCAAAGCCGCCTTGTTGAGAGTCCTTTTTTCAGGGACCTGCAACGCGGCGGTCCAAGAACGCAACTTTACCACCCTGTTCTACAGGCGGTTGGCCAAGACGGTGTTTGAGGATTTCGAAATCCTTATAACCGACGAGCACGGGAAACTTGTTTCATTTCCACAAACCACTAAGGTGGAAGTGACCTTACATTTCCGAAAAAGCATGGACCGCGACTGTATGACGTTGCCTAGCGTGGTCAGCCGGGATACCTTTCCCAACAATACCGGTTCCCATTTTCGTATCCATCTGCCGGAGATGTTGGTCTTGGACCGGCGGTGGGAGATGGTCCTCTGCCACCTGCAATTTCCACGCGCCTGGGATGAATTGTTCCCTATATCTAAAGAGCAAGATCACCAATTTACGATGATCCAAGAAGAAGAGACCACGACCACCGTGACGTTTGCGTCCCAGTATTTTGAAACAGTCACATAACTGGTCCACGCCATGCGCTGGGCTTTGGTGCAAGGGGGATTCCCAGCGATCCTCAAAACATTTGCAGTCCGGGTGAAATCTCCCGATAAACAATTGGCCAAGACCTCACTGGAATTGAAAGAAACCGCAACGGATGGATACATTTTAGCCCTCCCCCCTCAACTGGCCTACATGATCGGATTGGAGAACGATCCCAAAAATCCACCTCGCATCCCGCGGGCCTGCTGAAAAAACCAGGACCCCACACCCCGTTGATGTCCAGTATCATAGGGTCCCACACTGGAGTGGTGATCGCGGACAAGGCCATCATGGTCCCCGAGTCGATCTCGGAGAAAGACCGGACCGTGTACTACCTGAGTCCCGCGTCCACGGGATCAGGCGCCACCTTGTTTCCCGGGCATTACAAGATCCATTCGACCGTTGTGTTGTCCCCAGGGAACTATGGGAATGCCAAAGCTATCGAAGTTGCCATTTCCCCGAACGACATCCCTCCCGTGTCCTGGTTGTGGAACTCCAAAGCGGTCCATGGGAGATTATATCTGTCCCTTAAAATCAACGCTAAGGGGGCCTATTTTGCCATGAGCACTTGGCTGGCCAAGCTGTTGGGGTTTGGCGACGGGCACACGCCCCAAATCTTTTCGGAGAACGAGAAGGAAAAGGAAACACCTCTGATAGGCTACCAACCCGAGTGTTGGTCCACCTATTACTCCGGCCTGAAATTCTCGACGACCAAACCCTACCTGCTCAATCGAGATTTTAAACACCAACCCGTGCGTAGTTTGTACGTGTACTGCGATCTGATTGAGCCGCATATCGTGGGGATGTGAAAGCGCCCTTGCTGCGGGTCGTGTCGGCCCAGGTCCCTTACAACAAGGTGGTGCAACGAGACTTTCCGGTCATGCGGTACTTCCCGCTCGCCAAAACGGTGTTTGACACGCCGGAAATCCTTATAACCAATGAGGCAGGCCACCGCATCTAATTCACCTCAACAGCAACCGTGGTGGCGACATTGGAATTTGTAAAGCGTGCTCTGAAAAGGAAAGGATGAATTATGGACCGTCTACGGGGTCTATGGCACCGCTGCCATCTATGGGGGACGTGGTTGGCGGAGGGTCTTCGATACCTGTGTTCCATGCGCTCCCGGCCCACGCCTCCAACCCTCAACGCACGCCCACCTCAATTCCTGGCTTCCAGAGGGGTCGGGGCCAGCAAGAGGGCGGCGGTCTCATCCCTATCCGTTGGAATGAACTCGGCAGTTACGGCCCGGTCAAGAATCAAAAGGGTGGACTATTGCCCTTAGCACTAGCCCCCTTGGCCGTTATGGCGGGCAAAGCGCTGGCCGTTACCGTCGCGGGGGCAGTGGCTAAAAAAGGAGGAAAAAAGATTCTCGATCATCTGAAAAAGAAATTTGGCAAGAGGGTGGTGAAGCAAATCGCAAAGGACACGAGTCGTGGGGCGGCCCGCGTGCTCGGCAAGAAAACCAGTACAAAGTTGATCCAAGGCCTGGAAAAGATAGCCGGGTCGGCTCCGAAAAAGAAAAAGACGAAGAAGCCGGCGTCGGCGCGGACCACGGCCAACAAGAATAATAGGAAAAAAAACAGACTCCCCCTCTCATTCCCTCAACGCCCGTCAAGCGTGCACGTGTCGAGAGAGATATCTTTGACGACGATTATTGAAAACCATGGCGACGGTAGCAGGAATGGGCAAACCGCCCCTGCCGCACATGTTGGGCGGCTACAACACCCATTTGGATTTTTTCGGAAAGGAATTGGCCCAAGCGGTCGAAGAAAGAGGCTATTGGTCGGAGCACGCCCCCAAATCGGCCCTCTTGCCCGGGGCGCCCGTGGAATTTTACCTCCCGGCCAGTCCCTATTACACCGTGTTGCCTAGAAGTTACTTCAAAGTGACGGTCAACAGCGTGAAATCTGATGGAGGGGATTTGACGGCCGATTTGAACTTGGGTCCAGTCAACAATTGGTTTCATTCCCTCCCATAGATATGGCCTTGAACGGGGAATGGATGACCATGAGCACCAAAACCTACCCCTGCAAAGTCTACTTCAACACCCTGCTCAACTTTACCCCGGACGCGAAGAAATCCTACCTGACCTCGGGACTGTACTACAAAGACATGGCCGGTTCCATGGATATTTTCAACATTGCCGGGACCAACCTAGGGTTGAAGGCGCGGGCGGCCTACGTCGCGGACAGCAAAGTGGTGGAACTGACCGGATGTTTTACATTGACGCAGCCTTCTCCAACAAACTGCTCCTCAACGGGGTGCCCTTAGAATTCCGGCTCACCTCTTCCAGCAACGCCTTTGCCCTCACGGGGGACAGTGCGGCGGCGGAAGCGGCTGCCGCCAAAATCGTGCTGAAGCGGGTCACCTTCTTCCGCCGCGTCAGCGTCTGCAACAAGGAATTCATGAAGAACACCGAAGTGAAACTCGTGTCCCAGCCCATCCTCTACCCTTACAACAGCGAAGAAGAACGGATGTTCACCATTTCCCAGGGGGACACCACCTTTGAGAAAACAGATTTCCTGGGCGGGCGCATACCTCGACGCATGCGTATTGCCTTGGTGGAGAGTGTTGGTAGTTTGGGAAATCTGAGAAAGAACCCTTTCCATTTCCAAAGGTTTGGGATGACCCACGCGACGGTCACGGTGGACGGCACACCCACCCCCTTCTCCCGCCTCGAATTTGCGAATGGGAAAACCCTGGACAGCTACAATACCTTGTTCCTGGTGCAAGGCGCCATGAGCTACAACCATGGGATTGACATTACGCGTACCGATTGGGACAAGGGGTACGCCATCCTCTGTTTTGACTTCACCCCAGACGGCAGTGGCAACGCCTCTCACATGAAGATACAACAGTACGGGACGGTGGGCATCCGACTTCAGTTTGAGGCAGGCGTCATCCAGACCCTATCGGTGTACGTGAACTGCGAGTTTGACGCCGCGTACGAAATCAACAGCAGCCGAGAAGTGAAAAAGTTGTAAGCGTAGATGACCACCTACACTTCGCAATTGACGGTCTTGGCACGCCACGATTGGTGGCTCCACGTCTCGTAGGTCTGATGGATTTATTGTTTCTGAGGTTTGGATCTCCTGATCAAACAATGATGCAAATGAGTGTTTGAAATCACTTTTCATACATCGAATGATAATACATGTATTCTTGGGTCATTATATAGGAAGTATTGTTTACCAGTATTTTGCTGTTTAACTGTTATTGATCCCAAGGATTAAAATTTCATAATTTCTCCTTTGTTAAACACAATTTTCTGCTGTGGCCACATCAGAAGACTTGGAACAATGTAGGCATTGTATGCAAGTGGTTTAAGCAGTTAATTATTTTATATAACAGTAACAAAATTGTAATTTTATCTTCAAGGTGAAAGGAGCCTGGGGCCAAGTGTTTCCATGGCAACATCATAAGTTCCACAGTGATATGTATTTTCTTTAGTACTACATATGTGCAAAGTTTCAATTGAAGGGCTGTGTGCAACAAGGCCGTAAGTGACTTCTGATCACGTCGTAAATTCTCCCTTAGAAAACAATAAACTTGAAGGAAAATCTGGAATCTGATCAGGAGTCACTTACGCCCTTGTTGCACACAGCCCTTCAATTGTTTTTACCCACTATTTGCCAATATTTTATTCATTTTGTGATTTGTCTCCAGGCTGTATTCATAAATCATTAGGAAGTATTGTTTGCTTTGTTGCATACAATATTATTGACAATTATTGAAGGGGTCCATGCAAAAACAGCATAAGTGACTTTTGATAAAATTCCAAATTCTTCTTGATGTTTTTTGTTTTCTGAGAATTTAGAACTTGATCAAAAGTCACTTATGCTGGTCTTGCATGGACCCCTTCAATTATTTTCTCATGGTCATTTCAACAAAATAATGGTCTGATAGTGTAGTAAGACAAGACAGAAGCTAGCAGTCAGGAGTAATCACAAGGATGATGGTTTGAACCACACTCTAGATGCTGATTTTTATTTCCATCTTGTCCTTAATACTTCCATTCCTGTAAAGTCATACTAACATTGTAATATTGTAGCTTATCGGAAGTCAAAATTCAAGTGTTTTAATTAGTGTTTGAACCGTTTTGGAGCAGTCTTGATCTGGCGTTTCATTGGATATCAAGAATTACTAGTGATCTTGATCAGACCGTCATTTCGGATTGGATATCAAGATTCAACAATATTATTGATGCATGTGACAAGTCAGTGCCATACAGCCTTTACCAGGTATGAAACCTCATGCACATAAAATGCATTGCTTGCTGCCCTCATTAATTATTCATGAGTATGAGAAATATATTTACAGGACATTCGGTCTCGTTGTCTGCAAAATAAGATTTTAAATATATTAGAATATTACATAAAGTCAGCTTATTATAACAGTTAACTATATGACCAACTTTGTGCTGTCACCATCAGTTTTAAAGTACATAATCATTATTGGGAACAGATGGTTGGCAGAAAAATAACCACAGCATAATTATTTAATCTCAAAGCTAGATCAGAAAAAGCACATGAGATTCACACAATCTGCCCTTTACAGGGCTATCAACTAATTGAATAGAAACATCCCTCATTCCCTTGTTCAAAGTCCAAACCATGTGATTACAACTGCAGTTACTTATTAACATTGACAGGTCAATAATTTCTTAATGTTTGTAGGTTCCAGTTGCATTAATCCTTTCAGATTTAAATAATCAAATTCTCAAAAAAAAAAAACAGAAAAAAAGTTTAACAATATATTACATTCACTGTACTTCACAATTAATGTTAAAAAATATAGTGATACTTACTGCCACATCATCCATTGTCATTAATGTACCAACCAGAGATCCATTGGTTCCTGACACAAAGTGGCCTTTTAATTGAAACCATGGTTGGTACATTAATTAGCATAACAATTGTAATGTTTATCAACACGAAGTATCGCTTTAGTGTTAATTGTTTCAATAATTTGATCGGTACATTATTAGCCAGACAGGTAGTTGTTCAGAAACTTGTATTATTTTAGAATAATAGTATTTAGAAACAAGTTATCTTTTCAATCTTGGGAGAGTCAGGTTTGTAGTGGTTATTCCTAAATAAATTTAACTTATCCACTTTCCCAAAAATGACTTGTGTTAATTGCCAGTGCAGTGTTCATTCAGGGGAATTTCATATGTCAGTACATGTTTTGGTGGCTGCATATTTATTTATAGAAATCCTACTGAAATACATTTATGTGTTTGCTCAGTGCATGCAATGCAGCCATATATAGACACTTCTACTTTTGGGTATTGTATTTAGCACGATTTATAGGTCATTGACCCCATATAAATTAAGCTATGATTTTCTTTATATTTACTGGCTCCATGGCAATCGAGCATGCTCATAGTTATATAAATCAGTAAGCTTAAAGCTTGCCCAAGAAGTTCCAGCTTATTCCCCCCCCCCCCAAAAAAAAATATCAGTTCAGCTAATTACCTTTTCAGTATTTCTGCCTTCTGGTCCCGACTGCATCGTCAGCTATTTTATGGCTTTGTGCTGGAATTCCCGTCTTTTTCCTTGTACTGAGTAGACTGCTGGAAGGAGAACTTGGGTTTCGACTGTTCCACATGCTCCTCATATCTTCTGCCATCTTGGAACTATCGATTTAGCATGGCTTCCTTTTTGTACGAGTGGATTTTGACCGGAAGTCGACTTCAGCTCCTCGTTTCAAGAAATGATTCCTATGCATGCGTTCTCTTTTTGCCATCAGCAAGGACCAAAAAATGGCTGTTACCAGAGCTCTCTCTGTGGAGATGAGCTTTGGGTACGAGACTGGGTGCAGTCAGGGTTGGGCTTCAGTATTTTTTAGGCATCAGGGTTTCCTCCCCCAAAATGGGGCAATCAGGGTTTTGAAGCTCAGATTTTGGGTTAAACAGGGTCAGGGTTTGAGCCTCTTGGCCTCAGATACATACACATTTTTCATGTAAGTAACCCCCCAGGCTCCGATTCTCAGGCACGCGTAATGTAAACAAATAAATATCTCCCTAGAGGTGCACAAAAAGGTTTTCAAGCCTGTCCGAGACTGTTCACTTTATGTAGATACTAAATAACCCTATCGTCTTGTTTCTTGACTCTCAAAATTAACCAGGGGGTGAAGGGAGTTAGGGTAAAATTAAAATCAGTATATATAAATGTTTATGATACACACATGAAGGGGGATGGGAGTACATTTTCATTTCTTGTTGTTTTCACATATATACTGCAGTCTGCAAATCAACTTTTTGTTTGACTAACATGAAAAAATACTCTCAGTGTTTGTGTCCGAGGTGATCCAGTTAAATATCTGTTCAATGTACATCTTTCCATATATACACACTGAAACAGGACACATTATATTTCGAAGAAATCCTCTTGTTTTAACTTCCGAGAAATTTATTATTTCCTGTGAAAGTGATCCAGTTTGCCCTGATTAGTTAAATGCGAGTGATACATGGGAGAAATCAAGATCAAATGCTTGTCTATAGGAATATACAGTGAATATACTCTATTCAAAACCCTGCAGCTGTTTGAGTCCAAGTGCTCATCCAGCCTGTTCTACAGGCTATAGATCCAGCTGCTCAAAATCAACCATGAGTCGAGTGTATAGTGTGTCCAAACCAGTTAATGTAGTGGGGAGTGTGTGAGGAGTAAAAAAAGGCCCCCACCAGCTTTAAACTGTAATACTCAGCCTGCTATATAACAAATAACATATTTATTATTATTTATTATCTTACAGATGTATGGACATTGACTATGATAAGAGTTTGGCCACAATAGGCCCTTTGCAGGATAGAAATCATGTGGTTGTACTGGCTAGCAAAAAATATATGACTACATTTATTTAAAGATATTGTGCAAGATTGGTAGTGTTATTAGCAAAACCTGTTTGTAAATGCTATTTTCCACCTTCAATTGATTGCCAATCTTTCTAAAACTGAGATTTAGCCAGTAAAAGCCTTTCCTGTGGGATCATAAGCTCAATTCATTTGTTAAAATGAAGTTTAGACTGTATCATGTGCAAAGCAAGGGCCTATTATTAGCTATCAGTTGACTAATTTAATAAAACTACACATGGGTGAACAAAATTTTAAAAATCGAACACAAATGAAACAAATTTGAATGCAGATGAACAGAAGTAAAAAAAAAGGTGAACATGATGGGGGGTGGGGGGTTATTTTAAACCCTGGACATTATCTAGGAGGGGGGTATTTTTTTTATATATTGAAGTTCAGGGGGGTCATTTTTTATATGCTTGGGGTGATAAGTAAACACTGGTCCCCCCTTATCCATAAATAATATTTTTTGGGGGCAGTGTGAGTGTGTGGTTACACTGCCAGTTAAAAATGGTCCTGGTTGTGTGGAGGTCTTTTCAAGTTTTTGGGGTTTTAGAGTTTTTTAGGTTTTTGAGTCACCTGGTTGTTTCAAGCCCAAACATTACACGAGGCGAGTCATATCCATCAAGGGACTGTTAAAGTGCCACTACGACGAAATTTGACCATTTCTTTTGCCACTTTTTTGTATTCCATAAGAACAAACAGTGGCAGAAATATCCAAATCAGTGAAAAAAATTTGAATGGGGCCAATTAGACCACACATTTTAAAGAGAGTTTACGGTCAAAATCACGTCCGCCATTATTCGAACCCGTTCCCGTGGGCGAGGAATGCCTAGTCATTTTTTAGCGTATGTGACGTCATACACTTAACGCATCGTTCTCAAGTTGCTTCGAACCCATACATTTCTTCTTATGTTGTCGACAAACTCACACTGCGAATTTTGCTGTGGTTTAGTAAATAACGACCTAAAATCTGCATCAGATTCTTCAGAACATAGTAATGTGTCTTACTGTTTAAATTTATTGCCGGATGTTGATGATTTAGGGGGAAATAGAGCCGCTGGCGACCGAGTTGAAACTGAGCTGGACGAATGAACAGTCGCTAAAATCGCTTGGGAAGTGGCCTGCCAGTAAGTAGTGCTAGCTAGCAGAGGTTTCTTATCTTTTGGGGGTAATTTTTCCCCAGGATATTTTCCCTGGTTCGGCTTTCAGGTTGTGCTGTTACTGGATCCGGGCTACAGTGAGAATTCAGCGGAGAAATCACTAAGGTAATGACCGGGGGTAATGATCAGCAGTTTATAAGTCCTAAGTTTGTTCGTGTTTATAGTCGGATAATTGCTAGTTCGTAAATGAGAGATCGATAATTTATATCTGTGTCCCGGCAATAGATTTTCCGGCGAATCTACATTCTAAAATACAATGTAATTGCTATAAAATTAAATCGCTCTCCTGACTGATCTGCAGCTTTTACAGTGGCTATCACAGAACCAAACTTCGCGCCCCCCGTTTCTGTTTGACACACAAACAACTGAAACAAGGTACTTCATGAAACAATATTGGTGGTTTCTTCTGTGGTTTATTGTCTTGAAAATAAAATTAGCAGTAAATTAAAAGGCATACTACATCGATAGGTTTATCTGTTTATAGGAAACAGCAATATGAGTTATGTATGATAAACTACATTTATGTTCTCAGCAAACGTAGCCGCTTATTTTTCGGTCAATCTATACTAGTACGGTCTTACCGGCTATTCCATGTGATACAAACAATTATGGAGAAGCTTCTGTCCTCAAAACGTACACAAACCATCCTTGCATGAGGCTTGAAGAGAATTACAAACCGTATTCTTGGTACTCAACTATAAAAGGCTTGAATTATTCGTGTAGCGAAATGCCAGCTTTGTTGTTCGTTAAATTGCTACAGTCCTGTACAAATGCACAAACTATTCAAAACGTTTTGTTTGCTTTTCAAAGCGGGTAAATGGTACACTTTCTTAGAGTGGAGAGGAACGGGTAGTGAAATCTCTCTCCTCCCTATTTTTTTCCGACATTTCTCCCTCCTCCCTAGTGAGTTTTAAAATTTCTCTCTAGAGCATGTATGTAGATCCCATTTTCTCCCTCCTCCCTGTATGCTAAATTATTCCTCCTCCCTAGTTTTTCTGGACATTTCATTTCCAATTCTCCCTCCTCCCTGTTCTGTTCCTCCCCCCTCTTCTTACTACATATGTTAGTTCGCGTGAATGTTTGTATGGGAAAAGTAGCCACACGTGTTGTTGTGGGAAGTTTTGACTGTGACATTTCCCAGTCACTGGTTGAAAGAATCAGTCTCGCCGGCCGGCTAATTTCAGAGCGTTTTCTTGACTTTCTATTTTCGTTCTAAACATAGTTTGAAAAAAGCTCCAACTCGACGCGAATTTGTGCGAATTACTTCAAATTTTCACAGATCGTTCGCAATTTATATCAGCTAAAAAACCCGTGTCGGCGATTTTTTTAATTTTTAAAAGAGAGGCGCTGAGAGCGATTCCCGCATCTATACTTGGATTCGCGTTAGCAGTTTCACGAAGACCAAAATATCTTCAGAACGGCTTCGAATTTCCACAATCGCCGACACAGTTTCGTAAACAAGGTCTGTGGGAGTCCAGAAAAGCAAACAGATCTTAAATTCATTAAATTGCCGTGGAGTTGGAGCTCTTGGAAACCAACTCGCTTGTTCGGAAAAGAAGTTTATTTAAAATCGCACTTTTATCAAAATTACAAACCTTAGGTATATTGTTGTAGCCAATTTTATAAGCTTTAAAATGAGGTATAATTTATCTAAATACGACGAATATTTGAGACGCTACTTAATTTTATCCGGAACATTACCCTGGGTATATGATAACCTTAAGTGTATGACGTCACGTACGCTAAAAAAGTGACCAGGCGTTCCTCGCCCACAGGCACGGGTTCGCGTAATGGCGGACGTAAAATTCAAGATTCGGAGTCCAAAAAATAAGACTTCCCGTCGTCGTATCGAAAAACGGTTTGAACTGGTAATAATATAGCCACTATACTTTACGAATATGAGAAAAAATTGATATGTCAAAATTTGATCGTAGGGGCACTTTAAGCATTTGGAGGGAAATGGTGCCATTATCAAAATGGCTGGTATACCATTGCAACTTGTGAAGTTTTTCTTTCATCCTTGAATTGCATGGTGTATCGTTAGATGTACATATAACAACTATCAATCAATTGCGGACTAATTTGCTGACTTACTTCAATCAAGTGAAGTTACTGCAAGGCTGGTGAATGTGATTACATTGCCAAAAAAATCAGCCTGTCAAAGCTGAGCCAGCCTGCCTAACTTGGCTAGCAGCCTGTTTCGTGTAACCGTAGAGATGATTTTTAGCATTCATGTTTAAACAGCCAAACTGGAATCTTGGCCGGCCTAATTTTGTGTCCATATCATGTCATGAGGGCCTTAAGGTTATGGCCACATTTGGTCATCTTGTATTTTCCTTATGATATTATTAGTCATGCAATGTGTTCCTTCAGATCTAAGGTTGGCTGGCTGGACTAGTATCAGTTCAAACAATTAACTGTATGTCACCAGTATTCCATTACATCTGAATATTTGAAGAATATAATTAATGCCATTTGTATTTACCAGTATATATTTATTTATTTATTTATTTATTTCCAGATGCAACATGGCAGGAAGTCCCAACTTGCTGCCAACCGAACCTCACCGATTATAGAGATAATACGAATTTCAACAACAGCCGAACCCAACATATTAAACTCAACACTCGCTTTAAATCATACATTTTCAACAAAAACTTGTAATACTTTCTCTGTTCACTGTTAATTTTTAAGGAGTTCTAAGACCTGAAAATATTTTTAGAGGTCAAGTCAAAATTCAGTTGACCCTGTGTTGTGTAATGCGAAGAACTGTTTTTCTCTGTAATAGGGGCATTGCATTGTATTTGAGTCATGATATAATTGAAACTTTGAACTGTAAATTTATGAAAACTACCTTATAACATACACTTATTACCATTTTCGTTGAGGTATTAACCCTGGTAGTTTACAATTTTCATCTGTAAATTTTGATCCAGCTGGCCATCAACCAATAAAAACATGTGCAACCTAGAATTAATAAGTCTACATGTAGGTGCCATGCATTTGAAAGCTAAATTGAATTTTACAGACAATTAGATTTGAAACCTCCAGCTCTCCCTGGAGCTCTGGTACTGTCTACTTTTCATTTGTTGGCAGCTATATTTCCTCCATTTCACTTTTGAAACTGCATGTTGAGAATTGGACTCTTGTAATTTCGCAGCTGCCTACTCTGTGTTTACCACTGAGACTGTTGAGGATTTACAGCCTAATGCCCACTTTACTTTTGACGTGAAGAAAGGGGGATTGTCATAATTTTTTGAACCCCCTCAAAATTAGAGGGTCAAAAAATGTGCAGCTGAAAAAGGGTTGATTATATGTAGAACGGTCAAACATTCCATACTTAGTCTGGTGAGGGTTATATATTTTTGGACTTTGATTTCAGTCCCCACCCCCTCCCCCCTGCTATTTCTGACAAGTCCGTAATTTGTAAATTCAATTATTGGCCATTCAGAAACTGTTCAAAAACTATTAAGAGCTATTTTTTAGAACTATTCAATAAACTATTAAATGGTGATGAGCATGAAAAGGAATTGTTATATGCCAAAATAGAAATGCAATGTATTTACAGTGCGTCAAGTGCAACTGATAAGACCCAGTCCCCGCTGTTTTACTTGTGTTGTCTGAAGGGAATGCTCAGAGATCTTCTGATTAACTGTAAACTTTATTTCGGCCGCTTCCAAACACCGGTGAGACCAATCCGGCGCGTAGGCCTGGTACCGAGTACCTTACAAGTCATACTACGAATCACGAATGTGCCTAGCGTACGATCTTAATCTGAATACGACATGCCCTTTTTGAGATGGTTTTAGGACCAACATATAAATCTTTACATATCAAACTGAACGTATCCTTGTGATCTTAAGCTAAATGAGATTATAATCACGTAAGGTTAAACAAAGCTATATACAAAGTCCGGGTCTCTAGGTGGTTTGATTTCACGTCCAGAACGTGATCTTGTCAGTACTGGTGTTGAAACTGCTGGTTTGACTCTGGTCGCTTCATCATTGGACTTCTTCTGCGGCGTTGCTATCTTGCCACTATTGGCAGGTGGTGACTTTGCTACAGTGTCAGGTGTACCTGTGGAAGGGTTACCTGGAAGTGCTGGCTCTGGCACTTGAGATATTGGCTGATGGTGGTATTGGTGCAATCGGTACTGGATATCTCACAGGGATCGACGGCTGGGGTCGCTGTTGTGCGATGGTGGCATAACGTGGTTTAATGTCATGCCTGTTGCGTCTCAGCCTTATGTTGCTTTTATCGTTAATGATCCAGTATGAGTCTGGCGTGGTATCCTGGGACTCAATGTATCCTGGTTTCCACTCATCTGAACTGTCATCAGTGAACCAGATGGGCTGGTTAAGCAGGTAGATGTTTTTGTCCTGCTTGGTGGCTTCAAATGTGCTGAGCGCTTTTCACTAAGACAAGTCTTCTGCTGATCAGTCAGTGGGACTGGTATCATGGACATGCTAAGGCGGGTGTTGATTCGCCTATTGTGGAACAGTTCAGCAGGTGATGGTAATGTGTCACTCACTGGAGTATCAAGGTATGTTGTAAGGGCTTTGGTGATGTCAACGTCGCTTGCGCTCTTCTTTAGGATCTGTTCAATAGTAGCGACTCCCCTTTCTGCTCGACCATTACTTTGGTGGTAGTGTGGACTGGATGTTATGTGCCCAATGTCGAGCTGTTTACAAAAGCGTCGGAAGCTGTTAGATTTGAAGCAAGGACCATTGTCGGAGATGACTTTCTCCGGCAGTCCAAACTTCCTGAAGATGTTGTTCAGCACGTTTGTGACTGCATCGGTTGTCTCACCATCTAGGGTATCAAAGGTGAGAAAACCAGAAAAGTAATCAACTGTGACCAGGGCATGCTGGCCCCGGAAGCCTAACAAATCCATACCCAGGATTTCCATTGGGCGTGTTGCTGTGATTTGTCGCTCTGGGGGTCTGGGCTTCTTGTTACCATACCTTTGGCACTCGTCACACTTTTGGACCATGTGGGTGATGTCGTCCTGTAGCTTTGGCCAATACACAGTGCGTCTTGCGCGCTGGAGTGTTGAAGTGAGACCTTGATGTGCGTCATGCAGACGATTGAGGGTTCCAGGTCTCATACCCGTAGGAATTATGACTCTGTTCCCTTTCATGACAAGTCCATACAGGATTATCAATTCATCTCGGAAGCACCAATATGGGTGTAGATGCTGCTGTAGATCTTGCATGCTATCTGGCCAACCAGTGATGATCCGATCTGTTAACTCAGCTAAGATGGAATCAGCTTTAGTCTCCTCTTGCAGGGATTCGAGTCGAGTCGGCTCCACCTTAAGAACTTGCGCGATGTTGACGTCTAAACCAGGGATTTATTTGGCGCTGCCGGGTTCAATGAGACGAGACAGAGTATTAGCAAGTAGCACATTCTTGGTTCCAACGTACTTTACTTGGATGTCGTATTTAGAGAGACGGAGAAGCATCTTCTGCAATCTCGCTGGAGCCAGGCTAATTGGCTTCTGAAAGATGGACTGTAAGGGCTTGTGGTCTGTGTGCACGGTGATTTTCCGTCCAAACGTGTACGTGTGCAGTTTTTCACAGACGAACAAGACGGCGAGGAGTTCCCGTTCTATGTTGGAATAGTTCGCTTTAGAAGGTGTGAGTGCCTTACTGAGGAAGCGCACTGGTTTGCCATCTTGCATCAGAACTGCACCAAGACCTTTCAGAGATGCATCAGTCTCGATGACAGCTGGCTTGTTTGGGTCGTAATGGATGAGCTTAACAGCGTTGGCGATGTCTTTCTTGATGGTATCCAGTTCCTTCTTCATGTCACTGGTCCATACGAAATGTGTGTCGCGTTACAGCAGACTTCGCATGAGATGAGTTTTCTTGGTCAATTAAGTTGGAGATGAACGTAGACATAAAGTTCACTGTACCCAGTAGGTTTTGCAGCTCTTGTTTGTCTGTTGGGGTAGCAAGCGCTGAGATACCCTTGACCTTGTTTGGACACGGCGCGATACCTTGCGGAGTGATAACACGTCCGAAGTACTCAATTTGCTGTTTCTTGACGAAGCACTTGTCTGGGTTGAATTTAAGCCCTGCTTAGCGTGCGTTCTCGACAGGCTCCAATAGGTGGATTTCATGACCCTCTTCTGTTGACCCTTGTATCTTGACATCGTCTGCACATGGGAATGTGCCAGGGATGCCAGACAGGACTCGATCCATGTGCTCGCAGAAGATTTCAGAGGACACTGACAGTCCGAATGGTAGACGTATGAAGCAATATTTCTTAAACGGCGTGTTGAACGCGGTGAGAAGCTGACTCTGCTCATCAAGCTGTTTGGTCCAGTACCCACGCGTGGCATCGAGTGTGGAGAAGTACTGACCGTTCTTGGAGTTGTGTTGAGCATCCTCCCAAGATGCGGTGTAGTGAACATTGCGAATCAGGTACTTATTTAGATTTCTTGACGACGATTACTAGGTTGTGTACCCAATCAGTTGTTTCTGGACAGGCTCGGATGATTCCTTCCTGCTCCATCTTGTCTAGCTCCTTCTTTAGCTCTGGTATAACACTTTGTGGTACAGCACGAGGTGGTAGCTGAGCTGGTTTCACGTTGGGTGAGAGTTTGAGGCCGACCTCACCTTCAAAGAGACCGACCTGACCATCAAAGGTCTCAGGGAAGATCTGTTTCAGGTCCTTCAGGGGGTCGCCTGTTTTCTTTCCGAGTGGCAGATGCTTTTTCCATTTCTTTTGGAGCTGGTTATAGTCGGCTTATGATTCATCGGTGATGTATACAGCCTCTACATGGTTGGATTCCATGGATATGCTTTGCTGTATGCACACAGGTGCGATAGTCACTAGCTCGAACTTCTTGCAGAGTCCAAGACCAAGAATAAAAGCGCATTCGCGTTTCGTAACGTAGAACCTCGTTCTTGCAATGATCTCATTGCAGGTGATATTGACATCTACAGTTCCACAGTTTTTGAGATCTGCTCCGGACATTCCTCGGATAATGGTATCGCTAGGCTTAAGGTCTCTGTTGGAGAGCTCGATCTGTGGAAGCATAGAGGCTGGCATGCAGGATACCATGGCACCAGTGTCAACCTTGCCTGTGACCGTAAAGGTTGAACTGCTATTGCCTTTTGTATGAAACACGACTGAAGCGAATACCTCACGTGATTCACAGCTGCCTACTGCATATTCACTGCTGTCCTGGTCGGACATGACGTCTACAACATGCTGGCGTTTAGATTTCTTGAGGCAAGCTCGCTCAAAGTGTCCCTGCTTACCGCGGAATCTGCACGTTGAATCCTTGGCTGGACACTTGTCGCGGGGATGGGTGTCTCCCTTGCACCAGATACAAGGTTTCTTTCCATCTGTCTTGCTGTCTGGTTCTGGCCTGGGCCTGGACCGCCTATTTCTGGACCCATTCCTTTGTGACTTCTTGGTTGGGTAACCTGTGTATGATGCATCAATGTGGGTATCACTGGAACCTTCCAGCTTTTTCATGGTGACTTCAACGGCCTTGAATCGTAGCATGACCTCCAAACAATCCTTAGTTGTCACATCTTTGCTTTTCGCCATCAGTTTGCGTTTGCACTCCCTGCTTGTACAGCCATGGATGAGCTTATCCACAATACGAAAGTTAGAATTGTCTGGAAATTCAGCTTGACGATATAAGTCCATAATTCGGGAGAAGTATGTTGCAGTGTTTACGCCAACTTTCTGTCGAACATTGTAAAATTCTTCTCGTTGTTCTCTAAAGAAAGTAGAATGGGTCAGGCATACGGCCAGTCGGTTTAGGAGCGCTCTTGGTGCTGTGATTCTAAGCTCTGGGTCCTCGTTGAGCCTTGCTTCAATGAGAGATTCGGCGTGAGCACCGGCCCAGATGTAAACATGATTTAACTTTACTCGGTCTGACCTGGAGGCTAGAGGTCCATCTATAATTCTTTCCACTTCTTTTCTCCACAATTTGAATTGCGAGAAAGCATTAGTGGAAGTCCGGTCGACCTTTGCTTGTGGGACGTAATACCCTTCAGCCATATTGTAATGTTACGTAACACACACGAGATGTTCACTAGATGAGATTCGAAAGTCACAATAATTCCATACAGAAAGTGACAACTCGGCAAATTTGTCAACGACCACTCGCCTGAAGTGTATTTGAAGTGTATCCTCTGAAGGGTCTTGCAGAGAGTCCCTTGGAAGGAGTTCTGTGTAGATGGTTTTGTTGAACGGAATGGTGCTGATGTCCTTTCGTACGATCAGTGTAGCTGAATTTAGAAGCGTTGAATTTCTTCAGAAGGTTTGTTCAGACGTCGGGGTCACCATGTTCTACTTGTGTTGTCTGAAGGGAATGCTCAAAGATCTTCTGATTAACTGTAAACTTTATTTCTAACTGGTAACAGTGTGAATCCAACACCCGCCTTCCGCTCTTCCAACACGATCACAATATTTTCCTCTAGTGTAAATACCCAAGGTATATAACAAAAAAATAGAGATCGGATTGCTTGTTGGCTGTAAATCGAGCTCGGATTTCTTCTGTTATCACAATGGCGGCAGTCGCTCGATCATAAGCAAAGTTCGACTGGTGATTTCAACACTTTGGCAAGTGAATTTTCCCAGATCGTTATTGTCATTATCTAAACCAATCATCGTACTATTCGAAACTGACCATAGTAATTCAAAATCGACAAACAATGTCGCTTGGTGGGACTCAAACAATCCTATGATCATTCCCAGTTCAGATAGTAGTCTATCCCAACTGGTCTTTATTCCACGGATCACTGATTAAGGATTGGGGATAGGTGGAAACCATTGTTCCCGTCATGGGAACAATTGAGTGGATCGCTACATTTATGCCAGTGGGCCGGGCCCCGTCCCAGTTCTCTGACCGCACCCTCTTCAATTCCACTTTTATTTTACCTTTATTATACTTTCTTTCCACCAAACCTTACACACGCCCCAACCCTTATAGTCCCATCAGTGCAGATTATGCAGATTGGTGATCGGAACTTGCTCTCCCTTTCCTCGATTTCATTGCGGGGAAAGCCATGGCAAAGTCCTTGAGGCAGTTGAGGTCCCTGTATGACTGTGTTAGTTCCTTGGTGGAGCGGTGGTCATCCACCGCCTGAGCGAGACAGGAACTATTGCTCTCATGGCGAAGGACCTTAGCAAGCTGCATGTAGTAGTGGGCAGTGTGCTCCCTTTCCAATCCCACGTGGCCCATAACGTCCGCAAGACGGAATCCAGTGAGGACGAGTGTGATCGCGCAGCCAGATCTGAAACCATGAACGGTTTCGCCATCGTCATCGCCACACTTCATTATGGGGCAGCTTTTTCCTCATGTTGTTCACCTTTGACTCGCAGTCGGCCTCCAGTTCTTCAATACGCCTTTTCACGTTATCGACCTCGTTGCTAGCTCATAAACTGTACGCTCGCCTCGAGCATGTCGACTTTGTCATTCGCTTCTGTCAACCCACGCTCCAGTTTAGTCACTTGTTCTTGAAGGGTCGATACCTTAGTTTCCACACTTACTACTGTTCGACTGACTAAAGTGAGTTCTGCATTCATGTTCGACAATTTTTCAAGTATTAAGTCGACTTTAGATCCAAGTTCGTTGGCCATTTCTAAAACTTCCCACACTTTTTCCTGTTCCGACGTTAATTCTTTCTTTTCAACCGGTGACTTTCTCTCACTATCTGAGCAACTGGTGCCGCTGCCTCTACTTTTTCGCTTGAAAGATAAGAGGAAATCTGCCATGTATTTTCTAATTTTGCTCAAAATACAGGAGCCACAAAAAACGCGACTATACACTTGCCATGCCAGTCCTAAGGATGATAAAACAAAGAAATCAAAATGGGGTGGCGGAAGTTAAGCTTGTTATGGGAAATGAGAATGTGTCCGGAATGGTTGAATTTTTATCACTGAAGAGGATATAAATGGCGAAAAATGGTTCCAAGAATAGGTCATGTGACCTGTTTTCTATATTTTCGCCTTAACAGTCTATCAGGGTCAACCATTCCGAACTAATATTTAAAGTCAACCACAAGTGTAATCAGAAAAAAACACAAAATCGTTACTTAAAATTACAATGTACCACCCCGTTTTTAGTTAAATTTCAACTTTTTGTGATCACGTGGTTGGTCACGTGATAGACATTTTACCAAAATTTTATATTAGGACGACTAAAAACGCTGAGATTAGTTATAACCACAATTGTTCTAGGATTTGAGTAGATTGAAGTGACTGTGTTAAAAAAATGGCTGTAGCCTCGTTTTCATGTTCAAACCATGCCTCGACATACTTGAGAGCTCCCCCCATCCAGATCCGGAGCCATTCTGTTCGCCTTGAGAGCCAGCCGGAAACCATCACACGACGTTACCTCGAGACCTTAGTCACGCTATGCGTGGAAGACTGGACCGACCGCTTGCGAGGAATCCTGAGCTGGCCAAAATGCCTGGCATCAATGTACTGGGAGCAAGGGATCCCACGATTCCCTATTTCCTGTGTGGCCACTAAGCCTAGTGAGTGGTAGATGTAAGGTGAGATTTTCCACCCGAAGGGCAGCACGTGGAGTCCGGAGACTGGAGACCGGAGAATCGGAATCGTACGCGATACCCGCGTATTGTCCCTTGAAGTGTTGGACATAATAACGAATATAGACCATATTCACAACCCAGCTCATGATCTCGTCTCTGTTAGGAAGGTTCTTGACAGTTGGTACCGGACTTCCAGGTGACAGTAAAGCTGTCTGTGTCACGGATAAGGAGCTGGGGCGAGGGCTTGTTCTCCCTAGCCACCCGAGTCCCGAGTCCCTCCCATCTGGGGAGGACTAGGATCCAGGAGATAGATACCTTTCCTCTGGTCCCACTTACTGGCACCCATTGAGTTACACGGTTATTTAATATCTTCAGAGCTTCTAGCGGGTAGAAGGCCGCCTGTTCCTCCCAAGTGAGTACGATGTAAGGGTCATGCCTTGGGCGCTTAAAGGGCGGCTGAATAACTAAAGGAGGAAAAAGAGCAGGGTTATACAGGTGAAAAATCCCGCAAGAGAACCCACAAAACGAGGTGAGGGACCAATGGTAGGCAACAGTCCCGGCACGGCTGCAAGCGTCGAGCACAAAGGGCATTAGATTGCCCCTGGACAGACCCCCCAATAATAAGCGCGCGTAATGAAAGAAAAGAAAAGGAAAGAAAAAAAGGGGGAAAGGCCCCAGAGCCGTATCCAAAGTAACGCATATCAAGCAAAGAATAACCAACCACTATGTTCTAACAAAGACTCGGAAATGCGCAATGTAAGTAATACATATTATTATTATTATTATTATTATTATTATTAATAAAATAATTTTAAGCGGTAACACGAATGCACCCCAGCTTTGAATATTAAGTAAGTAGAGGCCAGACCAAAAGTCACACAATTAAATTGTGGCATAATTGCAATTGAACCATATCTTGTAAAGCGTTTGTTATTAATGCATAAAAAATACAGCCCAGCTGTGAATATTCAGTATAGGCCAGACAAAAGTCACACAATTAAATTAAACGTTGTGGAAGTGGCATAATTGCAAGTCAACCGAAACCTGCATGAAAAGTGTTTGATATTCGTGCACAAAATATAAAAGCCTATATACATTAAGCATCTGTTCAACTAGAAATACATGCACAACCAAAGCGACTAAAGCGAGTTAGTCATATGGCAGTCCCCTAATAAAAATATACCGCGTACACTGGGACTAAAAGCTTAACTACGCCAATATAAAATACGTCCTGGGAAATTACCTGAAAGGTACATTGAATACGAGTTCCTGACTAGAAATACATCCGAAGCGAAAAACTAGTTAAAAGTTCGCTGAAATATATAACGTACACAGGGATAAGGCTGTTCGCCAATATATCGTAATACGTCCTGTACCGTACAAGAGCAGGGGAATTCTGAAAGCTACATTGTACGTTTGCTCCACTAGAATATAAACGAAGCGAACTAGAAAACTAATTAAACGTTCACTGAAATATATAACGCACACAGGAGAAAGGCTGTAACGCCAATATATCAATACGTCCTGTGCCGGACACGAGCAGGGAAATTCTGAACACTACACAGCACTACATTGTCAGCTGCATTGTACGTCTGCTCCACTAGAATACAACCGAAGCAAAGTAGAAAACTATAGTTTAAACGTTCGCTGACATATATAACGTACACAGGGAAAAGGCTGCAACGCCAATATATCAATATGTGCCGTGCAAAAGCAGGTAAATTTTGAACACTACACAGCACTACGTTGTCAGCTGCATTGTACGTCTGCTCCACTAGAATACAATTAACCGAAGCGAAGTAAAAAACTATAGTTTAAACGTTCGCTGACATATATAACGTACACAGGGAAAAGGCTGCAACGCCAATATATCAATATGTGCCGTACAAAAGCAGGTAAATTCTGAACACTACATTGTACGTCTGCTCCATTAGAAATGAAATACAACCAAAGCGAACTAGGAAAACTAGTAGCTAAACGTTCTCTGAAATATATAACGCACACAGGGAAAAGGCTGCTACGCCAATATATAAATACATCCTGTGCCGTACAACCTCCCGTACAAGAGCAGGGACATTCTCAACACTACATTGTACGTCTGCTCCATTAGAAATACAACCAAAGCGAACTAGGAAAACCAGTAGCTAAACGTTCTCTGAAATATATAACGCACACAGGGAAAAGGCTGCTACGCCAATCATTATAAATACATCCTGTGCCGTACAACCTCCCGTACAAGAGCAGGGACATTCTCAACACTACATTGTACGTCTGCTCCATTAGAAATACAACCAAAGCGAACTAGGAAAACCAGTAGCTAAACGTTCTCTGAAATATATAACGCACACAGGGAAAAGGCTGCTACGCCAATCATTATAAATACATCCTGTGCCGTACAACCTCCCGTACAAGAGCAGGGACATTCTCAACACTACATTGTACGTCTGCTCCATTAGAAATACAACCAAAGCGAACTAGGAAAACTAGTAGCTAAACGTTTTCTGAAATATATAACGCACACAGGGAAAAGGCTGCTACGCCAATATATAAATACATCCTGTGCCGTATAACCTCCCGTACAAGAGCAGGGACATTCTCAACACTACATTGTACGTCTGCTCCATTAGAAATACAACCAAAGCGAACTAGGAAAACTAGTAGCTAAACGTTCTCTGAAATATATATAGCACACAGGGAAAAGGCTGCTACGCCAATATATAAATACATCCTGTGCCGTATAACCCGGCCCGTACACATCGCCCAGAATCAATGGACATATCCAGTTCTGAATATAATTAAGTCCCCGTAAGTACTGTGAACAACTTTGTGTACTTCGATTTCATTCTGGAGCTTTTGTTTTCAATTTATGGATTGTCAAATTCCTGATTTGGAGTACAATTTCAACCAAAACGATTGCCCTGCTAATGAGGAGCGGGAGATTCAAATACAAAGAAAATGGCGAAAACGCTTCCACTAGCTTACGTTTGACGCGCTCTCGCAGCTTCATTTTTGAGAAAAAATCATTTTCAATCGGCTTTTTAAAGCTAAAGGTCACATAAATCAGTAGAGCTATTGACCTCAGTTGTATCTTTCAAAAACCCATGTACTTCTGAATTTAAGTGAGTTTTGACCGAATTTTGTATGGAAAACTGCTCAGTCCAATATTCAGGTCTCGATTTCTACTGAAATATAAGACGCACAAGTCGTTTTCAATCGGCTTCTCGTAAACCCTAAAATAAGCTTCAAAAACTCATGAATAATTAATGAGCATTTTGTCCAATCAGATGAAACAAATCAGTCACGTGCATGCTCCTTTATACCTGATAAAATCTTATCATTCTAAAAGGCCCGCGGAGGGATTTGAATTCTGTCCCAGAGGGAACGGGGTTAATGATTGAGACAATGGAATTTCTATTGATGTTTCAGCTTTCTCACTGAATTGCTAATTAGGATGAACGTTTTATATAAAGAATATTAATGAACATGAAATTTTATATAAAGTTTCATCCTAATTAAGAATTCACTGATAAAGACCCAAAGATAGCAAAAAGTACACGGAACATAAGGTACCTAGATAATAAATTTTGCACTAAATTTACTAATAGGGACCTTAAGCAACCAGGACGGCGACGGCAGTGACGACGGGACGTAGAAAAAACATTCTCCCGAATTTTGGAGTTTATTCTTTCCCTTGTTCGCCTTCAATTGTTTTTCACAACCAGATTTTCGAAAAATATAATGACTATAAAGTTCCGATCACGCCGAACGAAAAATGATTTGATTTACTTTCAACGTTCGCGTTGTCTTTAAAACGTACAATTTAGGGTTTTCACGTTCTGTTTTTGCAGAGAACGGTGAAAATGTAGGCGACTACGTGCATTTTCACGTGCAGTTATTGTATTTTGTAATCAAGGCTATTGTTTTATGCCGTCGTCCTAGACGTTGCCGTCGTGGTTGCTTAAGGTCCCTAATATCAGCAGACTACCGAGATACACAGATAATATAAATTTTTAAAATGAAGTTATCCAACTACCATTACTTGTTTACCGAGCCACTGTTTAGTTCCAATTATTAAACCAAACTCAAAGCCGTAAAATTATATAAACGTGCATTAAACTTACATATTTTGTGCCGGAGTCAAAAAATTAGAGTCTGCCGTCATGTCAGTCACATCGCTTTCCAAGTCTTGAACTTTATCGAGGTAAACCACGACACCAAATCCTTCAAGTGCAGATTCTTCTTGCATTGCGAAACGCCGCTTCAAACAACATAGTATGGTAATTTATTCATTTCATTCCCTTGAGATGTTCGTAATTGCAGGCGGTGATTACTCGAATATTTTGCATGGCGTTGTGAATACAAAGGTTCAATGGTTCATTAAGTAACCATTCCCTTGAGATGTGCGTCTTTCTTTCATTGCATTCTTAAAGCGTTTTTGAAGCCGTTTAAAATACTCACAGCACGTGTTTTATCAAGTCTAAAAATTCTCGGGCTTCGCCCTAGAATTTTTAAACTTGATAAAACACTGCTGTTCGTGTTTTAAACAGTACTTTAAAATGATTCTTCAAGCTTCCCAAACGGTTAGAAAAAACCCTGTACCTTGGATAAAAAAACTGTAAAAAGTTGAACTATAAAACGGCATTTCGTGCCACTTATGATAATGTTCGTAGAAGCGGTTTGTCTATTGACAATTACAAGTAGCGTGGTGTTCAGTCCCATGGGAGGTGATCAAGAACCTGAAAGCGAAGCGGGAACTTTAAAGCAGGCTAAACATATCAGCTGCATTTTAGTTGCTTGGATACCAGTTTTATTAGCAAAAGAAAAGAGAAGCTCGACATTCTGATTCTAAGTCTATCATGGCTGATAATAATATCGCAGCTCCGTTTCAAGATTGCACTTTTCCCGAGCCGTTCATCCGCCATTACTTTAAACTTCAGCTCTTTAAACGAACGAGCGAGGGAAATACACAAACTGCGCAGTTATGACGTAATAAACGATCTATACGCATGTACTACGTACTGATAGTACTGATTCGAGATTATCTGACTAGAGTTTCGTTCAGCTTAGCACATGAGTAAACTTTTAAGTTCATTATCATGATCAATACTAATGACATTGCAAACGACTTTCGTACTTCTTGAGCAAAGGGATTTGGAATCCCAGTCTTTAAGGGAATTGTTTGTGTTATAAAACACCGATGTTTGTGAATTGGAGGGGAATTATCCCCAATTTATCGAGCCTATACTATACTCAGTTCAGTTCAGTGATTTTGTTTGACTTCTAGGACAGGAATAAGCTTGAATAACATCCCACTTTAAAGCTACATCTTCCAAGAATCTGTATTCAGACTTATTTGCGACGCGATTTGAAAACGACTGGGAGAAAATTGAGAACGGTTGGAACACTGTTAGCCGTTTTGCCGACCGGCTTTTTTACCGCTTCGGCAACTAGATCAGTTAACTTTCTTTGTGGGTGATTTTGTGGATCCGATTTTGTTTGACTTCTAGGATACGGATAAGCTTGAATAACATCTCATTATAAAGCTACATCCAAAAATCTCTATTCAGACTTATTTGTGATGCGATTTGAACACGATTGGGAGAAAATCGAGAAAGAGTTGGAACACTGTTTGCCGTTTTTCCGACTGGCTTTTTTCCCGTTTCGACGTGACTCATTCATGAACACAGCTTCACTCAGTTTCTTTGTGGGTGATTTTGTGGATACGATTTTGTTTGACTTCTATGGCACGGATAAGCTTGAATAACATCTCATTTTAAAGCTATACAACTTCCTAGAATCTGTATTTAGACTTATTTGCGATGCGATGTGAACACGCTGTGAAAAAAATTGAGAGCATGAGGTTCAAGCCAGGGGCTTTGTCGTTTTGCATGTGAATAAACTATTGTTTCGCTCTTTCATTTCATTGACGAGTTTTTAACTGGTTTTACGAACTTCTATTGAATTGACTTTCACTCTTGAGATCGGCTTGGGACTAGCAACTCCCAAAGCTCGTTCCATTTGAGATCGGCTAGGGACAAGCAACTCCCAAAGCTCATTTATTTAAACCAACTCATTAATATTTTAATTAGCTGACCTTAATATCTTCCAAAATCTCGAAGTGTCCCTCTAACAAAGCCCATTCTGGGCGATGAAGAGCAGGGACATTCTGAACACTACATTGTACGTCTGTTCCATAGAAAAATAAGCACCGAGGGAAAAACTAACAAGAGTGGATGAAAGATATATTTACCTTTTGAGCTGGCTCAACGGAGGGGTTTTAAACTGGGCTTTTAACGGCCTCAGCTTCGGGTGGGCGAGGAACAAGGACTTCGGGGGCATCAGCTTTGTTGACGTGAATGCGTCTAGAGCGAACTGGTGATGTATGCACGCCGGATTCTCCTTATATAGTACTGGGTGAGACCGCTGAAAATAGTTTTTCAAACTTAAAAACAAGTCCGTACAAGTGCTATTGCCACTAGACTTTTAGTGAAGAGAATAGAGGAGTTCTACGCATTATTTTGACTGTTAGGTTCGCAAGAGATTGTGGTCCAGCCGCCTCTTTTTCCACAACCACCAAGGGTTTTAGCTGTAGTTACGAGAGACACCGTTTTGTCGTTTCACTCCGCTGTTTATTCTCTTCTCTCGCTCCCCTAGCTGTCAATCACTTATTGCATACATAATTACTTCCGGTAAAACACTACATTCCTCCCCACCTTGGAATGAAAATCAAACTATGATTTTTTTGCTTAAACAACTAAACATTGATAACTTCCTGTAGCGGTACTACATAATGTACGTATGTCCTTAAGTGTCATAGTCCTTAAGATAGGCAGGCGGTCGTCTCGAGGTAGCATCGGGTCGAAGCCGGGCTGGCCATCATCAGCAGTCAAATTATCGGGTGATGGCGCCTCAAGCTCCGAGTCATCATCGTCTGGAACGTCTACACTCGGATTCACTTGTTTGAAGTAGGACGAGATCCTGGTGATCTTCTTGTTCTCTCGAATAGCCGGCCGTTACCATATATCGTTTTCGGTTTGTAACCACATATGGTTCCGGGTCGTACGGTGTGGTAGACTTCTTGTGTGACGGGTCATGCTTTACAAGAATGTTATCCCCCTCTTGGATGTTGGAGGGCTTCACATATGCCTTTCTATCAGCATTCTCCTTCATCTTCATCTTAGCTTCGTGGTCACGTTGGCTTATAAATGCTGGGTCGTGTTGACCGGTTGGTACCTCCGGTAGCTTAGTGCGCATCGGTCGGTTGAACATTATAGTCGCTGGAGCTTTCCCTGTCGTGGCGTGTGGTGTTGCTCTGTAGTTGCGCAACATCTCGCACAGTTCCTCCTTCCAGGGGCGATTCTCTGTCTTGGCTGCCTCTATGGTTTTCTTTAATGTTCGCATGAAACGCTCCACTTCGCCGTTCGAGCGCGGCCACAAGGGCGTTACCTTTCGATGCTTAAACCCGAGGGTGTTGGAGAATTCCGCTAATTCTCGTCCGTTGAACGGTGGGCCATTGTCCGACCTGACCATTTCTGGCACGCCGAACTCTGCAAACAGCTTGTTGAGACATGGGATCACAACCTTAGATGCGGTCGTGCGTACTACGTCTACAACGGGGTACCGCGAGTAGTCATCCGTAACAACAAGTAGATACCCGCCTGTGGACAACTCCTTGAAGTCCACGCTGACCTCTTGCCATGGTGATAATGGGAGTGGTGACATCTGCAGTGGCTCGCGCTTGGTCTCGGGCGTTGCTGCCTGACACGCGATGCATGACTTCACCTTCTTTTCAACTGAACTGTCTATTCCGGCAAACCAGACTTTTTCTCGCAAGAGGGCTTTCGTTTTGACGATCCCTTGGTGTCCTTCGTGGGCAAGTTCAACTACGCGCTGATGCAGTGATTCAGGAATCACGATTCTGCTTCCCCTTAGAATGATGCAGAATGAGGTGCAGACCGTCAATTCTTCCTTGACTCTTTCCATGGCTTTGTATGCTGTTGTGTTGATGTCGAGCCGCTTAGCTGGTCGGTGCCAGTTGCCTGTCTGAATAGCCTCCGCGATAGCCTGTAGAGTCGGGTCGCTCTCGGTGGCGGACGCGATGTCGCAGAGCTTTAACACTTTCGGCGTTGACGTTTGGGCGAGATAGTCCACATACTCCTCCGCGACCTTTTCCTGCCGGCTGGTTGCTGTCGTGTGCTTCACAGGGTGTCTCGACATGTAGTCAGCAGGGTTGTCTTCTCCCCTCCGGTACGTTACAGTGACTTGGTAGGGTTGAAGTCTGAGAGCCCACCTCTCGATTCGGGCAGGTGGCTTTGACTGCGGGTTGCTATAGATGGCGACTAGCGGCTTGTGGCTGTTTGTATGGTTATGGGTTTCCCGTAGACGTATAAGTGGAAGTGCTCGCATCCCCATACAACAGCGAGGGCTTCACGTTCAGTCTGGCTGTATCTCTGCTCAGTGTCGGTGAGGGACCTGCTCGCGTATGCCACTACGTGTTTTTCACCATTCTTTGGATCCGTCTGCGCTAGTATTGCGCCCAGGCCAACAGGGCTGGCGTCCACGCTGATCTCGGTGTCCTTTTCAGGGTCGAAGTATGCGGTTACCGGTGCATTTGCCAGTGCGCTCTTGAGCTTGGTGAGTGCTTGCTCGTGTCGCTCTGTCCACTCCCAGGGCGTATCCTTCTGAGTTAGCTCGCGCAGTGGTTGTGTTGTAGTCGCGTATCCCTGGATGAACCGCGAACAGTAGTTGCACATCCCCAGTAAGCTTCGTACTTCAGACGGGTTAGCAGGGGCCTCGAGGTCTAGGATGGCTTCAACCTTCTTCGGATCCGCCGAGATCCCCTTGTCTGAGAACACGTACCCGAAGAATTCCAGCTCATTCTTCGCAAATACGCACTTCTTCCTGTGCAGGGTCAGACCTCGTTCCCGCAGGCGTTGGAATGTAGCCTCTAGAGCTTTGTCGTGCTCTGCTTGGGTCGCGCCATACACTAGGATGTCATCGCTGAGGTTAATGGCGCCCTTGATCCCACTTAGCGTCTCGCAGATGGCGTTCTGAAATATCTCTGCAGCACTGGAGATTCCAAAGTTCAGCCGTTTGAATCTTCTGAGACCAAGGTGCGTGCTGAACGTGGTTATGTACCTTGATTCCTGTGCCAACTCGAGCTGATTATACCCTTGATTTAAGTCGAGCTTTGTGAACACCTTGGCGCCGTTCAGGTCACCGATGACTTCTTTGATCGTTGGCGTTATGTGTCGTTCACGCTGTACCGCTTCGTTGGCTCGTCGCATGTCAACGCACATCCGGATTTTTCCAGGCTGTTTAGGTTTTGGTGCGATGACAACTGGAGACACCCATGGTGTAGGGCCGTCCACATGCTCAATGACGCCTTGCTCCTCATCTTTTTCCAGCTGCTCCTCAAGTTGCTTTCGGACATGGAAGGGCACTCTGCGGTGTGGTTGCGCTGATGGCTGGACACTTTCGTCTATATGGAGTTTCACCTGGTAGTCTTTCAGCTTCCCTAAACCAGTGAATAGGTCACCGTATTCGTGCATGAGTCGTTCAACCTCTGATGGATTGGGCTGCACATCTGTAAGTGGACTCGCAACAGAGATCAGTCCAAGGTTTTGGGAAGTGCGCCAGCTGAGCAGCGATCCTCCCATCCCCTCTGTGACATAGACGATTTCTTCCGACTTCACACTGTCCTCACTCTTCATTGTCGTTGTAAATTTCCCACGCATTTGGAGAGGGTCTTCCGACTTGTAGGGATACACTCGGGTAGACGTATTTTCGAGTTTAGGACACTGCTGCAACTTCTCGAAGTCTGCCTCGTCGAGTATATTGATGCTTGACCCAGAATCAGCCATCACTGTCAGCCATGTCCCATGAATTTGGACTTTGAAGAGTGGGTGCTTCACATTAGCGCCATTGACGCTATGGACACTGATTCTGAATGTGTTTCCATCGTCGCTGTCAGAGCCGTCATCCAGAGTGTGAAGTGTTTTCCGTCCTCGGTTTCTGTATCTGGTGTCGCCTGCTGGTTTTGGGACGGGTTCACTCCGACATACAGCTTGAAAATGGTTTTTCTTGCCACACTTCCTACACTCCTGTCCGTATGCTGGGCACGCAGTCTTGCCGCCTTGGTGTGGATAGGAGCCGTTGCAGTTTTTACATCTGGAATCCGGGTTGGGTCGCGATCCGTACTTTCCACCGTTCCGGTGTTTTGAGGTTCCATTTTCTTTTTTCCCTCTCGTAGCCGCGTGCTCCAACTCTGTTGACTTCTTGATCTGTTTTCTTATTTTCTATTTCTGCGACTTGGGTGCTTGTGAGTTCCAGTGTCTTTCCAAAGTCCAGTAACTTAGCCAGGTCAATGGTTGTATCGCTGAGCGCTTTCCTTCGGAGTTTTGTCGACACACATTGCTGGATAATCTGTGTTTTTATTTCACGATCGACGTTCGCAAAATCGCATGTCTCGCTCAGCCGTTTCAGCCGTGTGTAATAGGTCATGATCGACTCGCCTGGGTCTTGTTTCGCCTGTCTGAACCGGTACTCTTCAAATGCCGTGTTTTTCTTTGGCTCGAAGTATGCCGTGAGCGCATCAATGGCTTTGTCGACGGCGCTTTCGTCTTCTTGCGCTGTCGTGCTTGCAAGCGTATCGAAGATGTCGTTGACTTCTTCCCCACTGTAATGCAGGAGAAGCGCTTTTTGTCTTGAAGTGTCTGTGATGTTGAGAGCTACCATCAGGTTTCGAAAGCGAGCGACGTATTTCTTCCATCTCCTGTCTCGTGTGTTGTGTCAAAGGTCGGGAATGCTGGCAGTGCTGTCGCCATTTCGTCGAGTGTTTAGTCAGCTTTTGTGACGGTTTTCCTCGTATTTTTTTCGGTTCTTTGACTTTCGGTTAGTTGGGGAGCCTTTCAGATGTGTGTTTTCCTTTATCCTCGTCGCCAATGTGATGTTTTTAAGGGTTTTAGCTGTAGTTACGAGAGACACCGTTTTGTCGTTTCACTCCGCTGTTTATTCTCTTCTCTCGCTCCCCTAGCTGTCAATCACTTATTGCATACATAATTACTTCCGGTAAAACACTACAAGGTTGACCATCCTAAGTATTGGTGCATGGAGAGGATCACGCTACTATACCTATCCATTATGGAGGGTTATCCAATACTCTGACAAATTTATGAATAGCATTGTATTGTATTATATCGACAGTTTAACAATACAAACAATAGTAGAACGATGCAATACAATAAAATACAAAACAATGTTATGCATAAATTTGTCAGAGTATTGGATAAGTATGCCATTAGTACACTATAAGTTACGTTTCTTGAAAGGACCAAGATGCAATAACAATGAGAAGCCTTGTGAACACTTACAGTAATACTTTTATGCAGCAATGTACTAGGCAAACAATGCTTCCTAATGATTTACGAAAAGAGATATTGTTAGTTACATACAATGCATGAGAAAACCTCGCCATAACGATGCAATACAATAAAATACATTCAAGTCCTCATTAATTATTCACGAGGTATTCAGCCAATCCAATGGTCTGATTTTAATCCCTTGAGGACACTGGATACCTGGTCTAGTCCTCCTAGCAGTAACTGGAAAAGTTTCTAGTTACTGGAACAAGTTGTTCCAGTAACTGGAAATTTTTCCAGTTACTACGAATAAATTATTGAAAAACAAAAGGCAATTGAATAGCACTGATTGTTCAATTAACTTTGCTCTTCATAATAACAGTGATTAAAAGAATTTGTAGCCCTATTTTCTCGATATTTTTTAGTTTTCCTTGCAAAATACTAAACTACCAGCAACTTTTATTTGTCTTTGATTCCTCCCGAATAATTAATGAGGAGTTGAAGTCGTTCAAAGTCCTCCAATTTCGGACTGGACGGGATTTCAAGTCCTTGCAATTAGTTCCAGTCCTCGGCTGCGCCTCGGACTGGAACAAATTGCGCGGACTTGAAATCCCCGTCCAGTCCTCATTGTCGGACTTTAAACATTACATACAATACTATGCATAAATTTGTCAGAGTATTGGAAAGGATGGAAAACACGTCCCATATATTTTTTTCTTCTCGGTTTTTCCCCCTTTTTTGTGTCCGGTTCAGTGGTGGCTATTTGTAGCAATGGTATCACTGACTACGGCCGATAGCGACATGACCTTCTCAAACTCATGAATTAATCATGTTAGCCACCAGATGTACAACTTCGTGACGGAACGTAAAATCGTACGCCCAAACGAACCTTAAAACGAAATTTAGAGTATTTTAGAATTATGAAACTATCCAAATTTAACGATGTTCGTTTTAAGACAGTAAGACCTAACTGTCCAAGAAGAAATATCTAGGTTAAAATCGAAAACAAGTGAATTTTAAAGGGTAAAAGTTCTCTCTAGTAAATGACTAAATAAACACAATGACATATTAAGCTCAAGGAGGAACTTATTCACTGTTCGCGTGGACTTTCACAACCTGCACATGCAGAAGTTCTGCTAAATGTGTACGTGTTATTTGAAGATAACAACATGATGCAAAACTGCATTAAGATTAGTTGACAGCCAATCATTACTAAGCTAGTATTACCTTGGGCAATAGACTAACTGCTGCCAGGTAAAATATTGTCAAAGACACCGACACATTTAGAATATAAAAATAACTCAGTTGAAATGCACAAGATAAACGTGCATTGATTTATTGAGGGATTTTCCTACAATAATAATAACAATATTTGTACAGGAAAAACTTCCTCATATACTGTGATTTTCAGCGAGGTCCTGCGTAACTAAAAGTAATAATGAAAACTAAAAGGTTAAGAACTAGAGCTAAAATGCTAAGAATACCAATGTTAGACAATTATATAGTGCTATTACTTTAAAAACTTTTTAAAAACGATCAAATTCTCAGCAATCTTCGAATTGAGGTCTAATGCGTTCCAGTCTTCGATTGCTTGGAACACAAAGCGCTGCTTTCCTCAATTTGTGCAGACGCGTGGGAGATGTAAATCTCCACTGCGGCGCGTATTGTAATTATGGTATGCATTATTCTTTTTAAGATTAAAGTTAAAATTAATAAAGTTATTCAAACACTTAAAAATAGCTATACAGCGATGGATGTGACGGCGACGACTTAATGACTGCCATTGTAGTTGTTCTATAGCTTGTGTTCCTGAAGAGTATATCTAGGTAGGTCTAAGACTGTTCTGGCAGCATATTTTGTAAAATTTGTAAATGGCCCATGAAAACTACATTGTTTTTGTCGCCCCATACCGAAATCGGCATAGTCAAGTAAAGGTAAAATAAGGCTATTAACAGTGTGATAAGGGCATCTAATGGAAGCAAGGTTTTCACACGGCGAAGTACTCCAAGCCTCTGACAAACTTTCTTGCTTAGGGCATCAATATGTTCAGCCCAGCTCATATTCTGTTGTATTTGTATACCGAGGTATTTAAAAGATTCCTTTCAATCTAGGAGGTAACCGTTTATTTCTAGCGATAAACCACTAAAGGAACTTCACTACAAATTTACATGTATTTACGTTAAGAGTTAATAAATTGTCATTGAACCTCGGTAAAAGTAATAAAAACTAAGTTTAACTTAGGTTATTAGACTAAGTATACAAAAATGTAAGTGTTTGTGAGAACGCCTATACAAATAATATATGTTGAAACATAAGGAGAACATCCGTATAGGAATTATTTTATCCTTAATCCGATTAATTTTACCTTTCAAGAAGGCCGCTCAGGACGCTCTGGCGCCATAATGTCAGCTTTCTTTGCAACGAGACCTGCGATGCCACTTAATTTCGCTAATCTCGAG
This sequence comes from Actinernus sp. WN-2022, assembly GCA_030867875.1. Taxonomy (NCBI): domain Eukaryota; kingdom Metazoa; phylum Cnidaria; class Anthozoa; order Actiniaria; family Actinernidae; genus Actinernus; species Actinernus sp. WN-2022. Next base: position 69,558,137 of record JAOWCC010000936.1, read on the forward strand.
CGCTGATAGTTATATATCCAATTAGGAAACATATACTTTTTAACTCGTGGATGCGCGTATGGGCAGGAACGAGTTTTTGCGTGAGGTGGGCGAATGATGTCTAGCTAGCTAGCCAGCCGTTAGCAAAAAATCAATCAATATCAAATCGTATAGGTGACGAGTTTGAGGCACTGTGAGCGAGTGGCATTTATATTAGAGCTGCAGAAGTGTTTTACACGGAGACTACACACTGTGATGGCAGAAAAATCAACTTTATGAAATCATGGACTTATTTACAAGGTTCTGTATTGCACAGGTTTGGTTTCCTGGGAATATTTGGCCACTTGACTCGCAAACATGTCTCACGCCGAAGTCTAGCGTTGAACGGCCCTTGAAGGGGATGAGTTCCGGCTTGAACGCAGAATAAAATACCGGTGAGTGTAATAAATAACAAATATAAATGTATAGTTTAAAATTGTACCTCAATTCTAAAGTAGAATTAGAATCCGTTTACTCTTATTTACAAGTATTTGATCGAGTGCGTGTTTTTCGTGACATTTTATGGCTGCTTTCCGAGATCCGAAGAGCGCGCAAGCTTTATTTCAGCTCTGAAGTTTGGATATCTAGGTTCATGTAACTTTCATTACCTATCCTGAAAGTTGTCACATCATCAACAGTACATCTCATTGTTACACCAAATAGCATGAAAGTTAAATGGCAATATGAACTTCACTACTAAAAACAAAGTTAAATATTACATGGCTCCTGTTCATTCCAAGCATAATGGACCACGGTTGTATACTTTTCAGATGAAGGCTTTTCTTAGCAATCCACTAACTTCATCACTACATCCACGAGTTCACCATTGGGTGCCTATGTTTAATTTTCCTTTTATCCGTAGTTTTGTTTTTCATTAATATTTAATTTGAGGACCTATAGGTTCTCGTAACATTACTAGCGAATCCTCATCCATCCAAAACCACCCGAGGGAATTGACTATTTGTCCTTTTACATGTTGTTTGATTAAATTTTGATTATATAGTCTAGGTGGGAACCGCTAGTAGCTACGTTTGGCCATCGTTAAATAACTGGCTGCAGTCGCTTTACAGTATCGTCAAACCAACCTCAAATGTCAATAGTGACATTTGTGCCAGAAGAGGAACTCCACAGTAATTACCCTAGGGCCAAGATATTGATAACATGTATTTATTAAGAAAACCACTATTCCTTGGCTTTAATAACGCCAATAATACACTAAAAGAGAAACGACGAAAAAGTGTTTTTTTATTTCCTTTTTTATCGTGTAACACTTGTGGTTTGGCCGTTATTAAAACAAACGGCTTAGTCAGGATCATAGGATAAAAATCTTATTGACGGCCGAGTTAGTTCACGCCGAATGGAAAAATATTTGGCTCTCATCATTTTGTACGGATGCGCTCAATCCGTACGTCATGACCTCCAACCAAATATTTTCCCATCCGGCCCGAAACAACCCAATCAATAAGTACCTAATCTATGCCTCCACTCGAACCTCAATCATCCCGATCCCCGGGGGTACTCCCATATATAGGCTATACGGGTACGTGCCGCTCGACAGGGTATGCCTGTTTTTGATCATTCTGTCTGGAACAGGGTCGTAATTTTTGAAGGGCACTAGGACGGTTTGAGTTATTCACGGTCCCTTGCCACTGCCAACGCAGAATCTGTTTATCTGTTTATGACTTGAGCGGCGAGTGGAGCGCAACGTCTTGTACGTATCATATCGGGCGCTAGCCTGGTCTGGAACAGGATATCATTTTGCCATTTCGTCTGGAACAGGATCACAAAAATACAATTTATTGGTCTGGAACAGCAACAACAACAATGATTTATTGTACCCAGCAATAAGGAAAATATAATTACAATCATAAATGAAATATTTAAAGGGCACTGGGTTCCCGAAATAACCAGAAAAGCTAAAAATGCCAGGAATCCAGTTATATGCAGTAATTTACAATACTAGGTCGGTACATACACGTAATAACACGTAAGCACGCACACACACGAATATTAAATCTACCAAAGCTTATTAATATATTACATGATACAGTTTACAGAACCTCAACCATCCCAATAGTGATTAATATACCCTGTTCCAGACTAAGAATTATCAAAAACCATACCCTGTCGAGCGGCAAATACCCGTATAGCCTATATAATTATGGGAGTACCCCCGGGGAACGGGATGATTGAGGTTGAGGTTGAGTTCTGCTTCTTTCATTCTCAAAATACTAAGCTATAATTATTAGTCTTATTAGCTTTTTAATGAAACTTAATGAACAACGGAATGATACTCTATAGGAAATTAATATTTGCATAGGAATTCTGTTTTTAGGTTTTTAGGTGGATTTGACATGTAAATCAAATGAATTCCACAATTTGGGCCCTTGAAACCTTATATTGAATTTGCCATAATTTGTTCTTACTCCAGGAAGATTAAATAAGACTGTCTAGCTGAAGATCTTGTGTTATAATTGTTAAACTTTCCAAATGAGGTAAAAAATGCATTGAAGACTGAAAGTAGCATTTGATTGTGGAACTTAAACATAAAAACAGCAATATGTAGTGTAACAAGATCACGCAACTTGATAATATTTTGCGACTTAAATAAAGGGCTAAGGAGTGCTCATCAAATTTTGAAAAGGTCATAATACGCAAGGCCTTTTTTTGAAGAATAAATAGAGGTTGGATAGTTTTCGGGTATGTATTACCCCAAACGATTATCCCACATATCAAAAATTGGTACCCAATGGGTACGTGTCTACTGTATAATTTTAATAAAAAATACGCTCTTTGCTATATGATGAGTGAAATATATATTAAAACTGAGCTTCAATTGGGAATGATCAATAATATTATCACATTAATATGCAATGAATATGCAATGAATATGCCACAAGTTTTATTGCAATATCATTTTAATGATAGCAAATAATTTACAGTATTTGTGAGCACTTGTGCGACATCATTAATTTTGTGGGACATTTGAATAAATTGATCATAAAGTCAATGATGACAATATTAACTGTAACGAACTTGTTGCTGTTAGATGGCCATGGTACTGTGCAGAGTAGTGTAATTGCTATACTTGACTAACAGTAGGGATTTCAAAATATGATAGCTTTGTGAGTAAAGCTAACTATGCTTTTCAGATATCTCTTTGATAGAAGATATTGTTGGTACAGTAGAGGTAGAAAGGTCTTTGTGTTGAAAGGGCAGTGATGCAGTGGCTGTAATTGAAGTGGTGTTAGTTGTAACTACCCGTATATCCTTTTGAACATCCTTGGTGTTTTTTCTGTATTTTGATATTTTGACAGGTGATTTCTGTTGTTCGTGATGATAGACGCTATCTCCCTTGATTGGATTGAAGCAGACAGCTTTAACTACATTTTCTTCAGAAGTTTGTAGATGTGCAGTGAAGTATGTAACTTGTATATTGCTGATTTTTTTTACTGATGAAACATTATGCACATAGCATAAGATGTCTTTGTCTTTATTTGCCATAGCTGTGGTAGTCAGAGAGAGGGAAAATAATTTTATAATACCATAACATCCTGGTTATAAGCCCTGGGCTTCTACAAGTTCGTAAGGGGTAACTGGCGGTGCTTATAACCGGGATTTTACGGTATTGTAATTAACTAGAATAACATATACAGTGGAACCCCGCTATCTCGAACTCTCAAGGGAAATGGAAAATAGTTCGAGATAGCGGGGTAGTGTGAAATATCAGAAATTTATTATTAATTATTAATTAACTCAATACAATTGCTATTAAAAACAATTACATCAGAAGTACGATAAACCCCACTGAAATTCGTCTCTACAATATGAACAGTTGTAGGGCACTTGAAAAGAGGGAAACACGGACGCTTCGCAAAAACAGTTGTCTACTTTTTAAGAGCAGATCCCCGCAGTTCTTGCACTGCTACTATTAAAGGCAAGGCTGTACATCTTGGAGACGGAGAACGGATGCAAGTTCCCTGCAAACTAACGTTTCGTGGACAGAGAAGATTTGAGGACATTTTGAAAGAAGAGTTGGGCAAGCAACAGGCATAAAGACTTGCTTGCGAGTTGATTGCTCTTTTAATTTCTAGAGACAGAAGCGGTAATAAAGAACTCAACAAGAATCGCGAGAATGCAATCGTTCTGTGCTCAATGCGAAGCCACTACGAAGCTCAGTGTAACGTCCTGCTGTGTTGAACAGTTATTGTTGTATTGATGGTGACCGGAACTTAGCTTTGGCAGCAGACTGCTGTAACCACCCGCATTAATTTCCTGTTAAAATGTAATTTAAATGATAAAGATTTGCACTGTAACAGCTGTGATTTGTTATTTTTAGTTTGGTGGTGTTTGTCAATCGTCTTAGCAATTAGAGTTCGAGATAGCCAGGGTCGATTTGGGCCAAGGGAAATCACAAACAGTTCGAGATAGCGGGGAGTTCGAGACAACCGAGTTCGAGATAGCGGGGTTCCACTGTATATGGAAGTGGTAACCTAAAATTTTTTGAGAGTGGATATTTCGTATGTTATTTTTTTATGATTTGTTATTAGAGAGGATGATATCCTAATGATTATTTTAACTGTTGTTAAAAAACACAACTAGTGTCTATTGTTGTTCTGCTCTCCCATCTCCCCCTCCCAGCTGCTGTTGTGCCTTGCATTGACATATGAGTCAAATATGTCATCCACGAATTCTCAGTATGGCTTTCAATGAAGTGTTCAGGGTTATCCCTTCAATATTGAATACTTGCACCTGTCTAGGTGATGGTTAGGATCACCATACATTTGGTGTGAAACAGCTCTGAAAAAACAGTTACCTCCAACATCTAGGTCTCAATCCAAGTTGATTTAATCTAAATTGTAGTATTACACTGGAACTTAATACTACAGCTGTATTTTGATTACTACTATTTTGAATACATGTAGGACCTGGATTTAATTCAATATCACCAGAGGTCAAGAGCTCGACCTTTGATATGATACGCAAAATCTTTCACTTGTGAATGTACACTGAGCTGAATTTGTTAATTTGTAGTCGAATAAACAGCACTTAATATTTTCTGGTTTGCTTGAACGCCTGTCTGCTTTATTTTTTTTGAACTCACATTCAAAAAAATACTAATAAAGCAGTCGTTTCTGTGTACATAAGTTACATACTACCATAACTTTTACATAATCGGTAGCTAAGTCATTTAGAAGTCGATTTCCTGAGAATATATTTCAGTTTCTGTCTAGCGCGTTTTCTTCGTCTTCGTGGATCTCTGTCTTTTTACTTTCGAGTGTCTAGCGATTTCTCTCATGGTGAATCCATATAACTTTCCGGCCGAAGCTCTTACATTACTGCACGTATAGATTATATTGGCTTTGCCCGTAAAATATATAAATGCATGTATAAACTAACCACAACTTTTGATCGCTTAAGTTAAATTATAAAAGGTGTGCTCACTTCGCCTTCGGTGACAGAACTTCTGTTTTAATCCCTCAAGGGGCTGTTTCATTCCCTGAAAGGGCTCAATAATTCCCTTAACGGCTTTGTTATTCCCCAAAGTTGCAAAGAAGCTCATTAATTTTGCTTCCTTAATGGGGAACAGAAACATTGTTATTTACACTTGCCAACTGACTTGCTCTCCAACTCCAAGTACATGAGGCCGTCACTCAATTTCAACATCGACCTAGAACTTGAAAGTACCTTTGAAAACCTTTGACCGGTTACACACACTCTGCGAAAGCTGTAGCTAATCAAGTTTGTAAATCTTAGGAAATTCATGATAAAATCAGAATCATTGTATTATACTCACCACTCTTGCTTTCTAGCTGCCCCCAAACTCCAAAGCGACCAACTCGCGACCTCGTGAATACGTAACCATGGCATACAGTCGTCCTCTTCATTGCCATTTTTTGATTGGATATTGTGACAGTCGCTAAATGAAGATTCCGAGTAATCACGAACGCCATCGACACATTTAATTGTCCCGAATAATTCACGACCACTTATCGACAATGTTAACACACATCTTACGCGCGTCATCGGACACGATAACATGGCGTCTACAGCTTCTTAAGAAGCAGTAGACACAAAAATGGGTAAATGAGGCCATAATAAAGGTTGGATAGGATAGTAATGTCTACATAATAACGAAGTCTAGAGAATATTTCAACACTTCTTTTTATATTTTTATGTATTAAACCTGTAATTTGCAACTAAGATTTGAATCAATTAATATACCAAGGTATTTAATGCATTTCTCTTGTCGTAATTGCTCATTATTCAAAGTTAATGCAAAATTGGACATTTATTTCCTTTCAGGAGGATGGAAGAGAACAAACTAAGTTAGATTTTTCAGTCTATATTTAATGAAAGCTTATTAGCACAAAGCCAGATGTGAATATTGGCTAAATCATTATTAATACTTGATTGTAGTATATCAAGATTCTTATGTTTACAAAATAAATTAGCATCATCAGCAAAAAGGTAAAAGTCAAAGAGGGATGAACAAAGATGAAAATCATTAATATAAAGTAAGAAAAATATTGGACCCAGGACAGCTCCTTGGGGAATACCGCAGGAAATAGTTGATTGGGTTGAAGTTACGTTATTAACTGTTACAGTTTGCTGCCGGTTACTAAGATATGAGGTAAACCACTTTTTAGCTACACCACAGGGGTGGCTTTAGGGGGGTGGATTGGGTGGCTATAGCCACTCCACTTTGGGCTGGTTGGACTGGCCAAACTGCAGTATTTTACAACATTTTACAGAGACAATAGACGGGGTTCCCGAACAAAAAATCTATTACAGCCACCCCCCTTTCAAAAATCCTGGATCCGCCCCTACACCTCTTATACCCATAGTACTCTAGTTATTTTTATTAAGATTTAATAATTGACCGTATCAAAGGCCTTGCTAAAATCTAAACAAATTCCACACGAAAACTCACGCTCATCAATTGCTGTTTGTAATTTTTCAAATATACTAAGTACTGCATGGTCAGGGTAAGGGTATCAAGAGCTCAGCGGCTCACCCCATCCTAATTATTAGGGAGTACCCCTTCCCCCCGGGTTGAATTGAATGTACTTATGGGATAATGATATACAACAGTCAAACGGTACATAGTCGTACACAGACCTTACCAAATAAGTGTTGACTGAAAAAAAGACGTATGTAAATTTTCGGCTTAGCCATTCACGTGAAAAGCAATTTCCAAACTCGTAATTTGTGTTTCACAATGGGACTCCAAACACCTCGAAACAATACATTAAAAGCTGTCCGCCCGCGGCGTCGTGTTTTCGTATGTTTCTTGGTGTTTGGGTCCTCTGATGAAACACAGCCTCTTGTTTTGGAAATATTACACACTAAACGTTGTCTCCACTACGTTTGGTATTTTGTTTTCTCATCTTTGAATTCTCTGGGGAACATTACTGTGTTCTTGATGATCAGAAATTGCATTTTGCATATATTTAGCAGGTGTAGGAGCATAAAATATATCATTAACATCGAAAACGACAAAAATGTAGTAATCATGCATTTGACAGTTCTTCAGGTCAAAGCGGTTTTACAGCATTCGAAGATAACGGCTGACACCTACAATGTCTTGGTTTTCTCTGCAGTTGACTTAAAGCAGGTACGAATAACTAGTTTAACTAAAACTACAAGTAAAACTAAGACAATGACCACAGCCAACCCCAACACCGCCATTACGTCCAGCATGTAGACTTGATAGAAAGGTAATGTCAGACCCCTGGGTTTGAGGTGGTCCAAGCGACCTTGAGCCTGCACGTACTCTACCAGGTCAGCGGCTTCCTGCACGGGAGTACGCGGACGTATTTTCAACGCTCTTGAAACACGAGCTGCACTTCTCTTGTAACTAAAACGAGAAAAGCAAGTCTGAAATAGGACCATGTCCGAGATCAGTGACAAATAATGTAGTGTAGCCATTCTTTTTAACTCTTGGATATGCGAAGCATACGAAGGAGTTATTGGATGGGCTCATGATACTCGGTCTGCAATATTTAGTCGCGTTATGCACGCTGTTGTCAAGTTGCTTTGCTTTACTTTACTTTATAACTGGAGTTCAGAATTTTGTAGCGGGAAAAATGTACGTGAATCTCCATAAAAGCTTGAAGGACGAAACTAAAGCAGGGGAATTTCCACCTGCAACATTACAGGCAAGATTTCTTCTAGATTTAGCTGATGTTGCCTCGCTCTTGAGACAATTAATTTAGTTGTCATTATTAATGCTGCAGGAATAAAACAAAATCATTGGACGCACTTTAACTGTATGGGAGTTTGTTTTTCTTGTTGGAATTTCAGAGAACTCTTGCATCGTCTTTGGCGAAATAGACAAGTTCTCGGTTTTCCATTCTCGGAAATTTCTAAAGCTCGGAGCTCTAGTTAATATTTACCCAAACAACCTGAAATATCATGTGTCAAGATTGAGTACATCAGTACATTGGCAGAAATTATGGACATCAGCGGAAAGCTACTGGTAAAGGAAAGGTATTTTAGTCGATTCAAAATGGCGGCTTATAGTGAGTGAGACTGTAGGTTCTTTATAGACCTTCCAACGCAATGAAAACCGAAACTTATGTGATGAAATAAGAACAGAGAAGCGGAACGAGAGTTGTAATAGCTTAAACATAGCGGCATTGTGATTAAAAAGCCATTTTTAGGATTTGTCATCTCTCCGGCGTCTGTCTGTCCAAGTCCAGCTGCTTGGCGGCAATTATTTAGAGGAGAAGGGCCTGAAACCCAGTTTATATCCCAGGAAACATTGCAGGATTTATGTTAACAAAACAAGATGGCGGGCAGAAAGCAATATGGTGACGTTTCTCTCCTTTCTCGTCGAGTTTTCTTCGAAAATGTAATCCTACATGGCGTTATTTCGACAAAACTCTTTGGAAGTACTTTGGAGGAGTGTTATTGTACGTTTTATTGGCGATATGGATGCATTGAACACTGTTTTATTGATATCGAGGCGAAGAAATAAGCCTCACCGAAGATTTGGTGTACTGTTGTACCTCAAACTGTGCACGGGTTCAGCCAGATTATAGACAACAACATGGAGAACGAGGAGCATTTGAAGGGCGAAATGGACTTCTCGGGGAAGTACTTTGCCGACGATCTGAAGGATTGTTTGTGGCCTCGATACACAGCTTAATCCGTAAGTTATTGGTCTCGAGGCGAACAAATATGAAATCAAACTTAGAAGGTCTTCAAATTTGAAAAGTTTTATGTTTTTCCTACATTTTCTTATACGAATCGACACCCATTTTAGACACTGATGCGCATGTGCGCCACCATCTAGTCTCATATTTCTGCCAATGAACAAGTGTTCACTAATGAAAGACTCGTGATCTTCCGGAAGTTTTATCAGATTTCATTTTTAATTCCAGGCCGACCACAACTTAGAAGGTAAGGCTGTGACATGCAGAAGGAATTCCTTACTCGGCCTCGTTCCTTACTTTATAGGTGTGTACTTAGCTGCTGCCCAGTCGATCGTGCATCGCTAACTTAGAACTGAGAAGAAGAAGTAAAAAAGAAGAAAAAGAAGAAAAAGAAGAAAAGGAAGAAAAAGAACAAGAAAAAGAAGAAGAAGAAGAAGAAGACGAAAAAGAAGAAGAAGAACAAGAAGAAGAACAAGAAGAAGAACAAGAAGAAGAATTGGCTAAATCGATCGAGGTTTCTGTATATATAGCTACCTCTTTCAGGTACTATTTACATAGCTCACCCAGACAGTGTTCTTCGTGTTGATTTAAACTTTTTAATTGGGTTACAGAGGAGCGATTTGCTGTGCAATTAGTTGTCTAATTGGTTGAATTTTCTAATTCCCATGCAAATCTATCTACGAGAGCTTGCTGGTTCTTATTCATCTTATGATTTTAGAATGGCCAAGGAAAATAAATATAATAGGCTTAGTGCCTTATTATTGATGATCTAAAACTGGCAAACATGGCATCTTAATGCAGTCATAACAATATAAGTGTATGAAGTTAAAAGATAAAGTTGGAGGAGAGGAAGAGAGAAGGACACCAAAACATCACAGGAAATCCAAACAAGAAATAAAATAAAAATTGTTTTGATATTTTAACAAATAGGACTATGTAATTAATGCTACTTGCTAACTGTAATGGAATAGTTATCGAATATACCTATTTGTTAATATATATTTGTCTAACTGCAAACTGGCTGCATTTAAAATAACTATCACATATACATATCTATTATTTATTTGTTTAGTCTAATTAAAATCTCTGGCTACAGTGTAAATAACCAACAAATAGATCAGTATGTTTTCAGTATGCATGCATGCACTCGAGTTTGCATGCATGCACTTTCATTATGCATGCATATATGCAAATTAGCATGCTTTGTATCCATAAAAATCTACTGCATGCACGTATTTACTTGGGCATGCATGCAATTGTTGGAAGGGTTACTTTCCTACTTATCATATGAGAACGTTTCAAAATGTTACATGTTCCTTTGTACTTAAGTCGTCGTATATAAATCTACAGAATTGTATAGAAAACTAACATTTGTTTTATGTTTGGAAGAGCAACTCAATCTAGCTCAAATTTCATCCATTTATTGACACTCGCGTAATAAGTATCTCATTATACTGAAAATTTGATGCTCTTGTGCAGCAATTGTGCTGACTACTCACTAAATGCGACAGTCCAAAACTCTCCAAAAATTTCACGTTTTCTTATAAATCGAATGCTTTTGCACCACATTCAAAATGTCGGAAAAACCGCGAAATGGTCTATTTTTCGTTCAAAATTACGGATGTTTTCACTGAACAGGGTTTTGAAGAATATATAGACCAATTTACTAATTTGCCTGTTTGTTTTGCCCATCTTAACACCTTGTTGTGGTATTTAGATTCGTAATTGACACTTCTTTTCCATTTATATGTTGTTGTAAAACGTCTAAATATTAGAAAAAGTTGTGCGATTTTTATCAGAGCTCCGAGCATTTTTAATGTATAACAAAAATATTGTTTTAAGTTTGGCTTTCGAAAGATGCTAATATTAAGACCTCCTAGAAAAGACAAGGGACACAAACCTCAGTCGGTCTTGTAACGTTGTGATATTAGGCGCTTCATCCAACATGACCGCAGACCCTTGTTTAATATGAAAGGGGGGGGGGGGGGAATGAAGATATGAATATATTGCCAGGCCTTAATTTGGGAGTTCTTCTTTAAGCTTTTCCACTGCGATGAAGGGGTGGGAACTCAAAGAGAGATCGCAAATTGTGTACTTGTTCTTGACTATTTCTTGTAGTCTGGCGTAAATTCGATTCGGAAACCGAAAATTGTCATTCACTAAGGACACACTAAATACTTAAGATATACATACTACCAAATGAATTACCTTTCTCCAATGATGACCTTTTGCATCATGCTGACCATTTGATCAGATGTCGCAGACCGCACGCTTAGTATTTCACCAAGTCCAGCATACTTTATGGTCTGTGCATTGTCAGGTTGATCGCCAAAGAAAGGAGAGCAGACCATGGGTACTGCGTGATAAGCAGCCTCCGCCATTCCGCTAGCACCAGCATGAGTGATGAACAGCTTGGTTTTGTTGTGGCCAAGAACATCGTTCTGGGGAAGCCATTCTATTGTCCTGATGTTTGGACTCGGTGTGTCTGGAAGATCACCTGAAGAATTGTATTATATAAAGCTGTAATACATCCTGGAAAAGCTATACTTTTGCATATAAAACTCCCTTTCGTTTTCTCCTTATCCAGATTCAATTACGAGTTGATCTGAAGATATAAAAACTGATCGATCCGAACCCTTTCGACCCCATGGACGGATTATAAGGATACATACACACAAATGTACACATACGTACTAGCTTTCAATTTCCACAGGACTTTTTGCGGCATCTTCGAAAATGATTCACTCATCATTTTAATTATGTCATCGCCAAATGCACCAACCACGGTGCCAAACGCCACCAGAATGACACCCTCGTCTCCAGAGCTCTGCATGAACTGTTCAAGGTCGGTTGGAAGTGGTTCAGCGGGACTGGGATGGAAAAATCCAACTTTTCGTATATCTGTAAGTGGATATATCAAAGAGAGAGCATGTTACAGCCACAATTGATGCCGATACATCATGCACACTAATAATAATAATAATAATAATAATGATGATGATCCTTATGATTATCCTCCTTATGATGATGATGACAATGTGATAAATCAGTAACACGTCCATTAATTAGCTCTTCGTCCACTGGCTCAACTTCATTTCAAAGATATTTTTCTTCACCGAGAAAAAGAAAAAGGTTGGTGCTCGTCAAGTTCCTCGCAAAATCTCGGAGATTTCAAATTACAGGAGGAAGGGGCGGGAGACCCATTTATTTTAGCGGTCCGGAATCAACTGAAAGATCGTGCTCTTATTGGCTAAGATCCAGTCCGGTGTTTTTGACGCGATTATGTGACGTAAATATACCTTTGCGTTGAATACCTTGTGTTTCTGTGACATATTTAACAATAATAATAACGTATTAGGAGCATCCTACAGAGTCTCGATGCTCTTACATATTATACCTAATAGAAATAAAAATTACATGAATATATAAAAAGTATCAAGTAACTAGCTAAAAGCATCTAAAAAGAAAGGTCTTCAAACTTGATTTAAACGTAATTAATGAATCAATACTTCGAATATAATCCGGAAGAGAGTTCCACAGTTTAGCTGCAGCGACATAGAATGATCAGGAAAGCCAAGGAAAAGGGAAACAACAGTGCGGAAAATTAAGTGCCAGTGATTTGATTTGATTTGATTTGATTCCTTTCATCATTTTGTCTGGGATGAGCGATCATGATGCGTTCGGCCGCTCGCTACGAACGATGTTTAAATATTGTACAGTGGAACAAGATAGCGGAGAATACGAACATACTATATATATCGATAATTAATTTAACTAGAAGGGGCAAACGGCACTACTCTGAGTGATGTTAACCACAACGTCTAGATTCTTTTATTCGAAGATTTTGAAACTCCTGTGAGGGTACCAAGACAATGTTCATATATATACATTATATAGTACAAATGGCCTATTGCCAGACTTGTAAAATACATGTGTACACGTTTTATTGCTACAAAGCCATACGTTTTCCAGATACTCAACGCACGCTCTCATTGGTTGAACTGGGGTCACGTGGCAGTAATCAAAATCCAATGTATCCCGCGCGTGAACAAATTGAAATGTATTCCGCCACGTGACCACATCATGACAGAAGATGATGCGATGTGTTGCGCGCGCCACTGGCTAGCTAATTAATGGCTGGAAAATAAATATTTGTGTACCAAAACTCAGGGAACAGGAATTTCATAAGTGTTGTTTTAAAACGAATCACTTACTAATGACTGGCCGGCTTGGGAATCAGTGAGTTTTGTTTCCCCTCGATTCTCGATGTCGGGGAAATAAAACTCAGTTTCCCTCGAGCCCAGTCATTCAGTGTTAATTGAATAGTCTCCTGGATCTGGTTTTCTAATTAACTATACCGGTACTTACATGGCATTGTGGGCTGTGGGTAATCCAGTATGAAGTCCGCCTGTATGAGAATCAAATCAACAGTAAACAGACTTTCCCTGATGGTTTTCTTTGGTTTAATGTTGTGCTTCTCCTTCAGTTCATCGTATTTGGCGTAAACAAAGGCTTCCAAAATGTATTTTTGGGCAATGAAAAATCCAAGGTTCTTGATCTTGTCCAAGAAGCCCATTTCCCGAGGAAGTCCTGAACCCATTATTGGCACATAACTAAGCGAAGAAGCAGGTACACCGTAGACCTCTAGCGTTAGCATTCCTATGGGACCCGTATTGATGACAATGTGAGGCAGATCAAACTTGTCAGCAACGAGCGCCGAACAGGGGTAGAGAGAGTCACCAATAAGAACATCGGCAGTCTTGACGTCACTCATCAGACCAGAATCAGAGAGGAAAGCGTCACAATATAGCTTCTGATTTTCAAACAGTGTATTCTGTAGTTTGAGTGAAGCCCGATTATTAGAAACGCTTTGCAGAATCTCAATAAGCCCCTTTCTAAACTCGTCGGTTACTTTAAATGCCTTGACGTAGGATTTTCCAGTGGCGTAATCGGCCTCTTCCCCCACCATGATCACGACCTTGAAAGCAATTATGAGATTAAAATTCATTAACTAAGGGAAGAAGGAATAACACTTTTTATAACTTACATCAGTATTACAATCTATTCAATGATACATATGTATAGCTATTTAATGATATTGACTATAAAACACCAGAAAAAAGTGTTCACGGAGTAGGAAAGATTGACATTTTAAAAAACCGCTCTCAATCAGTGAATCAGAATGCACGTAAGTCAATAAATTAAATTTGTAAAATTCATTAATAATTCATTAGGGTACTAGCCAATCCCATGTACTGAATGACACCACAAGATCGCCTCTGTATACCCCCGTACAAACCTGATTAATAAAACATCAGGTTCCGTATCGATATACAGACCCCATGGTCCGCGATACAGACACAATGGTCCGTAATACAGACCCCATGGTCCGTTATAGCTCTAGTAGTATTCTGTATCAGGTACAGAATACTAGCAAAGCTAGTGAGGGAAGTCTCACGACCAATCACTGACTTCCCCTCTCCCGGGAGGGAGTGAAATGACAAAATACATCTGCTCTCTTATTATGTACACACCATCTATTCCATGTGGAACCTGTTTTTCTGCACGCTACGCTCTGCTCTCTTATCGCATACACATTGTCTCTTCGATGTGGGATATGTTTTTGTGAGAAACTAATTCATCCCACATCGATAGCAAGGTGGGAGAAATCAAAGGTTACAATTTTATGTCATGCATATCAATGGCTTTTAGTTATCTATTCATTTTACAAGTAAGATAAAATATTCGCGTCCGATCTGTATGGGCTTTACAATGGCTCGCCGAAGCGGCTCGCCATTGTAAATGCCCATACAGATCTCCCGCTCATATTTTATCTACTACTTAAACTTCAACTGGATAGCCTGACCTCCAAAAAAAAAAATTGCAACTACATGTATATGGTGGATCAAAATACACCAGGGGATAGACATGTTCATATATAACAATTAATTATCAGTTAAATTGAAGGAATCTTTCTTGTGTGGGTCATGTGCGTCGAAGAAATGGATTCTTCAAGTAAACACAGAGTTACAAGTACTACTTTTCGAAACCATTTCTGGTCACATATATATAATTATGTTAAGGTTATAGACATAGTGTGATGTATTCCATTGAACTGAATCCAATGAGTGAACAAGCACAACGTTTACAAGTGGTTTATAAACCCACAACGCTACAATTTCATTGTCCTTATGTAATCACACTTTTTGTCCGAGTAATGTAATGAAATGCAAACATTGATTTCTAGATGATTGGCTATTTATCTAAGTTTCTCTTAAGCTTTTGACTACGATTAGTAACTGTTTTTAATAATCCAATTCTTTTGTGGCCATCTCTTCTACAAACAAGTATTCGTTATCAATTTAATGATCGCCAGGTGTCAGTTCTATTTGTTGGTGGGAATATTATTACACAAAATTGCTTACAACTAGAAGCCCGAAAATGCTTCAAATGTTTCTTTTATCACTGGGTTAAATAATCTATTTTACTGATCATAAAATTAATATATTTGCAAACTACGCGATTCGTTTTAGTCAGAAAATAAATAATTAAGACTGACAACTGGGCAATAGCGCCGGAAGGTCACTGCCACGTCATCCATTGTCATTGATGTGCCAACCAGAGATCCATTGGTTCCTGACACAAATTAGAAATTATAATAATAATAATAATATATCCCACATGGGTTAAAGTGCCTGGAAATGATAATTGTAGAGACAAATCTCTTTCCAGGATTAATAGACCTGTATTCTGATTGGATCCAGTATACTGTAGCTCCGTGTTTTGTATTGTTGGGTAAGTCAATAATGTGGCTCGTTTCGAGCGGTACTGTCTGGCTCCTTTTCAGGCCGAAAAAGTACGTTTCTTGATTATCAAAGAAAATTCTACCGCCAATGGGAAGTACGGCCATGGGCCACTTCAATAAAACGATTGCACATGTAGTGTTCAAGTTGAGATGAAGAAACAATGGCCGGACTTGTAAAATACACATGAAAACGTGTTATAGAATTGGCTCCTGGGTTCCCAATTCCATAATTTTGGGATAAGAAAGCAGTGACTTTCTGTCTTGAGCCTATGATCTGATATTTTCCTTGGAAATTAGATGTTGTAAAACTTGATATAAACCCTCAACTTTGTTTCTCTTACTAATATTTCTGAGAGCTCACCTGACTCCACCCCCTATGCTATATCGAAAGTGGGCTATAGGAAAAGTATTTGTAAGGGTGGACCATTAGAAATCGGCACTGGACTGTGGTTGACAACTCCTCAGATGATCATCGCAAAACAATTCATGCAAGCAAACTTGTTTAAAGAATATTCTGAAGATAAATTAGCTTTGAAAAACGATCTGTGCACTAATCGCCTCCCCCCCCCCATGTCATTTTTAATAGTAAACACCTAACTACAAACAGCAATCCAGAATGTTCAAGTATTCAGAAGATATCATCGGATAGTACATATTCCAACAAACCAGGGCATTAAATGGGTCCCACCGTCACTTTAATAATCCATCCCTGTTCATAGTTTGTGTACTCAGCTGTGCTTTGCAAACACTTTTCTCTGGGGGTGGGGGGGGGGGGGGGGGGGGGTGAACTCCCTATATCTCGCTGACGGGGATTCTTGTCATACCTTTTGGGGTAAAAATGCATTTTTGGGGTACCTCTGGGTGTTTAATTTGAAATGCCAACAGTACCTAGTTTAGGGTATTCAGAGTAAACCAAGTAAGATATTAAAATAGCTAGTATTGCTACCTCTTAGGGGTAAAAATTAATTTCGGCCATGCCCAGAAAATGAGATTTTGGTATCTTTCAAGGGTTCCTTTTGAATTTTTCAACAAGCATCCCATCACTTTTATATGGGAGCCCCCACCCCCAGGGGGGACTTTTGTACTCAGATCTGAAGCCTATATATGTAGATATTGTCTGGGGAGGGATATGTTGATGGATCTTTTTACGGCACAAGAAGGAATAACTGTTCCTTTCCCCAAATAGCCATGCTCCCCCAAATAGCCATGCTCCCCAAAAATAAACTGTAAGCTGTCTTGCGGTAGCTGGCCATTGAAATGTCAAGAGGATCCACCCTAATGTCACCTACAGCAAATGGCAATTTCGAGAATTACAATCCCTTCATCTGTAACATTAAATTTAATTCTCAGGAGTTGGCATCAGGACACAGTTGCAGATACACCAGCAGGGCACAACGTTACTGGATTTCCGGGTTCTGGGCCTGGATTGGTGACTCATCATGAAGATTGCAAAATCTAAGCTCCCGCGGCCATTGTTCAACTGTTTTACCGGGGGGGGGGGGGGGTACTGGACTGAAACCCTGACCCTGTTTAGGACAGAAAAACTCTAAATACCTACCCTGTTTAGGACAAATGACAAAATACAGACTGTCTTGTTTTACGCAATTGTGTTTTATTGGCAATTGCAATGATTGGGTGACAATGATCTTGTGGAGTCTCAGTTGACTGATGACCTGTTAAAGACCGGTGAGATGAGGCCAGGATAATCGTGCAATCAATACCCTGGTTAGGACAGGTTTAGAACCTGTTTAAGACAGATTCTCATGAAATTATATACCCGGTTCAGGACAGAGAGGCCAAAAACAGTACCCTGTCCAGCACACGTCCCCGTATAGGCCATATAAGGGAGGACCCCCCCCCCCCCCCCCTGGAGTTTTACAAGAATTTCAACTCTGTCGTCGTGCTAAATAGTTTATAAAATCTTTATAGAAGAAATGTGGAGTTTAGTGACACTGTAGATTATACTAAAATCGTTCTGAAAAATATAAATCGTGTACTTTAATACACTAGCTATTTCCTGTTTGGTGTTCTCTTCTTTGCCTCACTAGCGAACAGCCTGGTAGACTTATATAACTTCCTTGAGGAACTGTTTCTAGATTCTGAAATAATGTTCGTAATACAGAAACATGTTTTACACCTTTTTATTTTTGTCCTTAGTTTAATTTGGCTGTGATAAAAATATTCAGTCGGGTGTTTTGATTAGTTTCTTCAACTTTCCGTGCCCCCTCACAGATCTTTGTCTAAAACTAAACTTTATATTTCATGGCTACAGGTACCCCTATTTCCAGAAAATTATCCTTTCTGTTGTTGATCACAACATACATCTCTTCTGCAAGCCTGTGGAGACCAAGTCTGGGCACAGGAAGTTTTCAAAAAGAACCCAGAAGTACCATGCAGAAGTGAAGGAGAAAATATATACATACATGTATGCCTACTTCTCCTACATGACTGCTCAAATGCTGTAAGAATGGAAACAGTTTGAGGGAAGTTTGTCTCGGCAGTCTGATGAAGATTAAACTTCAACCCAAAGGACATTGCTCCAGCCAACAATAGACTGATTTATGTACTGATCAAATCGAAACATTGCCTAAAATGACAGTGGTATTGGGCATTTGAACAACATTTTTGGACTGGGGGATGATAATTTGAACAACCCAAACTCCAAGAGTTCAAATGCCAGGGGGGAGGGAAAGATATGTGATGTTTCAATTTGATCAGTACATTACATGTAGCTTGTACATTTGTTGTCCCAATTCAGATCATGCGACAGCTCGCTAAGGATTCAGTGTTTTGTCTTCCAATCAGAGAAATTTGTACATTTCCAATTTGGATACAGACAAAAACAGAAAACATTACTGAAGGGACAATATTCAGGTAACCAGTGAATTGGGACAACAAATTAAATGTACTAGCTAAAATCAGTCTATTGGATCAAGTTGTCTGGGTGGTGGTATAGTCTTGCAAAATACTGTTGCTGGTGACTGACATTTTGATTACCCAGCTGATGGTCAGCCTTATATTATTAGAAGAAGCCTTATATTATTAGAAGACAAGTACCATGTACATGTTCTGATATGCTTTTTTCAAACGTTTTCAACATAGGATGGTAAAGATTAAAGTGTATTACAAAAGCTTATTTTAGGAACTTAAAAGTAGTATTTTTCATTCACTCGAACTTTGCCAAGTATAGCTGGCAATATACTACTAAATATGTTGTCTTTCATCATGAGAAAGGTTATCATTTGCGGGTTGATGTATGTTGTTTACCTGGGGGACCTAGTTTCTTATAAGTTATATCCAAACTTTGACTACCTCAGTGACTGATTTGAAGTCAAAATGTTTGTTGGAAAACTTGATTATAAACAAGGGAAATCCCTGTTCTTTTAGTGAACAATAGGTCTATCAATGTTGCAACAACCACTTTGTAAAAATCCAAGATGAAGAAAAATAAAGCTTTTTCTTGAAATTACAAGTAACAAGGTTCCTTAGATACATGTTGGCTATTAGAGGACTAAAATAATAGCATACTTGGGTAATTTTAAAATAAGTAAAAACAAGATGGCAAAGAAATATTTTCATACTTTTTTGGCAGAAATAATACTTGGCATAGAAGTACTTGGCTGTAAGCCAACCACTAACTATTTCCACTTTGCATACCAACTAGACATGACCTAGTTTGGGCTCTAGATTTAAGTTTTGTTTGATTATTATATATAACTGTATTTGTTGAAGTGAGACCCTGGGTGTTTCAAGTTGCAAAATTGCATTTACCCAGATCGTTTTCAGTTGCTGCGGCAAGATTATGGAATTCGCTACCAGTACATCTAAGATGCATCTAAGATTTTAAATCATCACTCAAGACCTTTCTTTTCAGTAGTAGTTAGTTTTTTATAGTTTATATATATATTTAATTAGATTAATTAGTCTTTTGTAGAAATAGTTATTTTACTATTGTAAGGGCATCGAGACTTATATATATGCTCCTAATACGTTTTAAATTATTACTTAAGACCTTTATTTTCAGTAGTAGTTAGTTTTTTATATATATTGTAATTAGATTAATTAGTCTTTTGTAGAAATAGTTATTCTACTATTGTATGAGCATCGAGACTTAAGTATGATGCTCCTAATACGTATTATTATTATTATTATTATTACAAGTGGATACCGCTAACGATAATCATACAATGGTTTTCACCCCTCCCCCCTTATTTTTGTAAAATTAGCAGATCTTACACAAAATTCGCAAACGATATGTTGTATGAATTATGTGTTTAGTGTGAAGGCTTGATTTTGATTCTGCAACTTTATTCATCGCTCTCTAATGGGGGGGGGGGGGGGTACTACTATTAACAGGAAATACATTGGATTTTCCAACCCTCCCCCCACAGTTTTAAAAGGTTCGCCGATCTTACCCCAAATTTGCAACCAATATGTTGTGTTCGTCGTGTTTAGTACCAAAACTATGATTGTTATGCTGTAACTTCATTCAACCCACTTCTAAATGGGGAGGGTAACATTATGTCAAAATGGAAAGGCAGGAAAGGCATATGATTTTCCACCCGTCCCCCCTCAGTTTTGCAAGGTTCGCATTTCTTATCCCAAATTTGTAAGCAATAGGTTGTGTTCGTCGTGTTTACTACCAAAAGCATTATTTTTAAGCTGCGACTTCATTCTAGCCACTTCTAATGGGGGAGGGTTCCATTATTAACAGGAAAGGCATGGGATTTTCCACCCCTCCACTCTCAGTTTTGCAAGGTTCGCATTTCTTATCCCAAATTTGTAAGCAATAGGTTGTGTTCGTCGTGTTTACTACCAAAAGCATTATTTTTAAGCTGCAACTTCATTCAACCCACTTCTAAATGGGGAGGGTACCATTATTATCAGGAAAGGCATATGATTTTCCACCCGTCCCCCCTCAGTTTTGCAAGATTCGCATTTCTTACCCCAAATTTGTAAGCAATAGGTTGTGTTCGTCGTGTTTACTACCAAAAGCATTATTTTTAAGCTGCAACTTCATTCTAGCCACTTCTAATGGGGGAGTGTTCCATTATTAACAGGAAAGCCATATGATTTTCCACCCCTCCCCCCTCAGTTTTGCAAGGTTCGATTTCTTACCCCAAATTTGCAACCAATAGGTTGTGTTCGTCGTGTTTACTACCAAAAGCATTATTTTTAAGCTGCAACTTCATTCTAGCCACTTCTAATGGGGGAGGGTGCCATTATTAACAGGAAATGCATAGTATTTTCCACCCCTCCCCCCTCAGTTTTGCAACGTTCGCATATCTTACCCCACATTTACAAGCAATATGTTGTGTTCGTCGTGTTTACTACCAAAACTATGATTTTAGTCCTGCAACGTTATTTAATCCAGTTCTGGACTCGGAAAATAGCAAATGAAACTGTCCCAGCATGCTTTGCGGCCAAAACGGAAAGGGCGATGGATTTTTACGGGTAGAAAGGAACATCGTAGAGACATGGGGTTTTCACCAAAATGTTACCCATAGAAAACTGCAGGGGGTCTTCTTCATTTAGTTGATATTAAATTTCAGGGGGGGAAATGACAGGCAAAACAAAATTTCAAAACGGCTTCACCCCCCCTGAACTTCATTTGCGCGAGCGTTAACCCAAAAATTTAATCTAGTTGGATGAAATTACATAAGATAGGCTGGTTTTTATGCCATTAACTATGCGCTAGATACCGAACATTAATTATTTAATTAATTAATTAATTATTTAATGATTGTATTATTTCTATGATTATCGTTAGGAATTATTATTATTATGTCGATCAAACACAAGTCTTGTCTCATACAAAGTTTTAACCAGGCTTAATTACCTTTTGATTGATGGTCAGCTAAATACAATTTTCCCCAGGGGTGTAGGCAGGATTTTGCCAGGGGGGTCCCAACACAAATGTTGGACTTATCTCTAAGGGCATGTTATTAATAATTATTATTACTCAATAATTTACCAAAGGGGGGTCAAGAGCATTCCCTTGCTATGGCCCTGATTCCTATGCAAAATACAAATACTTTTTGAAACGCAAATAGTGTTCAAAGAACACACACAACTGTTTTTAAGTGTGAACAAACTTTTGCCGATTCAGCGGGCTAAATTCTCGTGAAAGTTTAATCTCAAAGTTCCTTCACATTTTGTCCTTTGCTAGTTTCACTTCTACAGCAAACAAAAACTTGAGAAACATCTCATTTTAAAGCTGAGGATTTGAGTTTTTGTTTGCTGTAGAAGTGAAACTAGCTAGCAAAGGACGAAACGAGTTGACTTGTCATCTGGACTACGAACTAAGTGCGAAGGACCGCGCTCACTGTTCTGAATTCAACGCAAAGCCGATTTATAAAAATGAACATTAAAACTAACAGAACAACACAGAAAACGCTGGCGCATCAGAAGTGAATGGAAAGACGAATTTTCGAAATCCTCTGCTTTAAAATGAAATGTTTCTCGAATGTTTGTTTGCTGTAGAAGTGAAACTAGCAAAGGACGAAACAAGTTGACTTGTCATCTAGACTACGAACTAAGTGCGAACGACCGCGCTCACTGTTCTGAATTCAAAGCAAAGCCGATTTGAAAAGTGAACATTAAAACTAACAGAACAACACAGAAAACGCTGGCGCATCAGAAGTGAATGGAAAGACGAATTTTTGAAATCCTCAGCTTTAAAATGAAATGTTTCTCAAGTTTTTGTTTCTCTAGAAGTGAAACTAGCAAAAGACAAAATGTGAAGGAACTTTGAGATTAAACTTTCACGAGAATTTAGCCCGCTGAATCGGCAAAAGTTTGTTCACACTTAAAAACAGTTGTGTGTGTTCTTTGAATACTAGTTAACAAGAAACGCTTGGAGATAAACTTCCACGAGACTGAACCCGCTGAATCGAGAAATTTAAAAACAGTTGTGTGTTTCCAGTTATGCAACTACGCGAAAACGAATATTTTAAGAGACTATTAGCAGCTCACTAATGCAAGGAATGTCAATCAAGGATATAATTGACAGTGTCGTAGTTTAGAATGACATTCCCATGGGTCAAGTCTTGAATTAATAAGTTCGCGATTAACGTAAAATTCCCATGGGTCCCATTATGGCTTGACCAATCACAGAGAACGAAATCCAGTAATTAATAATTCAAAAGTGATAACTCAATTATGGTTTCGTTAACGAGAAATGTCCATGACACAATAGGCATTCTGCCCTATGCTTGCAAAACTGAGTGGGGAGGGGTGGAAAATCATATGCATTTCCTGCTAATAACCGTGCCCTCCCCCATTATAACTTACTTGAATGAAGTTGCAGCTTTAAAATCACAGTTTTAGTAGTAAACACGACGAGCACAACATATTAGTTGCAAAGTTGGGGTAGGATCTGGGAACCTTGCAAGACTGAGGGAGGAGGAGGAGGGAGCAACATGCAGTCCTATTAATAACCATACTCTCGCCCATTAGAAATTCATTCCACTTTGCAATAATTTGAATAAATATTTAGCAGCTTGTCTAAAATAACTGTTTTCTTTACTAACAACTCACAGACTGTGTATATTCTCTATATATCGATGTTGTTGTGATAGAAAGGCGACATGGAGAATAATGCATTAATGAGGTGACGTAAGATCAAGAATCGACCCAGTCTTTTTCTTACGCGGTCATGGGTCAGGAAAGGTAAAATTTTCACCATTTCAAACAAGCATAGAACATAGAGTATTCTATGTAAGCCAAACATTTATTCGCAGAAGTACCCAAAACCTTTCAAAGATTCATATGTATAAAAATTGCAAAAGGGGTTAGTTGCACTTTAAGTAATGTGGCAGAATTAAAATCTTGGTTTCTGTATTCGACGCGACTATTGGAATGCGGCACGAACTGCGAAAAGCCGTCAGTTTGCGAGGTTGTTATGAAATTTAATGTGCTTTGATGGAAAATAACAATCATTTCAAGGAAACGTTTTTTCACCCGGACTTTAGGACACTTATTTTGACGAGAAATGCCCCAAAATTCCATGTTCGCCTTAGCAGGTTGAAAATAACCATTAGACCTACGTTCAATACTATGTTTGATTATCGTTTTCGGTATCTACTAGTTTAATACAATAGATATAATAATATGAATATAAACAACAGTAGACAAAGAACCACAATTGATGTTGTCGAAAGTAGTTTTTCATGCAGAGCTCGAATTTTTATATCATTTTGTTGAAAAGTTAAATCCACGGGATAGGGGGGTGGGGGTTATTGATGGCGCGAGACCAAAATACTAATTATTTTCTAACCCAATTCCCATTAAGTAGTATACGAAGTAGCGGGTCTGGTGCAGTTTCAACAAATTTCAACGAACAAATGCAACAAAAAAGCAACAAAGAGCAGCAAACGGCTGGGACACGTACAACGATTTCCAACGAGCCTGCACAACGAAAAAACAACGTACGACACAAGAAAAAACAACATATAATAAGACCCTCATTTTTTCGTTGCATTTTTTACATTTCAACATCCTATTAGAGAAACGTGTTTATAAGGTATTATTTACTACTATAGTTCATTTATCGTATTTATGCATTACATTAAAGGATCGTAGTTATAGGTATTATATCATGGCTAAGCATATATTAACATTTGTTCGAACACTTGGTTTATAGTGAATTTATTGTATTCTAACACCCTATTAGAGGAACGATATTATACAGTATATCTGTCCTATTACGTTTATTACATTTATTACATCTTAACACCTATTAAAGGAACGATTAGTTTACAGTATATCCATGGATATTCTACGAATGTACGGTTCTTGGGGAAAGTGGCCAATGTTCTATCCAATACAGGCCTGGAAGGAAGCCATGGCTACGGCAGTGTCTTCGGGCGCGACCCGTATGTCTTTGGAGGCATATCTCGCATCGTCGAAAAAGGGAGAAGGTATTTTGTGCTATATAGGTGTGGAAGATGTTGGAATAGAAAGTGTGGGGAAATTGCTATGCGACTCTCTTGCTCTCGGTCCATTGTATCTTGTGCGAGATGTAGACTTCGAGACTCCTTCGTTGTGCAACGAGGATGGTCTTGTGTTGCCTTGGCCAGATAGTCCAGCATTCCAACGTCTGGCTAGTCTTGGCAGATAGTTATGGTGGCAAGTCTGTCCTTCTTCTTGTTTGGTGTGGTTCGAATGTCTCCAAGGTAGCAGCGAAGTGGAGATAGAGCCCGTCGGTTTCTACCGCTTTTTTCCGGATTGGAGCAGTTTTGTTGTACTATTTTGTTCGTTGTATTTTACATTTTAACACCTATTAAAGGAATGATTAGTTTACAGTATATCCATCCATGGTACTAACATACATTCTCTACTTCACGATATTAACGTATGCTGTTATCTTAGTACGTATTAATACCATACAGATTAGACAACCGCGCGTGATTGAAGAACCTCAACGTAGACGTCACAACTAAGATACCAATTAGACATATAACATATATAGGTATATTGCACGATGATTGAGACAAGAACTTGTGATTGGTTGATGCGAGGAAAGACCACGAAATGTATAAGTAAGTGTTCATAGACGTCAGAGTATTGCTCTCAACATAATTTCCAGATAGGAAGAGGATGTGCCATATTCGTTCCATGTTTGACGTGTGGTCGAGGCTGTCGTACTATTCACGAACTTTGTGCAAAATGTGGTGCACATCAACGCCGTACCATTCGCAATAAGAAGAACCTTGATAAGAAACGAGCTAACGAGTCGGCGAATATCACATGTTCAAATGTAGTAGAATCGGAGAAAGATCTAAATGTAGTGGAATCGGAAAAAGATCAAAATGTGGTGGACATTCACGATCTCGATAATGCATTGGATGACCTCTCCATCAGTGAGAAAGATCTAAATGTGGTAGGATCGGAGAAAGAGTAGAAATCACGGTACGAAAAAAAAGAAAAAAGAATGAAGAGAAATTGTTATGCGACCTCTCTTCATTTTTTTTCTTTTTTTTTTTTAAAACGAACGAACAATTAGACAATTGACAGGCATATGGTATACGACTAGTATGGATGATCTTATCAGATTACTTGGTCCAGAAATTTGTGCAAGCCTACGTATCAAACCATTGTCGCATATTGAACCATTGTCGCATATTAGCGCCAGTGAATCATGTTCCGAATGTTTATGTCCGATGGAAATACAAGGAATGGAATTCATATGTCCCACTTGTGGTCTTGTTTCCGAGGTCGAATCATGTGAAGAAACAACTACCAATCTTACTACTAGGTTACACATAGTAGGGCCGGATAGCTTTCAGCATCAACATGATCTAGACCGCACAATCCCAAAGCAAAGCGATAACAAAGAATTGCAACTACGAACGATTATGCGAGAACTACAGGCATACAACACTACTTATAAACAAAATTACGCCCTCTCGTTTCCCACAAATGTATTAGTAATCGTAGCCGATACATTCATTCAAGTACAGAAAGTTTGTATCAAACGTTGCTATGCGAAACGAACTATTTTAGCTGCTATACTTTATCAAGCATGTATACAATGTGGGTTAGTTAGATCTACAGGAGAGGTCGCTCGTTTTATGCAACTAAACAATAAGAGCATATGTCGTGGAAATGTCTTTATACGTTCTCTACGTGATGACGATAAGATCGATATAGATTTGAATACCGATCGAATAGCTCCTCACATTACAACGACTTTTGTTAAACTAGACCCCCAAGGAGTACCTAAGAATGTCCAACAAATAGTCTATGAGATTGTTCATACGGCAATAGAAAACAATATAGGTACCAGCTCTATACTTCGAACTAAAGTCGTTGGAGCAAGTTACGAGGTACTACATCGTTCGGGATCTTGTATGTCTCTTATTGACGTTGTTAAACGGTGTGGTATACATAGGGGTTCGATCATACGTTTTGTCAAGGAGTTGATTGCTTACCATTCCTACTTTGAGCCCATCTATAAAAAACACGGTCTAACTAGTGATAGGGTTTGATTTCGTAAAGTGAAAATAAGAGCCACATTCGATTCTTATCCCACTAGACTGCCAAGTTTTTCTCGCATTTCCTTTTGTACTTCTTGTTTGAGTTCCATTCGAATCTGTTCCACGTTTTTTTCACCACCTAAAGTCTTACGACGAATTTCGGACCTCATAATCTCGTATTTATCTGCTTCAGCGAGGATTAGACTGTATTCGGAGTCGGATATGTTTTCATCGCGTAAGGCCTTCGATACTAGATCGCGAATCGTATTAATTTTCGATTTTGCTAACATAGTGGTTTTCTCATGCTTAGATACTTTTATTCCTAATTTTTTAGCTCCAATGGTTGTAGATGCTGAAATTAATCCACATAAACCACCAATAACACCAAGTGGTAAACCAATCACTATTCCAAAACCAGTTAAAGCTACTCCCAATCCAGATCCAGATAAAATCACAGATAGACCTCCTGTTACCACTGCGATACCATGAACTATTCCTTGAGAACGCGCATATTTCTTACGTACGCCTTCATAGTGTTTTTCTTGAATTTCGATATCCGAAAGCGTATCTCGGATTGTTTGTAGTCGAAAATTCTTTCCAGTGAGCGATGGATAGAGTTTTGGTGCTGATGGAAAAAGTGGTTGAATTGAATCGCCGTCCATCGTATATGTGATATACATATGATTTACTCAAGCTTCAATACGAAACGTATAGGCCGCTTGTTGAAGTCTATGAGATTGCCTTTCTCATTGCAAACTGTGAGGTGAATGTAGTTCCGCATCGTTCCTAGAGCTCGAATGGGTATGAGGGTTGGTGGAAAGTAAGTTGTTTCAGAAAAACTGTGGGATGTCAGATTAAAAGTATATAGGATTTTAGATGGCTTCCCATCAAGAAGTGAGAAATCTGAATCCACCACATCACAGTAGATAGATATGTGATTAATATCTTTTGGCACCAGGACGTATTTTCCTTTATTGATAGTCACATAATCTGTCACATCTTCATTTACTTCGATACCAAGCAAATCGCAGACATTCTTAGTGAATTGGATTGGTTTCTTGACCTTCATAAGCCAATATTTCCTAAATGGATAGTCTATGAATTCCAAGTAACCAGCCTCAACTGCGGGATCTAAGTAGGTTATCAAATTTTCTATCTTATAATGTCCCGCCTTAATTTCGTATGGAAACGTCAAACTATTGGGGGTAATCCACTTAAAGCCCCCTTTCTCAGCTAGGTTCCACCAATTATGACTAATAGTGACCTCAACTAGCGAAATATTATTGATAAGAATGTGGTTATCGAAGTAGACAGTATGGTCAGACGAGGTGGTGGTGACATTTAAGATAACCATTATATGTTGAAGGTATAAACTATGTATATGTATAGCTTCAATAGTTACTATGCCTTTCGTCGTGCCAGACGAAGACGACGGTCTATCTGCAGAGGACATAGCAGAGATTGCTAGGGGTGGACCAAGACTATCGAAAATCGAGCAGACTGCTCTAATTACCGATGAAAATAAGAGGATCTCAAAACTGAATACCGATCTATTGGTGAAGTTTAATAAACAATACCCACATGCGGATTTCCATCAGTTCTATGCATCCACGAGCATACATGATTCAGGTAAATATTCGACGAGTATTTGGTTTCGATATGGGAATCATAGCTATGCGGTATATGGCGATGATATCTCCAAGCCACGTGCCGCCATTCAAAAACTCATCGCTAATGCATTGCAGGGGATGGTTGGTGGTTTCCCATCTACGTTAACACTAGATAAAAGCGTGAAATACCCCATCGCAGCAGTTCCTTTTCACGAAAAAGCACAAGATATCGATCTCATTAATCTATGGATATACGTCACACCTACGAAAGAGTTCAAAGCAGGTGTTCCGAACGTATTCAAGGAGACCGTCATAAAGCATATGACAGCAAATGAGTCCTACCATTGGTTACATGGTCCGGATTTCAAGTACTGGCCTCAACAGCTTAATTTAGCAACGTGGTGCGCGACTTCAGGATGCGGTGTGTCGTTGTTTGACCCCACTTTCAAAACGTATCCACCAGTTGTCCAAGGGTTCCTACGATTCCATGTTTATTTCACGATACGAAGGATCCTACATGAACTTGGTTGCCCTCTACCTGGTGACAGTGCTTTCAAACAACTCGATAACCTCTACAGCAAGTCAGCTCTCGAGAGATTGTGCGTCGAATTTGGCATATCTCGAACGCCAGACTTCCGATGGCATGGAGGTAGGAATCACGGATTAGGAGACGTATTCCTTTTGTATGACGATGGCTACAAAAACGTCCACGTAATCCGAGGCTACGACAAAGAAGCAGATACGTGGCCCAACCACAATAACTTATTTGCAGACGAGGGAGGCAGGGTGGACAAGGGCGATCTAGTATCCTTCATTCGGAACGACGAACACGAAGGGAAGCAATATAATTGGTTTACGCCACCAAGCGGTAGAGGTTTGACGAATGCTGGGTTAGGTAGATTGAATCGATCTGTTGAGGCTTTTGGATACTGTATTCTAGGCGCTCAAAACGATCTTAACGAATCCATCGTAGATAGCTTCAACGTAAAAGAAAAGTTCAAGAGCTTAGTCGAAGGCGCTATTCTCGAAAACGATTTAGTGGTGAGCTACGAGAACTATCTTACCGCTATAATGACAACGCATAAGAGGCTCGATCTAGCGATAGCTATAGGCGTACGATTATTGCCAAGCAATCTAGTGTACTATCTTGGTAAGAAAGATGGCTATAGGAATCCAACCCCGAAAGCCACGAAAGATATGACGCTAGGCACTAACGACATCAATGCAGAAGTCAAAGGACGTCCGCCTCCCATGGAAGGACCTCCAGATAAGAAATTGGTGCCGCCTCTCGAGACGCACAAGAAACGAGTTCCTATACCAAAGTCTATCCCAAAACATGAGATTAATCTCGCAGTGACATCTATTGCCGCAGCTGGAATCGCATGGGCGTTGTTTCGTTAACGTCGTTCGTATTGCTCCACTACGAAGACCACTGCTGCTACGATTAACAACCAAACGTTGTTCGCTAAGACTCCAACAACGTCGGCAGCCATACTGAATACGAAACTCGCAATTGGCCCAATCATCTTAGGTAGAATCTCCTCTAACTTCTTACCCATTGCTTTCAAGGTCTTGGCAGTTGTTTTAGCGACTGCTTTGGCAGCGTCTCCCAATCCTGGTACTATCGTGGAAACTGTCTTTGTCAGATTGGAAACTATTACGCCGATCACAGTACTTACCGCAGCTACCACGCTAATTATGCTGACTCCATACTTCTTGAAGATGGTCCTTATACGATCCCTAAGTGGTATACGTTCTGTCATGGCTTCTTCTATTTGGCCTAGGACTGCTTTTTTCTCCTGATCGGTCTCTATTTTATTAGTAGCGTTTTCTTTCTGAGTTTCGGTAGACGTAGGGTCTTTGAGTATTTCCTCATTTAGTTCGATCCTCTCACTCAATTGGTCTTTAGCTACTACGACTTCTTCTAGTGCTTTTTCTAACGTAGGCCCTAAAACTCTTTTGAGACCTTTCCCAATCCTCGTATATAACTCACCCTTCTTGGTGAACAAAGGGATAGGTTTATTCGTACTCCCATACTCGCGGATAGCGACTCTACCATCAGACATGGTTGCCATCTCGAGAATGCCTCGAATTCCTACATCTGGATATTGTTCCCAGACGATCTCGAACATCTCCTGTTTTGCCTTGTCTGATAATCCTTGTTTGAAGATCACACCTCTAGCACCGAATTTAGGATTTTCCAGGATTCTTTCGTCCGAGTCTTTCGGGTCGATGAGTTCGTCGATGTAATCGTCCATAGAAAACGAGGTTTCCTGATTCTTTGGTTTAGCGCCTTCCTTCCCGTAGTCGTG
Organism: Actinernus sp. WN-2022; assembly: GCA_030867875.1. NCBI lineage: Eukaryota > Metazoa > Cnidaria > Anthozoa > Actiniaria > Actinernidae > Actinernus > Actinernus sp. WN-2022. The sequence continues at coordinate 69,589,022 of JAOWCC010000936.1, forward strand.
TAGGGTTTTCATTGCGACCCTTTCTCCTGGCTTTTCTGAAAATGTCGCATTCCACTCCTCCGCATCGATAGCATCGTCATCATCGTAATCTTTTCCTCTTTCAGATCCACCAGGTATTTCCTCTACAGCATCACCTTCCATGTTAAACATAACTATATGTCTAGATATATTCAACATGATATCGCCGTCAAAGTTGATTCCTAAGAAGGCGCAAAGAGAGCCTCATGCACTCAAAGCTCAACGAACCTTGTATAGGAAAACTTTCACTCCATCATCTGCCAATCCAGGTGAGACTCTATACGTAGATGTTCCAACGCTAGGAGAAGGCATAGTACTAGTACCTGGTAGCTTAGCGCTATTGGGCGACCTCGTATTATCTGGTGGACATGTGAATAACAGAGTCGTTTCGAACGTTGGACGATGTTTGGTCATACATAGAGTCTGTAAGATGGGAGCTGAAATAGTAGAAGACCTCGCCAGGTCAGACCTCCTACTAACGTATTCCGATGTATACCTATCTACGCAGGAGAGAGAATCGAGAGTGCAACAAGGTATCCAATCAGAGAACACGAATAAGCTACGATCGAAAGCGGGCGATGCAGGTACTTCGGATGCTGGAGAAAACGCGCTCCTAGCTGCGTATGGTTCCAAATATAGGATTCCGTTAGATGTCGACATTATGACGCAACAGGGAGTTCTATATACACATGCTCTAGAAGATACTATTTCGTTTGAGTTGACTCTAGCGCATGCCATTGATGTCGTAGTTGGATCGGATGCTACGAAAATAGGTACGTACAAACTTACCAACATCCAACTAGAATACGAAGCAATCAAGGATGAAACGCTGGCTAGTAGTGTACTTCACAAATACGAAATAGGTGGTACTGCATTCCTATACGACCACGCCATTCGCTTCAAGACAGTAAAGATCGCTAAAGCTTCCGATGCTTTGATATCTCAGAACGTCAACGTTCCACGACGATCATTCGCTGGACTACTTCTACTATTTGTAAATCCACACACTGCTGGTACGCGAGATAGCGAAGCGTTTTCGAATCCCGATATTTTGAAGGTAGAAGTAGATGTCAACGGAATTCCCAACAGATTCTTTCCAAGCGGTATGCTTCCCCCAGATTTCTGGGAGGCTGCGAAAGGGTGGTTTGGTACATCCGATACTTCCATGACTCCAAAGAAGTTTTACGAAAGTAGATTCGCTATCCTAGTCGATTGTCGCACAGCAAAAGATTCCACCGTTCATGGTGATGGCTTGGCACAAACTGGCGGTGGAAAAGATATCGACATTCGCATACATAGAACTGCAGGAGGAAGTGGAAACGTGAACATGCACATCTACGTTCTCGCAGATGCTCAGCTCATGATATTGAACAGATCTCTGTATAGTATAACGTACTGATGGATTCCTTGGTAGAACACATCCCATTCAACTCACTCATAGTAGGTCCAACGAATTGTGGAAAGACTGCATTTCTCATAGAACAACTTCGTGGACCATTTCGTGGTAAGTTCGATTACATAGTACTGATTTGTCCTACGTATGCCCACAACAAGACCTATCGCGGATTCGCAAATCGAGATCCTCGTTTCTTCGTCATATCACCACCGCAGGATGCCATCGATGCTACGTTAAGTATTTGCGCGACCTTTTGGTCGGGTACCAATACTCTATTGATTCTCGATGATTGCGCCGCATCGAAGGACGTCAAGAAACGAACTGACAAACTAGTAGATTTAGCATTCTCTGCTCGACATATAGGACTATCTATTTGGGTACTATCCCAACAATTAACGAGTATATGTAAACCTTTTCGTGAGAACGTAGCTATCGTAGTAGCATTTCATACGGCATCAGTTATAGATGGTAAAAAGATATTCGATGATTACGGAGGCTCACAAGAATGTAATAAATTACGAATGATACTTCGATCTCATAAGTTTGCTCGCATATGTTTCTGTTTGCGGCATCCTTTTGCAGTAGTGTTAGAGATACCCGCACCTATAACATATTATCATGGATGAATACGTCAAGGAACTGGAAGGTGAGGATTTAACAGGTCCACCACCCAAATTGGAATTTTCAACCGAATTGGAGGATATCGAAGAATGGCGGGAAGAACTTAAGACCTTAGCTGTATTGGGTAAAACGAAAGAATGTCTAGGACAGAATTTCTCCCTAACAGATATAACTAAACTATCTGAGAAGGACGTAAAACGTTTACATAGTAGATACCAGGCCGTAGTAGCAAATCAAATAACAGTACACTTAGTAGATGGTGTACTACGTCAAGTTCCTCGCGCAGTCTCATACGTAGCTACTCTAGACAACCAACGAGCACTGTTTAAGGATCTACAAGAAAACCAATTAGCCCGCCATCAGATATCTATGGCGGCTGGTCGATTAGCACTTAAACACGGTCGATTTGTAGCTCTAGCTAGTGTCTTGTTCAATATAGCTGATCACATAGTCATTCCTGGTACACCTATTGAACCTTCGCAAGTAACTACTATATCAAATCAAGATGGAGGAACAGACGGATCAGATAACTGCGAATCCTCCGACGACTGTACCAACTAAGAAAGGAAAAGATCCAAAGCGTGTTGCAGCAGGAAAATTAGCTTGGGAGAAGGTCACTGCCCGTGCAAAAGAAGCTCAAAGGATGGAGATAGAACGTGAAAATGAACCGTCCAAAGAAACTGATGTAGAGAAAGGTCGGTTCGAAAACCTGGCTATCCTCACAGTCATCGGTACAGGCGCTACGTTGGTTGGCACGTACTATGCATACAAAAAGTATGTAGATGGCAATAAGTGCGTTGCCGCCATTAGCACGACACGACCTGCAGCTCCGACAAAGCCAACGGTACCAGACATGGAGTAACACTTAAAGACTAGAGACTATACTATACATATGTTAAGATGGATAAAGAATTGATGAAGACGGCAACCGATGCATCTATAATTGTAGGACTCGCTGCTGGTATTGGGTGGATCGTAAAAAAGACTACCAAGGAATCTATGCTTAGCGATCCTTCTTCTTCCCTAGTAAATTACGCAAAGTGGACTGCCGTGATAGTTGGTAGCTTGTACGCGAAACAATATCTTGAGAAACAAAAGATCATACCATAATGGCGG